>JAGQAX010000019.1:0-674354 GCA_019142605.1 Cephalopholis sonnerati
CTTCTCTCGGGGTGGATGTGAAAACCTTAAAACTCACATAATGCAGTTTTCACAACAACCACATTGAGAAAACAAAGAAAACTGCCTGGAACCCTTAGAAGACCCCAAAACACATATTTCTGCCTATGAAATTTGTTCCCAAGTCATTCCGCTGGAGAACCACACCTTATTTTCTATTATGCTCTCATAGCGATTTCTCACACCAACCACTTTGAGAAAACAAAGAAAACTGCCTGGAACCGTAAGAAGACCATAAAACATATTTCTGGCTATGAAATGTGTTAACAATTCATCCTGCTGGAGAGCCCAGCCTAAACATGCTTTAAAATGCTTCTCTCGCTGTGAAAACCTTAAAACTCACATAATGCAGTTTTCACAACAACCACTTTGAGAAAACAAAGAAACTGCCTGGAACCCTTAGAAGACCCCAAAACACATATTTCTGCCTATGAAATTTGTTCCCAAATCATTCCACTGGAGAGCCACAGCTTATTTTCTATCATGCTGTCATAGCGATTTTCTCTGACTGAAAATGACTGTTCTCTATCCTATGAGAATATCTCTCCACCACATATAGAATATATGTTATGGGATTTACTGACATCTTAGCAGCTGACGTGAAAACTTCTTTAAGACACACCACGCCTACCGTGGCTTCCCCTGCGCCCTATAAATAGGCCCAGCTGCGCAGGGATCAGCTGATTCTCTGATTTTCACTGCAGATCAGACGACGTGAGACAATTGTTGTGAGAGGGGGAGACGATTGGTGGCTTTGTGCAATCCACATACCTTCGGGTAGAGAGCTGGTCTACGTAGACTCCTCTCAGGGTGACAGGTCGCCTTTTTGCTCCCTTGCATTTCGTGGGGAAGAGGAGTTGAGCAGGGGGTACTTAACGTACAGCTGGTCTGAGGAAGCGACGAAGTCGCGGGTGCAGCCGGCGTCCTCTCTCATATCTCCCTTTTCCTTCTTCAGCGTGAGGAAGTTGTCCGTGGGAGGGTTGTGATCATTTGGTCCAGCTGGCCGGAGAAGCGACGAGTCGTGGGCACGGCTAGCACTCCCCTCCCGGGCGGCTTTCTTGCCAAAAAAAAAAAAAAAAAAAAAAACGCTTCCTCGTTGGTCGCATTGCCGTGTCGGCGGTGGCACGCCAGTGTCAGTTCACTCCCCATCCCCGTTTCCGTGTTGATTCTTGTAGGAAGAATTCACAGGGAATAAATAAAGCTAACAACCTTAGCAACACAGCGCCTTGAACTTTTCCGGGTCACGTGACGGTGACGTCACCGCCATGACGAGCCGGGACAGTCCATTGTGCCTGGGCTGTGGGGGGAAGATCCCCATAGATGACTCCCATGACTTGTGTATTTTTTGCTTGGGAGGGGAGCATGCATGGGCGGCACGGGAGGATCCTGCTACATGTATGAGTTGCTTTTGCATGTCAGCTAGGCAAAGGGAAGCACGTTGCCGCTTGTTTCAGGAACAAGGCACAACAAGGGAGACCCTCACTGTAGGCTTACAGGCTGCCAAGCGGTTCAAGCCTACAGCCGTGGAAACAGGACAGGCTGGCATGGCCTCCACTCCAGGCCCACTTACTGTGCACACAGTTGGGGGGGTGCGGTCTGTGTCCAAGTCTGGCCCAGCCGAAGTGGTGCATTCGCCCCCAGGGCCCTCATATGGCGAACGCCCCGCAACCCCATTCATAGATGTGGAGGGGGATGACAAGGTTGTTTCCCTGTTTCCTTCAGAGGAGGAGGATATGTTCGCTGCGGACCAGCAAGAGGAGGGGGAGCTCGATGACAGACGGTCGCCCCTCCTGCAAGGTCTTATTAGTAGGGCAGCAGCGGCTCTGGGTGTGGAGGAGCCGCCTGTACAGGGGCTCGGGCCGTCACGATTTGACGATGAAAAGGGGGGGTCTCAGCCTTCGACACGCTTCTTGGTGCCCCTCCTCTCAGACTTTGAGGAGGTGGTCAGGAAGCAATTTAAAACCCCACGGGCAATGGGCCACTGGTCCGGGCTCTGTCGGGCCATGACTGCAGTTCACACTCCGGAGAGGATCGGTTGTGGGCCGCCTCCCTCTGTGGACGCAGCATTGGCAGCTCTTGTGACTCCCTCAAAGTCAGTTCTGGGAAAAGGGAAGAGCCGGAGCAAGAACTGCAACGTGATGGATGGTTTGCTAGAGAGGATGCACGGGGCTATGGCAGTCCAGACAAAACTGGCCAACACGGCGGCCATATTGTCCCTGTATCAGCGGCACTTAGTCCAGCAGCTTTCAGAGGAGTGTGGGGGACAGCTGGTAGAGGAACTGCAGCAGGTCTCTTCACTTCTCCCCAAGCTTATGAGAGAGCAGGGGGAGGCAGCTGGCAAGGCTTTGTCAGGTCTCTGGCAAGCGCGCCGTCATCTGTGGCTGTCACAGTCCCAGCTGCAGCCTGAAGACAGGGCATGTCTACTCAGGCTGCCTGTGGAGCCAACAGCTATGTTTGGGCCGGATGCGACGGCAATGATCCAGCAGGCGCAGGAGGCCCGTCGTGCGGCTCGAGAAATGTCAAGTGCCCTGAGGCAGACTACGGGCTGGCAGGAGGTGCGTCGGCCACAGCAGGTGCACCAACAGCAGCATCAGGCCAGTCAAGCCCAGCCAGATCTGAGGGCCCGGCTGGATGCAGGGCGGCGTAGCAGGAGAGGACAAAAAGGGCGTAGGGGCAAAGCATCCCAGGGCCCCAAGTCCCAGTCCTGACGCCATTTTTCCCCCTGTCGGCCCAAACCCTCAGGGGCCTCATGCAGCATGGGAGTCCCTGGGGGCGGACCCCTGGGTTGTTTCAACAATGACCCAGGGGTATCGTCTTCAGTTTTTGAGCGCCCCTCCTGTGACTTCGGTACCGGCTTTTACCGTCGTGGCAGATCGCCAACGCAGAGAGGTCTTGCACTCAGAAATCTCCACTCTCCTGGCCAAGAGGGCCATCAGAGAAGTGGGGCACGAGGACAGGCGGGCAGGGTTCTATTCCCGTTATTTTCTGGTCCCGAAACGCAATGGGACACTCCGGCCCATTTTGGACCTCAGGGGCCTGAACAAGTTTCTTCGGCCCCTGAGGTACAAGATGTTATCTGTACCACGGGTGAAGCAAGCGGTCCTGGTGGGAGACTGGTTTGCAACAGTCGACCTAAAGGACGCGTACTTCCATATTCCAATTTGGGAGGGCCACAGAAGATTCCTCCGGTTTGCCTTCGACGGCAAGACCTTCGAATTCTGTGTCCTCCCCTTTGGGATATCGCTGGCTCCTCGCACCTTTACCAGGTGCATGGATGCGACCTTGGGGCCTCTGCGGCGGCAGGGTCTCAGGATACTAAATTACCTGGACGATTGGCTCATACGTGCTCAGACAGAGGAGCAATGCCGTCGCCATGTCCAAATGTTGTTGGCGCACATCCAGTATCTGGGTCTGCGCATCAACGAAAAAAAGTGCAATCTGCAGCCATCTCAAGCCACCCAGTTCCTAGGTATGTGGCTGGATACCAGGATTGGGTTGGTAACACTGACTCAGGCCAGACAGGATTCCCTCAGGGAATGTCTGGAGCAGTTTCACCTGGGGGCCAGGGTCACATGGACCCAGTGTCTTCGCCTGTTGGGTCTCATGGCCGCTGCTGTACAGGTGGTGCCTTTAGCGCTCTTGCACATGCGGCCAGCACAGCGTCACCTGTATGGCTTGGGGCTCTGCCCCCAGAGGCATCGGCGGGCGTCTGTGCTTGTTACCAGCAAGCTGTGCACAGCTCTCAAGTGGTGGAAGGTCCCAGAGAACTTGGCGAGAGGCAGCAGGCTGGGCCCAGTGCTGCGCCGCCAGGTGATCTCTGTGGATGCATCCCTCGAGGGGTGGGGTGCCATCCACGAAGGCAGAGGGACCAGTGGACGTTGGGGAGCCCTGTGGCAGGGCCGCCATATCAACGCACTGGAACTAAGGGCAATCCACCTGGCCCTGGTGCATTTCCTCCCAGTACTGCGGGGCCGCCACGTGCTTGTAAGAACCGACAGCACCACGGCAGCCGCATACGTCAACAGGCAGGGAGGAATGGGCTCTCTATGCCTGAGCAGGATTGCGTACAGACTGTGGACGTGGGCATACAAGCAGTTCCTGTCACTCAGGGCAATGCATGTGCCGGGAGTGTTGAATGTGGCGGCAGACCTCCTGTCCAGGAGGGGACCGCATCCAGGGAACTGGCGGCTGCATCCAGCAGTGGTGGAGGAGATCTGGCGCCGCTTCGGAAGAGGGGTGGCCGACCTGTTTGCCTCGAGCGAGAATGCTCACTGCCCACTGTACTACTCCATCGAGAGGGATTCGCCTCCCCTGGGCTGCGATGCCATGGCGCACCAGTGGCCTCAGGGGCTGCTCTATGCTTTTCCCCCATTCAGCCTCCTGCCCAACCTGCTACAGCGGATCAGTCAGGAGGACGTTCAGGTGATTCTGGTGGCCCCGGCCTGGCCACACATGACATGGTTCTCATGGGTCACACCGCTGTTGCACGGGACACCTTGGAAGCTCCCAGTTCGCCGGGACTTGCTGAGCCAGGTGCAGGGGACCCTGTTCCATCCCTTCCCGCAGGGGCTGAATCTCTGGGCCTGGCCACTGAGAGGGCCAGCTTACTAGACATGGGGCTATCAGGTTCGGTGGTTCATACCATGCAGCATGCTCGAGCCCCATCGACAAGGGCGGCATACTCCTATCGGTGGGAGCTGTTTGTGTCATGGTGCAATGCCAACCAATTGGACGCAATGTCATGCTCGGCTCCAGGGGTACTCAGATACCTGCAGGAGCTCCTTGAGTCAGGTAAGTCAAGCTCCACCCTGAGGGGTGTAGTTGCGGCCATAAAAGCCTCTCGTGCTGGTGAGGCTAAGCTAACTTCTCATGATGCTGGCCTCATAGCACAGTTCCTCAAGGGGGCACAGAGGCTGGTGCCACGTAGAAGATCGACCATCCCGACATGGGACCTGGGCAGGGTCCTGTCAGCTTTGGGGCAGGCGCCCTTTGAGCCCCTGGATACTGTGAGCCTTCAGTGGCTGTCACTCAAGCTGGCCTTCCTCCTGGCAATCACATCTGCTAAGAGAGTGGGGGAACTGCATGCTCTCTCTGTACAGGAGAGTTGCTGCCGCTTTCTTCCAGAAGATGCAGGGGTTATCCTCCGTCCAAACCCAGCGTTCTTGCCTAAGGTGCTCACTGATTTTCACATAAATCAATCAGTGGAGCTGCGAGCTCTTAGGCCCTGCCAAGGGGCAGGCAGGGGTATGCAGTGGTCAGCGCTGTGCCCGGTTAGGGCACTTAAGATTTATATTCAGCGTACGGCTGCATTCAGGAAGACTGATCAGTTGTTCGTCTGTTTCCAGCCTCAGCGCCGGGGGAAGCCGGTGTCTAAGGCTGGGCTCTCTCACTGGGTGGTGGAGGCTATCCACCGAGCATACAGTGAGACGGGGGAGCCTTTGCCGGAGGGAGTGAAAGCGCACTCTACACGAGGCGTATCCACCTCCTGGGCCTTGTGGCGCGGGGCTGCCCTCTCAGAAGTATGCGCGGCCGCCACATGGGCCACGCCAAATACCTTCACCAGATTTTATAATTTGAATGTGGCCACCAGTACCTCCTTTGGGGAGCATGTGCTGGGGGTCATGTCAACCTGAATGTTGATTCACTATGCCCCTGGGCCAGTTGACCTTGGGCCTGGCCAGGGTGATGTAGCGGGAACTTAGTCAGTGGCCTAGCAGAGTGCTGGCCGTCTGAGTGGCCTCTTCCTTGCACCCAGCCCTTGCGTCTGGCGGGGTCAGGTATGTGAGTGTCATGCACAGCTGGTGGCACATAGCGTCTTGCGGTGTCGCCAACTTCGATGCATGCATTTGTATATAGTTCTGTGGTGATTTTGTACACACTGTAAATATTGTGCACTCGGGGTGGGGACGTCTCATTCGAAACTACCTCATGGGTTATTATTGGAGCGGTGTTTGTGCTGTCTCCTTGGACCCTCGCGGTGTGTCTTACAGAGCCCATAACATATATTCTATATGTGGTGGAGAGATATTCTCATACGATAGAGAACGTGGGGTTACAGGGTAACCCTGGTTCTCTGAGAATAGAGAATATCTCTCCACATCGAGGCTGCTCGGGACCCGTTCAAATCAGAGTGAATCAGCTGATCCCTGCGCAGCTGGGCCTATTTATAGGGCGCAGGGGAAGCCACGGTAGGCGTGGTGTGTCTTAAAGAAGTTTTCACGTCAGCTGCTAAGATGTCAGTAAATCCCATAACATATATTCTATATGTGGTGGAGAGATATTCTCTATTCTCAGAGAACGAGGGTTACCCTGTAACCCCACGTTCTCACAACAACCACTTTGAGAAAACAAAGAAAACTGCCTGGAACCTTTAGAAGACCCCAAAACACATATTTCTGCCTATGAAATTTGTTCCCAAGTCATTCCACTGGAGAACCACAGCTTATTTTCTATTATGCTCTCATAGCGATTTTCTCTGACTGAAAATGACTGTTCTCACACCAACCGCTTTGAGAAAAGGATGAAAAATGCCTGGCACCCTGAGAAGACCACAAAACACATAATTCTGGCTATGAAATATGTAAACAATTCATCCTACTGGAGAGCCCCAGCTAAACATATGCTTTAAAATGCTTCTCTCGCTGTGAAAACCTTAAAACTCACATAATGCAGTTTTCACAACAACCACTTTGAGAAAACAAAGAAAACTGCCTGGAACCATTAGAAGACCCCAAATCACATATTTCTGCCTATGAAATTTGTTCCCAAGTCATTCCACTGGAGAGCCACAGCTTATTTTCTATCATGCTCTCATAGCGATTTTCTCTTGCTGAAAATGACTGTTCTCACACCAACCGCTTTGAGAAAACAAAGAAAACTGCCTGGCACCCTGAGAAGACCACAAAACACATAATTCTGGCTATGAAATATGTAAACAATTCATCCTGCTGAAGAGCCCCAGCTAAACATGCTTTAAAATGCTTCTCTCGCTGTGAAAAACTTAAAACTCACATAATGCAGTTTTCACAACAACCACTTTGAGAAAACAAAGAAAACTGCCTGAAACCCTTAGAAGTCCCCAAAACACATATTTCTACCTATGAAATTTGTTCCCAAGTCATTCCACTGCAGAACCACAGTTTATTTTCTATTGTGCTCTCATAGCGATTTCTCACACCAACCACTTTCAGAAAACAAAGAAAACTGCCTGGCACCCTGAGAGGACCACAAATAATATTTCTGGCTATGAAATGTGTAAACAATTCATCCTGCTGAAGAGCCCCAGCTAAACATGCTTTAAAATGCTTCTCTCGCTGTGAAAAGCTTAAAACTCACATAATGCAGTTTTCACAACAACCACTTTGAGAAAACAAAGAAACTGCCTGGAACCCTTAGAAGACCCCAAAACACATATTTCTGCCTATGAAATTTGTTCCCAAATCATTCCGCTGGAGAGCCACAGCTTATTTTCTATCATGCTCTCATAGCGATTTTCTCTGACTGAAAATGACTGTTCTCACACCAACCGCTTTGAGAAAAGGATGAAAAATGCCTGGCACCCTGAGAAGACCACAAAACACATAATTCTGGCTATGAAATATGTAAACAATTCATCCTACTGGAGAGCCCCAGCTAAACATGCTTTAAAATGCTTCTCTCGCTGTGAAAACCTTAAAACTCACATAATGCAGTTTTCACAACAACCACTTTGAAAAAACAAAGAAAACTGCCTGGAACCCTTAGAAGACCCCAAAACACATGTTTCTGCCGATGAAATTTGTTCCCAAGTCATTCCACTGGAGAGCCACAGCTTATTTTCTATCATGCTCTCATAGCGATTTTCTCTTGCTGAAAATGACTGTTCTCACACCAACCGCTTTGAGAAAACAAAGAAAACTGCCTGGCACCCTGAGAAGACCACAAAACACATAATTCTGGCTATGAAATATGTAAACAATTCATCCTGCTGAAGAGCCCCAGCTAAACATGCTTTAAAATGCTTCTCTCGCTGTGAAAAAGTTAAAACTCACATAATGCAGTTTTCACAACAACCACTTTGAGAAAACAAAGAAAACTCCCTGAAACCCTTAGAAGTCCCCAAAACACATATTTCTGCCTATGAAATTTGTTCCCAAGTCATTCCACTGCAGAACCACAGTTTATTTTCTATTGTACTCTCATAGCGATTACTCACACCAACCACTTTCAGAAAACAAAGAAAACTGCCTGGCACCCTGAGAGGACCACAAATAATATTTCTGGCTATGAAATGTGTAAACAATTCATCCTGCTGAAGAGCCCCAGCTAAACATGCTTTAAAATGCTTCTCTCGCTGTGAAAAGCTTAAAACTCACATAATGCAGTTTTCACAACAACCACTTTGAGAAAACAAAGAAACTGCCTGGAACCCTTAGAAGACCCCAAAACACATATTTCTGCCTATGAAATTTGTTCCCAAATCATTCCGCTGGAGAGCCACAGCTTATTTTCTATCATGCTCTCATAGCGATTTTCTCTGACTGAAAATGACTGTTCTCACAACAACCACTTTGAGAAAACAAAGAAAACGGCCTGGAACCTTTAGAAGACCCAAAACCACATATTTCTGCCTATGAAATTTGTTCCCAAGTCATTCCACTGGAAAGCCACAGCTTATTTTCTATTGTGCTCTCATAGCGATTTCTCACACCAACCACTTTGAGAAAACAAAGAAAACTGCCTGGAACCGTAAGAAGACTATAAAACATATTTCTGGCTATGAAATGTGTTATCAATTCATCCTGCTGGAGAGCCCAGCCTAAACATGCTTTAAAATGCTTCTCTCGCTGTGAAAAGCTTAAAACTCACATAATGCAGTTTTTACACCAACCACTTTGAGAAAACAAAGAAAACTGCCTGGAACCCTTAGAAGACCCCAAAACACATATTTCTGCCGATGAAATTTGTTCCCAAGTCATTCCACTGGAGAGCCACAGCTTATTTTCTATCATGCTCTCATAGTGATTTTCTCTTACTGAAAATAACTGTTCTCACACCAACCAATTTGAGAAAACAAAGAAAACTACCTGGCACCCTAAGAAGACCACAGAAAATATTTCTGGCTATGAAATGTGTTAACAATTCATCCTGCTGCAGAGCCCAGCCTAAACATGCTTTAAAATGCTTCTCTCGCGGGGACTTCCGCTTCCGCCGACATGGAGTGAGCAGCAGGTAAAGGCAGCTCCATTGAACCTCGATAAAAAAACACCTTCTGGACCAGTCGAAGAATAATACCTTTGAGAAAACTACTCTATAAACCCCCGAAACACAGAAATTCGACACGAATAAGAACACCGGCTCAAGATATACGCAGAAAACTTTACAAACTCAACCGTCCTCTTCACCGGCCGAAATGAAAGGCAAGATGGCGGACCCCAAGGAAGAAGATTTACCGATCTCCGTGAGGACTCTGCGAAACGAACTACAAACTTATCGTGACGGTATGATGAAAGATATTAAAACGCAAATTACTAACATGCACCAGGAGATACGTAAAGATATCTCTACCCTTCGGGACGAAGCCAAAGCTGACATTAATATGCTGCGCACCGAGTTATCACTGAAGATCGAGACGCTGCATAAAACTCACACAGAGACCGCAAACACACAGAAAGAGATGGAAAAGTCCCTCTGTGATACTTCTGACAGGATAATGCAGCTAGAGAAAACAGCAGAAACTCTCTCAAACGACTACAAGAAGCTGCAGGAGAAGTGTATGGACCTTGAAAACAGGAGCCGCAGACAGAACCTGCGCATAATCGGGATCTCTGAAGGCATCGAAGCGGGAAATCCAAGCCGTTTCATGGCGAAATTTTTCACTGAGGTGCTCGGCGAGGAAAACTTCGACTCTCCCATCATCATAGACCGGGCCCACAGAACCCTCGCTCCGAAGCCGCGGAAAGGAGAACGCCCGCGAGCCATGGTAGTTCGCCTCCACTACTACTCAGACAAAGAGAAAATCTTGAAGCTATCCAGAAACAAAGGCCGTCTGATGTATGGGGGATCCCCAGTGCACATCTTCCCGGATATGAGCCCCGAGGTCGGCCAACTGCGTGCCTCATTCAACCAGGTAAAGGTGAAGCTGCGCAACGCGGGGGTCCCTTACAGCCTATTCTACCCGGCTAGACTGGTGATAACAACGGACGGATCCAGGCACTCATTCACTGATCCACAGGAGGCCGAAAAATTCCTGAACTCCAACAACCTGACGGCGACTGAAGACTGAGGTGATTATGCTCCCAGAAACTCTGAATTGGGGGAGACTGGGGTCAGGTGAAACACATACTTCCTCAGGGAATGTGAAGTTAAAGACTGGTTTCTTGGAACTGATAAGACTTTAACAGGTTTATAAAAAAAAACTGCCTCTTAGGCAAACAGGTCTGATTGTACGTCAACTGTACACATAATATGATTTGATTACTTTTATTTAATGGATTATCTCTCCTTTTTACCCTTTACCACCACCAAATCCTATTTTTGAATATATATATATATATCTTACCTAAATTTTTAAGGTAAATATTTATTTACTCATTCATCTAATTTATTTATTTTTCTATTTATTTTATGTTACAAATAATTTTGGGAGAAGGGAGTTAAATTTCATTTTGAACTGCTACTTTAAAATGCAAAATGCGAGGCCTAAATTTTAAGTTATCAGTTTCAAGAAGGATTAATGTGGTCCAGAAGGAATAATATAAGAACTTAAGAGGAGCTTAGTGGTAAGTCAAATGTCCTTTTTCCTCTCGAAGTTTAAGTGGACAGAACTTGTTTTTTTTCTAGGTTATCTCTCTGTCTTTTGTTCGGGTGAAGATAGAGAGGGGTTCAGGTTATGTTTCAAGGGGTTGTCGTTTTGTTTTGTCACATTTTCTTATTTTAAGTGGAGGTCATGTGAAAAACATAATACAATGGGTTTGTCTGTTATTACTCTGCAAGGAAGGTCATGGCAGGAAAACATGGTCAATCTGTAAAAACAGTATCTCAAAATTTGATCAAATTTGTTTCATGGAATTGTAAGGGACTTAATGGCGTCATCAAACGTAATAATATACTAGCCCACCTTAAAAGATTAGGAACAGATATTGGCTTCCTACAAGAAACACATTTAAAGAATCAAGATCACAAAAGATTGAATTGCAAATGGATAGGGCAGTCATTTCATTCTAATTTCAATGTGAAAAGTAGAGGCACAGCAATATTGATTAAAAAAACTATACCATTTATAGCGACTAAAACGATTTCGGATCCCCATGGTAGATTTGTCATTGTAACAGGGACTCTTTACAATAATCCAATTACACTGGCAAATATATATGCTCCTAATGTGGATGATGAACAATTTATCAAATCTTTTTTCGCAATATTACCAAATTTGGACTCCCACCAGCTCATAATTGGTGGAGACTTCAATTTAACGTTAGATCCTAACTTGGACAGATCATCATGCAAACCAGCAAACATCTCCAAATCAGCTAAATATATTCAGACATTCATTAAAACATACAAATTAACAGACCCATGGAGAACTTTATACCCTAACAGTCGACAATATTCATATTTCTCTCCAATCCACCATTCTTATTCAAGAATAGACTTCTTCTTAATAGACTGTGAGCTTCTACCACGAATTAGACAGTGTGACTATGAAGCAATAGTACTGTCTGACCATAGCCCGCTTACCCTACAATTAACTTTTGGAGATAAGCAAATGCCAAAATCCTGGCGATTCAATAATGATTTACTCTCTGACAAGAAGGCAATGGAGGAAATTAAAAGCCAAATAGATCTGTACTTGTCTATAAATGATAACGCAGAAACCTCAAGATCCACGTTATGGGAAGCACTAAAGGCGTATATTCGAGGGCATATAATTTCATGGTCTAGTCTAGTAAGCAAACAACAAAAAGAAAAGGAAGCTAAAATAATTGAGGAAATAAAAAACATTGACAACCAATATTCAACTCGCCCCTCTACAGATTTACATAAAAGAAAGCTGGCACTCCAAACAGAATTCAGTCTACTTTATACCAAAGAGACAACTAAACGTATGATTAAAACAAAACATAAATATTATGAACATGGAGAAAAAGCTGGCAGGATATTGGCACATCAAATAAAAGAACAAGCGGCATCAAGATCAACTAGAACTGCAAGCAGTTATGATAGGGGGCCAAACCTCCCCGCGCAACTCGGCCCCCGGATCTCGCGGAGGCCACGGAAGTCGGCTCCAAAGGACGATGGGTTCGGGGCCAGCGTCGGGACGCAGGCCTACGTCTCACCCGCAGTATCGTAATTGTAATGGGATCAGCACTGGAAGTGTGAAAGGCTGAATGTGTGTGTTGTGACAAGTCACGCCCGCTTTGACCAAACATCACTAAGATTTAACTCTGGCCTCAGGAGTGACACCACAACATACTCGCCAAATTTCGGGCGAATCTGATCGATGTTCATGTCACTTCATGTTTCTCTGTTTATAGTGCCCCCTATTGGTCATTTTCCGCCAAATTTGGCACAGACCCTCTGGTTGAGCTCTGAAACAATTGATTCAAGTTTGACATCAATAGTTTTCACTTTGACAAAATTATGCAACAGTATGTCTTTTTTAGCTAGCAGAAAAAAATTGATTATTTATAACTACCACATTTTTTGGAGTAGCAAAATTCTTTTGATAACTTTTGATCAGGCAAGTCTGGAGATTGTATGTGCAAAGTTTCGTGCAGATGGACCTTAAACGCTAAGAGGAGTTTGAAAAAGTAGGTTTTTGATATGTAGTGACTTAAAACGAGAAATATGCAGTGGAAGTGGGCGTGGCCTACGTCAGAAGATGCGAATCTATTTAGGGAATACGTGGATATAAACTTTATGAAGATGTGATTTAAAATGTGGAAGTTACAGGCCAAAATGCCTTTGCATCCGTTATAGCGCCACCTAGTGGAGCAGACACACAATTTTTGCTATGGGTGGTCGGTATGCTGTTCTATATATACCCTGTGAATTTCACAGCCCTCAGCATAATACTTGAGCTGAAATAAATGTTTGCTGTTTATCTCGTAATAAGCCACGCCCACTTTCACCTGTCGTGATTAACTTCAAGATATGGCCTCAGGAGTGACGCAGCATCATACCCACCAAATTTCGTAAAAATCGGTGCAGCCATTGAAGAGATATAAATGTCTCAGCTTTGCAGCGCCCCCTAGTGGCCAACATTAGCCAAATTTGGCTCACATCCTCACAGTCACATGTCAATCGAGGATCTCAGATTTGGTGTTGTTAGCATTTATTTTGACAGAGATATGCAGCAGTTCGCCTTTTTATAGCTAGCTAGAAAATTTTATTCGTTAATAACCTGTGCATATTTTAACCGAACACAATTCTTTTGATAACTTTAGATCAGGTCCAGTGGAAGACTTTACGTGCCAAGTTTCACGCTGATCGGGCAAAACCCGAAGGAGGAGTTCGAAAAAGTTGGTTTTCCAGTTTTTGCGATTTTGCGAAAAAAAATTATAGGCGGAAATGGGCGTGGCCCAGGCCATGTGATTCAGCGCTATTCAGGGAATCTGTGGATATGAGGTTTTTGAATGTGCGACGTCCGGTGTGGGAGTTATAGCCCAAAACGCATTGACCTTGGTTATAGCACCCCCTGCTGGCTGACATATGTCATTTTTTGCGCCTGAGGTACGTGCAGGGGTCTGGACCAACCCTCCAAATTGCACCACCCTCCCTTGCACGGTTTAGCCTGCAGCACCACTTTTACCAATGGAAAAATAAAAATAGAGAATAATAATAACTATAACTAGAACTGCAAGCAGTTATGATAGGGGGCCAAGCCCCCCAGCGCGACTCGGCCCCCAGGTCTCGCTGAGCCTGGACGCAGGCCTACGTCTCACCCGCAGTATCGTAATTGTAATGGGATCGGCACTGGAAGTGTGAAAGGCTGAATGTGTGTGTTGTGACAAGTCACGCCCGCTTTGACCAAACATCACCAAGCTTTACGGCTGGCCTCGGACGTGACGCCATAACACGCTCGCCAAATTTCGTGTGAATCTGATCAATTTTCATGTCACTTGATGTTTCTCTGTTTATAGCGCCCCCTATTAGCCAATTTCCGCCAAATTTGGCACAGACCCTCTGGTTGACCTCTGATACAAGTGACTCGAGTTTGACATCAATAGCTTTTACTTTGACAAAATTATGCAATGGTATGTGTTTTTTAGCTAGCAGAAAAAAATTGTTTATTAATAACTTCCGCATTTTTTGGAGTAGCAAAAATCTTTTGATAACTTTTGATCACGCAGATGTGGAGAGTGTATGTGCAAAGTTTCGTGTAGATGGCTCTTAAACGCTAGGAGGAGTTCGAAAAAGTAGGTTTTTGATATGTAGTGACTTAAAAAGAGAATATGCAGTGGAAGTGGGCGTGGCCTACGTCAAAAGATGAGACTCTATTTAGGGAAGACGTGGATATAAAGTTTATGAAGATGTGATTTAAAATGTGGAAGTTACAGGCCAAAATGCGTTTACATCCGTTATAGCGCCACCTAGTGGCGTCGACGCACAAGTTTTGCTATGGGTGGTCGGTGTGCTGTTCTATATATACCCTGTGAATTTCACAGCCCTCAGCATAATACTTGAGCTGAAATAAATGTTTGTTGTTTATAGTGTCATAAGCCACGCCCACTTTGAGCAGTCGTGATGAACTTCAAGAAATGACCTCAGGAGTGACCCAGCATCATACTCACGAAATTTCGTAAAAATCGGTGCAGCCATTTAAGAGATATAAATGTCTCAGCTTTGCAGCGCCCCCTAGTGGCCAACATTAGCCAAATTTGGCTCCAACCCTCACAGTCGCATGTCAATCAAAGATATCCGATTTGGTGTTGTTAGCATTTATTTTGACCTAGATATGCAACAGTTTGCATTTATAGCTAGCTAGAAAATTGTATTCGTTAATAATTTACGCGTCTTTTGACTGAACAAAATTCTTTTGAGAACTTTAGATCAGGTCCCACTGAAGACTCTACGTGCCAAGTTTCACGGTGATCGGACGAAACCCTAAGAAGGAGTTCGAAAAAGTAGGTTTTCCAATTTTCGCGATTTTGCGAAAAAAAATTATAGGCGGAAATGGGCGTGGCCTATACCAGGTGATTCAGCTCTATTCAGGGAATCTGTGGATATGAGGGTTTTGAATGTGCGACATCTGGTGTGGGAGTTATAGCCCAAAACGCGCTCACCTTGGTTATAGCGCCCCCTGCTGGCCGACATATGTCATTTTTGGCGCCTGAGGTACGTGCAGGGGTCTGGACCAACTCTCCAAATTGCACCACTCTGTCTTGCACGGTTTAGCCTGCAGCAACACTTTTACCAACGGAAAAATAAAAATAGAGAATAATAATAATAATAATAATAATAATAATAATAATAAAAATCCGAACAAAAACAATAGGGTTCCCAGCACCGCTGGTCCTGGGAAACGCGTATGCTTTGCATACGCGGTCCCAGGCCCCGCGGGCTTGGCCCCCTAATTAAAGCTGCAAGCAGCGTTGAACGGGCCCTCGCACCCCACGCAACTCGGGGCCTGGCGCAGCCGCCACCGTGTCACCAGAGGTCGACCGGCAGACGAGGCGCTGAATGTTCGCCTCCTTCGGACAGTGTAGGAACCAATGCGTTACGACTTCCCGTCTCCACTGGGTGGCACTATGACTCTGACTCCTGAGCGTCATGTGGGTGTGTTCATGCCAGGACTATTATCATACATGTGAAGTTTGGAGCAGATTCGACCATTAGATCCCATGTTATAGCAATATCGTGTTTCATGGTGAGACATCAAGTGTCGACGCCATGTCACAGCCACACCGTTCCATGCTGAGCAATTCTCTTAATATGTTTTGATCACACACTTGTGTAGATGGTACACACCAATTTTGGAGTTAATTGATTCATTTCTGGAGGAGGAGATCATTAAAATACAACACGTGGAAAAGGACAAAAATGACTGTAAATTTCAAAATGGCCGACTTCCTGTCGGGTGTGGCCTATATGTGCAAGAGGCTTTTTTGTGCGTCTGGACACGATACATGTGCATACTGATTTTCGTGCACGTCGGTGAAAGTTGTTATGGGGGACGCTGCACTTTAAGGGGCGTGGTCAAGCCATACGGCCACGCTTATTGATGAAACTCATACTATACATTCAGGTCTGGACTGTTAACAAACATGTGAAGTTTGGTGAAGAATGGACAATGTATGCCAAAGTTATACTAATTTCGTGTTTTATGGCGAGACATCAAACTTCGTCGCCATCTGACGGCCAAACCGTTTAACATAGGGAAAATCGTATGATAACTTTTGATCATCAAGTGGTCTAGTTGATGCACGCCAAATTTGAAGCCGATCCGATGAATCATGTAGGAGGAGATAGAAAAAGTACAAGGAGTGCAAATCGCCCAATCTGGTGGTTAAATTCAAAATGGCCGACTTCCTGTTGGGTGTGGCCATTGAGTCCAAGAGGCTTTTTTGTGCGTCTGGATGTGATACATATGTGTACCAATTTTCGTGCATGTCAGTGAAACGTGCCGCAGGGGCTGATGTTTAAAGGGCGTGGCCAAGCCATTTGACCACGCCCATCTACGAAATTCACATGACATTGTCAGGGCTGGACTCTTAACACACATGTGAAGTTTCAGGCAGATATGCCCAAGGACACTGAAGTTAAGGCCACTTTCCTACGTTTTGGCGAAGCATCGACTTCGCCGCCCTCTGGGCGCAGCGCCGTTTGACGATACGTCACAATCTTCATCATGTAGCATTAACATTGTGTTGAGGCCTTTCTGACCAAATTTGAGTTGGATATGCTGAACGTGCTCTGAGCTGCACCTCAAAGTGTAAAAAATCACTTTTCCTGTCGCCAGCAGGGGGCGCTTTGAGAACAGGGAAATTTTTTGATGTAGACGTGTTCAGGGCGGGACTACGATCATACCCAGCAAGTTTTGTGTCGATTGGACCTTTCACGCCCAAGTAATAGCAATTCTGGGTTTTTGGGGGGTTTTTTTTGAGACATCAAACTTCGCCGCCACCTGACGGCCAAACCGTTTAACGAGGGAAAGATCTTTTAATAACTTTTGATCATGTGGACTAGTTGCAGCACGGCAAATTTGAAGCCGATCCAATGAACCGTCTAGGAGGAGATAGCTCTGAGAGCACACTAGCAAATCGCCAAAATCGGTAAAAAATGGAATATTCAAATCAAAATAGCCGGCTTCCTGTTGGTTTTAGAAAAAAGTCCAAGTGCGCATTTTCGTGCGTCTTGGGATGATACACGACCCCCCCGAATTTCGAGAAATTTGGTCAAACGGGCTGGCGGTGGGAGCCGATTGAACCATTCTAGGGGGCGCCATTTCGCTATTTTGCAACTGGCATCGTTGAGATTTTGCGTATACATAAATGTCCCCTAGACGAATGTGCACGTCAAATTTGGTGAGTTTTTGAATATGTGAAAGCCCCCAAAAATGCGATCAAGCGAAAAAAAATAATAATAATAATTAAAGCTGCAAGCAGCGTTGAACGGGCCCTCGCACCCCACGCAACTCGGGGCCTGGCGCGGCCGCCACCGTGTCGCCAGAGGTCGACCGGCAGACGAGGCGCTGAATGTTCGCCTCCTTCGGACAGTGTAGGAACCAATGCGTTGCGACTTCCCGTCTCCACTGGGTGGCGCTATGACTCTGACTCCTGAGCGTCATGTGGGTGTGTTCATGCCAGGACTATTATCATACATGTGAAGTTTGTAGCAGATTCGACCATTAGATCCCATGTTATAGCAATATCGTGTTTCATGGTGAGACATCAAGTGTCGACGCCATGTCACAGCCACACCGTTCCATGCTGAGCAATTCTCTTAATGTGTTTTGATCACACACTTGTGTAGATGGTACACACCAGCTTTGGAGTTAATTGATTCATTTCTGGAGGAGGAGATCATTAAAATACAACACGTGGAAAACGCCAAAAATGACTGTAAATTTCAAAATGGCCGACTTCCTGTCGGGTGTGGCCTATCCGTGCAAGAGGCTTTTTTGTGCGTGTGGATGTTATACATGTGTCTACCAAGTTTCGTGCATATCAGTGAGACGTCCTATGGTGGTTATTTGTGTGAATGGGCGTGGCCAATCCATTTAGCCACGCCTATTAACGAAATTCATAACATATGTTCTGGGTTGGACTGTCAATATACCTGTGAAGTTTCACACAGATCTGACCAAGTACAGTGAAGTTATTGCCACTTCCTGTTTCATGGCGAGACGTCAAAATTCAACCTCCCACAACTGGCGTGCCCTTTAGATTCTGCGAGACCTTTTAATAACTTTTGATCAGGAAGTGTTCTAGATGGTAATCGGTAATTTTGAAGCCGTTCTGATGAATTCTGTAGGAGGAGTTCGTTAAAATACGATGCGTGCGCGACACCAAAAATGACCATGACATTCAAAATGGCCGACTTCCTGTTGAATTTAGCCTAGAGGTCCAAGAGACTTTTTTGTTTGTCTGGGGGTGATGGAGATGTGTACCAATTTTTGTGCATATCGGTGAGACATCCTATGGAAGTAATTCATATGAATGGGCGTGGCCAAGCCATATGGCCACGCCCATTGACGAAATTCATATCACATATTCAGGGCTGGACTGTTGACACACATATGAAGTTTCAGGTGGATATCATCAAAAACACCAAAGTTAAGGCCATTTTTATGCATTTTGGCGAAGGGTCGACTTCGCCGCCCTCCGGATGGAACGCCGTTTGACGACAGTCAAAATTCTTCATCATGGAGCATTACCAACATGTTAAGGCCTTTCTGACCAAATTTGAGTTGAATATGGTAAATGTGGTCAGAGCAGCACCTCAAAGTGTAAAACATGGTATTTCCTGTTGCCAGCAGGGGGCGCTATGACAATTACTGAATTTTTTGATGTAGATGTGTTCAGGGCGGGACTATTATCCATCATGTGAAGTTTGGTGCAGATAGGATCATCTACACCAAAGTTGTAGTAGTTGTAGTATAATTTCGTGTTTTTTGGTGAGATATCCAAATTGACCCTTCCGCAGCGACCGCGCCCTTCGACGTGACGAAGATCTTTTAATAATAAATTGATCCCACTGTAGTCGAGCACGCACAGGTAAATTTTTAAGTCAATCCGATAAAATCTGTAGGACGAGTTCGCTCAAGTACAACGTGTGGAAATGGCCAAAAATGACCTTATTTTGAAAAAACAATTCAAAATGGCCGACTTCCTGTTTGGTTTAGGGTGTCGCTCCAAGAGGCTTTTTTGTGCGTCCCGGGATGATACATATGTGTACCAAATTTCATACGCCTAGGGCAAAGTTAAAGCAGGGGGCTTCGATTTTGAAAACTGTTAGGGGGCGCCATTGAGCCATTTTGCCACGCCCCTTTGTAACGACCATAAAATATCGAAATTTTCACCAGACGTGACGAGTGTGCAAATTTTCCTGACTTTTTGGGCATGTTCAGGCCCTCAAAAATGCGATCAAAGGTTTAAAAGAAAAATAATAAGAATAATTTTTATGATTTCAATAGGGCTCTCGCACGGTTCGTGCTCGGGCCCTAATTAAAGCTGCAAGCAGCATTGAACGGGCCCTCGCACCTTCACGCAACTCGAGGGCGCTGGCAGGACGCCGGCTCACGCCGCCGTTCATCACTGTCGAAGGCAGACCCCTCACGCAGGACTTACACGTCATATCCCTCAAATCATAGAACACGTGTAATTTTGCCAGTAGGTGGCGCCATACTAATAACCAAGTATTGGCGTATAGATGTGTGCAGGGCAGGACTGTCAGCAATCCTGTGAAGTTTGGGGAAGATTGGAACATGTATGGTGAAGTTGCGAACCAGTTACAAGCAAATTCAAAATGGCGGACTTCCTGTTGGTTTTGGCACATGGCTGCAAGAGGCTTTTTTATACGTCTTTCAGTGATGCATGTGCGTACCAAGTTTCATAGATGTAGGTCAAACCAGCTTCGGGGGCTGCTTAGTAGAAAATTTGTAGGGGGCGCTGTTGAGCCATGTTGGCACATCAGAGCCAAAAAATCACATCAGACAACCCACATCGGATCCTTTCATGTGTGTGTCAAGTTTCATGACTTTACAAGCATCCCTTACCCCTCAAAAACAACTTCGTGTTTTATGGCGAATAAGGCGTCGCCACGGTGACCAAACATCACTAAGCTTTACAGCTGGCGTCAGGAGTGACTCCACATCATGCTCACCAAATTTCGTGCAAATATATGTATTTTCATGTCACTTGATTTTTCTCTGATTATAGCGCCCCCTATTTGCCAACTTCTGCCAAATTTAGCACAGAGTGTCTGGATGATGTCTGAAAGAAGTGAATTGAGTTTGACATGGATAGCTTTTACTTTGACAAAAATATGCAATGGTATGTGTTTTTTAGCTAGCAGAAGAAAAATGTTTATTTTTAGCTAGCGCAGTTTTTGTAGTAGCAAAATTCTTTTGATAACTTCTGGTCAGGCAAGTCTGGAGATTGTATGTGCAAACTTTCGTGAAGATGGACCTTAAACGCTAGGAGGAGTTCGAAAAAGTAGGTTTTTGATGTATAGTGACTTACAAAGAGAAATGTGCAGTGGGAGTGGGCGTGGCCTATGTCAGAAGATGCGACGCTATTTAGGGAACACGTGGATATGAAGTTTATGAAGATGTGATTTAAAATGTGGAAGTTACAGGCCAAAATGCGTTTGCAGCTGTTATAGCGCCACCTAGTGTAGTAGACACACAATTGTTTCTATGGGTGGTCTGTATGCTGTTCTATATATAGCCTATCAATTTCATAGCCCTCAGCATAATACTTGAGCTGAAATAAATGTTTGTTGTTTATCTTGTAATAAGCCACGCCCACTTTGACCAGTCGTGATGAACCTCAAGACATGGCCTCAGGAGTGGCCCAGCATCATACCCACCAAATTTCGTAAAACTCGGTGAAGCCATTTACATGATATTAATTTTCCATATTTGCAGCGCCCCCTAGTGGCCAACATTAGCCACATTTGGCTCACATGCTCACAGGCACAGGTCAAGCAAGGATCTGAGATTTGGTGTTGTTAGCATGTATTTTGACCGAGATATACCACAGTTCGCCTTTTTGTAGCTAGCTAGAAAAATTTGTTCGTTAATAATTTGCGCATATTTTGACCAATCAAAATTCCTGTGATAACTTTAGATCAGGTCCAGTCAAAGACTGTACCTGCCAAGTTTCACGCTGAACGGACAAAACCCTAAGGAGGAGTTCGAAAAAGTACGTTTTCCAGGTTTTGCGCATTTGCAAAAAAAATTTTAGGCGGAAATGGGCGTGGCCCCTTCCAGGTGATTCAGCGCTATTCAGGGAATGTGGTGATATGAGGTTTTTGAATGTGCGACACATGATCTGGGAGTTATAGCCCAAAATACATTGAAAATGAGTAGGGGGCGCTACTGAGCCATTTTTTTTCACGTTGTCATGAAACCCCTACCATATGTAAATTTTCACCACTTCTGACGAGTCTGTGAAGTTTCATGAGTTTTCGAGTATGTTACGGCCCCCAAAAAGGCAGTTGATTTCGGATAAGAAGAAGAAGACTAATAACTAGGGGGCGTTATGACTATCACAGAACTTTGTCATGTAGACGTGTTCAGTGTGGGACTATTATGAATCATGTGAAGTTTGGTGAAGATTGGACAATGTGTCCCAAAATTATAGCAATTTCGTGTTTCATGGCGAGACATCAAACTTCGCCGCCACCTGACGGCCAAACCGTTTAACTGTGGAAAAATTTTTTAATAACTTTTGATCACAACCTTGTCTAGATCACACACAGTGATTTTGAAGTCATTCTGATTAATCCTGTAGGAGGAGTTCGTTAAAATACAACATGTGGAAAACGCCAAAAATAGCATCAAAATTCAAAATGGCCGACTTCCTGTTGGGTATGGCCAGTGGGTCCAAGAGACTTTTTTGTGCGTCTCGGTGTGATACATGCGTGTACCAATTTTCGTGCATGTCGGTGACACGTGCGGCAGGGGCTGATGTTTAAAGGGCGTGGTCAAGTCATTTGGCCACGCCCATCAACGAAACTCATATCACATGTTCAAGCCTGGACTGTTAACACACATGTGAAGTTTCAGGCAGATATGACCAAGGACACAGAAGTTAATGTCATTAAAGCCATTTTCAACGCGTTTTGGCGAATTTTCGACTTCGCCGCCCTCTGGGCGGAACACCGTTTGACGCCTAGTCACAATCTTCATAATGTAGCATTACCAACGTCTTGAGGTCTGTCTGACCAAATTTGAGTTGCATATGGTGAACGTGGTCAGAGCTGCACGTCAAAGTCTAAAAACATCGCTTTTCCTGTTGCCAGCAGGGGGCGCTAGGGTAATTACAAAATTTCTGCATGTAGACGTGTTCAGGGCGGGAATATTATGAATCATGTGAAGCTTGGTGCAGATCGGACGATTAATGCCAAAGTTATAGCAATTTCGTTTTTCATGGCGAGACAAACTTCAAACTTCAAACTTCGCCGCCAAAAAGCCGATTCCGTGTTCGACGGGTAGCGGATCTTTGAATAACTTTTGATCACAAACTTATCTAGTTGGTACACGGCGATTTTGAAGCCGTTTTGATTAATCGTGTAGGAGGAGTTCGTCAAAATATGACACGTGGTAAAACGCCAAAAATGGCCGCTAAATTCAAAATAGCCAACTTCCTGTTGGGCGTGGCCTATGGCTCCAAGAGACTTTTTTGTGCGGCTCGGCATGATCTACATGTGTACCGATTTTCGTGCAGATCCGTGAAAATTGATGAGGAGGGCGCTGTTTATAAGGAGATTGCTCTTTAATGGGCGTGGCCTAGCCATTTTGACCCGTCCATTGCCGCGAACCCTAAAATACGTAAATTTACACCGCGACTGATGCGACCGCCAAATTTCAGGAGTTTTTGAGCATGTTAAAACCTCCAAATAAGCGATTTCCTTTTATCGTAATAATAATAATAATAATAATAATAATTCCTTCAATTTCAATAGGGTCCTCGCACGGTACGTGCTCGGACCCTAATTAAAGCTGCAAGCAGCGTTGAGCGGGCCCTCGCACCCCACGCAACTCGGGGCCTGGCGCAGCCGCCACCGTGTCGCCAGAGGTCGACCGGCAGACGAGTCGCTGAATGTTCGCCTCCTTCGGACAGTGTAGGAACCAATGCGTTGCGACTTCCCGTCTCCACTGGGTGGCGCTATGACTCTGACTCCTGAGCGTCATGTGGGTGTGTTCATGCCAGGACTATTATCATACATGTGAAGTTTGGAGCAGATTCGACCATTAGATCCCATGTTATAGCAATATCGTTTCATGGTGAGACATCAAGTGTCGACGCCATGTCACAGCCACACCGTTCCATGCTGAGCAATTCTCTAAATCTGTTTTGATCACACACTTGTGTAGATGGTACACACCAGTTTTGGAGTTAATTGATTCATTTCTGGAGGAGGAGATCATTAAAATACAACACGTGGAAAACGCCAAAAATGACTGTAAATTTCAAAATGGCCGACTTCCTGTCGGGTGTGGCCTATATGTGCAAGAGGCTTTTTTGTGCGTCTGGACACGATACATGTGCATACTGATTTTCGTGCACGTCGGTGAAAGTTGTTATGGGGGACGCTGCACTTTAAGGGGCGTGGCCAAGCCATACGGCCACGCTTATTGATGAAACTCATACTATACATTCAGGTCTGGACTGTTAACAAACATGTGAAGTTTGGTGAAGAATGGACAATGTATGCCAAAGTTATACTAATTTCGTGTTTTATGGCGAGACATCAAACTTCGCCGCCACCTGACAGCCAAAGCGTTTAACATAGGGAAAATCGTATGATAACTTTTGATCATCAAGTGGTCTAGTTGATGCACGCCAAATTTGAAGCCGATCCGATGAATCATGTAGGAGGAGATAGAAAAAGTACAAGGAGTGCGAATCGCCCAATCTGGTGGTTAAATTCAAAATGGCCGACTTCCTGTTGGGTGTGGCCATTGAGTCCAAGAGGCTTTTTTGTGCGTCTGGATGTGATACATATGTGTACCAATTTTCGTGCATGTCAGTGAAACGTGCCGCAGGGGCTGATGTTTAAAGGGCGTGGCCAAGCCATTTGACCACGCCCATCTACGAAATTCACATGACATTGTCAGGGCTGGACTCTTAACACACATGTGAAGTTTCAGGCAGATATGCCCAAGGACACTGAAGTTAAGGCCACTTTCCTACGTTTTGGCGAAGCATCGACTTCGCCGCCCTCTGGGCGCAACGCCGTTTGACGATACGTCACAATCTTCATCATGTAGCATTAACATTGTGTTGAGGCCTTTCTGACCAAATTTGAGTTGGATATGCTGAACGTGCTCAGAGCTGCACCTCAAAGTGTAAAAAATCACTTTTCCTGTCGCCAGCAGGGGGCGCTTTGAGAACAGGGAAATTTTTTGATGTAGACGTGTTCAGGGCGGGACTACGATCATACCCAGCAAGTTTTGTGTCGATTGGACCTTTCACGCCCAAATAATAGCACTTTTGTTTTTTGGGTTTTTTTTTGGCGAGACGTCAAACTTCGCCGCCACCTGACGGCCAAACCGTTTAACGTAGGGAAAATCGTATGATAACTTTTGATCATGAAGTGGTCTAGTTCCAGCACGCCAAATTTGAAGCCGATCCAATGAACCGTGTAGGAGGAGATAGCTCTGAGAGAATTCTTGGAAATCGCCAAAATCGGTAAAAAAATGAATATTCAAATCAAAATAGCCGGCTTCCTGTTGGTTTTAGAAAAAAGTCCAAGTGCGCATTTTCGTGCGTCTTGGGATGATACACGACCTCCCCGAATTTCGTGGAATTTGGTCAAACGGGCTGCCGGTGGGAGCCGATTGAAATTTTCTAGGGGGCACTATTTCGCCATTTTGCAACGGGCATCTTTTAAATTTTGCGTACACATAAATTTTCGCCAAGACGAATGTGCATGCCAAATTTGGTGAGTTTTTGAATATGTTAAAGCCCCCAAAAATGCGTTTAAAGTCGCGGAAAAAAAAAAAAATAATAATTAAAGCTGCAAGCAGCGTTGAACGGGCCCTCGCACCCCACGCAACTCGGGGCCTGGCGCGGCCGCCACCGTGTCGCCAGAGGTCGACCGGCAGACGAGTCGCTGAGTGTTCGCCTCCTTCGGACAGTGTAAGAACCAATGCGTTGCGACTTCCCGTCTCCACTGGGTGGCGCTATGACTCTGACTCCTGAGCGTCATGTGGGTGTGTTCATGCCAGGACTATTATCATACATGTGAAGTTTGGAGCAGATTCGACCATTAGATCCCATGTTATAGCAATATCGTGTTTCATGGTGAGACATCAAGTGTCGACGCCATGTCACAGCCACACCGTTCCATGCTGAGCAGTTCTCTTAATATGTTTTGATCACACACTTGTGTAGATGGTACACACCAGTTTTGGAGTTAATTGATTCATTTCTGGAGGAGGAGATCATTAAAATACAACACGTGGAAAACGCCAAAAATGACTGTAAATTTCAAAATGGCCGACTTCCTGTCGGGTGTGGCCTATATGTGCAAGAGGCTTTTTTGTGCGTCTGGACACGATACATGTGCATACTGATTTTCGTGCACGTCGGTGAAAGTTGTTATGGGGGACGCTGCACTTTAAGGGGCGTGGCCAAGCCATACGGCCACGCTTATTGATGAAAGTCATACTATACATTCAGGTCTGGACTGTTAACAAACATGTGAAGTTTGGTGAAGAATGGACAATGTATGCCAAAGTTATACTAATTTCGTGTTTTATGGCGAGACATCAAACTTCGCCGCCACCTGACAGCCAAAGCGTTTAACATAGGGAAAATCGTATGATAACTTTTGATCATCAAGTGGTCTAGTTGATGCACGCCAAATTTGAAGCCGATCCGATGAATCATGTAGGAGGAGATAGAAAAAGTACAAGGAGTGCGAATCGCCCAATCTGGTGGTTAAATTCAAAATGGCCGACTTCCTGTTGGGTGTGGCCATTGAGTCCAAGAGGCTTTTTTGTGCGTCTGGATGTGATACATATGTGTACCAATTTTCGTGCATGTCAGTGAAACGTGCCGCAGGGGCTGATGTTTAAAGGGCGTGGCCAAGCCATTTGACCACGCCCATCTACGAAATTCACATGACATTGTCAGGGCTGGACTCTTAACACACATGTGAAGTTTCAGGCAGATATGCCCAAGGACACTGAAGTTAAGGCCACTTTCCTACGTTTTGGCGAAGCATCGACTTCGCCGCCCTCTGGGCGCAACGCCGTTTGACGATACGTCACAATCTTCATCATGTAGCATTAACATTGTGTTGAGGCCTTTCTGACCAAATTTGAGTTGGATATGCTGAACGTGCTCAGAGCTGCACCTCAAAGTGTAAAAAATCACTTTTCCTGTCGCCAGCAGGGGGCGCTTTGAGAACAGGGAAATTTTTTGATGTAGACGTGTTCAGGGCGGGACTACGATCATACCCAGCAAGTTTTGTGTCGATTGGACCTTTCACGCCCAAATAATAGCACTTTTGTTTTTTGGGTTTTTTTTTTGGCGAGACGTCAAACTTCGCCGCCACCTGACGGCCAAACCGTTTAACGTAGGGAAAATCGTATGATAACTTTTGATCATCAAGTGGTCTAGTTCCAGCACGCCAAATTTGAAGCCGATCCAATGAACCGTGTAGGAGGAGATAGCTCTGAGAGAATTCTTGGAAATCGCCAAAATCGGTAAAAAAATGAATATTCAAATCAAAATAGCCGGCTTCCTGTTGGTTTTAGAAAAAAGTCCAAGTGCGCATTTTCGTGCGTCTTGGGATGATACACGACCTCCCCGAATTTCGTGGAATTTGGTCAAACGGGCTGCCGGTGGGAGCCGATTGAAATTTTCTAGGGGGCACTATTTCGCCATTTTGCAACGGGCATCTTTTAAATTTTGCGTACACATAAATTTTCGCCAAGACGAATGTGCATGCCAAATTTGGTGAGTTTTTGAATATGTTAAAGCCCCCAAAAATGCGTTTAAAGTCGCGGAAAAAAATAATAATAATAATTAAAGCTGCAAGCAGCGTTGAACGGGCCCTCGCACCCCACGCAACTCGGGGCCTGGCGCGGCCGCCACCGTGTCGCCAGAGGTCGACCGGCAGACGAGTCGCTGAGTGTTCGCCTCCTTCGGACAGTGTAAGAACCAATGCGTTGCGACTTCCCGTCTCCACTGGGTGGCGCTATGACTCTGACTCCTGAGCGTCATGTGGGTGTGTTCATGCCAGGACTATTATCATACATGTGAAGTTTGGAGCAGATTCGACCATTAGATCCCATGTTATAGCAATATCGTGTTTCATGGTGAGACATCAAGTGTCGACGCCATGTCACAGCCACACCGTTCCATGCTGAGCAGTTCTCTTAATATGTTTTGATCACACACTTGTGTAGATGGTACACACCAGTTTTGGAGTTAATTGATTCATTTCTGGAGGAGGAGATCATTAAAATACAACACGTGGAAAACGCCAAAAATGACTGTAAATTTCAAAATGGCCGACTTCCTGTCGGGTGTGGCCTATATGTGCAAGAGGCTTTTTTGTGCGTCTGGACACGATACATGTGCATACTGATTTTCGTGCAAGTCGGTGAAAGTTGTTATGGGGGACGCTGCACTTTAAGGGGCGTGGCCAAGCCATACGGCCACGCTTATTGATGAAAGTCATACTATACATTCAGGTCTGGACTGTTAACAAACATGTGAAGTTTGGTGAAGAATGGACAATGTATGCCAAAGTTATACTAATTTCGTGTTTTATGGCGAGACATCAAACTTCGCCGCCACCTGACAGCCAAAGCGTTTAACATAGGGAAAATCGTATGATAACTTTTGATCATCAAGTGGTCTAGTTGATGCACGCCAAATTTGAAGCCGATCCGATGAATCATGTAGGAGGAGATAGAAAAAGTATGAGGAGTGCAAATCGCCCAATCTGGCGTCAAATTCAAAATGGCTGACTTCCTGTTGGGTGTAGCCAATGGGTCCAAGAGGGTTTTTTGTGCGTCTGGATGTGATACATATGTGTACCAATTTTCATGCATGTCGGTGAAACGTGCCGCAGGGGCTGATGTTTAAAGGGCGTGGCCAAGCCATTTGGCCACGCCCATCAACGAAATTCACATGACATTGTCAGGGCTGGACTCTTAAAACACATGTGAAGTTTCAGGCAGATATGCCCAAGGACACTGAAGTTAAGGCCACTTTCCTACGTTTTGGCGAAGCATCGACTTCGCCGCCCTCTGGGCGCAACGCCGTTTGACGATACGTCACAATCTTCATCATGTAGCATTAACAACGTGTTGAGGCCTTTCTGACCAAATTTGAGTTGGATATGCTGAACGTGCTCAGAGCTGCACCTCAAAGTGTAAAAAATCACTTTTCCTGTCGCCAGCAGGGGGCGCTTTGAGAACAGGGGAATTTTTTGATGTAGACGTGTTCAGGGCGGGACTACGATCATACCCAGCAAGTTTTGTGCCGATTTGACCTTTCACGCCCAAGTAATAGCAATTCTGGGTTTTTGGGGGTTTTTTTTTGAGACATCAAACTTCGCCGCCACCTGACGGCCAAACCGTTTAACGAGGGAAAGATCTTTTAATAAATTTTGATCATCATGTGGTCTAGTTGCAGCACGCCAAATTTGAAGCCGATCCAATGAACCGTCTAGGAGGAGATAGCTCTGAGAGCACACTAGCAAATCGCCAAAATCGGTAAAAAATGGAATATTCAAATCAAAATAGCCGGCTTCCTGTTGGTTTTAGAAAAAAGTCCAACTGCGCATTTTCGTGCGTCTTGGGATGATACACGACCCCCCCGAATTTCGTGGAATTTGGTCAAACGGGCTGCCGGTGGGAGCCGATTGAAATTTTCTAGGGGGCGCCATTTCGCCATTTTGCAATGGGCATCGTTTAAATTTTGCGTACACATAAATGTCCCCTAGACGAATGTGCACGTCAAATTTGGTGAGTTTTTGAATATGTTAAAGCCCCCAAAAATGCGATCAACCGAAAAAAAAAAAAAATAATAATAATAATCCTAAGGAAAACAATAGGGTCCTCGCACGGTTCGTGCTCGGGCCCTAATTAAACCTGCAAGCAGCGTTGAACGGGCCCTCGCACCCCACGCAACTCGGGGCCTGGCGCGGCCGCCACCGTGTCGCCAGAGGTCGACCGGCAGACGAGTCGCTGAGTGTTCGCCTCCTTCGGACAGTGTAAGAACCAATGCGTTGCGACTTCCCGTCTCCACTGGGTGGCGCTATGACTCTGACTCCTGAGCGTCATGTGGGTGTGTTCATGCCAGGACTATTATCATACATGTGAAGTTTGGGGCAGATTCGACCATTAGATCCCATGTTATAGCAATATCGTGTTTCATGGTGAGACATCAAGTGTCGACGCCATGTCACAGCCACACCGTTCCATGCTGAGCAATTCTCTTAATATGTTTTGATCACACACTTGTGTAGATGGTACACACCAGTTTTGGAGTTAATTGATTGATTTCTGGAGGAGGAGATCATTAAAATACAACACGTGGAAAACGCCAAAAATGACTGTAAATTTCAAAATGGCCGACTTCCTGTCGGGTGTGGCCTATATGTGCAAGAGGCTTTTTTGTGCGTCTGGACACGATACATGTGCATACTGATTTTCGTGCACGTCGGTGAAAGTTGTTATGGGGGACGCTGCACTTTAAGGGGCGTGGCCAAGCCATACGGCCACGCTTATTGATGAAACTCATACTATACATTCAGGTCTGGACTGTTAACAAACATGTGAAGTTTGGTGAAGAATGGACAATGTATGCCAAAGTTATACTAATTTCGTGTTTTATGGCGAGACATCAAACTTCGCCGCCACCTGACAGCCAAAGCGTTTAACATAGGGAAAATCGTATGATAACTTTTGATCATCAAGTGGTCTAGTTGATGCACGCCAAATTTGAAGCCGATCCGATGAATCATGTAGGAGGAGATAGAAAAAGTATGAGGAGTGCAAATCGCCCAATCTGGCGTCAAATTCAAAATGGCTGACTTCCTGTTGGGTGTAGCCAATGGGTCCAAGAGGGTTTTCTGTGCGTCTGGATGTGATACATATGTGTACCAATTTTCATGCATGTCGGTGAAACGTGCCGCAGGGGCTGATGTTTAAAGGGTGTGGCCAAGCCATTTGGCCACGCCCATCAACGAAATTCACATGACATTGTCAGGGCTGGACTCTTAACACACATGTGAAGTTTCAGGCAGATATGCCCAAGGACACTGAAGTTAAGGCCACTTTCCTACGTTTTGGCGAAGCATCGACTTCGCCGCCCTCTGGGCGCAACGCCGTTTGACGATACGTCACAATCTTCATCATGTAGCATTAACAACGTGTTGAGGCCTTTCTGACCAAATTTGAGTTGGATATGCTGAACGTGCTCAGAGCTGCACCTCAAAGTGTAAAAAATCACTTTTCCTGTCGCCAGCAGGGGGCGCTTTGAGAACAGGGGAATTTTTTGATGTAGACGTGTTCAGGGCGGGACTACGATCATACCCAGCAAGTTTTGTGTCGATTGGACCTTTCACGCCCAAGTAATAGCAATTCTGGGTTTTTGGGGGTTTTTTTTTGAGACATCAAACTTCGCCGCCACCTGACGGCCAAACCGTTTAACGAGGGAAAGATCTTTTAATAAATTTTGATCATCATGTGGTCTAGTTGCAGCACGGCAAATTTGAAGCCGATCCAATGAACCGTCTAGGAGGAGATAGCTCTGAGAGCACACTAGCAAAACGCCAAAATCGGTAAAAAATGGAATATTCAAATCAAAATAGCCGGCTTCCTGTTGGTTTTAGAAAAAAGTCCAACTGCGCATTTTCGTGCGTCTTGGGATGATACACGACCCCCCCGAATTTCGTGGAATTTGGTCAAACGGGCTGCCGGTGGGAGCCGATTGAAATTTTCTAGGGGGCGCCATTTCGCCATTTTGCAATGGGCATCGTTTAAATTTTGCGTACACATAAATGTCCCCTAGACGAATGTGCACGTCAAATTTGGTGAGTTTTTGAATATGTTAAAGCCCCCAAAAATGCGATCAAGCGAAAAAAAAAAAAAATAATAATAATAATCCTAAGGAAAACAATAGGGTCCTCGCACGGTTCGTGCTCGGGCCCTAATAATAATTAAAGCTGCAAGCAGCGATAAACGGGCCCTCGCACCCCACGCAACTCGGGGCCTGGCGCGGCCGCCACCGTGTCGCCAGAGGTCGACCGTTAGACGAGGCGCTGAATGTTCGCCTCCTTCGGACAGTGTAGGAACCAATGCGTTGCGACTTCCCGTCTCCACTGGGTGGCGCTATGACTCTGACTCCTGAGCGTCATGTGGGTGTGTTCATGCCAGGACTATTATCATACATGTGAAGTTTGGAGCAGATTCGACCATTAGATCCCATGTTATAGCAATATCGTGTTTCATGGTGAGACATCAAGTGTCGACGCCATGTCACAGCCACACCGTTCCATGCTGAGCAATTCTCTTGATGTGTTTTGATCACACACTTGTGTAGATGGTACACACCAGTTTTGGACTTAATTGATTCATTTCTGGAGGAGGAGATCATTAAAATACAACACGTGGAAAACGCCAAAAATGACTGTAAATTTCAAAATGGCCGACTTCCTGTCGGGTGTGGCCTATATGTGCAAGAGGCTTTTTTGCGCGTCTGGACACCATACATGTGCATACTGATTTTCGTGCACGTCGGTGAAAGTTGTTATGGGGGATGCTGCACTTTAAGGGGCGTGGCCAAGCCATACGGCCACGCTTATTGATGAAACTCATACTATACATTCAGGTCTGGACTGTTAACAAACATGTGAAGTTTGGTGAAGAATGGACAATGTATGCCAAAGTTATACTAATTTTGTGTTTTATGGCGAGACATCAAACTTCGCCGCCACCTGACGGCCAAACCGTTTCACGATGCAAAAATCTGCTTCTAAGTTTTGATTACACCTTTGTCTAGATGGCACACAATGATTTTGAAGTTGTTCTGATGCATCCTGTAGGTGGAGTTCATTAAAATACAACACGTGGAAAACCCCAAAAATGACCATTAAATTCAAAATGGCTGACTTCCTGTTGGGTTTGGCCAATGGGTCCAAGAGACTTTTTTGTGCGTCTGGATGTGATACATATGTGTACCAATTTTCATGCATGTCAGTGAAACGTGCCGCAGGGGCTGATGTTTAAAGGGTGTGGCCAAGCCATTTGGCCACGCCCATCAACGAAATTCATATCACATGTTCAGGGCTGGACTGTTAACGCACATGTAAAGTTTCAGGCAGATATGACCAAGGACACTGAAGTTAAGGCCACTTAACTGCGTTTTGGCGAACCGTTGACTTCGCCGCCCTGTGGGCGGAACGCCGTTCGGCGATACGTCACAAATCTTCATCATGTAGCATTACCAACGTATTGAGGCCTTTCTGACCAATTTTGAGTTGGATATACTGAACGTGCTGAGAGTAGCACCTCAAAGTCTAAAACATCGCTTTTCCTGTCGCCAGCAGGGGGCGCTTTGAGAACGGGGGAATTTTTTGATGTTGGCGTGATGAAGGCCGGACTACGATCATACCCAGCAAGTTTTGTGCCGATCGGACTTATCATGCCCAAGTAATAGCACTTTTGTTTTTTGGGGGGTTTTTTGGCGAGACGTCAAACTTCGCCGCCACCTGACGGCCAAACCGTTTAACGTAGGGAAAATCGTATGATAACTTTTGATCATCAAGTGGTCTAGTTCCAGCACGCCAAATTTGAAGCCGATCCAATGAACCGTGTAGGAGGAGATAGCTCTGAGAGAACACTTGCAAATCGCCAAAATCGGTCAAAATCGGTAAAAAAATGAATATTCAAATCAAAATAGCCGGCTTCCTGTTGGTTTTAGAAAAAAGTCCAAGTGCGCATTTTCGTGCGTCTTGGGATGATACACGACCTCCCCGAATTTCGTGGAATTTGGTCAAACGGGCTGCCGGTGGGAGCCGATTGAAATTTTCTAGGGGGCGCCATTTCGCCATTTTGCAACGGGCATCGTTTAAGTTTTGCGTACACATAAATTTTCACCAAGACGAATGTGCATGCCAAATTTGGTGAGTTTTCGAATATGTTAAAGCCCCCAAAAATGCGTTTAAAGTCGCGGAAAAAAATAATAATAATAATAATAATAATAATAATAATAATCCTAAGGAAAACAATAGGGTCCTCGCACGGTACGTGCTCGGGCCCTAATAATAATTAAAGCTGCAAGCAGCATTGAACGGGCCCTCGCACCTTCACGCAACTCGAGGGTGCTGGCAGGACGCCGGCTCATGCCGCCCTTCATTCCTGTCCACGGCAGATCCCTTACGCAGGACGTCATATCCCTCAAATCATATGAAGACATGTAATTTTGCCAGTAGGTGGCGCTGTACTAATAACCAAGTATTGGCATATAGATGTATTCAGGGCAGGATTGTCATCAATCCTGTGAAGTTTGCGGAAGATTGGAACATGTATGGTGACGTTGCGAACCAGTTACAAGCAAATTCAAATTGGCCGACTTCCTGTTGGGTTTGGCACATGGCTGCAAGAGGCTTTTTTATACGTCTTTCAGTGATGCATGTGCGTACCAAGTTTCATAGATGTAGGTCAAACCAGCTTCGGGGGCTGTTTCGTAGAAAATTTGTAGGGGGCGCTGTTGAGCCATGTTGGCATATCAGAGCCGAAAAATCACATCAGAAAATGCATATTGGATCCTGTCATATGTGTGTCAAGTTTCATGACATTACAAGCATCCCTTACCCGTCAAAAACAACTTCGTGTTTTATGGCGAATAAGGCGTTGCCACGGTGACCAAACATCACCAAGCTTTACAGCTGGCCTCAGGAGTGACTCCACATCATGCTCGCCAAATTTCATGCGAATCGATGAATTTTATGTCACTTGATTTTTCTCTGATTATAGCGCCCCCTATTGGCTAATTTCTGCCAAATTGGGCTAGGATCGTCTGGATGACGTCTGAAAGAAGTGAATTGAGTTTGACATTGATATCTTTTACTTTGACAAAAATATGCAAAGGTATGTGTTTTTTAGCTAGCAGAAAAAAACTGTTTATTTTTAGCTAGCCTAATTTTTGGAGTAGCAAAATTCTTTTGATAACTTTTGGTCAGGCCAGTCTGGAGATTGCATGTGCAAAGTTTTGTGAAGATGGAGATTAAACGCTAGGAGGAGTTCGAAAAAGTAGGTTTTTGATGTATAGTAAATTACAAAGAGAAATTTGCAGTGGGAGTGGGCGTGGCCTATGTCAGAAGATGCGACACTATTTAGGGAACACGTGGATATAAAATTTATGAAGATGTGATTTAAAATGTGGAAGTTACAGGCCAAAATGCGTTTGTATCTCTTATAGCGCCACCTAGTGGAGAAGACGCACAATTTTTGCTATGGTTGGTCTGTATGCTATTCTCTATATACCCTGTGAATTTCACAGCCCTCAGCATAATACTTGGGCTGAAATAAATGTTTGTTTTTTATCTTGTAATAAGCCACGCCCACTTTTACCAGTCGTGACTACCTTCAAGATATGGCGTCAGGACAGGCCCAGCATAATACTCACCAAATTTCATAAATATCGGTGCAGCCATTTACCAGATATAAATTTCCCATATTTGCAGCGCCCCCTAGTGGCCAAAATTAGCTAAATTTGGTTCATTCTCTCACAGGCACATATCAAGCAAGGATCTCAGATTTGGTGTTGTTAGCATTTATTTTGACCGAAATATGCCACCGTTCGCCTTTTTATAGCTAGCTAGAAAAATTTATTCAGTAATAATTTGAGCATATTATGACCAATCAAAATTCCTTTGATAACTTTAGATCAGGTCCAGCCGAAGACTGTACTTGCCAAGTTTCACGCTGAACGGACAAAACCCTAAGGAGGAGTTCGAAAAAGTAGGTTGTCCAGTTTTTGCGATGTTGTGAAAAACATGATAGGCAGAAATGGGAGTGGCCCTGCCCAGGTGATTCAGCACTATTCAGGGAATCTGTGGATATGAGGTTTTTGAATGTGTGACATATGGTCTGGGAGTTATAGCCCAAAACACGTTGAAAATGAGTAGGGGGCGCTGTTGAGCCATCTTGGCACATGAAAACACAAAAATCACATCAGACAACACAATTTGGGATGTCTGATGTGTGTGCCAAGTTGCGTGAGTTTTCGAGTGTCCCTTGCCCCTCAAAAACAACCTCGTGTTTTATGGCGAATAAGGTGGCGCCACAGTGACAGCGTTGGACGAAACCTCAAAGGCTTCTGCTTTGACCATCAACAAGGTCTTGGGAGTATGTATTTGCAAAATTGAGGTGGTTCGGGGGAACCTGGTAGAAGAGGGACATGAAAGAATGAAAAAAGTAACCTTCTGCCGCCAGTAGGTGGCGCTATGATGCTGATTCAAAATTTCTGTATAGATGTTTTCAGGGCTGGACAGTTATCATATGTGTGAAGTTTTGGAAAGATATGTCCACGTAGAGTCAAGTTACAGCTACTTTGGTCATCATGGCGAAACATCAAAGTTGGCCGCCACGCCAAGGTCACGCCCTTTGACGAAAATTCACAGTTTTCCATAGAAAGCATCATCAAGGCCTTATGGATAATTTCACCAAGTATGAGGTTGATGTGTTCAACTTTGGAGGAGATGTGCTTCAAAGTGTAAAACATGACATTTTCTACTGCCAGTAGGGGGCGCTATATTAATCACAAATTATTGACATGTAGATCTCTTCAGAGCAGGACTGTCATCAATCCTGTGAAGTTTGGGGAAGATTGGAGCATGTATGTTGGAGTAATAAACTACTTCCTGCGTTATAATACTACTTCCTGTTTGTAACGAAGTTTGAGGTCCCGGCACGGTCACACGGTGTGACGAAAACACAAGCTTTTGATAACTTTTCGTCTTCAGTTTATGTTGGTGGGACAGACCGAGTTTGAAGGCGATCGGACAAAATCTCTAGGAGGAGTTCGTTCATTTATGACCCCTGCAAATGGCCAAAAATACATGAAACTTCCACATTCAATTCAAAATGGCCGACTTCCTGTTGAGTTTAGGGCATGGGCCCAAGAGGCTTTTTTGTCCGTCTCGGCGTGCTACATATGTGTACCAAAATTCGTACGCTTCGGACAAAGTTAAAGCAGGGGGCTTTGATTTTGAAAACTGTTAGGGGGCGCCGTTGAGCCATTTTGTCACGCCCCTTTGTAATGACCATAAAATATCGAATTTTTCACCAGACGTGACGAGTGTGCAAAATTCTGGGACTTTTTGAGTACGTTCGGGCCCTCAAAAATGCGATCATAGGATAAAAAAAAAAATAATAATAATTAAAGCTGCAAGCAGCGTTGAACGGGCCCTCGCACCCCACGCAACTCGGGGCCTGGCGCGGCCGCCACCGTGTCGCCAGAGGTCGACCGGCAGACGAGTCGCTGAGTGTTCGCCTCCTTCGGACAGTGTAAGAACCAATGCGTTGCGACTTCCCGTCTCCACTGGGTGGCGCTATGACTCTGACTCCTGAGCGTCATGTGGGTGTGTTCATGCCAGGACTATTATCATACATGTGAAGTTTGGAGCAGATTCGACCATTAGATCCCATGTTATAGCAATATCGTGTTTCATGGTGAGACATCAAGTGTCGACGCCATGTCACAGCCACACCGTTCCATGCTGAGCAATTCTCTTAATATGTTTTGATCACACACTTGTGTAGATGGTACACACCAGTTTTGGAGTTAATTGATTGATTTCTGGAGGAGGAGATCATTAAAATACAACACGTGGAAAACGCCAAAAATGACTGTAAATTTCAAAATGGCCGACTTCCTGTCGGGTGTGGCCTATATGTGCAAGAGGCTTTTTTGTGCGTCTGGACACGATACATGTGCATACTGATTTTCGTGCACGTCGGTGAAAGTTGTTATGGGGGACGCTGCACTTTAAGGGGCGTGGCCAAGCCATACGGCCACGCTTATTGATGAAACTCATACTATACATTCAGGTCTGGACTGTTAACAAACATGTGAAGTTTGGTGAAGAATGGACAATGTATGCCAAAGTTATACTAATTTCGTGTTTTATGGCGAGACATCAAACTTCGCCGCCACCTGACAGCCAAAGCGTTTAACATAGGGAAAATCGTATGATAACTTTTGATCATCAAGTGGTCTAGTTGATGCACGCCAAATTTGAAGCCGATCCGATGAATCATGTAGGAGGAGATAGAAAAAGTATGAGGAGTGCAAATCGCCCAATCTGGCGTCAAATTCAAAATGGCTGACTTCCTGTTGGGTGTAGCCAATGGGTCCAAGAGGGTTTTTTGTGCGTCTGGATGTGATACATATGTGTACCAATTTTCATGCATGTCGGTGAAACGTGCCGCAGGGGCTGATGTTTAAAGGGTGTGGCCAAGCCATTTGGCCACGCCCATCAACGAAATTCACATGACATTGTCAGGGCTGGACTCTTAAAACACATGTGAAGTTTCAGGCAGATATGCCCAAGGACACTGAAGTTAAGGCCACTTTCCTACGTTTTGGCGAAGCATCGACTTCGCCGCCCTCTGGGCGCAACGCCGTTTGACGATACGTCACAATCTTCATCATGTAGCATTAACAACGTGTTGAGGCCTTTCTGACCAAATTTGAGTTGGATATGCTGAACGTGCTCAGAGCTGCACCTCAAAGTGTAAAAAATCACTTTTCCTGTCGCCAGCAGGGGGCGCTTTGAGAACAGGGGAATTTTTTGATGTAGACGTGTTCAGGGCGGGACTACGATCATACCCAGCAAGTTTTGTGCCGATTGGACCTTTCACGCCCAAGTAATAGCAATTCTGGGTTTTTGGGGGGTTTTTTTTGAGACATCAAACTTCGCCGCCACCTGACGGCCAAACCGTTTAACGAGGGAAAGATCTTTTAATAAATTTTGATCATCATGTGGTCTAGTTGCAGCACGGCAAATTTGAAGCCGATCCAATGAACCGTCTAGGAGGAGATAGCTCTGAGAGAATTCTTGGAAATCGCCAAAATCGGTGAAAAAACGAATATTCAAATCAAAATAGCCGGCTTCCTGTTGGTTTTAGAAAAAAGTCCAACTGCGCATTTTCGTGCGTCTTGGGATGATACACGACCTCCCCGAATTTCGTGGAATTTGGTCAAACGGGCTGCCGGTGGGAGCCGATTGAAATTTTCTAGGGGGCGCCATTTCGCCATTTTGCAATGGGCATCGTTTAAATTTTGCGTACACATAAATGTCCCCTAGACGAATGTGCACGTCAAATTTGGTGAGTTTTTGAATATGTTAAAGCCCCCAAAAATGCGATCAAGCGAAAAAAAAAAATAATAATTAAAGCTGCAAGCAGCGTTGAACGGGCCCTCGCACCCCACGCAACTCGGGGCCTGTCGTGGCCGCCACCGTCTCGCCAGAGGTCGACCGGCAGACGAGGCGCTGAATGTTCGCCTCCTTCGGACAGTGTAGGAACCAATGCGTTGCGAACCTTCCGCAGCGACCGCGCCCTTCGACGTGACGAAGATCTTTTACTAACTTTTGATCCCACTGTAGTCGAGCACGCACAGGTAAATTTTTAAGTCAATCCGATAAAATCTGTAGGAGGAGTTCGCTCAAGTACAACGTGTGGAAATGGCCAAAAATGACCTTATTTTGAAAAAACAATTCAAAATGGCCGACTTCCTGTTTGGTTTAGGGTGTCGCTCCAAGAGGCTTTTTTGTGCGTCCCGGGATGATACATATGTGTACCAAATTTCATACGCCTAGGGCAAAGTTAAAGCAGGGGGCTTCGATTTTGAAAACTGTTAGGGGGCGCCATTGAGCCATTTTGCCACGCCCCTTTGTAACGACCATAAAATATCGAAATTTTCACCAGACGTGACGAGTGTGCAAATTTTCCTGACTTTTTGGGCATGTTCAGGCTGTCAAAAATGCGATCAAAGGTTTAAAAGAAAAAAAATAAGAATAATTTTTATGATTTCAATAGGGCTCTCGCACGGTTCGTGCTCGGGCCCTAATAATTAAAGCTGCAAGCAGCGATGAACGGGCCCTCGCACCTTCACGCAACTCGAGGGCGCTGGTAGGACGCCGGCTCACGCCGCCGTTCATTCCTGTCGACGGCAGAACCCTCACGCAGGAGTTACACGTCAAATCCCTCAAATCATACAAAGATATGTAATTTTGCCAGTAGGTGGCGCCGTACTAATAACCAAGTATTGGCGTATAGATGTGTTCAGGGCAGGACTGTCATCAATCCTGTGAAGTTTGGGGAAGATAGGAACGTGTATGGTGAAGTTGTAAACCAGTTACAAGCAAATTCAAAATGGCGGACTTCCTGTTGGGTTTGGCACATGGTTGCAAGAGCCTTTTTTGTACGTCTTTCAGTGATGCACGTGCGTACCAAGTTTCATAGATGTAGGTCAAACTCCGTATTTTATGGCGAATAAGGCGTTGCCACGGTGACCAAACATCACTAAGCTTGACAGGTGGTCTCAGGAGTGACTCCACATCACGCTCGCCAAATTTTGTGCGAATCGATCAATTGTCATGTCACTTGATTTTTCTCTGTTTATAGCGCCCCCTATCGGCCAATTTGCGCCAAATTTTGCACAGAGCCTCTGGTTGACGTCTGAAACAAGTAAATTTAGTTTGATGTTGATCGCTTTTACTTTGACAAAAATATGCAACGTGATGTTTTTTTTAGCTAGCAGTAAAAAAATGTTTATTTTTAGCTAGCGCAATTTTTGGAGTAGCAAAATTCTTTTGATAACTTTTGGTCAGACAAGTCTCGAGATTGTATGTGCAAAGTGTCGTGAAGATGGAGCTTAAACGCTAGGAGGAGTTCAAAAAAGTAGGTTTTCCAGTTTTCGCGATGTTGCGAAAAACATTATAGGCAGAAATGGGCGTGGCCCAGCCCAGGTGATTCAGCGCTATTCATGGAATCTGTGGATATGAGGTTTTTGAATGTGGGACATATGGTCTGAGAGTTATAACCCAAAACATGTTGAAAATGGGTAGGGGGCGCTGTTGAGTCATCTTGGCACATCAAAACACAAAAAGCATATCAGACAACACAATTTGGGCCTTGTGATGGGTGTGCCAAGTTTCGTGAGTTTTCAAGTATCCCTTGCCCCTCAAAAAGAACCTCGTGTTTTATGGCGAATGAGGTGGCGCCACGGTGACAGCGTTGTACGAAACCTCAAAAGGTTCTGGTTTGATCATCACCAAGGTCTTGGGACTATGTATCCGCAAAATTAAGGTGGGTCGGGTGAACCTGGTAGAAGAGGGACATGAAAGAATGAAAAAAGTAACTTTCTGCCGCCAGTAGGTGGCGCTATGACGCTGATTCAAATTTCCTCTGTAGATGTTTTCAGGGCTGGACTGTTATCATATGTGTGAAGTTTTGGAAAGATATGTCCACGTAGAGTCAAGTTACAGCAACTTTTGTCATCATGGCGAAACATCAAAGTTGCCCCGCCACGCCAAGGTCATGCCCTTTGACGAAAACTCACAGTATTCAATAGAAAGCATCATCAATGCCTTTTGGATAATTTCCCCAAGTTTGACGTTGATGTGTTCAACTTTGGAGGAGATGTGCTTCAAAGTGTAAAACATGACATTTTATACTACCAGTAGGGGGCGCTATATCAATCACAAATTATTGACATGTAGATGTCTTCAGAGCGGGACTGTCATCAATCCTGTGAAGTTTGGGGAAGATTGGAGCAATGTATGCTGGAGTTATAAACTACTTCCTGTGTTATAATACTACTTCCTGTTTGTAGCGAAGTTTGAGGTCCCGCAACGGCCACACGGTGTGACGAAAACTCAAGCTTTTGATAACTTTTGGTCTTCAACTTATGTAGGTGGGACAGACCGAGTTTGAAGTCCATCGGACAAAATCTCTAGGAGGAGATCGTTCATTTACGACCCCTGCAAATGGCCAAAAATGCATGAAAATTGCACATTCAATTCAAAATGGCCGACTTCCTGTTGGGTTTAGGGCATGGGCCCAAGAGGCTTTTTTGTACGTCTCGGCGTGCTACATATGTGTACCAAAATTCGTACGCTTCGGACAAAGTTAAAGCAGGGGGCTTTGATTTTGAAAACTGTTAGGGGGCGCCGTTGAGCCATTTTGTCACGCCCCTTTGTAATGACCATAAAATATCGAATTTTTCACCAGACGTGACGAGTGTGCAAAATTCTGGGACTTTTTGAGTACGTTCAGGCCCTCAAAAATGCGATCATAGGATAAAAAAAAAAATAATAATAATAATAATAATAAGAATAAGAATTCCTTCGGTTTCAATAGGGCTCTCGCACGGTACGTGCTCGGGCCCTAATAAGAATTCCTTCGGTTTCAATAGGGCTCTCGCACGGTACGTGCTCGGGCCCTAATAAGAATTCCTTCGGTTTCAATAGGGCTCTCGCACGGTACGTGCTCGGGCCCTAATAACTCCTTCAGTTTCAATAGGGTCCTCGCACCGCTAGGTGCTCGGGCCCTAATTAAAGCTGCAAGCAGCGATGAACGGGCCCTCGCACCTTCACGCAACTCGAGGGTGCTGGCAGGACGCCGGCCGATGCGGCCATTCATTCCTGTCGAAGGCAGACCCCTCACGTTGGAGTTACACGTCATATCCCTCAAATCATACGAGGACATGTTATTTTGCCAGTAGGTGGCGCCGTACTAATAACCAAGTATTGGCGTATAGATGTGTTCAGGGCAGGACTGTCATCAATCCTGTGAAGTATGGGGAAGATTGGAACATGTATGGTGATTTTGTGAACCACTTACGAGCAAATTCAAAATGGCGGACTTCCTGTTGGGTTTGGCACATGGTTGCAAGAGCCTTTTTTGTACGTCTTTCAGTGATGCATGTATGTACCAAGTTTCATAGATGTAGGTCAAACCAGCGTCGGGGGCTGCTTTTTTGAAAAATTGTAGGGGGCGCTGTTGAGCCATGTTGGCACATCAGAGCAGATAAATCACATCACACAACACACATCGGAACTTCTTGTATGTGTACCAAGTTTCATGACATTACAAGCATCCCTTACCCCTCAAAAACAACTTCGTGTTTTATGGCGAATAAGGCGTTGCCACATTGACAGTGTTTGCTGAAACCTCAAAAGCTTCTGGTGTGATCATCATCAAAGTCTTGGGACTATGTCTACGCAAAATTGAGGTGGTTGTGGTTAACTTGGTAGAAGAGAGACATGAAAGAATGAAAGCAGTAACTTACAGATGCCACTAGGTGGCGCTATGAGGCTGATTAAAAATTTCTCGGTAGATGTTTTCAGGGCTGGACTTTTATCATATGTGTGAAGTTTTGGAAAGATATGTCCACGTAGAGTCAAGCTACACAACTTTTGTTATCATGGCGAAACATCAAAGTTTGCCGCTACGTCATGGCCACGCCCTTTGATGCAAACTTACAGTGTTCACAATAAAACATCTTCTACATGTGACGGATAGACTGACCAAGATTGAGGTGGATCTGGCCAAGTCTTGGGAGTTATACTTCAAAATATAAAACATGAAATTTTCTCTTACCATTAGGGGGCGCTGTATTTATCACAAATTATTCACATGGAGATCTCTTCAGAGCAGGACTGTCATCAATCCTGTGAAGTTTGGGGAAGATTGGACCATGGATGATGGAGTCATACACAACTTCCTGTTTTGTGGCGAGTCCCCAAAGATTGAGGCCCTGCCACGGTCACATGGTGTGACAACAAGTCCAGTTTTTGATAACTTTTCTTCATCAATGTCTGGAGGTGGGACAGACCAAGTAAGAAGTTGATGGGATAAAATCTGTAGGAGTAGTTACAATTTCGTGGTTTATGGCGAAGAAGGCGGGGCCACAGAGACAGCGTTTGACGAAAACCTGAAACGTTTGATAACTTTTCGTCTTCACGGTCTTGGGGTGGGACAGACCGAGTTTGAAGTGGATTGGATAAAAACTCTAGGACAAGTTCATTCATTTACGTCTACTGGAAATCGCCCAAAATGCACAAAAGTGGCACAAGTAAATTCAAAATGGCGGACTTCCGGTTGGGTTTGGAGCATAACTCCAAGAGGCTTTTTTGTACGTCTTGGAGTGTTACATATGCCTACCAAGTTTCATACATGTAAGTGAAACAAGCTTCGGGGGCTGCTTCATCGAAAAATTGTAGGGGGCGCTGTTGAGGCATCTTGGCACATCAAAACACAAAAAGCATATCAGACAACACAATTTGGGCCTTGTGATGGGTGTGCCAAGTTTCGTGAGTTTTCAAGTATCCCTTGCCCCTCAAAAAGAACCTCGTGTTTTATGGCGAATGAGGTGGCGCCACGGTGACAGCGTTGTACGAAACCTCAAAAGGTTCTGGTTTGATCATCACCAAGGTCTTGGGACTATGTATCCGCAAAATTAAGGTGGGTCGGGTGAACCTGGTAGAAGAGGGACATGAAAGAATGAAAAAAGTAACTTTCTGCCGCCAGTAGGGTGGCGCTATGACGCTGATTCAAATTTCCTCTGTAGATGTTTTCAGGGCTGGACTGTTATCATATGTGTGAAGTTTTGGAAAGATATGTCCACGTAGAGTCAAGTTACAGCAACTTTTGTCATCATGGCGAAACATCAAAGTTCCCCGCCACGCCAAGGTCATGCCCTTTGACGAAAACTCACAGTATTCAATAGAAAGCATCATCAATGCCTTTTGGATAATTTCCCCAAGTTTGACGTTGATGTGTTCAACTTTGGACGAGATGTGCTTCAAAGTGTAAAACATGACATTTTATACTACCAGTAGGGGGGCGCTATATCAATCACAAATTATTGACATGTAGATGTCTTCAGAGCGGGACTGTCATCAATCCTGTGAAGTTTGGGGAAGATTGGACAATGTATGCTGGAGTTATAAACTACTTCCTGTGTTATAATACTACTTCCTGTTTGTAGCGAAGTTTGAGGTCCCACAACGGCCACACGGTGTGACGAAAACTCAAGCTTTTGATAACTTTTTGTCTTCAACTTATGTAGGTGGGACAGACCAAGTTTGAAGTCGATCGGACAAAATCTCTAGGAGGAGATCGTTCATTTACGACCCCTGCAAATGGCCAAAAATGCATGAAAATTGCACATTCAATTCAAAATGGCCGACTTCCTGTTGGGTTTAGGGCATGGGCCCAAGAGGCTTTTTTGTACGTCTCGGTGTGCTACATATGTGCTACCAAGTTTCAGTACGCTTCGGACAAAGTTAAAGCAGGGGCTGTTCCGTAGAAAACTTTTAGGGGGCGCCGTACTGAGCCATTTTGTCACGCCCCTTTGTAATGACCATAAAATATCGAATTTTTCACCAGACGTGACGAGTATGCAAAATTCTGGGACTTTTTGAGTACGTTCAGGCCCTCAAAAATGCGATCATAGGATAAAAAAAATAATAATAATAATAAGAATTAAAGCTGCAAGCAGCATTGAACGGGCCCTCGCACCTTCACACAACTCGAGGGCGCTGGCAGGACGCCGGCTCACGCCGCCGTTCATTCCTGTCGAAGGTTGACCCCTCACGCAGGACTTACACGTCATATCCCTCAAATCATACGAATACATGTAATTTTGCCAGTAGGTGGCGCCGTACTAATAACCAAGTGTTGGCGTATAGATGTGTTCAGGGCAGGACTGTCATCAATTCTTTGAAATTTGAGGAAGTTTGGAACATGTATGGTGAAGTTGCAAACCAGTTACAAGCTAATTCAAAATGGCGGACTTCCTGTTGGGTTTGGCACATGGCTGCAAGAGGTTTTTCTGTATGTCTTGCAGTGATGCACGTGCGTACCAACTTTCATAGCTGTAGGTCAAACCAGCTCCGGGGGCTGCTTTGTAGAAAATTTGTAGGGGGCGCTGTTGAGCCATGTTGGCACATCAAAGCACAAAAGTCACATCAGGCAACACAAATCGCACCCAATCATATGTGTGCCAAGTTTCATGACTTTACAAGCATCCCTTACCCCTCAAAAACAACTTCGTGTTTTATGGCGAATAAGGCGTGGCCACGGTGACCAAACATCACCAAGCTTTACAGCTGGCATCAGGAGTGACTCCACATCACGCTCGCCAAATTTCGTCCGAATCGATGAATTTTCATGTCACTTGATTTTTCTGTGATTATAGCGCCCCCTATTGGCCAATTTCTGCCAAATTTGGCACAGAGTGTCTGGATGGCGTCTGAAAGAAGTGACTTGAGTTTGATATTGATATCTTTTACTTTGACAAAAATAAGCAAAGGTATGTGTTTTTCAGCTAGCAGATAAAAACTGTTTATTTTTAGCTAGCGCATTTTTTGGAGTAGGAAAATTCTTTTGATAACTTTTGGTCAGGCATGTCTGGAGATTGTATGTGCAAAGTTTCGTGAAGATGTGACTTAAACACTAGGAGGAGTTCGAAAAAGTAGGTTTTTGATGTGTAGTAACTTACAAAGAGGAATATGCTATGGGAGTGGGCGTGGCCTATGTCAGAAGATGCGACTCTATTTAGGGAACACGTGGATATAAGGTTTATGAAGATGTGATGTAAAATGTGGAAGTTACAGGCCAAAATGCGTTTGCATCCATTATAGCGCCACCTAGTGGAGTAGACAGACAATTGTTGCTATGGGTGGTCTGGATGCTATTCTATATATACCCTGTGAATTTCACAGCCCTCAGCGTAATACTTGAGCTGAAATCAATGTTTGTTTTTTATCTTGTAATAAGCCACGCCCACTTTGACCAGTCATGACTAACTTCACGATATGGCCTCGGGAGGGGCCCAGCATCATACTCACCAAATTTCGTAAAAATCGGTGCAGCCATTTACGAGATATAAATTTCCCATATTTGCAGCGCCCCCTAGTGGCCAACATTAGCCAAATTTGGCTCACACCTTCACAGTCACATGTCAAGCAAGGATCTCAGATTTGGTGTTGTTAGCATTTATTTTGACCGAAATATGCCACAGTTCGCCTTCTTATAGCTAGCTAGAAAAATTTATTCGTTAATAATTTACGCATATTGTCACCAATCAAAATTCCTTTGATAACTTTAGATCAGGTCCAGCTGCAGACTGTACTTGCCAAGTTTCACGCTGAACGGACAAAACCCCAAGGAGGAGTTCGAAAAAATAGGTTTTCCAGTTTTCGTGATTTTGCGCAAAAAATTTAAGACGGAAATGGGCGTGGCCCCACCCAGGTGATTCAGCACTATTCAGGGAATCTGATGATATGAGGTTTGTGAATGTGCGACGTATGATCTGGGAGTTATAGCCCAAAATATGTTGAAAATTAGTAGGGGGCGCTACTGAGCCAATTTTATGCAAGTTGTCATGAAACCCCTACCATACGTAAATTTTCACCACTTTTGACGAGTCTGTGAAGTTTCATGAGTTTTCGAGTATGTTACGGCCCCCAAAAAGGCAGTTGATTTCGGATAAGAAGAATAATAATAATAATAATAATAATAATAATAATAATAATTCCTTGCATTTCAATAGGGTCCTCGCACCGCTTGGTGCTCGGGCCCTAATTAAAGCTGCAAGCAGCGATGAACGGGCCCTCGCACCTTCACGCAACTCGAGGGCGCTGGTAGGACGCCGGCTCACGCCGCCGTTCATTCCTGTCGACGGCAGAACCCTCACGCAGGAGTTACACGTCAAATCCCTCAAATCATACGAAGATATGTAATTTTGCCAGTAGGTGGCGCCGTACTAATAACCAAGTATTGGCGTATAGATGTGTTCAGGGCAGGACTGTCATCAATCCTGTGAAGTTTGGGGAAGATAGGAACGTGTATGGTGAAGTTGTGAACCAGTTACAAGCAAATTCAAAATGGCGGACTTCCTGTTGGGTTTGGCACATGGCTGCAACAGGCTTTTTTATACGTCTTTCAGTGATGCACGTGCGTACCAAGTTTCATAGATGTAGGTCAAACCAGCTTCGGGGGCTGCTTCGTTGAAAATTTCTAGGGGGCGGTGTTGAGCCATGTTGGCACATCAGAGCAGAGAAATCACATCAGACAACACAAATCGGATACTGTCATATGTGTGCCAAGTTTCATGACTTTACAAGCATCCCTTATCCCTCAAAAACAACTCCGTATTTTATGGCGAATAAGGCGTTGCCACGGTGACCAAACATCACTAAGCTTGACAGGTGGTCTCAGGAGTGACTCCACATCACGCTCGCCAAATTTTGTGCGAATCGATCAATTGTCATGTCACTTGATTTTTCTCTGTTTATAGTGCCCCCTATCGGCCAATTTGCGCCAAATTTTGCACAGAGCCTCTGGTTGACGTCTGAAACAAGTAAATTTAGTTTGATGTTGATCGCTTTTACTTTGACAAAAATATGCAACGTGATGTTTTTTTTAGCTAGCAGTAAAAAAATGTTTATTTTTAGCTAGCGCAATTTTTGGAGTAGCAAAATTCTTTTGATAACTTTTGGTCAGACAAGTCTCGAGATTGTATGTGCAAAGTGTCGTGAAGATGGAGCTTAAACGCTAGGAGGAGTTCAAAAAAGTAGGTTTTCCAGTTTTCGCGATGTTGCGAAAAACATTATAGGCAGAAATGGGCGTGGCCCAGCCCAGGTGATTCAGCGCTATTCATGGAATCTGTGGATATGAGGTTTTTGAATGTGGGACATATGGTCTGAGAGTTATAACCCAAAACATGTTGAAAATGGGTAGGGGGCGCTGTTGAGCCATCTTGGTACATCAAAACACAAAAAGCATATCAGACAACACAATTTGGGCCTTGTGATGGGTGTGCCAAGTTTCGTGAGTTTTCAAGTATCCCTTGCCCCTCAAAAAGAACCTCGTGTTTTATGGCGAATGAGGTGGCGCCACGGTGACAGCGTTGTACGAAACCTCAAAAGGTTCTGGTTTGATCATCACCAAGGTCTTGGGACTATGTATCCGCAAAATTAAGGTGGGTCGGGTGAACCTGGTAGAAGAGGGACATGAAAGAATGAAAAAAGTAACTTTCTGCCGCCAGTAGGTGGCGCTATGACGCTGATTCAAATTTCCTCTGTAGATGTTTTCAGGGCTGGACTGTTATCATATGTGTGAAGTTTTGGAAAGATATGTCCACGTAGAGTCAAGTTACAGCAACTTTTGTCATCATGGCGAAACATCAAAGTTCCCCGCCACGCCAAGGTCATGCCCTTTGACGAAAACTCACAGTATTCAATAGAAAGCATCATCAATGCCTTTTGGATAATTTCCCCAAGTTTGACGTTGATGTGTTCAACTTTGGAGGAGATGTGCTTCAAAGTGTAAAACATGACATTTTATACTACCAGTAGGGGGCGCTATATCAATCACAAATTATTGACATGTAGATGTCTTCAGAGCGGGACTGTCATCAATCCTGTGAAGTTTGGGGAAGATTGGACAATGTATGCTGGAGTTATAAACTACTTCCTGTGTTATAATACTACTTCCTGTTTGTAGCGAAGTTTGAGGTCCCACAACGGCCACACGGTGTGACGAAAACTCAAGCTTTTGATAACTTTTGGTCTTCAACTTATGTAGGTGGGACAGACCAAGTTTGAAGTCCATCGGACAAAATCTCTAGGAGGAGATCGTTCATTTACGACCCCTGCAAATGGCCAAAAATGCATGAAAATTGCACATTCAATTCAAAATGGCCGACTTCCTGTTGGGTTTAGGGCATGGGCCCAAGAGGCTTTTTTGTACGTCTCGGCGTGCTACATATGTGTACCAAAATTCGTACGCTTCGGACAAAGTTAAAGCAGGGGGCTTTGATTTTGAAAACTGTTAGGGGCCGCCGTTGAGCCATTTTGTCACGCCCCTTTGTAATGACCATAAAATATCGAATTTTTCACCAGACGTGACGAGTGTGCAAAATTCTGGGACTTTTTGAGTACGTTCAGGCCCTCAAAAATGCGATCATAGGATAAAAAAAAAAATAATAATAATAATAATAATAAGAATAAGAATTCCTTCGGTTTCAATAGGGCTCTCGCACGGTACGTGCTCGGGCCCTAATAAGAATTCCTTCGGTTTCAATAGGGCTCTCGCACGGTACGTGCTCGGGCCCTAATAAGAATTCCTTCGGTTTCAATAGGGCTCTCGCACGGTACGTGCTCGGGCCCTAATAACTCCTTCAGTTTCAATAGGGTCCTCGCACCGCTAGGTGCTCGGGCCCTAATTAAAGCTGCAAGCAGCGATGAACGGGCCCTCGCACCTTCACGCAACTCGAGGGTGCTGGCAGGACGCCGGCCGATGCGGCCATTCATTCCTGTCGAAGGCAGACCCCTCACGTTGGAGTTACACGTCATATCCCTCAAATCATACGAGGACATGTTATTTTGCCAGTAGGTGGCGCCGTACTAATAACCAAGTATTGGCGTATAGATGTGTTCAGGGCAGGACTGTCATCAATCCTGTGAAGTATGGGGAAGATTGGAACATGTATGGTGATTTTGTGAACCACTTACGAGCAAATTCAAAATGGCGGACTTCCTGTTGGGTTTGGCACATGGTTGCAAGAGCCTTTTTTGTACGTCTTTCAGTGATGCATGTATGTACCAAGTTTCATAGATGTAGGTCAAACCAGCGTCGGGGGCTGCTTTTTTGAAAAATTGTAGGGGGCGCTGTTGAGCCATGTTGGCACATCAGAGCAGATAAATCACATCACACAACACACATCGGAACTTCTTGTATGTGTACCAAGTTTCATGACATTACAAGCATCCCTTACCCCTCAAAAACAACTTCGTGTTTTATGGCGAATAAGGCGTTGCCACATTGACAGTGTTTGCTGAAACCTCAAAAGCTTCTGGTGTGATCATCATCAAAGTCTTGGGACTATGTCTACGCAAAATTGAGGTGGTTGTGGTTAACTTGGTAGAAGAGAGACATGAAAGAATGAAAGCAGTAACTTACAGATGCCACTAGGTGGCGCTATGAGGCTGATTAAAAATTTCTCGGTAGATGTTTTCAGGGCTGGACTTTTATCATATGTGTGAAGTTTTGGAAAGATATGTCCACGTAGAGTCAAGCTACACAACTTTTGTTATCATGGCGAAACATCAAAGTTTGCCGCTACGTCATGGCCACGCCCTTTGATGCAAACTTACAGTGTTCACAATAAAACATCTTCTACATGTGACGGATAGACTGACCAAGATTGAGGTGGATCTGGCCAAGTCTTGGGAGTTATACTTCAAAATATAAAACATGAAATTTTCTCTTACCATTAGGGGGCGCTGTATTTATCACAAATTATTCACATGGAGATCTCTTCAGAGCAGGACTGTCATCAATCCTGTGAAGTTTGGGGAAGATTGGACCATGGATGATGGAGTCATACACAACTTCCTGTTTTGTGGCGAGTCCCCAAAGATTGAGGCCCTGCCACGGTCACATGGTGTGACAACAAGTCCAGTTTTTGATAACTTTTCTTCATCAATGTCTGGAGGTGGGACAGACCAAGTAAGAAGTTGATGGGATAAAATCTGTAGGAGTAGTTACAATTTCGTGGTTTATGGCGAAGAAGGCGGGGCCACAGAGACAGCGTTTGACGAAAACCTGAAACGTTTGATAACTTTTCGTCTTCACGGTCTTGGGGTGGGACAGACCGAGTTTGAAGTGGATTGGATAAAAACTCTAGGACAAGTTCATTCATTTACGTCTACTGGAAATCGCCCAAAATGCACAAAAGTGGCACAAGTAAATTCAAAATGGCGGACTTCCGGTTGGGTTTGGAGCATAACTCCAAGAGGCTTTTTTTGTACGTCTTGGAGTGTTACATATGCCTACCAAGTTTCATACATGTAAGTGAAACAAGCTTCGGGGGCTGCTTCATCGAAAAATTGTAGGGGGCGCTGTTGAGGCATCTTGGCACATCAAAACACAAAAAGCATATCAGACAACACAATTTGGGCCTTGTGATGGGTGTGCCAAGTTTCGTGAGTTTTCAAGTATCCCTTGCCCCTCAAAAAGAACCTCGTGTTTTATGGCGAATGAGGTGGCGCCACGGTGACAGCGTTGTACGAAACCTCAAAAGGTTCTGGTTTGATCATCACCAAGGTCTTGGGACTATGTATCCGCAAAATTAAGGTGGGTCGGGTGAACCTGGTAGAAGAGGGACATGAAAGAATGAAAAAAGTAACTTTCTGCCGCCAGTAGGTGGCGCTATGACGCTGATTCAAATTTCCTCTGTAGATGTTTTCAGGGCTGGACTGTTATCATATGTGTGAAGTTTTGGAAAGATATGTCCACGTAGAGTCAAGTTACAGCAACTTTTGTCATCATGGCGAAACATCAAAGTTCCCCGCCACGCCAAGGTCATGCCCTTTGACGAAAACTCACAGTATTCAATAGAAAGCATCATCAATGCCTTTTGGATAATTTCCCCAAGTTTGACGTTGATGTGTTCAACTTTAGACGAGATGTGCTTCAAAGTGTAAAACATGACATTTTATACTACCAGTAGGGGGCACTATATCAATCACAAATTATTGACATGTAGATGTCTTCAGAGCGGGACTGTCATCAATCCTGTGAAGTTTGGGGAAGATTGGACAATGTATGCTGGAGTTATAAACTACTTCCTGTGTTATAATACTACTTCCTGTTTGTAGCGAAGTTTGAGGTCCCACAACGGCCACACGGTGTGACGAAAACTCAAGCTTTTGATAACTTTTTGTCTTCAACTTATGTAGGTGGGACAGACCAAGTTTGAAGTCCATCGGACAAAATCTCTAGGAGGAGATCGTTCATTTACGACCCCTGCAAATGGCCAAAAATGCATGAAAATTGCACATTCAATTCAAAATGGCCGACTTCCTGTTGGGTTTAGGGCATGTGCCCAAGAGGCTTTTTTGTACGTCTTGGTGTGTTACATATGCCTACCAAGTTTCAGACACGTAGGTTAAACTACCTTCAGGGGCTGTTCCGTAGAAAATTTTTAGGGGGCGCTACTGAGCCATTCCTTTGCAGATTATCATGAAACCCAAAAACTTGCCCAGTTTTCGCACTTCTGATGAGTCTGTGAAGTTTCATGAGTTTTTGAGCATGTTAAGGTCCCCAAAAAGGCAATTCATTTTAGTTAAGAAGAATAATAATAATAATTAAAGCTGCAAGCAGCGTTGAACGGGCCCTCGCACCTTCACGCAACTCGAGGGCACTGGCAGGACGCCAGCTCACGCCGCCGTTCATTCCTGTCGAAGGCAGACCCCGCACGCAGCAGTTACATGTCATATCCCTCAAATCATACGAAGATATATAATTTTGCCAGTAGGTGGCACCGTACTAATGACCAAGTATTGGCCTATAGATGTGTTCAGGGCAGGACTGTCATCAATCCTGTGAAGTTTGGGAAAGATTCGAACATGTATGGTGAAGTTGCGAACCAGTTACAAGCAAATTCAAAATGGCGGACTTCCTGGTATGTTTGGCACATGGCTGCAAGAGGCTTTTTTGTACGTCGTTCAGTGATGCACATGCATACCAAGTTTCATCGATGTAGGTCGAACCAGCATCGGGGGCTGCTTCGTAGAAAATTTGTAGGGGGCGCCGTTGAGCCATGTTGGCACATCAGAGCAGAAAAATCACATCAAACAACACAAATCAGATCCTGTCATATGTGTGCCAAGTTTCATGACGTTACAAGCATCCCTTACCCCTCAAAAACAACTTCGTCTTTTATGGCGAATAAGGCGTTTCCACAGTGACCAAACATCACTAAGCTTTACAGCTGGCCTCGGGAGTGACTCCACATCACGCTCTCCTAATTTTGTGCGAATCGATGAATTTTCATGTCACATAATTTTTCTCTGTTTATAGCGCCCCCTATTGGCCAATTTCCACCAAATTTGGCACAGAGCCACTGGTTGACATCTGAAACAAATGACTTGAGTTTGACATTGATAGCTTTTAGTTTGACAAAAATATGCAACAGTATGTGTTTTTTAGCGAGCAGAAAAAAAACTGTTTATTTTTAGCTAGCGCATTTTTTGGAGTAGCAAAATTCTTTTGATAAATTTTGTTCAGGCAAGTCTGGAGATTGTATGTGCAAAGTTTCGTGTAGATGGAGCTTAAACACTAGGAGGAGTTTGAAGAAGTAAGTTTTTGATGTATAGTGACGTACAAAGAGAAATATGCAGTTGGAGTGGGCGTGGCCTATGTCAGAAGATGCGACTCTATTTAGGGAACATGTGGATATAAAGTTTATGAAGATGTGATTTAAAATGTGGAAGTTACAGGCCAAAATGCGTTTGCATCCGTTATAGCGCCACCTAGTGGAGTAGACACACAATTTTTGGTATGGGTGGTCTGTATGCTATTCTATGTATACCCTATGAATTTCACAGCCCTCAGCATAATACTTGAGCTGAAATAAATGTTTGTTGTTTATCTTGTAATAAGCCACGCCCACTTTGACCAGTCGTGACTAACTTCACGAAATGGCCTCAGGAGGGGGCCAGCATCATACTCACCAAATTTCGTAAAAATCGGTGCAGCAATTTACGAGATATAAATTTCCCATATTTGCAGCGCCCCCTAGTGGCCAAAATTAGCCAAATTTTGCTCACACCCTCACAGGCACATGTCAAGCAAGGATCTCAGATTTGGTGTTGTTAGCATTTATTTTGACCGAAAAATGCCACCGTTCACCTTTTCATAGCTAGCTAGAAAAATGTATTCGTTAATAATTTGCGCATTTTTTGACTGAACAAAATTGTTTTGATAACTTTAGATCAGGTCCAGCTGAAGCCTGTACCTGCCAAGTTTCACGCTGATCGGTCAAAACCCTAAGGAGGAGTTCGAAAAAGTAGATTTTCCAGTTATCGCGATTTTGCGAAAAACATTATGGGCAGAAATGGGCGTGGCCCAGCTCAGGTGATTCAGTGCTATTCAGGGAATCTGTGGATATGAGGTTTTTGAATGTGCAACATATGGTCTGGGAGTTATAGCCCAAAACAGATTGAAAAGGAGTAGGGGGCGCTGTTGAGCCATCTTGGTACATGAAAACACAAAAAGGACATCAGACAACACAATTTCGGCCGTCTGATATGTGTGCCAAGTTGCATGAGTTTTCGAGTGTCCCTTGCCCCTCAAAAACAACCTCGTGTTTTATGGCGAATAAGGTGGCGCCACAGTGACAGCATTGGATGAAACCTCAAAGGCTTCTGCTTTGATCATCATCAAGGTCTTGGGAGTATGTATTTGCAAAATTGAGGTGGTTCGGGGGAAACTGGTAGAAGACGGACATGAAAGAATGAAAAAAGTAACTTTCTGCCGCCAGTAGGTGGCGCTATGACGCTGATTCAAAATTTCTGTATAGATGTTTTCAGGGCTGGACAGTTATCATATGTGTGAAGTTTTGGAAAGATATGTCCACGTAGAGTCAAGTTACAGCTACTTTTGTCATCATGGCGAAACATCAAAGTTGGCCGCCACGCCAAGGTCACGCCCTTTGACGAAAACTCACAGTTTTCCATAGAAAGCATCATCACGGCCTCATGGATAATTTCACCAAGTATGAGGTTGATGTGTTCAACTTTGGAGGAGATGTGCTTCAAAGTGTAAAACATGACAATTTCTACTACCAGTAGGGGGCGCTATATTAATCACAAATTATTGACATGTAGATCTCTTCAGAGCGGGACTGTCATCAATCCTGTGAAGTTTGGGGAAGATTGGAGCATGTATGTTGGAGTAATAAACTACTTCCTGCGTTATAATACTACTTCCTGTTTGTAACGAAGTTTGAGGTCCCGGCACGGTCACACGGTGTGACGAAAACACAAGCTTTTGATAACTTTTCGTCGTCAATTTATGTAGGTGGGACAGACGAAGTTTGAAAGCGATCGGATAAAATCTCTAGGAGGAGTTCGTTCATTTACGACCCCTGCAAATGGCCAAAAATGCATGAAACTTGCACATTCAATCCAAAATGGCCGACTTCCTGTTGAGTTAAGGGCATGGGCCCAAGAGGCTTTTTTGTACATCTTGGTGTGTTACATATGCCTACCAAGTTTCATACATGTAGGTTAAACCAACCTTGGGGGCTGTTTCGTTGAAAATGAGTAGGGGGCACTGTTGAGCCATTTTTTTGCACATTATCACAAAACCCCAAAAATATCAAATTTTTCACCACTTCTGATGAGTCTGTGAAGTTTGGTGAGTTTTTGAATATGATAAAGCCCTCAAAAAGCCAATTCATTAGGCAGAAAAATAATAATAATTAAAGCTGCAAGCAGCATTGAACGGGCCCTCGCACCTTCACGCAACTCGAGGGTGCTGGCAGGACGCCGGCTCATGCCGCCCTTCATTCCTGTCCACGGCAGATCCCTTACGCAGGACGTCATATCCCTCAAATCATATGAAGACATGTAATTTTGCCAGTAGGTGGCGCTGTACTAATAACCAAGTATTGGCATATAGATGTATTCAGGGCAGGATTGTCATCAATCCTGTGAAGTTTGCGGAAGATTGGAACATGTATGGTGAAGTTGCAAACCAGTTACAAGCAAATTCAAATTGGCCGACTTCCTGTTGGGTTTGGCACATGGCTGCAAGAGGCTTTTTTATACGTCTTTCAGTGATGCATGTGCGTACCAAGTTTCATAGATGTAGGTCAAACCAGCTTCGGGGGCTGTTTCGTAGAAAATTTGTAGGGGGCGCTGTTGAGCCATGTTGGCATATCAGAGCCGAAAAATCACATCAGAAAATGCATATTGGATCCTGTCATATGTGTGTCAAGTTTCATGACATTACAAGCATCCCTTACCCATCAAAAACAACTTCGTGTTTTATGGCGAATAAGGCGTTGCCACGGTGACCAAACATCACCAAGCTTTACAGCTGGCCTCAGGAGTGACTCCACATCATGCTCGCCAAATTTCATGCGAATCGATGAATTTTATGTCACTTGATTTTTCCCTGATTATAGCGCCCCCTATTGGCTAATTTCTGCCAAATTGGGCTAGGATCGTCTGGATGACGTCTGAAAGAAGTGAATTGAGTTTGACATTGATATCTTTTACTTTGACAAAAATATGCAAAGGTATGTGTTTTTTAGCTAGCAGAAAAAAACTGTTTATTTTTAGCTAGCCTAATTTTTGGAGTAGCAAAATTCTTTTGATAACTTTTGGTCAGGCCAGTCTGGAGATTGCATGTGCAAAGTTTTGTGAAGATGGAGATTAAACGCTAGGAGGAGTTCGAAAAAGTAGGTTTTTGATGTATAGTAAATTACAAAGAGAAATTTGCAGTGGGAGTGGGCGTGGCCTATGTCAGAAGATGCGACACTATTTAGGGAACACGTGGATATAAAATTTATGAAGATGTGATTTAAAATGTGGAAGTTACAGGCCAAAATGCGTTTGTATCTCTTATAGCGCCACCTAGTGGAGAAGACGCACAATTTTTGCTATGGTTGGTCTGTATGCTATTCTCTATATACCCTGTGAATTTCACAGCCCTCAGCATAATACTTGGGCTGAAATAAATGTTTGTTTTTTATCTTGTAATAAGCCACGCCCACTTTTACCAGTCGTGACTACCTTCAAGATATGGCGTCAGGACAGGCCCAGCATAATACTCACCAAATTTCATAAATATCGGTGCAGCCATTTACCAGATATAAATTTCCCATATTTGCAGCGCCCCCTAGTGGCCAAAATTAGCTAAATTTGGTTCATTCTCTCACAGGCACATATCAAGCAAGGATCTCAGATTTGGTGTTGTTAGCATTTATTTTGACCGAAATATGCCACCGTTCGCCTTTTTATAGCTAGCTAGAAAAATTTATTCAGTAATAATTTGAGCATATTATGACCAATCAAAATTCCTTTGATAACTTTAGATCAGGTCCAGCCGAAGACTGTACTTGCCAAGTTTCACGCTGAACGGACAAAACCCTAAGGAGGAGTTCGAAAAAGTAGGTTGTCCAGTTTTTGCGATGTTGTGAAAAACATGATAGGCAGAAATGGGAGTGGCCCTGCCCAGGTGATTCAGCACTATTCAGGGAATCTGTGGATATGAGGTTTTTGAATGTGTGACATATGGTCTGGGAGTTATAGCCCAAAACACGTTGAAAATGAGTAGGGGGCGCTGTTGAGCCATCTTGGCACATGAAAACACAAAAATCACATCAGACAACACAATTTGGGATGTCTGATGTGTGTGCCAAGTTGCGTGAGTTTTCGAGTGTCCCTTGCCCCTCAAAAACAACCTCGTGTTTTATGGCGAATAAGGTGGCGCCACAGTGACAGCGTTGGACGAAACCTCAAAGGCTTCTGCTTTGACCATCAACAAGGTCTTGGGAGTATGTATTTGCAAAATTGAGGTGGTTCGGGGGAACCTGGTAGAAGAGGGACATGAAAGAATGAAAAAAGTAACCTTCTGCCGCCAGTAGGTGGCGCTATGATGCTGATTCAAAATTTCTGTATAGATGTTTTCAGGGCTGGACAGTTATCATATGTGTGAAGTTTTGGAAAGATATGTCCACGTAGAGTCAAGTTACAGCTACTTTGGTCATCATGGCGAAACATCAAAGTTGGCCGCCACGCCAAGGTCACGCCCTTTGACGAAAATTCACAGTTTTCCATAGAAAGCATCATCAAGGCCTTATGGATAATTTCACCAAGTATGAGGTTGATGTGTTCAACTTTGGAGGAGATGTGCTTCAAAGTGTAAAACATGACATTTTCTACTGCCAGTAGGGGGCGCTATATTAATCACAAATTATTGACATGTAGATCTCTTCAGAGCAGGACTGTCATCAATCCTGTGAAGTTTGGGGAAGATTGGAGCATGTATGTTGGAGTAATAAACTACTTCCTGCGTTATAATACTACTTCCTGTTTGTAACGAAGTTTGAGGTCCCGGCACGGTCACACGGTGTGACGAAAACACAAGCTTTTGATAACTTTTCGTCTTCAGTTTATGTTGGTGGGACAGACCGAGTTTGAAGGCGATCGGACAAAATCTCTAGGAGGAGTTCGTTCATTTATGACCCCTGCAAATGGCCAAAAATACATGAAACTTCCACATTCAATTCAAAATGGCCGACTTCCTGTTGAGTTTAGGGCATGGGCCCAAGAGGCTTTTTTGTCCGTCTCGGCGTGCTACATATGTGTACCAAAATTCGTACGCTTCGGACAAAGTTAAAGCAGGGGGCTTTGATTTTGAAAACTGTTAGGGGGCGCCGTTGAGCCATTTTGTCACGCCCCTTTGTAATGACCATAAAATATCGAATTTTTCACCAGACGTGACGAGTGTGCAAAATTCTGGGACTTTTTGAGTACGTTCAGGCCCTCAAAAATGCGATCATAGGATAAAAAAAATAATAATAATAATAATAAGAATAAGAATTCCTTCGGTTTCAATAGGGCTCTCGCACGGTAAGTGCTCGGGCCCTAATAATTCCTTGCATTTCAATAGGGTCCTCGCACCGCTAGGTGCTCGGGCCCTAATAATAATCCTAAGGAAAACAATAGGGTCCTCGCACGGTACGTGCTCGGGCCCTAATAATTAAAGCTGCAAGCAGCGATGAACGGGCCCTCGCACCTTCACGCAACTCGAGGGTGCTGGCAGGACGCCGGCCGATGCGGCCATTCATTCCTGTCGAAGGCAGACCCCTCACGTTGGAGTTACACGTCATATCCCTCAAATCATACGAGGACATGTTATTTTGCCAGTAGGTGGCGCCGTACTAATAACCAAGTATTGGCGTATAGATGTGTTCAGGGCAGGACTGTCATCAATCCTGTGAAGTATGGGGAAGATTGGAACATGTATGGTGATTTTGTGAACCACTTACGAGCAAATTCAAAATGGCGGACTTCCTGTTGGGTTTGGCACATGGTTGCAAGAGCCTTTTTTTTACGTCTTTCAGTGATGCATGTATGTACCAAGTTTCATAGATGTAGGTCAAACCAGCGTCGGGGGCTGCTTTTTTGAAAAATTGTAGGGGGCGCTGTTGAGCCATGTTGGCACATCAGAGCAGATAAATCACATCACACAACACACATCGGAACTTCTTGTATGTGTACCAAGTTTCATGACATTACAAGCATCCCTTACCCCTCAAAAACAACTTCGTGTTTTATGGCGAATAAGGCGTTGCCACATTGACAGTGTTTGCTGAAACCTCAAAAGCTTCTGGTGTGATCATCATCAAAGTCTTGGGACTATGTCTACGCAAAATTGAGGTGGTTGTGGTTAACTTGGTAGAAGAGAGACATGAAAGAATGAAAGCAGTAACTTACAGATGCCACTAGGTGGCGCTATGAGGCTGATTAAAAATTTCTCGGTAGATGTTTTCAGGGCTGGACTTTTATCATATGTGTGAAGTTTTGGAAAGATATGTCCACGTAGAGTCAAGCTACACAACTTTTGTTATCATGGCGAAACATCAAAGTTTGCCGCTACGTCATGGCCACGCCCTTTGATGCAAACTTACAGTGTTCACAATAAAACATCTTCTACATGTGACGGATAGACTGACCAAGATTGAGGTGGATCTGGCCAAGTCTTGGGAGTTATACTTCAAAATATAAAACATGAAATTTTCTCTTACCATTAGGGGGCGCTGTATTTATCACAAATTATTCACATGGAGATCTCTTCAGAGCAGGACTGTCATCAATCCTGTGAAGTTTGGGGAAGATTGGACCATGGATGATGGAGTCATACACAACTTCCTGTTTTGTGGCGAGTCCCCAAAGATTGAGGCCCTGCCACGGTCACATGGTGTGACAACAAGTCCAGTTTTTGATAACTTTTCTTCATCAATGTCTGGAGGTGGGACAGACCAAGTAAGAAGTTGATGGGATAAAATCTGTAGGAGTAGTTACAATTTCGTGGTTTATGGCGAAGAAGGCGGGGCCACAGAGACAGCGTTTGACGAAAACCTGAAACGTTTGATAACTTTTCGTCTTCACGGTCTTGGGGTGGGACAGACCGAGTTTGAAGTGGATTGGATAAAAACTCTAGGACAAGTTCATTCATTTACGTCTACTGGAAATCGCCCAAAATGCACAAAAGTGGCACAAGTAAATTCAAAATGGCGGACTTCCGGTTGGGTTTGGAGCATAACTCCAAGAGGCTTTTTTGTACGTCTTGGAGTGTTACATATGCCTACCAAGTTTCATACATGTAAGTGAAACAAGCTTCGGGGGCTGCTTCATCGAAAAATTGTAGGGGGCGCTGTTGAGGCATCTTGGCACATCAAAACACAAAAAGCATATCAGACAACACAATTTGGGCCTTGTGATGGGTGTGCCAAGTTTCGTGAGTTTTCAAGTATCCCTTGCCCCTCAAAAAGAACCTCGTGTTTTATGGCGAATGAGGTGGCGCCACGGTGACAGCGTTGTACGAAACCTCAAAAGGTTCTGGTTTGATCATCACCAAGGTCTTGGGACTATGTATCCGCAAAATTAAGGTGGGTCGGGTGAACCTGGTAGAAGAGGGACATGAAAGAATGAAAAAAGTAACTTTCTGCCGCCAGTAGGTGGCGCTATGACGCTGATTCAAATTTCCTCTGTAGATGTTTTCAGGGCTGGACTGTTATCATATGTGTGAAGTTTTGGAAAGATATGTCCACGTAGAGTCAAGTTACAGCAACTTTTGTCATCATGGCGAAACATCAAAGTTCCCCGCCACGCCAAGGTCATGCCCTTTGACGAAAACTCACAGTATTCAATAGAAAGCATCATCAATGCCTTTTGGATAATTTCCCCAAGTTTGACGTTGATGTGTTCAACTTTGGACGAGATGTGCTTCAAAGTGTAAAACATGACATTTTATACTAGCAGTAGGGGGCGCTATATCAATCACAAATTATTGACATGTAGATGTCTTCAGAGCGGGACTGTCATCAATCCTGTGAAGTTTGGGGAAGATTGGACAATGTATGCTGGAGTTATAAACTACTTCCTGTGTTATAATACTACTTCCTGTTTGTAGCGAAGTTTGAGGTCCCACAACGGCCACACGGTGTGACGAAAACTCAAGCTTTTGATAACTTTTTGTCTTCAACTTATGTAGGTGGGACAGACCAAGTTTGAAGTCGATCGGACAAAATCTCTAGGAGGAGATCGTTCATTTACGACCCCTGCAAATGGCCAAAAATGCATGAAAATTGCACATTCAATTCAAAATGGCCGACTTCCTGTTGGGTTTAGGGCATGGGCCCAAGAGGCTTTTTTGTACGTCTTGGTGTGTTACATATGCCTACCAAGTTTCAGACACGTAGGTTAAACTACCTTCAGGGGCTGTTCCGTAGAAAATTTTTAGGGGGCGCTACTGAGCCATTCCTTTGCAGATTATCATGAAACCCCAAAACTTGCCCAGTTTTCGCACTTCTGATGAGTCTGTGAAGTTTCATGAGTTTTTGAGCATGTTAAGGTCCCCAAAAAGGCAATTCATTTTAGTTAAGAAGAAGAATAATAATAATAATACTAATAATTCCTTGCATTTCAATAGGGTCCTCGCACCGCTAGGTGCTCGGGCCCTAATTAAAGCTGCAAGCAGCGTTGAACGGGCCCTCGCACCCCACGCAACTCGGGGCCTGGCGCGGCCGCCACCGTGTCGCCAGAGGTCGACCGGCAGACGAGGCGCTGAATGTTCGCCTACTTCGGACAGTGTAGGAACCAATGCGTTGCGACTTCCCGTCTCCACTGGGTGGCGCTATGACTCTGACTCCTGAGCGTCATGTGGGTGTGTTCATGCCAGGACTATTATCATACATGTGAAGTTTGGAGCAGATTCGACCATTAGATCCCATGTTATAGCAATATCGTGTTTCATGGTGAGACATCAAGTGTCGACGCCATGTCACAGCCACACCGTTCCATGCTGAGCAATTCTCTTAATGTGTTTTGATCACACACTTGTGTAGATGGTACACACCAGTTTTGGAGTTAATTGATTGATTTCTGGAGGAGGAGATCATTAAAATACAACACGTGGAAAACGCCAAAAATGACTGTAAATTTCAAAATGGCCGACTTCCTGTCGGGTGTGGCCTATCCGTGCAAGAGGCTTTTTTGTGCGTGTGGATGTTATACATGTGTCTACCAAGTTTCGTGCATATCAGTGAGACGTCCTATGGTGGTTATTTGTGTGAATGGGCGTGGCCAATCCATTTAGCCACGCCTATTAACGAAATTCATAACATATGTTCTGGGTTGGACTGTCAATATACCTGTGAAGTTTCACACAGATCTGACCAAGTACAGTGAAGTTATTGCCACTTCCTGTTTCATGGCGAGACGTCAAAATTCAACCTCCCACAACTGGCGTGCCCTTTAGATTCTGCGAGACCTTTTAATAACTTTTGATCAGGAAGTGTTCTAGATGGTAATCGGTAATTTTGAAGCCGTTCTGATGAATTCTGTAGGAGGAGTTCGTTAAAATACGATGCGTGCGCGACACCAAAAATGACCATGACATTCAAAATGGCCGACTTCCTGTTGAATTTAGCCTAGAGGTCCAAGAGACTTTTTTGTTTGTCTGGGGGTGATGGAGATGTGTACCAATTTTTGTGCATATCGGTGAGACGTCCTATGGAAGTAATTCATATGAATGGGCGTGGCCAAGCCATATGGCCACGCCCATTGACGAAATTCATATCACATATTCAGGGCTGGACTGTTGACACACATATGAAGTTTGAGGTGGATATCATCAATAACACCAAAGTTAAGGCCATTTTTATGCATTTTGGCGAAGGGTCGACTTCGCCGCCCTCCGGATGGAACGCCGTTTGACGACAGTCAAAATTCTTCATCATGGAGCATTACCAACATGTTAAGGCCTTTCTGACCAAATTTGAGTTGAATATGGTAAATGTGGTCAGAGCAGCACCTCAAAGTGTAAAACATGGTATTTCCTGTTGCCAGCAGGGGGCGCTATGACAATTACTGAATTTTTTTATGTAGATGTGTTCAGGGCGGGACTATTATCCATCATGTGAAGTTTGGTGCAGATAGGATCATCTACACCAAAGTTGTAGTAGTTGTAGTATAATTTCGTGTTTTTTGGTGAGATATCCAAATTGACCCTTCCGCAGCGACCGCGCCCTTCGACGTGACGAAGATCTTTTAATAATAAATTGATCCCACTGTAGTCGAGCACGCACAGGTAAATTTTTAAGTCAATCCGATAAAATCTGTAGGACGAGTTCGCTCAAGTACAACGTGTGGAAATGGCCAAAAATGACCTTATTTTGAAAAAACAATTCAAAATGGCCGACTTCCTGTTTGGTTTAGGGTGTCGCTCCAAGAGGCTTTTTTGTGCGTCCCGGGATGATACATATGTGTACCAAATTTCATACGCCTAGGGCAAAGTTAAAGCAGGGGGCTTCGATTTTGAAAACTGTTAGGGGGCGCCATTGAGCCATTTTGCCACGCCCCCTTGTAACGACCATAAAATATCGAAATTTTCACCAGACGTGACGAGTGTGCAAATTTTCCTGACTTTTTGGGCATGTTCAGGCCCTCAAAAATGCGATCAAAGGTTTAAAAGAAAAATAATAAGAATAATTTTTATGATTTCAATAGGGCTCTCGCACGGTTCGTGCTCGGGCCCTAATTAAAGCTGCAAGCAGCGTTGAACGGGCCCTCGCACCCCACGCAACTCGGGGCCTGGCGCGGCCGCCACCGTGTCGCAAGAGTTCGACCGGCAGATGAGGCGCTGAATGTTCGCCTCCTTCGGACAGTGTAGGAACCAATGCGTTGCGACTTCCCGTCTCCACTGGGTGGCGCTATGACTCTGACTCCTGAGCGTCATGTGGGTGTGTTCATGCCAGGACTATTATCATACATGTGAAGTTTGGAGCAGATTCGACCATTAGATCCCATGTTATAGCAATATCGTGTTTCATGGTGAGACATCAAGTGTCGACGCCATGTCACAGCCACACCGTTCCATGTTGAGCAATTCTCTCAATATTTTTTGATCACACACTGGTGTAGATGGTACACAGCAGTTTTGGAGTGAATTGGATCATTTCTGGAGGAGGAGATCATTAAAATACGCCAGATGGAAAACGCCAAAAATGACTGTAAATTTCAAAATGGCCGACTTCCTGTTGGGTGTGGCCTATCCGTGCAAGAGGCTTTTTTGTGCGTGTGGATGTTATACATGTGTCTACCAAGTTTCGTGCATATCAGTGAGACGTCCTATGGTGGTTATTTGTGTGAATGGGCGTGGCCAATCCATTTAGCCACGCCTATTAACGAAATTCATAACATATGTTCTGGGTTGGACTGTCAATATACCTGTGAAGTTTCACACAGATCTGACCAAGTACAGTGAAGTTATTGCCACTTCCTGTTTCATGGCGAGACGTCAAAATTCAACCTCCCACAACTGGCGTGCCCTTTAGATTCTGCGAGACCTTTTAATAACTTTTGATCAGGAAGTGTTCTAGATGGTAATCGGTAATTTTGAAGCCGTTCTGATGAATTCTGTAGGAGGAGTTCGTTAAAATACGATGCGTGCGCGACACCAAAAATGACCATGACATTCAAAATGGCCGACTTCCTGTTGAATTTAGCCTAGAGGTCCAAGAGACTTTTTTGTTTGTCTGGGGGTGATGGAGATGTGTACCAATTTTTGTGCATATCGGTGAGACGTCCTATGGAAGTAATTCATATGAATGGGCGTGGCCAAGCCATATGGCCACGCCCATTGACGAAATTCATATCACATATTCAGGGCTGGACTGTTGACACACATATGAAGTTTCAGGTGGATATCATCAAAAACACCAAAGTTAAGGCCATTTTTATGCATTTTGGCGAAGGGTCGACTTCGCCGCCCTCCGGATGGAACGCCGTTTGACGACAGTCAAAATTCTTCATCATGGAGCATTACCAACATGTTGAGGCCTTTCTGACCAAATTTGAGCTGGATTTGCTGAACGTGCTCAGAGCTGGACCTCAAAGTCTAAAACATCGCTTTTTCTGTCACCAGCAGGGGGCGCTATGCAAATTTCAATATTTCTGCATGTAGACGTCTTCAGGGCGGGACTATTATGAATCCTGGGGAGTTTGGTACCGTTCGGACTATTAATGCCAAAGTTATAGCAATCTCATTTTTCATGGCGAGACATCAAACTTCGCCGCCACGCCCAGGTCAGGTTGTTTGGAGTTTACGTAATCTGTTAATAACTTTTGATCACAAACTAGTCTAGTTGGTGCACAGCAATTTTGAAGCCGTTCTGATTATTCCTGTAGGAGGAGTTCGTTAAAATACAACACGTGGAAAACGCCAAAAATGGCCGTTCAACGCCAAATATCTCACTTCCTGTTGGGTTTAGCCTATGTGTCCCTATGACCTTTTTTGTGCGTCTCAGCATGATCTACATGCGTACCGATTTTCGTGCAGATCTGTGAAACCTGCCGAGTAGGGTGCTCTTTAAGGGGCGTGGCCTAGCCATTTTGACCCGCCCACCTCCACGAACCCTAAAATACCTAAATTTACACCGCGACTGATGCGCATGCCAAAATTGGCGTGTTTTGGAATATGTTCAGGCCTCCAAATAAGCGATTTACTTTTGTCGTAATAATAATAATAATTCCTGCAATTTCAATACGGTCCTCGCACCGCTTGGTGCTCGGGCCCTAATTAAAGCTGCAAGCAGCGTTGAACGGGCCCTCGCACCCCACGCAACTCAGGGCCTGGCGCGGCCGCCACAGTGTCGCCAGAGGTCGACCGGCAGACGAGGCGCTGAATGTTCGCCTCCTTCGGACAGTGTAGGAACCAATGCGTTGCGACTTCCCGTCTCCACTGGGTGGCGCTATGACTCTGACTCCTGAGCGTCATGTGGGTGTGTTCATGCCAGGACTATTATCATACATGTGAAGTTTGGAGCAGATTCGACCATTAGATCCCATGTTATAGCAATATCGTGTTTCATGGTGAGACATCAAGTGTCGACGCCATGTCACAGCCACACCGTTCCATGCTAAGCAATTCTCTTAATATGTTTTGATCACACACTTGTGTAGATGGTACACACCAGTTTTGGAGTTAATTGATTCAATTCTGGAGGAGGAGATCATTAAAATACAACATGTGGAAAACGCCAAAAATGACTGTAAATTTCAAAATGGCCGACTTCCTGTTGGGTGTGGCCTATCCGTACAAGAGGCTTTTTTGTGCGTGTGGATGTTATACATGTGTCTACCAAGTTTCGTGCATATCAGTGAGACGTCCTATGGTGGTTATTTGTGTGAATGGGCGTGGCCAATCCATTTAGCCACGCCTATTAACGAAATTCATAACATATGTTCTGGGTTGGACTGTCAATATACCTGTGAAGTTTCACACAGATCTGACCAAGTACAGTGAAGTTATTACCACTTCCTGTTTCATGGCGAGACGTCAAAATTCAACCTCCCACAACTGGCGTGCCCTTTAGATTCTGCGAGACCTTTTAATAACTTTTGATCAGGAAGTGTTCTAGATGGTAATCGGTAATTTTGAAGCCATTCTGATGAATTCTGTAGGAGGAGTTCGTTAAAATACGATGCGTGCGCGACACCAAAAATGACCATGACATTCAAAATGGCCGACTTCCTGTTGAATTTAGCCTAGAGGTCCAAGAGACTTTTTTGTTTGTCTGGGGGTGATGGAGATGTGTACCAATTTTTGTGCATATCGGTGAGACGTCCTATGGAAGTAATTCATATGAATGGGCGTGGCCAAGCCATATGGCCACGCCCATTGACGAAATTCATATCACATATTCAGGGCTGGACTGTTGACACACATATGAAGTTTCAGGTGGATATCATCAAAAACACCAAAGTTAAGGCCATTTTTATGCATTTTGGCGAAGGGTCGACTTCACCGCCCTCCGGATGGAACGCCGTTTGACGACAGTCAAAATTCTTCATCATGGAGCATTACCAACATGTTGAGGCCTTTCTGACCAAATTTGAGCTGGATTTGCTGAACGTGCTCAGAGCTGGACCTCAAAGTCTAAAACATCGCTTTTTCTGTCACCAGCAGGGGGCGCTATGCAAATTTCAATATTTCTGCATGTAGACGTCTTCAGGGCGGGACTATTATGAATCCTGGGGAGTTTGGTACTGTTCGGACTATTGATGCCAAAGTTATAGCAATCTCATTTTTCATGGCGAGACATCAAACTTCGCCGCCACGCCCAGGTCAGGTTGTTTGGAGTTTACGTAATCTGTTAATAACTTTTGATCACAAACTAGTCTAGTTGGTGCACAGCAATTTTGAAGCCGTTCTGATTATTCCTGTAGGAGGAGTTCGTTAAAATACAACACGTGGAAAACGCCAAAAATGGCCGTTCAACGCCAAATATCTCACTTCCTGTTGGGTTTAGCCTATGTGTCCCTATGACCTTTTTTGTGCGTCTCAGCATGATCTACATGCGTACCGATTTTCGTGCAGATCTGTGAAACCTGCCGAGTAGGGTGCTCTTTAAGGGGCGTGGCCTAGCCATTTTGACCCGCCCACCTCCACGAACCCTAAAATACCTAAATTTACACCGCGACTGATGCGCATGCCAAAATTGGCGTGTTTTGGAATATGTTCAGGCCTCCAAATAAGCGATTTACTTTTGTCGTAATAATAATAATAATTCCTGCAATTTCAATACGGTCCTCGCACCGCTTGGTGCTCGGGCCCTAATTAAAGCTGCAAGCAGCGTTGAACGGGCCCTCGCACCCCACGCAACTCAGGGCCTGGCGCGGCCGCCACCGTGTCGCCAGAGGTCGACCGGCAGACGAGGCGCTGAATGTTTGCCTCCTTCGGACAGTGTAGGAACCAATGCGTTGCGACTTCCCGTCTCCACTGGGTGGCGCTATGACTCTGACTCCTGAGCGTCATGTGGGTGTGTTCATGCCAGGACTATTATCATACATGTGAAGTTTGGAGCAGATTCGACCATTAGATCCCATGTTATAGCAATATCGTGTTTCATGGTGAGACATCAAGTGTCGACGCCATGTCACAGCCACACCGTTCCATGCTGAGCAATTCTCTTAATATGTTTTGATCACACACTTGTGTAGATGGTACACACCAGTTTTGGAGTTAATTGATTGATTTCTGGAGGAGGAGATCATTAAAATACAACACGTGGAAAACGCCAAAAATGACTGTAAATTTCAAAATGGCCGACTTCCTGTTGGGTGTGGCCTATCCGTGCAAGAGGCTTTTTTGTGCGTGTGGATGTTATACATGTGTCTACCAAGTTTCGTGCATATCAGTGAGACGTCCTATGGTGGTTATTTGTGTGAATGGGCGTGGCCAATCCATTTAGCCACGCCTATTAACGAAATTCATAACATATGTTCTGGGTTGGACTGTCAATATACCTGTGAAGTTTCACACAGATCTGACCAAGTACAGTGAAGTTATTGCCACTTCCTGTTTCATGGCGAGACGTCAAAATTCAACCTCCCACAACTGGCGTGCCCTTTAGATTCTGCGAGACCTTTTAATAACTTTTGATCAGGAAGTGTTCTAGATGGTAATCGGTAATTTTGAAGCCGTTCTGATGAATTCTGTAGGAGGAGTTCGTTAAAATACGATGCGTGCGCGACACCAAAAATGACCATGACATTCAAAATGGCCGACTTCCTGTTGAATTTAGCCTAGAGGTCCAAGAGACTTTTTTGTTTGTCTGGGGGTGATGGAGATGTGTACCAATTTTTGTGCATATCGGTGAGACGTCCTATGGAAGTAATTCATATGAATGGGCGTGGCCAAGCCATATGGCCACGCCCATTGACGAAATTCATATCACATATTCAGGGCTGGACTGTTGACACACATATGAAGTTTCAGGTGGATATCATCAAAAACACCAAAGTTAAGGCCATTTTTATGCATTTTGGCGAAGGGTCGACTTCGCCGCCCTCCGGATGGAACGCCGTTTGACGACAGTCAAAATTCTTCATCATGGAGCATTACCAACATGTTGAGGCCTTTCTGACCAAATTTGAGCTGGATTTGCTGAACGTGCTCAGAGCTGGACCTCAAAGTCTAAAACATCGCTTTTTCTGTCACCAGCAGGGGGCGCTATGCAAATTTCAATATTTCTGCATGTAGACGTCTTCAGGGCGGGACTATTATGAATCCTGGGGAGTTTGGTACCGTTCGGACTATTAATGCCAAAGTTATAGCAATCTCATTTTTCATGGCGAGACATCAAACTTCGCCGCCACGCCCAGGTCAGGTTGTTTGGAGTTTACGTAATCCGTTAATAACTTTTGATCACAAACTAGTCTAGTTGGTGCACAGCAATTTTGAAGCCGTTCTGATTATTCCTGTAGGAGGAGTTCGTTAAAATGCAACACGTGGAAAACGCCAAAAATGGCCGTTCAACGCCAAATATCTCACTTCCTGTTGGGTTTAGCCTATGTGTCCCTATGACCTTTTTTGTGCGTCTCAGCATGATCTACATGTGTACCGATTTTCGTGCAGATCCGTGAAACCTGCCGAGTAGGGTGCTCTTTAAGGGGCGTGGCCTAGCTATTTTGACCCGCCCACCTCCACGAACCCTAAAATACCTAAATTTACACCGCGACTGATGCGCATGCCAAAATTGGCGTGTTTTGGAATATGTTCAGGCCTCCAAATAAGCGATTTACTTTTGTCGTAATAATAATAATAATTCCTGCAATTTCAATAGGGTCCTCGCACGGACGTGCTCGGGCCCTAATTAAAGGTGCAAGCAGCATTGAACGGGCCCTCGCACCCCATCCAACTCGGGGCCTGGCGCGGCCGCCACCGTCTCGCCAGAGGTCGACCGGCAGACGAGGCGCTGAATGTTTGCCTCCTTCGGACAGTGTAGGAACCAATGCGTTGCGACTTCCCGTCTCCACTGGGTGGCGCTATGACTCTGACTCCTGAGCGTCATGTGGGTGTGTTCATGCCAGGACTGTTATCATACATGTGAAGTTTGGAGCAGATTCGACCATTAGATCCCATGTTATAGCAATATCGTGTTTCATGGTGAGACATCAAGTGTCGACGCCATGTCACAGCCACACCGTTCCATGCTAAGCAATTCTCTTAATATGTTTTGATCATTGGAGTTAATTGATTCATTTCTGGAGGAGGAGATCATTAAAATACAACACGTGGAAAACGCCAAAAATGACTGTAAATTTCAAAATGGCCGACTTCCTGTTGGGTGTGGCCTATCCGTGCAAGAGGCTTTTTTGTGCGTGTGGATGTTATACATGTGTCTACCAAGTTTCGTGCATATCAGTGAGACGTCCTATGGTGGTTATTTGTGTGAATGGGCGTGGCCAATCCATTTAGCCACGCCTATTGACGAAATTCATAACATATGTTCTGGGTTGGACTGTCAATATACCTGTGAAGTTTCACACAGATCTGACCAAGTACAGTGAAGTTATTGCCACTTCCTGTTTCATGGCGAGACGTCAAAATTCAACCTCCCACAACTGGCGTGCCCTTTAGATTCTGCGAGACCTTCTAATAACTTTTGATCAGGAAGTGTTCTAGATGGTAATCGGTAATTTTGAAGCCGTTCTGATGAATTCTGTAGGAGGAGTTCGTTAAAATACGATGCGTGCGCGACACCAAAAATGACCATGACATTCAAAATGGCCGACTTCCTGTTGAATTTAGCCTAGAGGTCCAAGAGACTTTTTTGTTTGTCTGGGGGTGATGGAGATGTGTACCAATTTTTGTGCATATCGGTGAGACGTCCTATGGAAGTAATTCATATGAATGGGCGTGGCCAAGCCATATGGCCACGCCCATTGACGAAATTCATATCACATATTCAGGGCTGGACTGTTGACACACATATGAAGTTTCAGGTGGATATCATCAAAAACACCAAAGTTAAGGCCATTTTTATGCATTTTGGCGAAGGGTCGACTTCGCCGCCCTCCGGATGGAACGCCGTTTGACGACAGTCAAAATTCTTCATCATGGAGCATTACCAACATGTTGAGGCCTTTCTGACCAAATTTGAGCTGGATTTGCTGAACGTGCTCAGAGCTGGACCTCAAAGTCTAAAACATCGCTTTTTCTGTCACCAGCAGGGGGCTCTATGCAAATTTCAATATTTCTGCATGTAGACGTCTTCAGGGCGGGACTATTATGAATCCTGGGGAGTTTGGTACCGTTCGGACTATTAATGCCAAAGTTATAGCAATCTCATTTTTCATGGCGAGACATCAAACTTCGCCGCCACGCCCAGGTCAGGTTGTTTGGAGTTTACGTAATCCGTTAATAACTTTTGATCACAAACTAGTCTAGTTGGTGCACAGCAATTTTGAAGCCGTTCTGATTATTCCTGTAGGAGGAGTTCGTTAAAATACAACACGTGGAAAACGCCAAAAATGGCCGTTCAACGCCAAATATCTCACTTCCTGTTGGGTTTAGCCTATGTGTCCCTATGACCTTTTTTGTGCGTCTCAGCATGATCTACATGCGTACCGATTTTCGTGCAGATCCGTGAAACCTGCCGAGTAGGGTGCTCTTTAAGGGGCGTGGCCTAGCCATTTTGACCCGCCCACCTCCACGAACCCTAAAATACCTAAATTTACACCACGACTGATGCGCATGCCAAAATTGGCGTGTTTTGGAATATGTTCAGGCCTCCAAATAAGCGATTTACTTTTGTCGTAATAATAATAATAATTCCTGCAATTTCAATAGGGTCCTCGCACGGACGTGCTCGGGCCCTAATTAAAGCTGCAAGCAGCATTGAACGGGCCCTCGCACCTTCACGCAACTCGAGGGTGCTGGCAGGACGCCGGCTCATGCCGCCCTTCATTCCTGTCCACGGCAGATCCCTTACGCAGGACGTCATATCCCTCAAATCATATGAAGACATGTAATTTTGCCAGTAGGTGGCGCTGTACTAATAACCAAGTATTGGCATATAGATGTATTCAGGGCAGGATTGTCATCAATCCTGTGAAGTTTGCGGAAGATTGGAACATGTATGGTGAAGTTGCAAACCAGTTACAAGCCAATTCAAATTGGCCGACTTCCTGTTGGGTTTGGCACATGGCTGCAAGAGGCTTTTTTATACGTCTTTCAGTGATGCATGTGCGTACCAAGTTTCATAGATGTAGGTCAAACCAGCTTCGGGGGCTGTTTCGTAGAAAATTTGTAGGGGGCGCTGTTGAGCCATGTTGGCATATCAGAGCCGAAAAATCACATCAGAAAATGCATATTGGATCCTGTCATATGTGTGTCAAGTTTCATGACATTACAAGCATCCCTTACCCGTCAAAAACAACTTCGTGTTTTATGGCGAATAAGGCGTTGCCACGGTGACCAAACATCACCAAGCTTTACAGCTGGCCTCAGGAGTGACTCCACATCATGCTCGCCAAATTTCATGCGAATCGATGAATTTTATGTCACTTGATTTTTCTCTGATTATAGCGCCCCCTATTGGCTAATTTCTGCCAAATTGGGCTAGGATCGTCTGGATGACGTCTGAAAGAAGTGAATTGAGTTTGACATTGATATCTTTTACTTTGACAAAAATATGCAAAGGTATGTGTTTTTTAGCTAGCAGAAAAAAACTGTTTATTTTTAGCTAGCCTAATTTTTGGAGTAGCAAAATTCTTTTGATAACTTTTGGTCAGGCCAGTCTGGAGATTGCATGTGCAAAGTTTTGTGAAGATGGAGATTAAACGCTAGGAGGAGTTCGAAAAAGTAGGTTTTTGATGTATAGTAAATTACAAAGAGAAATTTGCAGTGGGAGTGGGCGTGGCCTATGTCAGAAGATGCGACACTATTTAGGGAACACGTGGATATAAAATTTATGAAGATGTGATTTAAAATGTGGAAGTTACAGGCCAAAATGCGTTTGTATCTCTTATAGCGCCACCTAGTGGAGAAGACGCACAATTTTTGCTATGGTTGGTCTGTATGCTATTCTCTATATACCCTGTGAATTTCACAGCCCTCAGCATAATACTTGGGCTGAAATAAATGTTTGTTTTTTATCTTGTAATAAGCCACGCCCACTTTTACCAGTCGTGACTACCTTCAAGATATGGCGTCAGGACAGGCCCAGCATAATACTCACCAAATTTCATAAATATCGGTGCAGCCATTTACCAGATATAAATTTCCCATATTTGCAGCGCCCCCTAGTGGCCAAAATTAGCTAAATTTGGTTCATTCTCTCACAGGCACATATCAAGCAAGGATCTCAGATTTGGTGTTGTTAGCATTTATTTTGACCGAAATATGCCACCGTTCGCCTTTTTATAGCTAGCTAGAAAAATTTATTCATTAATAATTTGAGCATATTATGACCAATCAAAATTCCTTTGATAACTTTAGATCAGGTCCAGCCGAAGACTGTACTTGCCAAGTTTCACGCTGAACGGACAAAACCCTAAGGAGGAGTTCGAAAAAGTAGGTTGTCCAGTTTTTGCGATGTTGTGAAAAACATGATAGGCAGAAATGGGAGTGGCCCTGCCCAGGTGATTCAGCACTATTCAGGGAATCTGTGGATATGAGGTTTTTGAATGTGTGACATATGGTCTGGGAGTTATAGCCCAAAACACGTTGAAAATGAGTAGGGGGCGCTGTTGAGCCATCTTGGCACATGAAAACACAAAAATCACATCAGACAACACAATTTGGGATGTCTGATGTGTGTGCCAAGTTGCGTGAGTTTTCGAGTGTCCCTTGCCCCTCAAAAACAACCTCGTGTTTTATGGCGAATAAGGTGGCGCCACAGTGACAGCGTTGGACGAAACCTCAAAGGCTTCTGCTTTGACCATCAACAAGGTCTTGGGAGTATGTATTTGCAAAATTGAGGTGGTTCGGGGGAACCTGGTAGAAGAGGGACATGAAAGAATGAAAAAAGTAACCTTCTGCCGCCAGTAGGTGGCGCTATGATGCTGATTCAAAATTTCTGTATAGATGTTTTCAGGGCTGGACAGTTATCATATGTGTGAAGTTTTGGAAAGATATGTCCACGTAGAGTCAAGTTACAGCTACTTTGGTCATCATGGCGAAACATCAAAGTTGGCCGCCACGCCAAGGTCACGCCCTTTGACGAAAATTCACAGTTTTCCATAGAAAGCATCATCAAGGCCTTATGGATAATTTCACCAAGTATGAGGTTGATGTGTTCAACTTTGGAGGAGATGTGCTTCAAAGTGTAAAACATGACATTTTCTACTGCCAGTAGGGGGCGCTATATTAATCACAAATTATTGACATGTAGATCTCTTCAGAGCAGGACTGTCATCAATCCTGTGAAGTTTGGGGAAGATTGGAGCATGTATGTTGGAGTAATAAACTACTTCCTGCGTTATAATACTACTTCCTGTTTGTAACGAAGTTTGAGGTCCCGGCACGGTCACACGGTGTGACGAAAACACAAGCTTTTGATAACTTTTCGTCTTCAGTTTATGTTGGTGGGACAGACCGAGTTTGAAGGCGATCGGACAAAATCTCTAGGAGGAGTTCGTTCATTTATGACCCCTGCAAATGGCCAAAAATACATGAAACTTCCACATTCAATTCAAAATGGCCGACTTCCTGTTGAGTTTAGGGCATGGGCCCAAGAGGCTTTTTTGTCCGTCTCGGCGTGCTACATATGTGTACCAAAATTCGTACGCTTCGGACAAAGTTAAAGCAGGGGGCTTTGATTTTGAAAACTGTTAGGGGGCGCCGTTGAGCCATTTTGTCACGCCCCTTTGTAATGACCATAAAATATCGAATTTTTCACCAGACGTGACGAGTGTGCAAAATTCTGGGACTTTTTGAGTACGTTCAGGCCCTCAAAAATGCGATCATAGGATAAAAAAAAAAAAAATAATAATAATTAAAGCTGCAAGCAGCATTGAACGGGCCCTCGCACCTTCACGCAACTCGAGGGCGCTGGCAGGACGCCGGCTCACGCCGCCGTTCATCACTGTCGAAGGCAGACCCCTCACGCAGGACTTACACGTCATACCCCTCAAATCATAGAACACGTGTAATTTTGCCAGTAGGTGGCGCCATACTAATAACCAAGTATTGGCGTATAGATGTGTGCAGGGCAGGACTGTCAGCAATCCTGTGAAGTTTGGGGAAGATTGGAACATGTATGGTGAAGTTGCGAACCAGTTACAAGCAAATTCAAAATGGCGGACTTCCTGTTGGTTTTGGCACATGGCTGCAAGAGGCTTTTTTATACGTCTTTCAGTGATGCATGTGCGTACCAAGTTTCATAGATGTAGGTCAAACCAGCTTCGGGGGCTGCTTCGTAGAAAATTTGTAGGGGGCGCTGTTGAGCCATGTTGGCACATCAGAGCCAAAAAATCACATCAGACAACCCACATCGGATCCTTTCATGTGTGTGTCAAGTTTCATGACTTTACAAGCATCCCTTACCCCTCAAAAACAACTTCGTGTTTTATGGCGAATAAGGCGTCGCCACGGTGACCAAACATCACTAAGCTTTACAGCTGGCGTCAGGAGTGACTCCACATCATGCTCACCAAATTTCGTGCAAATATATGAATTTTCATGTCACTTGATTTTTCTCTGATTATAGCGCCCCCTATTTGCCAACTTCTGCCAAATTTAGCACAGAGTGTCTGGATGATGTCTGAAAGAAGTGAATTGAGTTTGACATGGATAGCTTTTACTTTGACAAAAATATGCAATGGTATGTGTTTTTTAGCTAGCAGAAAAAAAATGTTTATTTTTAGCTAGCGCAGTTTTTGTAGTAGCAAAATTCTTTTGATAACTTCTGGTCAGGCAAGTCTGGAGATTGTATGTGCAAACTTTCGTGAAGATGGACCTTAAACGCTAGGAGGAGTTCGAAAAAGTAGGTTTTTGATGTATAGTGACTTACAAAGAGAAATGTGCAGTGGGAGTGGGCGTGGCCTATGTCAGAAGATGCGACGCTATTTAGGGAACACGTGGATATGAAGTTTATGAAGATGTGATTTAAAATGTGGAAGTTACAGGCCAAAATGCGTTTGCAGCTGTTATAGCGCCACCTAGTGTAGTAGACACACAATTGTTTCTATGGGTGGTCTGTATGCTGTTCTATATATAGCCTATCAATTTCATAGCCCTCAGCATAATACTTGAGCTGAAATAAATGTTTGTTGTTTATCTTGTAATAAGCCACGCCCACTTTGACCAGTCGTGATGAACCTCAAGACATGGCCTCAGGAGTGGTCCAGCATCATACCCACCAAATTTCGTAAAACTCGGTGAAGCCATTTACATGATATTAATTTTCCATATTTGCAGCGCCCCCTAGTGGCCAACATTAGCCACATTTGGCTCACATGCTCACAGGCACAGGTCAAGCAAGGATCTGAGATTTGGTGTTGTTAGCATGTATTTTGACCGAGATATACCACAGTTCGCCTTTTTGTAGCTAGCTAGAAAAATTTGTTTGTTAATAATTTGCGCATATTTTGACCAATCAAAATTCCTGTGATAACTTTAGATCAGGTCCAGTCAAAGACTGTACCTGCCAAGTTTCACGCTGAACGGACAAAACCCTAAGGAGGAGTTCGAAAAAGTACGTTTTCCAGGTTTTGCGCATTTGCAAAAAAAATTTTAGGCGGAAATGGGCGTGGCCCCTTCCAGGTGATTCAGCGCTATTCAGGGAATGTGGTGATATGAGGTTTTTGAATGTGCGACACATGATCTGGGAGTTATAGCCCAAAATACATTGAAAATGAGTAGGGGGCGCTACTGAGCCATTTTTTTTCACGTTGTCATGAAACCCCTACCATATGTAAATTTTCACCACTTCTGACGAGTCTGTGAAGTTTCATGAGTTTTCGAGTATGTTACGGCCCCCAAAAAGGCAGTTGATTTCGGATAAGAAGAAGAAGACTAATAACTAGGGGGCGTTATGACTATCACAGAACTTTGTCATGTAGACGTGTTCAGTGTGGGACTATTATGAATCATGTGAAGTTTGGTGAAGATTGGACAATGTGTCCCAAAATTATAGCAATTTCGTGTTTCATGGCGAGACATCAAACTTCGCCGCCACCTGACGGCCAAACCGTTTAACTGTGGAAAAATCTTTTAATAACTTTTGATCACAACCTTGTCTAGATCACACACAGTGATTTTGAAGTCATTCTGATTAATCCTGTAGGAGGAGTTCGTTAAAATACAACATGTGGAAAACGCCAAAAATAGCATCAAAATTCAAAATGGCCGACTTCCTGTTGGGTATGGCCAGTGGGTCCAAGAGACTTTTTTGTGCGTCTCGGTGTGATACATGCGTGTACCAATTTTCGTGCATGTCGGTGACACGTGCGGCAGGGGCTGATGTTTAAAGGGCGTGGTCAAGTCATTTGGCCACGCCCATCAACGAAACTCATATCACATGTTCAAGCCTGGACTGTTAACACACATGTGAAGTTTCAGGCAGATATGACCAAGGACACAGAAGTTAATGTCATTAAAGCCATTTTCAACGCGTTTTGGCGAATTTTCGACTTCGCCGCCCTCTGGGCGGAACACCGTTTGACGCCTAGTCACAATCTTCATAATGTAGCATTACCAACGTCTTGAGGTCTGTCTGACCAAATTTGAGTTGCATATGGTGAACGTGGTCAGAGCTGCACGTCAAAGTCTAAAAACATCGCTTTTCCTGTTGCCAGCAGGGGGCGCTAGGGTAATTACAAAATTTCTGCATGTAGACGTGTTCAGGGCGGGAATATTATGAATCATGTGAAGTTTGGTGCAGATCGGACGATTAATGCCAAAGTTATAGCAATTTCGTTTTTCATGGCGAGACAAACTTCAAACTTCAAACTTCGCCGCCAAAAAGCCGATTCCGTGTTCGACGGGTAGCGGATCTTTGAATAACTTTTGATCACAAACTTATCTAGTTGGTACATGGCGATTTTGAAGCCGTTTTGATTAATCGTGTAGGAGGAGTTCGTCAAACTATGACACGTGGTAAAACGCCAAAAATGGCCGCTAAATTCAAAATAGCCAACTTCCTGTTGGGCGTGGCCTATGGCTCCAAGAGACTTTTTTGTGCGGCTCGGCATGTTCTACATGTGTACCGATTTTCGTGCAGATCCGTGAAAATTGATGAGGAGGGCGCTGTTTATAAGGAGATTGCTCTTTAATGGGCGTGGCCTAGCCATTTTGACCCGTCCATTGCCGCGAACCCTAAAATACGTAAATTTACACCGCGACTGATGCGACCGCCAAATTTCAGGAGTTTTTGAGCATGTTAAAACCTCCAAATAAGCGATTTACTTTTGTCGTAATAATAATAATAATAATAATAATAATAATTCCTTCAATTTCAATAGGGTCCTCGCACGGTACGTGCTCGGGCCCTAATAATAAGAATAAGAATTCCTTCGGTTTCAATAGGGCTCTCGCACGGTACGTGCTCGGGCCCTAATAATAAGAATAAGAATTCCTTCGGTTTCAATAGGGCTCTCGCACGGTACGTGCTCGGGCCCTAATAAGAATAAGAATTCCTTCGGTTTCAATAGGGCTCTCGCACGGTACGTGCTCGGGCCCTAATTAAAGCTGCAAGCAGCATTGAACGGGCCCTCGCACCCTCACGCAACTCGAGGGCTCTGGCGGACGCCGGCTCATGCCACCATTCATTCCTGTCGAAGGCAGAGCCATCACGTAGGAGTTACACGTCATATCCCTCAAAACATACGAAGACATGTAATTTTGCCAGTAGGTGGCGCCATACTAATAACCACGTATTGGCTTATAGATGTGTTCAGGGCAGGACTGTCATCAATCCTGTGAAGTTTGGGGAAGATTGGAACATGTATGGTGAAGTTGCAAACCAGTTACAAGCAAATTCAAAATGGCCGACTTCCTGTTGGGTTTGGCAAATAGGTTCAAGAGGCTTTTTTATACATCTTTCAGTGATGCATGTGCGTACTAAGTTTCATAGATGTAGGTCAAACCAGCTTCGGGGGCTGCATCGTAGAAAATTTGTAGGGGGCGCTGTTGAGCCATGTTGGCACATCAGAGCAGAAAAATCACATCAGACAACAAAAATCGGACCCTGTCACATGTGTGCCAAGTTTCATGACTTTACAAGCATCCCTTACCCCTTAAAATCAACGTTGTCTTTTATGGCGAATTAGGCATTGCCATGGTGACGAAACATCACTAAGCTTGATGGGTGGTGTCGGGAGTGACTCCACATCACGCTCGCCAAATTTCGTGCGAATCGATCAATTTTCATGTCACTTGATTTTTCTCTGTTTATAGCGCCCCCTATTGGCCAATTTCCGCCAAATTTGGCACAGACCCTCTGGTTGACCTTTGAAACAAGTGATTTGAGTTTGAAGTTGATAGCTTTTACTGTGAAAAAAATATGCAACAGTATGTGTTTTTTAGCTAGCAGAAAAAAAATGTTTATTTTTAGCTAGCGCATTTTTTGGAGTAGCAAAATTCTTTTGATAACTTATGGTCAGGCCAGTCTGGAGATTGTATGTGCAAAGTTTCATGAAGATGGATCTTAATCGCTAGGAGGAGTTCGAAAATGTAGGTTTTTGATGTGTAGTGACTTACAAAGAGAGATCTACAGTGGGAGCAGCCGTGGCCTATGTCAGAAGATGGGACTCTATTTAGGGAAAGCCTGGATCTAAAGTTATGAAGATGTGATTTAAAATGTGGAAGTTACAGGCCAAAATGCATTTGCATCCGTTATAGCGCCACCTAGTGGAGTACACACATAATTTTTGCTAGGGTTGGTCTGTGTGCTATTCTCTATATACCCTGTGAATTTCACAGTCCTCAGCGTAATACTTGAGCAGAAATAAATGTTTGTTGTTTATCTTGTAATAAGCCACGCCCACTTTGACCAGTCATGACTTACTTCAAGTTATGGGCTCAGGAGTGACCCAGCATCATACCCACCAAATTGCGTAAAAATCGGTGCAGCCATTTACGAGATATAAGTTTCCCATATTTGCAGCGCCCCCTAGTGGCCAACATTAGCCAAATTTGGCTCAGCCTTTCACAGCCAAATGGCAAGCAAGGATTTCCGATTTGGTGTTGTTAGCATGTATTATGACCGAAATATGCCACAGTTCGCCTTTTTATAGCTAGCTAGAAAAATTGAATCGTTAATAATTTGCGCAAATTTTGACCAATCAAAATTCCTTTGATAACTTTTGATCAGGTCTAGCCGCAGACTCTACCTGCCAAGTTTCACGCTGAACGAACAAAACCCCAAGGAGGAGTTCGAAAAAGTAGGTTTTCCAGTTTTCGCGATTTTGTGCAAAAAATTTAAGGCGGAAATGGGCGTGGCCCGGCCCAGGTGATTCAGCACTATTCAAGGAATCTGTTGGTATGAGGTTTGTGAATGTGCGACATATGGTCTGGGACTTATAGCCCAAAATATGTTGAAAATTAGTAGGGGGCGCTACTGAGCCATTTTTGTGAACATTTTCATGAAACCCCTACCATATGTAAAGTTTCATGAGTTTTCGAGCAAGTTACGGCCTCCAAAACGGCAGTTGACTTCGGTTAAGAAGAAGAATAATAATTAAAGCTGCAAGCAGCATTGAACGGGCCCTCGCACCTTCACGCAACTCGAGGGTGCTGGCAGGACGCCGGCTCATGCCGCCCTTCATTCCTGTCCACGGCAGATCCCTTACGCAGGACGTCATATCCCTCAAATCATATGAAGACATGTAATTTTGCCAGTAGGTGGCGCTGTACTAATAACCAAGTATTGGCATATAGATGTATTCAGGGCAGGATTGTCATCAATCCTGTGAAGTTTGCGGAAGATTGGAACATGTATGGTGAAGTTGCAAACCAGTTACAAGCAAATTCAAATTGGCCGACTTCCTGTTGGGTTTGGCACATGGCTGCAAGAGGCTTTTTTATACGTCTTTCAGTGATGCATGTGCGTACCAAGTTTCATAGATGTAGGTCAAACCAGCTTCGGGGGCTGTTTCGTAGAAAATTTGTAGGGGGCGCTGTTGAGCCATGTTGGCATATCAGAGCCGAAAAATCACATCAGAAAATGCATATTGGATCCTGTCATATGTGTGTCAAGTTTCATGACATTACAAGCATCCCTTACCCGTCAAAAACAACTTCGTGTTTTATGGCGAATAAGGCGTTGCCACGGTGACCAAACATCACCAAGCTTTACAGCTGGCCTCAAGAGTGACTCCACATCATGCTCGCCAAATTTCATGCGAATCAATGAATTTTATGTCACTTGATTTTTCTCTGATTATAGCGCCCCCTATTGGCTAATTTCTGCCAAATTGGGCTAGGATCGTCTGGATGACGTCTGAAAGAAGTGAATTGAGTTTGACATTGATATCTTTTACTTTGACAAAAATATGCAAAGGTATGTGTTTTTTAGCTAGCAGAAAAAAACTGTTTATTTTTAGCTAGCCTAATTTTTGGAGTAGCAAAATTCTTTTGATAACTTTTGGTCAGGCCAGTCTGGAGATTGCATGTGCAAAGTTTTGTGAAGATGGAGATTAAACGCTAGGAGGAGTTCGAAAAAGTAGGTTTTTGATGTATAGTAAATTACAAAGAGAAATTTGCAGTGGGAGTGGGCGTGGCCTATGTCAGAAGATGCGACACTATTTAGGGAACACGTGGATATAAAATTTATGAAGATGTGATTTAAAATGTGGAAGTTACAGGCCAAAATGCGTTTGTATCTCTTATAGCGCCACCTAGTGGAGAAGACGCACAATTTTTGCTATGGTTGGTCTGTATGCTATTCTCTATATACCCTGTGAATTTCACAGCCCTCAGCATAATACTTGGGCTGAAATAAATGTTTGTTTTTTATCTTGTAATAAGCCACGCCCACTTTTACCAGTCGTGACTACCTTCAAGATATGGCGTCAGGACAGGCCCAGCATAATACTCACCAAATTTCATAAATATCGGTGCAGCCATTTACCAGATATAAATTTCCCATATTTGCAGCGCCCCCTAGTGGCCAAAATTAGCTAAATTTGGTTCATTCTCTCACAGGCACATATCAAGCAAGGATCTCAGATTTGGTGTTGTTAGCATTTATTTTGACCGAAATATGCCACCGTTCGCCTTTTTATAGCTAGCTAGAAAAATTTATTCAGTAATAATTTGAGCATATTATGACCAATCAAAATTCCTTTGATAACTTTAGATCAGGTCCAGCCGAAGACTGTACTTGCCAAGTTTCACGCTGAACGGACAAAACCCTAAGGAGGAGTTCGAAAAAGTAGGTTGTCCAGTTTTTGCGATGTTGTGAAAAACATGATAGGCAGAAATGGGAGTGGCCCTGCCCAGGTGATTCAGCACTATTCAGGGAATCTGTGGATATGAGGTTTTTGAATGTGTGACATATGGTCTGGGAGTTATAGCCCAAAACACGTTGAAAATGAGTAGGGGGCGCTGTTGAGCCATCTTGGCACATGAAAACACAAAAATCACATCAGACAACACAATTTGGGATGTCTGATGTGTGTGCCAAGTTGCGTGAGTTTTCGAGTGTCCCTTGCCCCTCAAAAACAACCTCGTGTTTTATGGCGAATAAGGTGGTGCCACAGTGACAGCGTTGGACGAAACCTCAAAGGCTTCTGCTTTGACCATCAACAAGGTCTTGGGAGTATGTATTTGCAAAATTGAGGTGGTTCGGGGGAACCTGGTAGAAGAGGGACATGAAAGAATGAAAAAAGTAACCTTCTGCCGCCAGTAGGTGGCGCTATGATGCTGATTCAAAATTTCTGTATAGATGTTTTCAGGGCTGGACAGTTATCATATGTGTGAAGTTTTGGAAAGATATGTCCACGTAGAGTCAAGTTACAGCTACTTTGGTCATCATGGCGAAACATCAAAGTTGGCCGCCACGCCAAGGTCACGCCCTTTGACGAAAATTCACAGTTTTCCATAGAGAGCATCATCAAGGCCTTATGGATAATTTCACCAAGTATGAGGTTGATGTGTTCAACTTTGGAGGAGATGTGCTTCAAAGTGTAAAACATGACATTTTCTACTGCCAGTAGGGGGCGCTATATTAATCACAAATTATTGACATGTAGATCTCTTCAGAGCAGGACTGTCATCAATCCTGTGAAGTTTGGGGAAGATTGGAGCATGTATGTTGGAGTAATAAACTACTTCCTGCGTTATAATACTACTTCCTGTTTGTAACGAAGTTTGAGGTCCCGGCACGGTCACACGGTGTGACGAAAACACAAGCTTTTGATAACTTTTCGTCTTCAGTTTATGTTGGTGGGACAGACCGAGTTTGAAGGCGATCGGACAAAATCTCTAGGAGGAGTTCGTTCATTTATGACCCCTGCAAATGGCCAAAAATACATGAAACTTCCACATTCAATTCAAAATGGCCGACTTCCTGTTGAGTTTAGGGCATGGGCCCAAGAGGCTTTTTTGTCCGTCTCGGCGTGCTACATATGTGTACCAAAATTCGTACGTTTCGGACAAAGTTAAAGCAGGGGGCTTTGATTTTGAAAACTGTTAGGGGGCGCCGTTGAGCCATTTTGTCACGCCCCTTTGTAATGACCATAAAATATCGAATTTTTCACCAGACGTGACGAGTGTGCAAAATTCTGGGACTTTTTGAGTACGTTCAGGCCCTCAAAAATGCGATCATAGGATAAAAAAAATAATAATAATAATAAGAATAAGAATTCCTTCGGTTTCAATAGGGCTCTCGCACGGTACGTGCTCGGGCCCTAATAATAATAATAATCCTAAGGAAAACAATAGGGTCCTCGCACGGTACGTGCTCGGGCCCTAATAATAACAATAATAATTAAAGCTGCAAGCAGCGTTGAACGGGCCCTCGCACCCCACGCAACTCGGGGCCTGGCGCGGCCGCCACCGTGTCGCAAGAGTTCGACCGGCAGATGAGGCGCTGAATGTTCGCCTCCTTCGGACAGTGTAGGAACCAATGCGTTGCGACTTCCCGTCTCCACTGGGTGGCGCTATGACTCTGACTCCTGAGCGTCATGTGGGTGTGTTCATGCCAGGACTATTATCATACATGTGAAGTTTGGAGCAGATTCGACCATTAGATCCCATGTTATAGCAATATCGTGTTTCATGGTGAGACATCAAGTGTCGACGCCATGTCACAGCCACACCGTTCCATGTTGAGCAATTCTCTCAATATCTTTTGATCACACACTGGTGTAGATGGTACACAGCAGTTTTGGAGTGAATTGGATCATTTCTGGAGGAGGAGATCATTAAAATACGCCAGATGGAAAACGCCAAAATGACTGTAAAATTCAAAATGGCCGACTTCCTGTTGGGTGTGGCCTATCCGTGCAAGAGGCTTTTTTGTGCGTGTGGATGTTATACATGTGTCTACCAAGTTTCGTGCATATCAGTGAGACGTCCTATGGTGGTTATTTGTGTGAATGGGCGTGGCCAATCCATTTAGCCACGCCTATTAACGAAATTCATAACATATGTTCTGGGTTGGACTGTCAATATACCTGTGAAGTTTCACACAGATCTGACCAAGTACAGTGAAGTTATTGCCACTTCCTGTTTCATGGCGAGACGTCAAAATTCAACCTCCCACAACTGGCGTGCCCTTTAGATTCTGCGAGACCTTTTAATAACTTTTGATCAGGAAGTGTTCTAGATGGTAATCGGTAATTTTGAAGCCGTTCTGATGAATTCTGTAGGAGGAGTTCGTTAAAATACGATGCGTGCGCGACACCAAAAATGACCATGACATTCAAAATGGCCGACTTCCTGTTGAATTTAGCCTAGAGGTCCAAGAGACTTTTTTGTTTGTCTGGGGGTGATGGAGATGTGTACCAATTTTTGTGCATATCGGTGAGACGTCCTATGGAAGTAATTCATATGAATGGGCGTGGCCAAGCCATATGGCCACGCCCACTGACGAAATTCATATCACATATTCAGGGCTGGACTGTTGACACACATATGAAGTTTCAGGTGGATATCATCAAAAACACCAAAGTTAAGGCCATTTTTATGCATTTTGGCGAAGGGTCGACTTCGCCGCCCTCCGGATGGAACGCCGTTTGACGACAGTCAAAATTCTTCATCATGGAGCATTACCAACATGTTGAGGCCTTTCTGACCAAATTTGAGCTGGATTTGCTGAACGTGCTCAGAGCTGGACCTCAAAGTCTAAAACATCGCTTTTTCTGTCACCAGCAGGGGGCGCTATGCAAATTTCAATATTTCTGCATGTAGACGTCTTCAGGGCGGGACTATTATGAATCCTGGGGAGTTTGGTACCGTTCGGACTATTAATGCCAAAGTTATAGCAATCTCATTTTTCATGGCGAGACATCAAACTTCGCCGCCACGCCCAGGTCAGGTTGTTTGGAGTTTACGTAATCTGTTAATAACTTTTGATCACAAACTAGTCTAGTTGGTGCACAGCAATTTTGAAGCCGTTCTGATTATTCCTGTAGGAGGAGTTCGTTAAAATACAACACGTGGAAAATGCCAAAAATGGCCGTTCAACGCCAAATATCTCACTTCCTGTTGGGTTTAGCCTATGTGTCCCTATGACCTTTTTTGTGCGTCTCAGCATGATCTACATGCGTACCGATTTTCGTGCAGATCTGTGAAACCTGCCGAGTAGGGTGCTCTTTAAGGGGCGTGGCCTAGCCATTTTGACCCGCCCACCTCCACGAACCCTAAAATACCTAAATTTACACCGCGACTGATGCGCATGCCAAAATTGGCGTGTTTTGGAATATGTTCAGGCCTCCAAATAAGCGATTTACTTTTGTCGTAATAATAATAATAATTCCTGCAATTTCAATACGGTCCTCGCACCGCTTGGTGCTCGGGCCCTAATTAAAGCTGCAAGCAGCATTGAACAGGCCCTCGCACCTTCACGTAACTCGAGAGGGCTGGCAGGATGCCGGCTGACACCGCCATTCATTCCTGTTAAGGCAGACCCCTCACGCAGGAATTACACGTCATATCCCTCAAATCATACAAAGACATGTCATTTTGGCAGTAGGTGGCGGCGTACTAATAACCAAGTATTGGCGTACAAATGTGTTGAGGGCAGGACTGTCATCAATCCTGTGAAATTTGGGGAAGAGTGGAACATGTATGGTGAAGTTCTGAACCAGTTACAAGCAAATTCAAAATGGCAGACTTCCTGTTGGGTTTGGCACATGGCTGCAACAGGCATTTTTTATACGTCTTTCAGTGATGCAGGTGCGTATCAAGTTTCATAGATGTAGGTCAAACCAGCTTCGGGGGCTGCTTTGTAGAAAATTTGTAGGGGGCGCTGTTGAGCCATGTAGGCACATCAGAGCCGAAAAATCACATCAGACAGCACAAATCGAACCCTGTCATATGTATGCCAAATTTCATGACTTTACAAGCATCCCTTTCTCCTCAAAACCATCTTTGTGTTTGATGGCGAATAAGGCGTTGTCACGGTGACCAAACATCATTAAGCTTCACAGCTGGTCTCGGGAGTGACTCCACAACACGCTCGCCAAATTTCGTCCGAATCGATCAATTTTCATGTCACTTGATTTTTCTCTGTTTATAGCGCCCCCTATTGGCCAATTTACGCCAAATTTGGTTCACGTCTGGTTCACGTCTGAAACAAGCGAATTGAGTTTGACGTTGATAGCTTTTAGTTTGACAAAAATATGCAATGGTATGTGATTTTAGGTAGCAGAAAAAAAATGTTTATTTTTAGCTAGCGCATTTTTTGGAGTTGCAAAATTCTGTTGATAACTTTTGGTCAGGCACATCTGGCGTTTGTATGTGCAAAGTTTCGTGAAGATGGATCTTAATCGCTAGGAGGAGTTCGAAAATGTAGGTTTTTGATGTGTAGTGACTTACAAAGAGAGATCTACAGTGGGAGCAGCCGTGGCCTATGTCAGAAGATGGGACTCTATTTAGGGAACACGTGGTTATAAAGTTAAAAAGATGTGAAATAAAATGTGGAAGTTACAGGCCAAAATGCGTTTGCATCCATTATAGCGCCATCTAGTGGTGTAGACATACAATTCTTGCTATGGGTGGTCTGTATGCTATTCTATATATACCCTGTGAATTTCACAGCCCTCAGCATAATACTTGAGCTGAAATAAATGTTTGTTGTTTATCTTGTAATAAGCCACGCCCACTTTGAGCAGTCGTGATTAACTTCAAGATATGGCCTCAGGAGTGGCCCAGCATCATACCCACCAAATTTCGTAAAAATCGGTGCAGCCATTTTAGAGATATAAATTTCCCATATTTGCAGCACCCCCTAGTGGCCAACATTAGCCAAATTTGGCTCACACCCTCACAGGCACATGTCAAGCAAAGATCTCTGATTTGGTGTTGTTAGCATTTATTTTGACCGAAATATGCCATAGTTTGTCTTTTTATAGCTAGCTAGAAAATTGTATTTGTTCATAATTTTTGCATTTTTTGACTGAACAAAATTCTTTTGATAACTTTAGATCAGGTCCAGGTGAAGACTGTACGTGCCAAGTTTCACGCTGATCGGACAATACCCTAAGGAGGAGTTCGAAAAAGTAGGTATTCCAGTTTTCGCGATGTTGCGAAAAACATGATAGGCAGAAATGGGAGTGGCCCTGCCCAGGTGATTCAGGACTATTCAGGGAATCTGTGGATATGAGGTTTTTCAATGTGTGACATATGGTCTGGGAGTTATAGCCCAAAACACGTTGAAAATGATTAGGGGGCGCTATTGAGCCATCTTGGCACATGAAAACACAAAAATCACATCAGACAACACAATTTGGGCCGTCTGATGTGTGTGCCAAGTTGCGTGAGTTTTCGAGTGTCCCTTGCCCCTCAAAAACAACCTCGTGTTTTATGGCGAATAAGGTGGCGCCACAGTGACAGCGTTGGACGAAACCTCAAAGGCTTCTGGTTTGATCATCATCAAGGTCTTGGGAGTATGTATTTGCAAAATTGTGGTGGTTCGGGGGAACCTGGTAGAAGAGGGACATGAAAGAATGAAAAAAGTAACTTTCTGCCGCCAGTAGGTGGCGCTATGACGCTGATTCAAAATTTCTGTATAGATGTTTTCACATGTGTGAAGTTTTGGAAAGATATGTCCACGTAGAGTCAAGTTACAGCTACTTTTTTCATCATGGCGAAACATCAAAGTTGGCCGCCACGCCAAGGTCACGCCCTTTGACGAAAACTCACAGTTTTCCATAGAAAGCATCATCAAGGCCTTATGGATAATTTCACCAAGTATGAGGTTGATGTGTTCAACTTTGGAGGAGATGTGCTTCAAAGTGTAAAACATGACATTTTCTACTGCCAGTAGGGGGCGCTATATTAATCACAAATTATTGACATGTAGATCTCTTCAGAGCGGGACTGTCATCAATCCTGTGAAGTTTGGGGAAGATTGGAGCATGTATGTTGGAGTAATAAACTACTTCCTGCGTTATAATACTACTTCCTGTTTGTAACGAAGTTTGAGGTCCCGGCACGGTCACACGGTGTGACGAAAACACAAGCTTTTGATAACTTTTCGTCTTCATTTTATGTAGGTGGGACAGACCAAGTTTGAAGGCGATCGGACAAAATCTCTAGGAGGAGTTTGTTCATTTACGATCCCTGCAAATGGCCAAAAATGCATGAAACTTGCACATTCAATTCAAAATGGCCGACTTCCTGTTGAGTTTAGGGCATGGGCCCAAGAGGCTTTTTTGTACGTCTTGGTGTGTTACATATGCCTACCAAGTTTCATACGCGTAGGTTAAACCAACTTGGGGGGCTGCTTCGTTGAAAATGAGTAGGGGGCGCTGTTGAGCCATTTTTTTTGCACATTATCACGAAACCCCAAAAATATCAAATTTTTCACCACTTCTGATGAGTTTGTGAAGTTTGGTGAGTTTTTGAATATGATAAAGCCCTCAAAAAGCCAATTCATTAGGCAGAAAAATAATAATAATAACTCCTTCAGTTTCAATAGGGTCCTCGCACCGCTAGGTGCTCGGGCCCTAATAATAATAATTCCTTGCATTTCAAGAGGGTCCTCGCACCGCTAGGTGCTCGGGCCCTAATAATCCTAAGGAAAACAATAGGGGCCTCGCACCGTGGTCGGTGCGCACCGTTTCACGGTGCGCGCCTCGGTGCTCGGGCCCTAATAATAATAATAATAATAAAAATCCGAAGAAAAACAATAGGGTTCCCAGCACCGCTGGTCCTGGGAAACGCTCATGCTTTGCATGCGCGTTCCCCAAGCCCCGCGGGCTTGGCCCCCTAATAATGATAAAAATCCGAAGAAAAACAATAGGGTTCCCAGCACCGCTGGTCCTGGGAAACGCTCATACTTTGCATGCGCGTTCCCCAAGCCCCGCGGGCTTGGCCCCCTAATTACTGAGATGCGTACCGATACGGGACAAAGTACTATAAACCCGAAAGAAATTAATGATACCTTTAAAACCTTTTACACCAAACTATATACATCAGAATCTAAGGGTGATCAATTATTAATAGACAATTTTCTAGAAAACATTAGTATCCCAACAATTAGTGCAGATGATAAAGAACAATTGGATAGACTCATAACAAAAGAAGAGATAGAACAGGCAATTCATAAAATGCAAAATTCCAAAACTCCTGGCCTTGACGGCTATACCTCTGAGTTTTATAAAGCTTTTAAGTGTCAACTTTCACCAATATTATTAGCAGTTTTCAATGAAGCATTAGCTAAAGGCTGTTTGCCACCTACTTTTTATCAGGCAAGTATTTCTTTAATTCATAAACAAAATAAAGACCCTCTAGAACCAGGATCATATAGGCCCATAAGCTTGCTGAACGTGGATTATAAAATATTGGCTAAGATTCTTGCATTACGCTTAGAAACAACTTTGCCAACAGTAATCTCTCAAGACCAGACAGGATTCATAAAAAACCGACAATTGTTCTTTAACATTAGGAGATTGCTTAATATCATTTGTACACAAACTACAGATTCTAAAACCTCAGAAATATTGCTTTCTTTAGATGCAGAGAAGGCCTTTGACAGGGTCGAGTGGGACTACCTCTTTTCGACCCTGTCAAGGTTTGGATTCGGCCCTCAGTTTATCGCCTTGATAAAATTACTTTATGCTCAGCCACAGGCCTCAGTACGGACAAACAATGTGTGTTCTGACTTTTTTCCTCTAGGTCGCTCTACTAGGCAGGGCTGCCCCTTATCACCGTTACTGTTTGCGCTCGCCATAGAGCCTCTGGCCATTTCTTTACGAACAGCAAAGGAATATTCAGGAGTGAGAAGAGCAAGAACAGAGCACAAAGTATCTTTATATGCAGATGATTTATTACTGTACATCAAAGACCCTGAAAAATCGATACCAGCTATCATTACACTCCTCGAAAAGTTTGGATTGGTGTCAGGTTACAAACTGAATTTGTCAAAGAGCATATTATTTCCCATTAATTCAGAAGCAAAACAAAATTTAAACACTTTCAGTTCTTACCCATTTGCAACTTCCAATCATTTTAAATATCTTGGGATCAATATTAGTCAGGAATTTTCGCATCTTTTTAAACATAACTTTTTGAAACTCTACGAAGAAACAGAAAATAATCTCAAAAGGTGGGCTAAGAACACAATCTCATTAGCAGGATGCATAAATATTATTAGAATGAATATCTTACCTAAATTTTTATTTTTATTTCAGTGTATCCCTATCCTTATAAATAAATCGTTTTTTAAGAAGCTAGAATCTTTAATTTCCAATTACATTTGGAATGGAAAAACTCCCAGAATTAGAAAAGTGTTTTTACAAAGATCAAAAAGGCTAGGAGGGATGGGAATGCCATGCTTTCGGCTATACTACTGGTCATGTAATTTAAGATCTATGTCTTTTTGGTGCCAACCACAGGGGGCTGATTGGTCAAGGATGGAAAATCATAGCTGTCATCCCTCTTCATTACAGGCAATGGTCTACTCACCTCTACCTATCTCTAACTTGAAAGTCAGAAATGTAGTAGTTTCACATTCATTAAAAATTTGGTCTCAGATCAGAAAACATTTTGGGTTAAAGGAAGGCTCCGTTTTGACCCCGCTGATTAATAATCATACACTCAGACCATCTCTCATTAATCCAACATTTATCCAATGGTACCACAGCGGGATACACACCTTAAAAGATTTATATATTAAAAAAATGTTTCCTTCATTTCAACAGTTGCAGGAGAAATTTAATTTACATAATAGAGATTTTTTAAAATATTTGCAAATCCGTAGTTTTGTTAAGAAAACATTTCCATCCTTTCCCCATGAGCCCCCTGAATCCATCATGGAAACACTGCTCCAGTCTGACCCCTTAAAAAAAGGATCAATATCCAAAATACACGATACTCTGTTTCAAATAGACTGTACAGCTACACTGGATCATCTAAAAGAAGCCTGGCAGGAGGATCTAGGTGTGGAAATCTCAGACAACCAATGGACAAAAGCCCAGGACAATGTGCACTCCTCATCTGTATGCATAAGACATGGACTTCTGCAATTTAAAATATTACACAGACTACATCTGTCTAAACTGAAGCTTTCTAAGATGTTTTCTTCAGTGAGTCCATCCTGTGACAGGTGTGGACAAGGTCCAGCTTCTCTAGCACATATGTTCTGGAAGTGCCCACAAATTGTTGATTATTGGAATAGGATATTCCAAACTCTATCTGAGGTCTCACAGAAACAGATTTTACCTGATCCATTGTTAGCATTGTTTGGAGTGAAATCTATCACTGTACAACTCTCAACTAACCAAAACAACATTACTCGGTTTGTAACATTATTAGCAAGGCGAATGATACTGCTTAATTGGAAGCAGAAAAAAACCCCAACTCATGCAGCCTTATTGAATAATGTAATGCAACACTTGGAGTTAGAAAAAATAACATACTCATTAAGGGAGAAGGAACACATGTTTTACTCTATATGGCAACCTTTTATGGATTATTTTAACAAGAAAGACCCATGTAGGAGAACATGAATGTAGAAACGGATGTAACATGACACTTTTTTTTTTTTTTTTTTTCTGTTTGTCTGTTTTTGTTTCTATTATCCCAAAATGTTTATGTATGAAAACCATGCATTTGCATTCTATTTTCTGTATGTTTTGGAAAATGCAAAACCCCAATAAAAAGAAGTTTGGAAAATGCTTCTCTCGCTGTGAAAACCTTAAAACGCACATAATGCAGTTTTCACAACAACCACTTTGAAAAAACAAAGAAAACTGCCTGAAACCCTTAGAAGACCCCATAACACATATTTCTGCCTATGAAATTTGCTCCCAAGTCATTCCACTGGAGAGCCACAGCTTATTTTCTATCATGCTCTCATAGCGATTTTCTCTTACCGAAAATGACTGTTCTCACACCAACCACTTTGAGAAAACAAAGAAAACTGACTGGTACCCTAAGAAGACCACAAAACATATTTCTGGCTATGAAATGTTTTAACAATTCATCCTGCTGGAGAGCCCAGCCTAAACATGCTTTAAAATGCTTCTCTCGCTGTCAAAAGCTTAAAACTCACATAATGCAGTTTTCACAACAACCACTTTGAGAAAACAAAGAAAACTGCCTGGAACCCTTAGAAGACCCCGAAACACATATTTCTGACTGTGAAATTTGTTCCCAAGTCATTCCACTGGAGAGCCACAGCTTATTTTCTATCATGCTCTCATAGTGATTTTCTCTTACTGAAAAAAACGGTTCTCACACCAACCACTTTGAGAAAACAAAAAAAACTACCTGGCACCCTGAGAAGAAAACAAAACACATATTTGTGGCTGTGAAATGTGTAAACAATTCATCCTGCTGGAGAGCCCAGCCTAAACATGCTTTAAAATGCTTCTCTCACTGTGAAAAGCTTAAAACTCACATAATGCAGATTTCACAACAACCACTTTCAGAAAACAAAGAAAACTGCCTGGAACCCTTAGAAGACCCCAAAACACATATTTCTGCCGATGAAATTTGTTCCCAAGTCATTCCACTGGACAGCCACAGCTTATTTTCTATCATGCTCTCATAGTGATTTTCTCTTACTGAAAATAACTGTTCTCACACCAACCACTTTGAGAAAACAAAGAAAACTACCTGGCACCCTAAGAAGACCACAAAAAACATTTCTGGCTATGAAATGTGTTAACAATTCATCCTGCTGCAGAGCCCAGCCTAAACATGCTTTAAAATGCTTCTCTCGCTGTGAAAACCTTAAAACTCACATAATGCAGTTTTCACAACAACCACTTTGAGAAAACAAAGAAAACTGCCTGGAACCCTTAGAAGACCCCAAATCACATATTTCTGCCTATGAAATTTGTTCCCAAGACATTCCACTGGAGAACCATAGCTTATTTTCTATTATGCTCTCATAGTGATTTCTCACACCAACCGCTTTGAGAAAACAAAGAAAACTGCCTGGAACCCTGAGAAGACCACAAAACACATAATTCTGACTATGAAATATGTAAACAATTCATCCTGCTGGAGAGCCCCAGCTAAACATGCTTTAAAATGCTTCTCTCGCTGTCAAAAGCTTAAAACTCACATAATGCAGTTTTCACAACAACCACTTTGAGAAAACAAAGAAAACTGCCTGGAACCCTTAGAAGACCCCGAAACACATATTTCTGCCTGTGAAATTTGTTCCCAAGTCATTCTACGGGAGAGCCACAGCTTATTTTCTATCATGCTCTCATAGTGATTTTCTCTTACTGAAAAAAACGGTTCTCACACCAACCACTTTGAGAAAACAAAGAAAACTACCTGGCACCCTGAGAAGAAAACAAAACACATATTTCTGGCTGTGAAATGTGTAAACAATTCATCCTGCTGGAGAGCCCAGCCTAAACATGCTTTAAAATGTTTCTCTCGCTGTGAAAACCTTAAAACTCACATAATGCAGTTTTCACAACAACCACGTTGAGAAAACAAAGAAAACTGCCTGAAACCCTAAGAAGACCCCAAAAAACATATTTCTGCCTATGAAATTTGCTCCCAAGTCATTCCACTGGAGAGCCACAGCGTATTTTCTATCATGCTCTCATAGCGATTTTCTCTTACCGGAAATGACTGTTCTCACACCACCCACTTTGAGAAAACAAAGAAAACTGACTGGCACCCTAAGAAGACCACAAAACATATTTCTGGCTATGAAATGTTTTAACAATTCATCCTGCTGGAGAGGCCAGCCTAAACATGCTTTAAAATGCTTCTCTCGCTGTGAAAACCTTAAAACTCACATAATGCAGTTTTCACAACAACCACTTTGAGAAAACAAAGAAAACTGCCTGGAACCCTTAGAAGACCCCAAATCACATATTTCTGCCTGTGAAATTTGTTCCCAAGTCATTCCACGGGAGAGCCACAGCTTATTTTCTATCATGCTCTCATAGTGATTTTCTCTTACTGAAAAAAAACGGTTCTCACACCAACCACTTTCAGAAAACAAAGAAAACTACCTGGCACCCTGAGAAGAAAACAAAACACATATTTCTGGCTGTGAAATGTGTAAACAATTCATCCTGCTGGAGAGCCCCAGCTAAACATGCTTTAAAATGCTTCTCTCGCTGTGAAAACCTTAAAACTCACATAATGCAGTTTTCACAACAACCACTTTGAGAAAACAAAGACAACTGCCTTGAACCCTTAGAAGACCCCTAAACACATATTTCTGCCTGTGAAATTTGTTCCTAAGTCATTCCACTGGAGAGCCACAGCTTATTTTCTATCATGCTCTCATAGCGATTTTCTCTTGCTGAAAATAACTGTTCGCACACCAACCACTTTGAGAAAACAAAGAAAACTGCCTGGCACCCTGAGAAGACCCCAAAACACATATTTCTGCCGATGAAATTTGTTCCCAAGTCATTCCACTGGACAGCCACAGCTTATTTTCTATCATGCTCTCATAGTGATTTTCTCTTACTGAAAATAACTGTTCTCACACCAACCACTTTGAGAAAACAAAGAAAACTACCTGGCACCCTAAGAAGACCACAAAAAATATTTCTGACTATGAAATGTGTTAACAATTCATCCTGCTGCAGAGCCCAGCCTAAACATGATTTAAAATGCTTCTCTCGCTGTGAAAACCTTAAAACTCACATAATGCAGTTTTCACAACAACCACTTTGAGAAAACAAAGAAAACTGCCTGGAACCCTTAGAAGACCCCAAAACACATATTTCTGCCGATGAAATTTGTTCCCAAGTCATTCCACTGGACAGCCACAGCTTATTTTCTATCATGCTCTCATAGTGATTTTCTCTTACTGAAAATAACTGTTCTCACACCAACCACTTTGAGAAAACAAAGAAAACTACCTGGCACCCTAAGAAGACCACAAAACATATTTCTGGCTATGAAATGTGTTAACAATTCATCCTGCTGGAGAGGCCAGCCTAAACATGCTTTAAAATGCTTCTCTCGCTGTGAAAACCTTAAAACTCACATAATGCAGTTTTCACAACAACCACTTTGAGAAAACAAAGAAAACTGCCTGGAACCCTTAGAAGACCCCAAATCACATATTTCTGCCTGTGAAATTTGTTCCCAAGTCATTCCACGGGAGAGCCACAGCTTATTTTCTATCATGCTCTCATAGTGATTTTCTCGTACTGAAAAAAACGGTTCTCACACCAACCACTTTCAGAAAACAAAGAAAACTACCTGGCACCCTGAGAAGAAAACAAAACACATATTTCTGGCTGTGAAATGTGTAAACAATTCATCCTGCTGGAGAGCCCCAGCTAAACATGCTTTAAAATGCTTCTCTCGCTGTGAAAACCTTAAAACTCACATAATGCAGTTTTCACAACAACCACTTTGAGAAAACAAAGACAACTGCCTTGAACCCTTAGAAGACCCCTAAACACATATTTCTGCCTGTGAAATTTGTTCCTAAGTCATTCCACTGGAGAGCCACAGCTTATTTTCTATCATGCTCTCATAGCGATTTTCTCTTGCTGAAAATAACTGTTCGCACACCAACCACTTTGAGAAAACAAAGAAAACTGCCTGGCACCCTGAGAAGACCCCAAAACACATATTTCTGCCGATGAAATTTGTTCCCAAGTCATTCCACTGGACAGCCACAGCTTATTTTCTATCATGCTCTCATAGCGATTTTCTCTTGCTGAAAATAACTGTTCGCACACCAACCACTTTGAGAAAACAAAGAAAACTGCCTGGAAACCTTAGAAGACCCCAAAACACATATTTCTGCCGATGAAATTTGTTCCCAAGTCATTCCACTGGACAGCCACAGCTTATTTTCTATCATGCTCTCATAGTGATTTTCTCTTACTGAAAATAACTGTTCTCACACCAACCACTTTGAGAAAACAAAGAAAACTACCTGGCACCCTAAGAAGACCACAAAACATATTTCTGGCTATGAAATGTGTTAACAATTCATCCTGCTGGAGAGGCCAGCCTAAACATGCTTTAAAATGCTTCTCTCGCTGTGAAAACCTTAAAACTCACATAATGCAGTTTTCACAACAACCACTTTGAGAAAACAAAGAAAACTGCCTGGAACCCTTAGAAGACCCCAAATCACATATTTCTGCCTGTGAAATTTGTTCCCAAGTCATTCCACGGGAGAGCCACAGCTTATTTTCTATCATGCTCTCATAGTGATTTTCTCTTACTGAAAAAAACGGTTCTCACACCAACCACTTTCAGAAAACAAAGAAAACTACCTGGCACCCTGAGAAGAAAACAAAACACATATTTCTGGCTGTGAAATGTGTAAACAATTCATCCTGCTGGAGAGCCCCAGCTAAACATGCTTTAAAATGCTTCTCTCGCTGTGAAAACCTTAAAACTCACATAATGTAGTTTTCACAACAACCACTTTGAGAAAACAAAGACAACTGCCTTGAACCCTTAGAAGACCCCTAAACACATATTTCTGCCTGTGAAATTTGTTCCTAAGTCATTCCACTGGAGAGCCACAGCTTATTTTCTATCATGCTCTCATAGCGATTTTCTCTTGCTGAAAATAACTGTTCGCACACCAACCACTTTGAGAAAACAAAGAAAACTGCCTGGCACCCTGAGAAGACCACAAAACACATAATTGTGGCTATGAAATGTGTAAACAATTCATCCTGCTGGAGAGCCCCAGCTAAACATGCTTTAAAATGCTTCTCTCGCTGTGAAAAGCTTAAAACTCACATAATGCAGTTTTCACAACAACCACTTTGAAAATACAAAGAAAACTGCCTGGAACCCTTAGAAGACCCCAAAACAAATATTTCTGCCGATGAAATTTGCTCCTAAGTCATTCCACTGGAGAACCACAGCTAATTTTCTATCATGCTCTCATAGCGATTTTCTCTTGCTGAAAATAACTGTTCTCAGACCAACCACTTTCAGAAAACAAAGAAAACTACCTGGCACCCTGAGAAGACCACAAAACACATATTTCTGCCGATGAAATTTGTTAACAATTCATCCTGCTGGAGAGCCCCAGCTAAACATGCTTTAAAATGCTTCTCTCCCTGTGAAAAGCTTAAGACTCACATAATGCAGATTTCACAACAACCACTTTGAGAAAACAAAGACACCTTCCTGGAACCCTTAGAAGACCCCAAAACACATATTTCTGGCTATGAAATTTGTTCCTAAGTCATTCCACTGGCGAGCCACAGCTTATTTTCTATCGTGCTCTCATAGCGATTTTCTCTTACTGGAAATGACTGTTCCCACACCAACCACTTTCAGAAAAAAAAAGAAAACTGCCTGGCACCCTGAGAAGACCACAACACATATTTCTGCCGATGAAATTTGTTAACAATTCATCCTGCTGGAGAGCCCCAGCTAAACATGCTTTAAAATGCTTATCTCGCTGTGAAAAGCTTAAAAGTCACATAATGCAGATTTCACAACTACCACTTTGAGAAAACAAAGAAAACTGCCTGGAACCCTTAGCAGACCCCAAAACACATATTTCTGCCTATGAAATTTGTTCCCAAATCATTCCATTGGACAGCCACAGCTTATTTTCTATCATGCTCTCATAGCGATTTCTCACACAATCCACTTTGAGAAAACAAAGAAAACTGCCTGGCACCCTGAGAAGACCACAAAACATATTTCTGGCTATGAAATGTGTTAACAATTCATCCTGCTGGAGAGCCCAGCCAAAACATGCTTTAAAATACTTCTCTCGCTGTGAAAAGCTTAAAACTCACATAATGCAGTTTTCACAACAACCACTTTGAGAAAACAAAGAAAACTGCCTGGAACCCTTAGAAGACCCCGAAACACATATTTCTGGCTATGAAATTTGTTCCCACGTCATTCCACTGGAGAGCCACAGCTTATTTTCTATCGTGCTCTCATAGCGATTTTCTCTTACTGAAAATGACTGTTCCCACACCAACCACTTTCAGAAAAAAAAGAAAACTGCCTGGAACCCTGAGAAGACCACAACACATATTTCTGCCGATGAAATTTGTTACAATTCATCCTGCTGGAGAGCCCCAGCTAAACATGCTTTAAAATGCTTCTCTCGCTGTGAAAAGTTTAAAGTCACATAATGCAGATTTCACAACTACCACTTTGAGAAAACAAAGAAAACTGCCTGGAACCCTTAGCAGACCCCAAAACACATATTTCTGCCTAAGAAATTTGTTCCCAAATCATTCCATTGGACAGCCACAGCTTATTTTCTATCATGCTCTCATAGCGATTTCTCACACAATCCACTTTGAGAAAACAAAGAAAACTGCCTGGCACCCTGAGAAGACCACAAAACATATTTCTGGCTATGAAATGTGTTAACAATTCATCCTGCTGGAGAGCCCAGCCAAAACATGCTTTAAAATACTTCTCTCGCTGTGAAAACCTTAAAACTCACATAATGCAGTTTTCACAACAACCACTTTGAGAAAACAAAGAAAACTGCCTGGAACCCTTAGAAGACCCCGAAACACATATTTCTGGCTATGAAATTTGTTCCCACGTCATTCCACTGGAGAGCCACAGCTTATTTTCTATCGTGCTCTCATAGCGATTTTCTCTTACTGAAAATAACTGTTCTCACACCAACCACTTTAAGAAAACAAAGAAAACTGCCTGGCACCCTGAGAAGACCACAAAACATATTTCTGGCTATGAAATGTGTTAACAATTCATCCTGCTGGACAGCCCCAGCTAAACATGCTTTAAAATGCTTCTCTCGCTGTGAAAAGCTTAAAACTCACATAATGCAGTTTTCACAACAACCATTTTGAGAAAACAAAGAAAACTGCCTGGAACCCTTAGCAGACCCCAAAACACATATTTCTGGCTATGAAATTTGTTCCCAAGTCATTCCACTGGAGAGCCACAGCTTATTTTCTATCATGCTCTCATAGCGATTTTCTCTTACTGAAAATGACTGTTCTCACACCAACCACTTTGAGAAAACAAAGAAAACTGCCTGGCACCCTGAGAAGACCACAAAACATATTTCTAGCTATGAAATGTGTAAACAATTCATCCTGCTGGAGAGCCCCAGCTAAACATGCTTTAAAATGCTCCTCTCACTGTGAAAAGCTTAAAACTCACATAATGCAGTTTTCACAACAACCACTTTGAGAAAACAAAGAAAAATTTGTTCCCAAGTCATTCCACTGGAGAGCCACAGCTTAATGTCTATCATGCTGTCAAAGCAATTTTCTCATACTGAAAATGACTGTTTTCACTATGTGAAACCATGGAAAACTCCCTGTCCCCATTAGAGAACCCCAAAACACATATTTTTGGCCAGAGGCGGTCCTGGCTAGTTGTATGCCCTGGGCAAAAATAAGTGAACCAAACTCAGTTTTCATCAACCTGTTATGAACACTAATTTTAAATAAGTAAGTAGTAATTTGGGGTTGGAAAACGTGCTTAACTTGATTTATCCCAGTTAAGTCAAATTAGAAAAAATACTTTATTGTACCCAGTGTGCTTTGGGCATTTTTTTGGACATGCTCAGACCTGCCTCATCTACTGCGTGCTACCAAAACTTTCCCGCACATGTCCACGTCAACCGCATGGTCAACCAGGAGCTCCCTTCAACACCTTAACCTAGCCTACTTGTGTTGGTAAGTAAATATTTTACTCTTTTGTAAACCGTTGCGTTGTCTTGTTGTAGTGTAGTACTGTGTGCTTGCCAGGGAGGGGTAAACAAAATCAAATTCAAATATCACCGCTAGCACAGTAATGTTGCCATTTTTTTAAACAAATGTAGACTACAGTTTATGGTAGACTACTCTGTTTTTGGCGATTTGCGTGCGCGTGTGTGTGTGTGTGGGGGGGGTGTCGGCAACAGGGGCGAGTGTGGGAGAGAAGGTCGGCTGTTTGGCTTTGTTGTGTGTGTGGCGGAGCTTCGGTACCGGGACCACGGTGCGATGAGCTGTGAACTGCATCTGCTTTCCGAGGGTCCTTGAATGGTGCCTCTACGACAACAAGGGACGGTATTGGGTGCATGTAATCACGTGGTAACACGCAATCACGTAGTACGGCAACAGACGCCGGCTACTAACGGAGTCAACTGTAGTCATGTAAATAGTAGACCACACCTCAGCCTTAAGCCGAGCATTCCACATGGTGTTCCATCGGTGCAACCATGGGTACAACCATAGATACGTAGACGCCACACTCAGCGCTGAGCTGTACATCAGCGTCACCACCATATTGGATATGGCAAAGCTGCGCTGTAAACTAATACAAGTAAACGGACTTAACCCGTTTGTGCCCAAATTTTTTTCAGATTTGTAAGGCATATAATTTTATCAATTGAGTCCCTCTGAATCATGTTATGTATTTATTTTTTCCATTTTGTACTTTGTTTTGAAGAAAATATCATTTTTGTGACCGGCAACAATTGTTGCCAGTGGGCAGACAGCTTGTCACTAGGTCAAATGTCACCTAATAATAATATAGAAATAAAAATAATAATATAGTACTAACAAAACAATAATATAGTCATAATAAATCATAATAAAAAGGTGGAGGGGGGTGGGGGGTGTAAAACAAAAAAAATGCAAAACTGTACATGGAGACCAATGGATATTATCATCCCAGGAAGGTAGCTAATGATCATGGTTCAAACCTTGGTTCCCCCTGTATAAAATTCAAAACAACAAACAATTTGAACTGGTTTCTTTATTCATAAATAACCTTTGTATCAGATATACATCTCAGGCCAAGTCTCTATGATATAAAAACAATCTCCAACAGGTTAAAACATAGCAACAAAAGGTTTCAAACATTGAATTCATGCTGCCAATCGAAAAACCGCCAAACAAGTGTGGGAACAAGTTGGTGGAAATAAAATCATATGTTGTTGCTGATTTTGCAAATGAAACACCACAGAAATAATCATTTCTATGTCACAGAAATACAATGCATATGAAATAGATAACCTACATATTCTTAAATACCCATATACTCAAAACCTCTAAAAACAGTTTTTTCTTTGAACCTCTAAAAACTATTATTTCTTCCCATACATTCCATTATCTTTCATGCATGTTCTACGCAGTGTGGTACTTCCTGAAGCACTCCACGTGTAGTGGCACATCACACTTTTCACACGCAAATGATGTGCGTCCGTCACATTTCTTGCATCGCTTGTACCTGCTACCAGTGTTGCAGGGCCAGTGGTTGAGATTATCGAACCTGGTGGCATCAGTTATCGCCACCGCCATCGAAGATCTTCTGCCCTGCCTACTTGGCTTTGTTCCATGGCGCAGGAGGAGGGTCTGGGCTACCAGCCTCTGGAAGGAGAGGAGATCCTTCTCCCCGCTTTTCCAGGACCTAAATGAATGACAAAACAAGCATGATAGATGCATGAATGTGCCATGTTTTTGTTTGCATATGATGCTATTGATGAATCATCAATATCATCCTTTCTACAGCGTCATACCCCATATGTAGAATGTTCTGTAAAAGCGATATCACACTTGAGTTTGTGATGTTGGTCTGGATATCATCACTGTTGCTTTTGTCGACTGAAGAGCACTAGCGGTGGCCTCGAGTCAAACATCACAAACTCGATTGTGATATCGCTAAATGACATACAGCCTTGTGTACCTGTAATAGCACCAGCTGTTCACCATGGCACTGTTCAGGGCCCAGCTGAAGCATGGCCACCACCACTTCTTGGACCGGATGTTGACTCTGTAGCGGCTGACAAACTGGTCATGCAGGTCCACTCCTCCCATGTGTGTGTTGTAGTCTTGAATACACTTGGGCTGTCTGACCTTGTCCATGCTCCGCTTCTGTTTGTTCCATCTCTTCGCCTCAGTTTCGGTGAACTCCCTCTCCATGTTCGACACCACAGTGACCACGCTGTTGTCATTCCACCTTACAATCAGCTTCTCTCCCTCAACCAGATACTCAGCATCTCCTCTGGGTGTCTTCTTGAAGGTCTGGGGTGCTGTGAAGGGAACGCTATGGAGCTGATTTTGTCGCAGCGTGCCACAGCTGCCATAGCCTCTCAGGGTCATCTCATCCACCAGGGACAGGGTTGTGAAGAGGTTGTCATGGTAAAACTTGACTCCAGGTGGCACTTCAGCTTTCTCTGCCAGGCCAAGAACCACACTTGGACCCTGACCAAGTCCAGTTTCCACCAGACGTGTGTGGCTTCCTGCATATGGCTCCATCTGATGGACAAACCCGGAGGAGGATGCTAAGCTCCATATTTTATACCCAAAACGAATGGGCTTCCCTCTAATAAACTGTTTGCACCCATGCCTTCCAAAATACTCAATCATCATCTCATCTACTGCCACATGTTCTGCCATTGGGATTGCGTTGTTGATGTCATTCAGATGCTCAAACAGGGGACGCACCTTGAAGAATGGGTCAGTTGCGATCTTCATGTTATCTACTAAATGAACAGAAGACATAATCTCATCAAACCTGTTCCTCCGCATGGCATCTTTTACAGCAGTGTTGCTGACATCATAATCGTCTGACCAGAGAAGTCGCCGCCTTGGGTCTGTGTTGTATCCACTGGTCAACAGAATACCATAGAATGTCAGAAGTTCATCCTCAGTCAGGTTGAGTGTTTTCCCTTTTTGTTCGGCGTAGAGATTGGACATTTCCAGTGTGGCATCTCTGAGGGACTTGGGATAGAATGTGAGGAAGATATCCACTGGATCATCTGATGTGAAGCCAGGATCATGTTCTTTGGGGACAAAACGAGGGATCTGATATTTTTTGTTGGCTTGTGCTGGTGCTTTGGCCGCAATCTTGATTTTTTTGAATTTCCTGTCTTGGTTCTTGGTTTTGTGGAGCATGGGCCCAATGATCTGACTGGTCACCTTTTCATTTGTGCCACTGACCTTTCTAGTCTCTGTCTGACTCACTGAGGATGAGCACCCAGGATCATCATTGGGGGGATTTGGCAGTTGCATGTCTGAATTAGGTAGAAAGCCTTCACCTTTCAGTAATCTTGATGGGAGGCGGTTAGGGTCACCAGTGGCCTTGTCATCAGATTGGTCACTGTCACAGTCTGTGTCATGTGCGTGCATTTCTGACTCAGGCACAACTGTGATGTCCGCCACAGTTTCTGAGTCCAGCAGCATGGCCAGGACCTCTGCCACGGAGTACCTAAGGAAAGTGCACCTCCAACTGCACATCAATTTTTTTTTATCTCAGTGAAACACAAGCTAATGTTAGCTAACAGAGGAAGATCGCTAACAATAACGATAACAGCTAGCAAGAAAATGATGTATGGTAACATATCAAAATCCTATAGACACAGGCCTTGAATACCTGTGAATTTATTTAGCTAGGAAGAGTATTCTAAGAGGACTAAAATGAGACATTGTACATCATTCTACAATTTGAAATAAGTAAATTATGAGCAATCCTGCAGACAGTGTTTTCCTTTAGCTAGCGACAAGCTATGTGCCCACTGGCAACTTTTGTTGCCGCTCACAGAAATAAGCCCATGAACAAAAAAAATATTTATCCCAGGTACAATTTTTGGGGGGAGGGTTACTCTAGAGACTTAAATGATTAAATAATTATAGATATGTTTGGGGGAAAATCATAAGAAATTTATGAAAATTACCTCTTTCCAGGAGGATTTGCATTCGCCATGTCTTCAGCCGGAAGGAGCAGGAAGCAGATGATGTCATGTGACAGGAAGCACTTGGAAACAATTTTTTATAAACCAAAACCTTTGTCTTAGTTGTCTACTAGCATATGAGTGGAAAAAGTTGCATGAGTACCTTTGAGATTTTTTATTGTGAGTAGAAAATGACAGTGATACACTTCGGCAACAGTTGTTGCCAGTGGGGCAAAACGGGTTAATTTCATAAAGTGCCTTTCTCCCTAGCAATTTATTTTAATGCCTCTTATTTATTCATTCACACATAAATTACTATACTTGATAAACAATTAGGGACCCAAATGAATGTATTTAAACTAAAAGATGACTAAAATAAGAACTTCATTGACCCACACACACATGAATAGGCTTTATTGGAATATGGTTCAAGTGTGGCTGTTACATATCTTCTGAACATCTTCTTCTGGAACATATCGTTTCATTTTTATTGACTTCCGAGGGTCATTGAATGATGCCTCTACCACAACAAGGGATGGTATAGGGTGCGTGTAATCACGTGGTAACACGCAATCACGTAGTACGGCAACAGACGCCGGCTACTCACGGAGTCAACTGTAGTCATATAAATAGTAGACCACACCTCAGCCTTATTTTTAATTGACTGTTTTTGAGCTGTTATCATTACTGTTGTGAAGCACTTTTTTTACTTGTTTGTTATTTGTTTTATCATTAATCATTTGACTTCCCATTGGAAGGCATTAAAAAAAATATTTTTTGATAAAGTTGACTTCTGGTCTTCCATTTATTGACAGATTGCTATTTTCCAATTATATATAACACTTATGTGAGAGCCAAAGTCATCATTACAGACTTTATTATTGTTGATATATGATAAATGTTAACAAAATGAAGATTTTTTTGCTGTTAGTTGCTGATGTTTGGTATATTGTGGTTGTATACTAGGCATTTAGTGGTGAAGTCTGCCTTTATGGTCATGATCAATGAGCTGTAACTCACAGAGGAAAAAGTGTATTTGCACAAAACTTCACATGTAGCTCCAAAACACCCAAGTACAACTTTTCACATTGAAAAAAAGGAAATTTCCTAGTTGACTAGGGAGCTGTTCAACAAAACACAAGTTTTTTTTTTACTGGGCAATTTAGTTTTTTTTGTGAAATATGGCATGCTCACCCAAAAGTAAGGTATGAATGAGACTTTACACTGCAGCAGATAAAATGACAGATTTCCCTGAATCATATGATGTATAATACTTGGTACTACCTGAAAAAATAAGCTCAAAATTGGCAAAAATATAGAACTATTTTTAAAAGGTATTCACCTAATGCTTCATACACTGAATAATCATTCAATATTTGTATTAGTTTTTCCTCACCTTACGTCTCGGTGCCCAGCCATGTCTCTCTAGTGTTGGTCAGTGGGTGTGGAGATGTGCGTGTGTGTGTGTGTGTGTGTGTGTGTGTGTGTGTGTGTGTGTGTGTGTGTGTGTGTGTGTGTGTGTGTGTGTGTGCATGTGCCCATGTATGTGTGTGCTTGTGTGAGTGGGCGTGTATATTTATGTGTGTGTTTTGTGTATTCATGTGAGGGTGGGAGGGGCGGGTCTTCGGTCTTTGGGGTTTTCTTTGTTGTTTTTAGCCTCTGTGAGGCACTTTGTGTTATCGCTGTGTATGAAAAGTGCCATATAAATAAAATTTGATTTGATTTGATTTGATTAGTTCCATGGGTTTGGGTAACAGAAATACATTATTGTTACTACAGTGGGATTATGATAAAACCAATTCCATTGTTAAACGGATCAAGTTAATTTATTCCAATTTTGGACTGTTTAAAATAAATCATTGTACATGGCAGTTTGTGACTGTTCATCGCACACTTCGACTTGACTGTTAAAAAATAATTAATTGTACATCTTTATTTATGACTGTTTAAAAAAAAATAATTCAAAGCATATTTTTGGTTTGTGACTAAAAAAATCATTGTATATTTCAATTTCACTATTTAAAAAAAATCTTTCATTTCATTTAAAAATAATTTATTGCACATTTTAGTTTGTCAATGTTAAAATAATTCATTGCAGATTTTAATTTGAGATTAAAACAATTAATTGTACATTTTAATTTGTGACTATTTAGAAAAAAAAATGCTTTTTTTTTTAAACAAGTGCTTAATGCTGAAATTATCATGTCTTTTCAGGTCAACCAGAGCAGTACTCCCTAATGCAGTGGACTTGTAAGTACTGCACATTTTTTGCTGAAAAGAGGCTACTTGCTTAAGCATTACCGCTTAAAATATGGATTTCACACTCAGACATCCCCACTCCCATGACTTCATAAACCTTTATTTAACCAGGTAAAGTCCCGTTGAGATCGAGATCTCTTTTACAAGGGTGACCTGGCCAAGAGGTCAGCAGCACACATCATATTCAAAAGACAGGCAATAAACAATAAGATAGAGCAACCAATAACTAATAGTTAAAGGCTGATGTTTTGAAAGTGCAGCAGTAGAAATCCAATAACAATTTAAAAACACAAGCACTGTTCCAAGGTCTCGCAATGTTTGTCAATCAAGAAAGAGCGAAAATTCTCCAATGGAATAAGCTCCGACATTTTTAGTTCAGACTGGAGAGTATTCCATGCTGATGGGGCAGCAAATCTGAATGCTCTTTTCCCCTGTTCAGTCCTGACACGGGGGACAATCAAGTGAATGATGTCACCAGAGCGTAAGGCATAGCGGCTTTTAGTTCTTTGCAGAAGTGTACACAAGTACGTTGGAACTAGGCCAAGAAGAGCTTTATAAACGAGAGTCAACCAGTGTGTGTAGCGGCGGACACTCAGAGATGGCCATCCAGACTTGGCGTAGAGTTCACAGCGATGGGTGAGTCTGCTACAGCCAGTGACAAATCTCAACGCACAATGATAAACAGTGTTCAAGGACTGTAGACATTTGGCTGAAGCTGTCATGTACAGAACATCACCATAATCAAGCAGAGGTAAAAAAGTTGCAGAGACAAGATATTTGCGAGCTCGGAGAGAGAAGCAGGATTTGTTTCTATAATAGAAACCAATTTTAATCCTGAGCTTGGTGACCAAACTACCAATATGCGCTTTAAAAGAAAGCTCTCGATCAATAAGAAAACCCAAGTACTTGTAGTTCGAAACAAGTTCAATGGGCACACCTTGTAAGGTTAAAATTGAGGGGATGTTCCCTGGTAATTCACCAGAACCAGGAAACACCATCAGTTTAGTTTTTTGTGCATTTAAAACCAATTTAAGATTTTGCAATCGAGATGGAACAACATTAAAAGCAGATTGTAAAAACTCGAGAGCCTGCACAATTGAGGATGACCAACAATAGATGACAGTGTCATCTGCATAAAAATGGTAGAAGGCATTTGACATATTTTGTTTATATAAATAGAAAATAAAATAGGCCCCAAGACTGAACCTTGGGGCACACCTTTGGAGACCTCAGAAAATGACGAGGTGGAACCAGCCATCTGAACACACTGGGTTCTATCAGACAAGTAATTGGCAAACCATGAGGCTGTATTTGTTGACAGGCCAATCTGATGTAGCATGTTTATCAGTAAACCGTGACCTACTGTGTCAAATGCCTTTGACAAGTCGATGAAAAGTGCAACACAGTATTTCTTGCAGTCCAAGGCATAATTAAAATCATTCAAAACCTTAAGAGTGGCTGTGACTGTGCTGTGTTGCTTTCTGAAGCCAGATTGGAAAGTTGATAAAATATTATTTGATTCAAGAAAATCTTTAAGCTGATCACTGACCAGTCGTTCGAACACTTTAGAGAGGACACAAAGTTTGGATATCGGACGATAATTATTTACATCCGAAGGTTCCCCCCCTTTTAACAGGGGAAGAACAAAAGCTGACTTCCAGATTTTTGGAATTTTGCTAGTGTTAAAGCTCAAATTAAAAATGTGCGAAAGAGGCTCGGCAATGAAATCCGCAGACAGTTTGAGAAAGAACGGGTCCAGTTTGTCAGGACCAGCTGCTTTTTTAGTATCCAATTTGGACAAAGCTCTCTGCACCTCAGAGACAGACACAGGGGTAAAATGAAAACAATCTGCACTACTGTTTGCAACCTGAGCATCCATAATTGAGACAGGCTTAGCAAGTTCAGGGTTTACAGTGTCAAATAAATAACCAGCTGAAATAAAGTGTTCATTAAACACATGTCAGATTTTTCAGTCAGAGTACATGAATGTTTCATCAAAAAATTTGGGAGTTCCGTTGTTGGCCCAAGACCAGAACTCTTCACAACTTTCCAAAATTTCTTGGGGTCATTTAGGTTTTTGGTTGTTTCAGAGAGGTAAAACTCTGACTTGGCCCTCTTAATAAAAGACGTACATTTATTGCGAAGCTGCCTGAAAGAGAGCCAGTCAGCCTCATTTTTAGTTTTTCTTGCCTTGGCCCAGGCAGCATCTCTTGTCTTGAGCAAATTACCAATTTCTGGACAGAACCAGGGGTTATTTCGTCCCTTAACACGAAATTTTTGTAGAGGTGCATGTTTATCAATTAATCTCAGAAATTCATCATAGAAGTATTTCCAGGCAAGTTCAACGTCATCGAAGAACGAAACTCTGCTCCAATCAAAAACTGACAAATCATGGTACAAAGCTTGCTCAGAAAAGTGTTTAAAATCTCTTTTCAGCAGAAGCTGTGGCTTAGTCTTTGGCAGCTTGGCATTTCTCACAGTGGCAATAGCACAATGGTCACTTAAATCATTCGCAAAAATACCTACCCCCGTGTACTTGTGGGGAACATTAGTTATGATTATATCAATTAATGATGACCTCGAAGGTTGTTTTGCATTAGGGCGAGTTGGACTATGAATTAGCTGAGCAAGATTAAATGAGTCACAAACAGATTTCAAGCTATTTGATGAGGATGTCAGCCAATCAAGGTTTAGATCTCCAACCAAAACAAATTCACTCATGTTAAACTTGGCAATAATATCTGTCAGTGACAAAAGGGCTTTGTTACATGCTGAGGGTGGTCTATAGCAACCCATAACTGTTATAGACTGATCCTGTGCAAAATCAAGTTTTAGGGCAAGAAGCTCAAATTGCTTGCTCAAGGACACAGAGGATAGGATAGACACATGGTACCTATTTTTAACATAGATGGCTATACCCCCTCCTTTCCTGGGACGATCAAAGCGGAAGACACGATAGCCTTTTATTAAAATATCATTGTCTGCGATTGATTTAGTCAACCAGGTTTCAGACAGGACAAGAATGTCAGTGTCAGTTGACTGAATCCAAATTTTTACAAAATCTAATTTTGGGAGCAGACTTCGAATGTTTAGATGGAGAATATCAAGGCCACATCTGGCTCTGAAGTCATCAGGGGTAGCAATACAATTTAGAGTGGGCCCTGGGTTAGGCTGAACATTGCCAGACAGAAGTAGCAAAAGCAGAATAAAACATTTTCTCTTAAGATCAAGAAATGATACAGGGTCACCCTTATTTGACATGGCAATGTCAATAAATGATGCTTCTCTGAGAAAAAAAATAGTTTTTCAAGACGAAGTTACAGATTGAACGAAGCAGTTTAAGATAATATACAACTGGCCCACAAGAGGACACAGACGAGTATTCAGTCAGCTCAGCAGGAGCAGAGGACCAGGTAATAGTCATTGCATTAGGAAGGCACAGAGGTGGGCGTGGCCCTTTAGTGGGTACATCGCAAGGGATTACAATTCCATAGGACCAGAGAACGAGAAATAGGAACAGTGCGAGTAGTAATTTCATTGGTAATGTCTCAGGACGAGTTAGACATGCAGTTTAAAGTGCTAGTAGTGTTAGGAGTAGACAGCAGAGAGGTGAGATGCAGAGTCACCTGTGGAATCACCTGCAGAGGTACGCTGAGTAGAGTGGTCTACAGCAGGATTGCTGTGTTCTCCCCTCGACGCGGGCTAGCATCGGCTAACAATTAGCAGCTAGCTCACCAGCCAGCCACCAGATGCCAACTCTCCGGACAATCGCTAGCGGCCAACTCGCCGGCTAACAGCCAGCAACCCGGGGTGTTGGAGGACGGATCCCGGTGTAGCCACAGGACCCGGCAGCTAACAGGCTAATCAGCTGCTTTAGCTTCGGCATCCAGCGGACAGTGGACACATAGCTGAAGGATCCAAGAGGAAGATAGGAGCTAGCGGCAACAGATGGACACCCGGGGACTGGTATCTGCGTCCAGTACTGCGACAATGTCGGAAGCAACGGGCAGCAGCACCGTACCACAGCCGCGGCTCACTCTCGTAGGAGACCAAATGTAGCAGACTAAGCTGTCGAGACACTTCGTCAACCAAAGCAGACGTGTCGATAGGGATTTCCAGCACGACAGCAGCGTAAACTCAGCAGGGCTTCACAGGCAGACCAAGAAGGTAAGAAGCCGGTAGGCAGGCAGTGCTTTGTTGATGATTAATTTCCTCTCAGATTAGCTCGATTTAGTGTTCACATGGAGATGAATCCAGTTAAAAGCGATTAAAATAAGAATAGAAATATCACACTCGGTGAAAGTTAGTAAAAAGTTCGTTAAATCACCGCTGAGAAGACATTGAGCCAGAGCGTAAACAACACTAGGACGTGTGCGCGGCCATCTTGGATCTAACACAATGCAACTCCCTCTGTCTCCCTGTCATCTTTTCCCACATTCATAAGGAATGCCTCTGCACATTTAAATCTTTTAATGCACTCAAAGTACACCTTTCAACATGGCACACTCAAAAGGATGCAGGCAAAAGTGGAGAAACTGCATTTCACTGTCAGTTGTGCGACTTTGTGGAGCCTTGCACAGAAGCAGACTTCTTTACCCATTTGCAAAGACATCTTAAGCTGAGGCAAATGGTTGCTTGCCCATATCAGGACTGTAACTTTCAGAGTAGTGTTTATTCTACCTTTACTGCACACAAAAGCAAAGAGCATCAGATGCACAACAAGACGCCATTCAAACAGGAAATTGTTTCAAAAAATGTAGTTGAAGAACTTCCAACAAATGCGAATGTTCAGCTAGAGGAGAGTGACCCTGAAGTTGATGATATTGACTGTGAAGTTGCTGAGCAAAATGAAGATGTGGAGGACTTAGAGAATCAGTTGGAACGCAATGTAGCTGCTCTTTTCCTGAAAATGTCATCAATTCTTAACATCTCTGAAACTGCCCTGCAAGAGGTCATAGATCAGATCAACCAAATTTATTTGTTATCACGGCCATTGCTACATTCTTCTATTCAAAGAATTCTACATACGCATTGTGCAAATGTGATGGCGGCGTGCCGTCACATTGAGATAGCTCAAGTGAGAATAATGTATTCCTCAAATTCACTTCTGATGAGGGATCGTTGTCAACTGCTAACAGGCGAAAATCATACATTTCAAGGGAATTCTCTTTGGTTATGCCAGTTGAATTTGTCCTAGAAAACAAGCAGAATGTTGTGTATGTCCCCATACTAAAAATGCTGCAAACATTACTAAGCAATAGAGAAATTCTGGAAAAGACCATGTCACATGAGGCAACTTTGTCAGAGTAATACCAATCTTACAGACATGGTGCCCGCTTCAAAGACAGTGCTTTCTTGAATGAGGAAGAATTCAGGATCGCTCTCCAACTGTATATTGATGATTTTGAGGTGGCTAACCCCTTGGGAACCTCCAAAAAAAGCACAAACAAACTGCCATCTACTGGACACTTGGCAATTTACACCCTAAATATCGCTCATCTCTTCATTCCATTCAGCTTGCTCTGCTTTGCAAGGCCAATAACATCAAAGACCAGGGTTATGCCAAAATTCTCCACCCTCTTATTCAGGACCTTGTTTCTCTTGAAGGCAACAAGGCATATATGTTGAACAGTTGGGAGCCACTGTTTAAGGGCACAGTGTTATTTGTTGCAGCAGATAATCTGGCTGCCCACTCTTTGGGAGGGTTCTTTGAAAGCTTCAGAGTTAGCCAAGTTTGTCGATTCTGTATGGCCAAGCGGGACGAAATGCAGGACAAAGAAGTACGGATAGGCTTATTTCAACAAAGAACAAAAGAAAACCATGATAAACATGTGCAAGAGGTGTCACAGGATTCAACCAAGGCTCAACAATATGGTGTGAAAGGAAGCTGTCCGCTTACTGAAAGCTTGCAACATTTTCATGTCGTTGATGGTTACCCTCCAGACAGAATGTCTTCTGGAGGGTATTGTTCCAGTAGAGTTGGCTCTGTGCTTAAAGGCACTGATATCGAAGGGAACTATCTCCCTTGAGGCCCTAAATGATGCTATTAAACAGTTCCCATACACCTTTGCAGACAGAGTAAATCAACCCCAGCTCATTCCAAAGACCTTCTCCTCAAAGTCAACAATTGGAGGAAATGGTCACGAAAATTGGACTCTTCTCCGACTTCTACCATTATTAATTGGTCAACACATTCGAGACGGTGATGAAACCTGGGAGGTTTTAATGACCTTAAAAGATGTGGTGGAATTGGCAATGTCCACAAGCTTTACAGAAAAGTCTTTGTGCTTTCTTGATAGCAAAATCTCTGACCATAGACACTTGTTTCAGAAGGTTTTCCTGGGTGAAAAGCTACGACCAAAGCACCACTACATTGAGCATTACCCTCAGCTCATTCGAACCTTTGGTCCTCTATCTGATGTGTGGACAATGCATTTTGAGGGGAAACACAAGTTCTTCAAGAAAGTTGTGCATCACTCTCACAGCTTTAAAAACATTCCCCTGACTTTAGCAAACACACATCAGAAAATGATGGCCTTCCATCTAGCTGCCACAACTTTTTTTAAGCCATCTATTGAAATTCACAAAGTGAAGTCTGTGATGGTTTCCTCATTTCCGGAAAATGTGCAGAACTGGCTCAATCAAAGAAACAACCAGCTGAACACAGTCCTTGTAGCTTCCTCTGTCATCATTGATGGCATCAAGTACAGTTCTGACATGGTCATTTCTGTTGGATCTTGCGCAGGGCTCCCAGAGTTCAGACAAATCTCAAAGATTGTTGTTATAAACACAGATGTAGCATTTGTCTGCAGACTGATGACCTCATGGTATGATGAGCATCTTAGAGTGTATGACCTCTACAGCAGCCATTTGCCCATCTTCTCAGTCACCCAGTTGTCAGATTTGAATGATGTGTTTCCTCTGTCACTTTACACAGTTCATGGCAAACAGCTTGTTACACTCAAACGGTACATATTATGCTAAGTGGATTAAACACTGAGATGTTATATGTCTCAAGATAATGTTCCCATTTTTGCACAGGAGGTGACATCGAGATGGACCAAAGATTGATGCTCCGAGTTGTCATTGATGATGATGATATAAGGAAGCTGACCTTAAATGATAGACCGGATTCCACTGAAGCACTAAAAACACAGCTGCGGAATAAGCTGTCACTGCAGTACGACTTCAAACTCCAATATGAAGATCCAGATTTCAATAATGCGCTATGCAATTTGACTGAAATAACAGATTTGCCTGCAAGTGCTACGCTGAAAGTAATTCCTCTTGTGACTCTCGAGTTGACCACCCTGTCTTCACCCACAGAAGAATCAGACTGCAGCACAGTAGACACTGAGATCTTGCCCCCTGCTGAATCGTCACCTTCGCTTAGAAAACAGTGGCCAGAGTTCTTTGATATACCCAATTTCTCAGTGGATGTAGAGTACAGGCTGAGACAGGCAGACCTTTCATTCATAAAAGACTGTCTCCCAATTACTCCATCACGAGACATGAAACATGACATACTTGAGAAGCTGGCCGAAACAATGTACAGTTTCAAGGCGTACCCGAACGATGACGACTTCAGCGGTGTCGCAAAATCACTGATAAGTAAGCACCCCAGTCTCACTGAACCTGGTCCCCAGCCAGGGTGGTATGGCTGGAAAAATAGCCTAAAATTCAAAATGGCAAACTATCGTACAAAGCTACAAAAAGCAGGATGTGATGAAGTAATGATCAATGGGGGTAAACGAAGTAAACTTAATCCAGATGGAGAATCATCCAGAAAGAATGTCAAGCGACCAAAAAGAGGTGAAGCCAATTATTTGCCTAATTTACCTGACAGACATGATGAAAGAAGCCTTGAAAATGCCAGGAAGATTGTCATCGAGGAAATTAAGAAAAAAAACCCCAATGCCACTCTAGTCTCGCAAATGATGGCCCAAACATTCCCATTGCGCAGAAGGGAGATGGTGACACAGGAGCCTGCTGTGCAGAGCATGGTTGAACGCTGGCCAGCACTTTTCACTGAGAGACAGGTAAGCTACTTGTTCGTTTTGGCCTGCCTTCCTCCATTAAGTTTCCAGCAGATTAAATGTCAGTCAGAACATATCAATGCTGTGAGGCGGAATATTAAAACACATCATCCTCAAAAAAATAGCTCTTGCACTATATACAAATCAGTAAAATGTTTTCAATGTCAGTATGTTTACTAATGTTATTTGTTTAATAATATAAGTAGTAATGTATTATTCACCATAGTTTCATATGTTAAGCTCTTTAATTTTCTACAGTATTAATTGAATGACAGTCAGCTTAATGTTGCTATCCCTCTCCCTCCTTCCACTCTCCATTTTTTCAGGTCTTTGCTGAGTTTAATCGCGTCGCCAGTAAGAATCTTGAAGGTGACTTCTATGAAGCCCTAGACCAACACACCCCACGCTTCATCGAGCTTTTCAAGTCCAAAAAAGGAACTACATGAAAAAAACTGACAGACTTGATGTAGCACATCAACTGCCTGGTAAGGATTTTGTAATTTACACTCCAGTAATAATGGGTGGCGGTAATGCACCTTAGGCCTGTTTCAAATACCAGTCACACTGCCTTCCTCTCTGCTGTGTTGCTGCATGCTGCTGTGGAGAGCAAGTGAGACAGATGTACCCTTGGTGACCGTACCAGTGATGTGTACCCACAAATACACTAACTAAATCACTTCCACAATTAAATCATGCTTTTTAAAATCCTTTCACAACACCTATACCAGTTGTTGTGGACTACTCATCTCAAAATGTTTTTGTTCAATTTCAACAGGTTTTTATGTGTCTCTCAGTCTGTCATTCTTAGTAACAAGAAAGTCCAACAGTATGGTAGTTTGCACATTTCAAGTGAGTGCTCAATGAAATGCATGCACAAGGGCATTTTATTTTAACCCTCCTGTTGTCCTCTTGGGTCAAGGAAGGAAGAAGAAGGAAGGAAGGTAGTAAAGAAAGAAAGAAAGAAAGAAGGATCGGAAAGGGATGGGGGAGAGAAGGAAAGGAGAAAGGAAGGAAAGAAGGATGGAAAAAGGGAACAGATTGGGTCGAGCAAGGAAGAAGAAGGAAGGACCAAAGGAAAGAAGGGAGGAAGGAAGTGAAAAGGATGGTGGACAGAAGGAAGGGAGAAAGGAATTAAAGAAGGGAGGGAGAAAGGAAGGAACGAAGGATGGAGGAAGGAACAAATAAAGGAAAGGAGTGGGGAAAGGAGAGGATGGAGAAGGGAGGAAGAAAGGAAGGAAAGGAGAGAGAGAGGAGGAGGGACAGAAGGACGGGAGAAAGGAAGGATGGAGGAAGAAAGGAAATAGAGGAAGAGGAGGAGGGAGGAAGGAAGGAGGGATGGGGGGGCAATAGGAAAGGAGGAAAGAAGGACCAGTCAAAACAGATTGGGTCAGTTTGACCCAGGAGGAAAACAGAAGGGTTTTTTTTTTCCAATGTTTTTATTGGTATTTTTTATTTACATACACAATAGAACAATAGACACAGACTAACTTATTCATACCCACACATTCACATTCACTTTGCATCAATTTAAATTAGAATATACAATTGTAGAGCTGTACCAACAGGTACATATCCATGTAAAAGCAAATTAAATACAGCCTTCATAATCTTGGTTCTTGTTTCCATTCAAGTAAAGTTTGAGTTTCCTACTTCTCCATAATGTTCATATATGGTTCCCAAAGATGAAGAAAGTCCTTTCGCTTGCCTTTAGCAATGTATGTTAACCTTTCCAAACCAATACAGCTTGCCAGTTCTCAAACCCACATTTGTAGTGAAGGTGCTTCCGTACTTCTCCAACACAGGGCTATAACCCTCCGGGCTTGAACAAGTCCAAAGTCCAGAAGTTTGGTCTTTTTAAATGCATGTGCAAAGTCCTGCGGGTATATTCCCAACACACAGATTTTGGCATTGCATGGTACACTGACATTGAACATCTCTGACAGACACTTAGTAACATCTTTCCAGAAGCTTTGGATCTTATTACATTCCCATAAGTAATGAATCAGAGTTCCTTTCTCATTTAAACACTTTGTACATATATCTGGGATGTTAGCTGACATGTGATGGAGTTTTTCAGGAGTGATATACGTCCTCATCAACCACTTATATTGAAGAATTTTAAACCTTGTGTTAATCATTTGTTTTTGAGCTTTCAAACAGGTCTTGTTCCAATCTGTCTCGTCAATGTCCTCTTGAATGTCTATTTTCCAAGCATTCAATTTTTCCACTGTGGATAAGTTACTGCCGTTTGCCAGCATATTGTAATATTTAGATATAAGTCCCTTACCTTCTAAATTTGCTAATGTTATTTCCTCTAATTTTGATAGTGGTGGTAAATACATGATTTGTTTGTATATTGAGGAAATTAAGCTTTTCAGTTGTAGATACTTGAAAAAATGCTTTTTTGGAATTTGATACTTTGAACACAACTGGTCAAAAGAGAGCATTATCCCCTTCAACATACATATCCCTTATTTTTTGAATGCCCTTTGTGCTCCACAGCCTGAATCCACCATCTTTTTTCCCAGGGGTGAACTGTTCATTCCCCCAGATAGGAGATAGATAGGCTGCATCTCAGACTCCTTAACCCTGTCCACCGGTTCACCACAAGGGTGCGTCCTCTCCCCTTTACTTTTTATCGTATATACAGACGAATGCAGGAGTGTCAAGGAAGGCAGCTACCTCATCAAATTTTCTGATGACACTGCATTGTTGTCTCTTCTTCAAGGATCTGACTCAGGGCATGGGGAGGCTCTTGTGGATTTTGTTTCATGGTGTGACAGAAACCATTTAGACCTAAATGTGTCCAAAACTAAGGAGCTGATAATTGATTTTAGACGCAACAAAAAAACAGCCACAGACAGCACCATTCATGGTGAAACTGTGGAAAGGGTATCCTCATATAAGTATCTAGGAACCTTTTTTGATGAGACCCTAAAATTTGATGTAAATACTGCAGATATTGTGAAGCGAGGGCAACAGAGAATTCATCTTTTACGGAAACTAAACTCATTTTCTGTCAGTCCTGCCATCCTCTGTCGTTTTTATCAGTCCTTTATCGAAAGTCTCTTGTGTTTTTCTTTTATCTGTTGGTTCCCCAACCTTACGCTGCGAGATAAAAACAGCTTGTACCACATCATAAAAACACGCTCCAAGATAACTGGGGTGAAACTGAGGGATCTGGCAAGTTTTTGCGACCAACAGACTTTGAGGAAGGCAGAACTTATCCTCTCATCTCCTGGTCATGTGCTGGCCAGTGAATTTTCCTTGTTGCCCTCAGGCCGTCGCTATGTTTCACCAGTCTGTAAGACCAATCGCTTTCTGAAGTCTTTTATCCCCTCTGCCATTCGTCTTTTAAATTCTTTATAATGCTTTTTCTCTTATTCTTTTACTATGTTTATATTACATAAGGAATATTTGACTCGATTTTTATTGATTACCGATCCTCCCATTGTTGATTCCCCTGTACTCCTTGGCATTCTTCTGAACTGATTTTTCTTTGTATTTGTCCCTTTTACCTTCCTTGTGTATTTTGTGTGGTTGCAAGCTGTTCATAACAATTGCCCCTGGTGGGATTAATAAAGTTGTCTGTATCTGTATCTGTATCTGTAATGGATTTTTTGTGTGTTTTTCCAGTGTCTTAATGTTTGAAGTGTATAAGTAGAGATTTATTGGCAGGTCAGGAATGGATTCTTGTTCTATGGTTACCCAAGATGGGGATGTTTTGCAAAAATAATATGATACACTGGTTAGTTGAGCAGCCAAATAGTACCATCTTAGGTTGGGGAGTTGAAGTCCTCCTCTCTCATAGGGCAAGTATAAAAGGCTAAGGCGAAGTCTGGCTTTCCTATTTTGCCAAATGAATTGACCAATTATTTTATCAAGCCTTTCATAGAATGAATTTGGGAGTGGCAGGGGAATTGCCTGGAAATAGTACAAAAATTTGGGTAGAATGGAAATTTTTAATATATTTATTCGTCCGATCATGGATATAGGTAAGTTTGTCCATCGGTTGAGTGCTTCACTAACCTCATCTATCAGGGGATCATAATTTGCTGATATTATCTCCCTAAGGTCAGGGGTGATCTTAATGCCTAGATATTTGAAACCCTCCACTGATATCATGAATGGGCTATTTACTACAGGAGTGTATCTCTCATCTTTATTAAGAAGTGTTAACACAGATTTAGAGTTGTTAACTTTGTAGCCAGAAAATGTTCTGAATTTTTCAATTATTGTGACGAGGTCAGGGATGCTGGTAATTAGATTAGTCAAGAAAAATAAAATATCATCGCAAACAGGGAAATCCGATGTTCTATCCCTGCGATTTTGATACCTGATAGATTCTGGTGTGCTCTCACTGCCATGGTGAGGGGCTCAATTGCTAATATAAACAGCAGTGGAGACAGGGGACATCCTTGTTGAGTAGATCTCTGTAGGTTGAAGGGTTTCGAGATGCTGTTATTTGTCAGGATTTAAACAGCTGGGTTAGTATACAGTAACTGAATCCATTTAAGAAAAGCCCCACTGTTTCCAAATCTTGAAAGTACCTCGAAGAGGTAACCCCATTCAATTCTGTCAAAAGCTTGACTTGCATCCACTGATAGTATTGCAGTATCTTTAGCATTGTGTTTTTTGTGGATTATGTTTAAAACTCTTCTAATGTTATGATATCCTTGTCTCTTTTGTATAAAACCTTGCTGATCGTCAATTATTAATTGTGGGAGATATTTATTTAATCTTCTAGAAAGTACCTTACAGAGGATCTTTGTATCACATCCCATCAAACTGATCGGTCTATATGATGAACATTCAGTTGGGGATTTATTTGGTTTTAGTATTAGAGTTATTCGGGCTAGCCTTAGTGAATCTGGAAGTGTTCCACTAATAAGTGATTCTTCATACATGTCGAGGAGTGGCTTAAAATTTGTCCTTTGAAGGCTCTATAAAATTCAATAGGTAGACCTTCTGGTCCGGGGACCTTGCCGCTACTGATGTCTCCTATAGCTTCACTGATTTCTTCTATGGTTAACGGCCTGCTAAGTGATATTTTATCCTCGTCTGATAGGGTCTGGAATTTTAGCTGATCAAGAAATCTGTTTTGAGTGTCTTTATCTGCTGTCCTGTCCGAGTTATATAATTTTTCATAGAAGTTTCTAAAGATGTTGTTTATTTCTGATGGATCTGTAATTAAGTTACCAGAAGGTGATTTCATGTTAGTGATTGTCCTTTCAGCCTGCATTTTTTTAATCCTCCATGCCAAAAGTTTTCCAGCCTTTTCCCCCTGGTTGTAGTATGCTTGTTTAGTCCACATTAAGCTTTTTGCAACCTTATCAGTGGTCGGTTTGTCATATTGAGCTCTTAAAATAGAGAGTTGGTGCAATTTCTCAGGGCAGTTGTTAGAAATTTCCATTTCGATTTTCTTTATTTGATTTTCTAATGCTTGTAATTCTCGATTTTGTTGTTTTGTTTTTGAGCTTGTATAGCTAATAATTTCACCTCTTATATAGGCTTTAAAGGCCTCCCATCTGACGCTTGCTGTGGTTTCAGTTGTGTTTAATTCAAAATAATTAGCAATGCACTTTTCCAAATGTTTGACAAATGATTCATCTTGCAGCAGATAGATTTGAAATCTCCATCTTGGGCGGTGTCCGAGGTTGCCTAAGTATATTTCCATGGACACTGCAGCATGGTCACTAATGACTATACTGTTGTCCCAACATTTCTTGATGTTAGACAACAGTTCCACAGAGATCAAAAAGTAGTCAATGCGTGAGTGGCTTTTATATGTGCTGGAGTAGCATGAATATTCTTTTTTGTTTGGATTCTGTGCTCTCCAAATTTCAATCAAATCAAGGTCCTTTATATAGCTCAATAATGTTTTCCGAGTTTGTATATGAAATGGATTTGTTTGGGTGGATCTATCCATTTCCGGGTTCAGGGCACAGTTGAAATCACCCCCAATTATACAGGGCCCATCCAGGGAGGAGATTGTAAGAAATAAGTTTTTTAAAAATGCTGGATTGTCTTCATTTGGGCCATAGATGTTTATAAGATTTAGTTTTAGTGATAATAAGTTGCCTTGTATGATAATGAATCTGCCCAGTGGGACTTGAATACTTCTTGTAGTTTTAAATGGTATGGTTTTATTTATTAAAATAACTACATCACGTGCATGGGTGTTATAAGAGGTATGGAGAACCTGGCCTGGCCATCTTTTAGTCAAATAATGTGTGTCTGAAGGGGTCAAATGAGTTTCCTGTAAAAAGGCAATTTTTGATTTGAGATGCTTTATCCTGTTTAGTACTTTTTTCAGTTTGGTCAATTTTCTTAATCCCCGCACATTCCAGCTTGTGACATGAACATCTACATTATTTTTTTGCTTGACATTTTCCATAATTGGTCATTTCAAATTATTAAACTGGGAGAAAGAAAAGTAGGAGATATGGACCTTAATAGAATGCAAAGCTATGCAAACACTCACACGACACCTAGACAAGTGAACAAACAGATATACACAATGCCTCGAACATTTGCAAACTACTCTAACAATTCCCCAACAGGGGTCCCTACATACATAAACACACCCACCCTGCATTGAACATTTGCACTCATTCCTAGCCTTTCCTAAACTAAAGTGCATACCCTCCCCTATAGTGTAAATTGGAGGCAGCGCTGATCCACGGAATTGAGGAGCAGCTGGTCACTTTAACCCAACCAAAAAGGACAGAAAAAATAAAAAATAAAAATGAATTAGCCCCCCGGGCATGCTCTTAAAGGTCTGTTATAATATATTTTCCCCAATACAAAGACAGAATCCTTCGTGGTTATCTTTAAAGAATATTCACTGTTCCCTTAAACATAAATGTTTTGGTAAGATTAAGTGAAATTAACCTTCTTCTTAACATAAATGGTTCAATGAACACATTTAAAATTAAAATATTTTGACAAAGATGTTTATAAACCTGAGTAGCATATATAAGGTAGTTCAGAAATTAGCCACTTGATATTATCCATAAATTATCCTGGACGCGCGATGGTCTTGTAGAATGCCTCAGCCTCCTGTGGTGTGCGGAAAAGTTGCATCTTGCCGTCATGTAGTACTCTGAGCCTGCAGGGGTTATGTTGAAATCCACGGAAGGCGTTGATGTCTACAAACATCTTGGTGATCTCGTTGAATCCACGCCGGATCCGAACCGTCTCCGCTGAGAGATCTTGTGTGAATGTTATCTTGGCCCCTTCGTGCTTCATCTCTCGCCGCCTGGACTCCCGATAAACAAACTCTTTTTCTTGGAAGCTCAAAAAGCGGATGACAATCGTTCTGGTTTGATTGGGTTTTGCCGACACCAAAGTGCGGTGTGCCCGCCCCAGAGTGAACGACCTGTCAGGCTCAGCTCCAGCCATTGTGGAAGCACAGTGTTTCCCACACGTTCATTTATTCGTGGCGGCCCGCCACGAATAAATTTTGGCCGCCAGGAATACATTTTTCGGCTTTTGACTCGACCTGCCTCCGGACTGTTTGCTTTGTGAATGTCGCGTGTCGTTACAATTCTGGAGCATTGGGTGGCGGTATGCATTGTAACGCCGCCTATAAATTAATAAGACGCATTAATAAGACGCAGAAGAAGAAGTCGTGGCGGAAGAGGCGTGAAACAACAAAAGTAAGACGTGCCGGTACAAAGTGGTCAAATAAGCCCAAAAGTGGTCCGAACAACTCTAACTCATCACGTTATATCAGCCTGTGTCTGTGTCAAACCTGGAAGCTCAAAATGTGCAGAGACATTAACTGTTACTGTACGTTAGCCGACAGGCACCCGTTGAGCTGCTGCCGCTAGCGCGGTAATGTTAGCTTACATAAATCGGCTCTGCTCATTAGTAATTAACTTGGATGTTCACTCTTTTACACAGATGAGTATAGAAAAATATTTTCTGAAGAAGAAAAGACCTCGTCTTGAAGAGGAGGTAGGTTCCGGACCTCACGGGGTATTATCAAAACGGTATAAGACGCTTAAGAAACGCATGGAATAGTGACAAGACTTCCATCAGTGTGAAATGTATTTGCTTTCAATATTTCCAGGCTTCAACTAGCGCCGCAGCTGTGGCAGCAGATGCAGCTGCGGCAGAGAGAGAGAGAGATGCGGCAGTAAGAGAGAGAGAGGAGGAGGAGGAAGGGATAGTAGTGGGGGGTAACGTTACGTCAGATAACGTCAGATAAAGAGTGCAAACTTTATATCTCTACTGCTTGCAAATGTCTATATCTAAATATACTTGTATATCTAGTAAAAAATAAATACAAGCTGTTATTCATATCTTTTATTACTATGTATATCTATTAATCTATAAAAACTAAAAGAGTAAATGTAGGCTATTATTTATATCTTTTTATTAAAATGTATATCTATCAGTGGCGGCTGCTGGTCTTTCAAACAGGGGAAGCTCACTTTAAATTAACATAATAAAATTTGTCATATTTTAGCGAGGCAGTAACTTATAAAAGGAAGCCGTTTTTCAACCACACTCATGCCACAGAACCATACCTGTCAAGTTTTGGTTTTGAAAATTAGGGAAATTTTCCGGCGCTTGCTGCGAGCCGTCCCACCACCCCAACCAAGCTCCAGTATCCCTTACATTTTACGACAGGTGTACAAGATATCTAAAAACAACTTGTCAACCGCTTACTAACTACAATTAGGTGATCAGAATCTGATAGGCCAACCTTTGTTGACATTGAAATGCTGTGAACATTCCTACGTTATAATACAGCCTAAATGAAAACACAAAGGGTATATGAAGCACATTTATTTATGGTTTATAAAACGGGTACTTCCCATCCTTAAATGTGATTGGCTGAGCCGCGTTCAGGGCCGTTGTAAAATCAGTGTAACCCACTGGTAGACCGCAGCGTCTGTGTTGCTTGGCAACCATTCTGTCCACTCGATCTTGCTTGGTGGAAGAATGAATAGTTCTCAGTTTTATTGTTGCATTATTACCAATAAATTGATGATTTTTTTTCGTGTGTGTTTATTTTATGGGCTGTATGTAGGGTAACCGTTTTATAAAGGCAATAAGCCCCGAGACGCCGTGAGATACAGTGATTTTACAACGGCGGAGGGGCACTGAACGCTCCTCAGCTGAACGAACTCGTCGTCGAGATGAACGTGTTCTAACGCATTTGTAGTCAATGAAATGTTAACACAACCGTACATATTTGACCATTTAATTTTTGACATTTTAGGGGAAGCTGAGCTTCCCTTGCAGTCTTAGAGAAATCGCCTCTGATATCTATATATATAGATCTTAAGTAAAAATTTACTGAATGCAGGCTATTTTCATCAATACTTGTACATAATTCATCTATTGTTCTATTCTGTAAATATTTCTATTCAAGTACATTTGTATAGCAATTATATATGTATGTATATAGTGTTTACAATTGCACCTTTGCATATTCATGTGTGTATATAGTGTTCACAATTACAGTTTTGCAGTTCCATTCAAAATGTGGGTTTTGACTTTGTTCCGCCACCCCCCGACCACACCACCACAAATAGATCCTTGATCTGTGGGAAACACTGGAAGCATGTTGTTGATGAAGTTGATGAGAGTTTGTTTACCCTCAGCTCCCTCTCGTACACCTAAGAGTCGGAGATTTTTTCTTCTGCCCTGGTTCTCCAGGTCATCCGTCTTGGCTTCCAGATAAGAGAGGTGTTTGGTGGCTGCTTCTAGAGTAGTTTGTGCTTTTTCAAATGACTGTTCAGCTTCGTGTATGCGCCGCTCAGCTTCGTCAACTCGTGTTGTGTTGGAAGTCACGTCTCGTTTAATCTCCGACACTTTACACTCCAATGTGGCGAGTGCGCTTGCCATGTCGACCAGACGTGTGTCAATATTGTCTAGTTTCGTACCAAGGTCTGCACGGAGTGATTTCAACTCACTCAGAACTTCGGCTACGCTAGCCATAGCGTTAGCTTTGCTGCTACTTGGTGGGTCAGGCGAGTTAACTTTAGAGTCGGTCCTGCGTTGGCGAGTGAAAATGTCACAAGGCTTCGTTGTGGAAGGCTTCGGCATATCAGCACTCAGTTTGTCATCTGGGAAAGCAGCTTGTTTTGTCGGGGATTTGAGTTTAATTGTGCATGCCTGTTGGAGCTCTCTCCCTAAGCTGCCATCTTGGTCGCGTAAGTCGAAAACAGAAGGGTTAAATTTAATTGAAATGTTGAGTTTGTATAAAAACAAAGAAAATGTTTACAGGGAAAGTGGGATGTGTAAAATTAGGTATTTAAATGTTACCAATTATACTAATAAAACCTAAAGCCCTGTCTCTATTATGAGGCTATTATGAGACTATTAGAGAAAATACAGAACAGAATATCAACACATACCCCCCACCCGATCCCTCAAAATGCTACAAAGTTCTTAACTTGTATCTACTCTCTCTCAGTATTTTTAGTCGCCAGATGTGATGGCACTTCGCTCTGTTGTCCTCAGAGGCCTTCCTATTGTGCTTGGTGATGACTCCAGTGAGGTCTACAAGACTTGCTTTGTAAGCAACATATTGAAAGACGAAAGAAACATATTGATCTCAAGTTATTGACAAATCAAATTTGATACATTTGATAGTGTTGTCAAATATTTAAAATACAGTTATCTTCAGTTGATAAGAATCAGGTGGATTCTAATCTCACTCATAAATGATCAGAATCCCTAAATTAGTACATAATGTAATTAAATTAAGGATGTGAATTCCCCAATCTCACACTTCCAGTCTACAGAATTTCCCAAAAGAAGACCAGATTGAAAAGGTAGTTGTGTGTGCTTCTTTTGCTGGATACAGCGAAGGAAGAAGCACTGGCCTCAGTGACAGTTGGGGTGCTGACCGTGGTCAACGAAGATGCTCAGCAGCAGGGTCTAAATGCAGTGCACCTCCAGCCCATCTCCACTGCCATCATACTTGAGGGAAGTACCGTCATGGACAATGTTAGAGACTTTCCCCAGGCAGTCTGTCTCATGTTTGGTCTTATGTATGCTCTTCACTTAGATCACCCAAAATGCATGGCAAACACACTCAGATTTATTCAAGCAGTCATGCTTGAATTGGGAAGCAAAACACTCCCTCCAAAACTGCTTAGTTTGAAAAACAAACTACTGGGGTAGGCAAGTTGATACAGTGCAAAAACCTTTTCCCCTCTTCAAAATAGAGTCCCAGATGTCCCAGCATTACCTGTATAAAAGAAAACTGACTTAAATTTACCCAAACCCATTTGGTGTGAGCAACAAATTTATGCAAGAATGCACACATACAACCCCCCCCCACGCATGCGCACACACACACACACACACACACCTGATGAGTCCTGCACAGAACATGTGGCTGAGGAGGTAGATGGCTCATCATAAAACTCCAGGACCATCTCTGAAGAGGCCTGGGCCTGTGTGACTGCAGAGATAGATGGCTCCTCATTTTGACCAGTGGGTGTGCCAAAATATTTCAGAAGTGACCCTGAATTTACAATTGAGCTACAATATGTAAGTTAGATCACACTTAACATGCAGCAATTACTCAATTAAAATAAACCATAATGCACAATTTATTAACATTTGTTAACATCCTATTAACTAAGGATAACACACTACAAATTATTCAAAAAGCTATATCAGATATATCTTACAAAATGCCATGTCAGTGGATATTACAAGTTATTTAAGTTAGCATTGACCCATGTATAGCATTAAAAATTCCACAGTTAGGACGTATTGTTTACCAAAGCCTAACAGGCCTGTGTGAACTTGCACTTGTTGTGTTGCAAACACAAACTAGTCTATGGTTGAAATTAATTGCATGACATGATGCCTCAAATTCTAATAGTAGTTCAGCAAAACTAAAAACCAAATACAGTCGTCTTTTGTGACTAAGTAAGTAGCAAAATATGTTGTGACTTACTTAGCCACAGAAGACGAGCTATAGGCTATTTATTAGCAAGAGGCTAATAAATAGCCTGTAGGCTACTGTTTCATTACATGCACAATTAATGTCACTCATAGAGACCTGCATACCTTTATCTTTTGCCCGTTTCTCCTCTTCTTCTTTCCTTCTTTTTCTAATCTGGGCACCTGATGGCTTCTTTGGTCTTTTATCCATGATTAACTCGACTCGACAACACCTTTTTTCCACCGTCCGTCAAACACCCGGAGACTGACGTGATGTAAACCAATTCACGTAGATGCACGCACCGATTCGTGTTTTTTTTTTAATACTTTTAAAAAACACCTTTTCACATAACACAATAAATTACACGTAGCTATGTGGGTCTATATTAATTTTATGAATGAAATATAATTTATCTGGAAGCAGTTTGTGTTGTGTGGCCTGGGATCATCATGAAGCAGTGGCGTCGTTAGGCCTATTTTTAGCCCTCCTAAAATATTCTTAAGCCCCCCTAAATAATTTGGTGTTGTTTTATAAAAAAAAAAATAATAATAATAATATTTTTTTTTTTTTTACAAAAAATGCCGACATATTCAATATAAAGTGCCCAGAATATGGGTTTAAATAAATGATCATATTACCTTTCATTATTCACTTAAATATGATCATAAATCTGTCAGCTTCCCCTCACTTCATAGCGTAAGGTAGAGAGAGCCCCTTCAGTGCGTCGTTATCCAATCCATTCCACTTGTTCATATAGAGAACGCCCACATCACTGAAAATCCAGTCCACGTTTTCTCTGTGACCTTGCTTGCAGTCGGTACCTGCAGCGTGTGTGTATCTTTGAAGCACACAGAGCCGCAGAACAGCATGAGGGGAGGAACGTGAACGGATGGAGGAAAAGTGAACATAAGAAACTTTTTCAAGAAAGTAAGTATATATCACTGCTGGTAGTATAAATTAGTTAGCTCCAGCCCCCAGCTAACAGCAGAAAGTCCCATGTAATTAATAAACCAAATGCTCCGTGTTTGACAAATAAAAACCTGGCTTGCATCGACAATCTCTGAGCACGTCTTACCTTTGTTGTTTTGCGGTCAAAAGTTACATTCCAGCTCTAAAATAACGCTGCTACTTAGCTAGCTAATTAGTCTGAAATGCATCGTGAAGGTCCTGGTTGTTTATAGAGTTAAGTGTGCACTCTTTTTACCATATACTATCTTTGGGGTGACTTCCTTCTGGAGCATTAGCTGTGTTTCTCACTTTACGCATGGATGAGAACAGGAGCTGAGCTCATTCACATATGATTATCATCAGTGGATAATAATAATAATAATAATACACTAATAATAATCACTCCACCACCCCTATTGACCTGTAGGAGTCAGGGCAGAGGAGCACAGAGAGTGAGAGGGGAGAGACCTCTACTGGAAAGGTGAGTAGGAGAGTAATGATTAGAAAGTGAAGAAAGCCAAAATGTACATATATATATATATATACAGTACAGGCCAAAAGTTTGGACACACCTTCTCATTCAATGCGTTTTCTTTATTTTCATGACTATTTACATTGTAGATTCTCACTGAAGGCATCAAAACTATGAATGAACACATGTGGAGTTATGTACTTAACAAAAAAAGGTGAAATAACTGAAAACATGTTTTATATTCTAGTTTCTTCAAAATAGCCACCCTTTACTCTGATTACTGCTTTGCACACTCTTGGCATTCTCTCGATGAGCTATGTATGTATGTATGTATGTATATATATATATATGAATAAATTATCCTGACCCAAATATTACTTTAATTCAAGTGATTAAGTAATATTTTTCAGGGTTTGAAATTACAACCATTTTAGTCACATATGTTCCCAAAATGTAATCTGTGCGACTTCAAAATATTTGGGAACAAACATTATTGTGTTGTGAGCGAAAGTCATGGCATTAGCCTCTATGTTATTAATTCAATTCATTGTGTTTCAGTTTATACTGTGCAAACCTCTGTTTGTTGTTGTACTGTATTAAAAAACAGACTGGAATAATAATAATAATAATAATGAATAATTTCTCAGTTTTTGTTAGCTGTTTGTGAAGTTTTGTGCTCATGCGCTACGTTCGCTCACATCCTGTGCATCTCCTGGGGGCTAAGCCCCCCCTGTCCTTAAAATCTAGTGACGCCCCTGTCATGAAGGTATAATCATACCTGTCAAGTTTTGGTTTTGAAAATTAGGGAAATTTTCCAGCGCTCGCTGTGAGCCGTCCCACCACCCCAACCAAGCTCCAGTATCCCTTACATTTTAAGACAGGTGTACAAGACATCTAAAAACAACTTGTTAACTGCTTACTAACTACAATTAGGTGATCAGAATCTGATAAGCCTACCTTTGTTGACACTGAGATGCTGTGAACATTCCTACGTTATAATACAGCCTAAATGAAAACACAAAAGGGTATATGAAGCACATTTATTTATTGTTTATAAAACGGGTGCTTCCCATCCTTAAATGTGATTGGCTGAGCCGCGTTCAGGGCCGTTGTAAAATCAGTGTAACCCACTGGTAGACCGCAGCGTCTGTGTTGCTTGGCAACCATTCTGTCCACTCGATCTTGCTTGGTGGAAGAATGAATAGTTCTCAGTTTTATTGTTGCATTATTACCAATAAATTGATGATTCTTTTTTGTGTGGCTCAGCCGTTGTAAAATCACTGTAACTCACGGCTTCTCGGGGCTTATTGCTTAAACATATTTTCAGTTCATAATGTGCCCCATCCTGCTCCTCTTTAGGAAGGTAAATTCGCTGTCCCATTTTTTTTTAGATATTTACAGGAACTTCTTTGTTTTTTTGGCAGGAATGCCTTCTCCTTCGTCATATCCATCCAACTCTCTCTTTTATTTTTCCAGGTTTGTTCCCGTTGTCGGCACTAACCTCACGACAACTGCCACCCAGGCTACTGCAGGTGGCAGTTCTTGCGAGGCTAGTGACACAGTTCAGTTTGGAGAGGCAGAGGAATGTTTTTTTTTTATTATAATACGGGAGATTTACGGGAGAATACTAAAACGGAAGGACGGCGGAAAAGAGGGGTAAAATACGGTAGTTTCCCGGCCAAAACGGGAGACTTGACAGCTATGGGTATAATATAAACGGAGATCCATCATCCAAAGGTCAGTCGATCCCTCGCCCCCCCCCTTGCTCTACCTCCGAGGCTCACTCACACACAACCTCTGCAGTCGCGATCCCCCGCCGGCCCGCCCCTCCTTCCCTTTTTTTTTTCCCTCCACCTTTATTTGTGCTTATAGGTTTGTACATTGTTGAAACATGATGTATAACATACCTATTACCATGTGAAAAACAAAAAAAAAAAGAAAGGAAAAGAAAAACAGAGAGAATAACAGAAATAAACAGAATAATAATGATAACAAAAATAAACAAAAAATAAATGAACAAAAACAAATACAAGACGTTACATGACAGGGCTGAATGGATAAAACTTAAGACACAAGATAAAGCTAGGCAGACAGAACAAATATGGACAAACAGGACATGATTGGACAGACGGAACAAATTTGGACAGACAGGACAAAGTTGGACAAACAAGACGAGACTTAACAGGCAGGATAATGCAAACAGTTGAAGTTGAAAATATTGAAGCTGCATATTGTAAAAACATGGGGTTTGTTAACAGGCATAGATACAATAATGATTGAGATTGGTCAATCAGAAGAGACAATTGAAAATAAAATAAAATTAAAGCTGCAAGCAGCATTGAACGGGCCCTCGCACCTTCACGCAACTCGAGGGCGCTGGCAGGACGCCGGCTCACGCCGCCGTTCATCACTGTCGAAGGCAGACCCCTCACGCAGGACTTACACGTCATATCCCTCAAATCATAGAACACGTGTAATTTTGCCAGTAGGTGGCGCCATACTAATAACCAAGTATTGGCGTATAGATGTGTGCAGGGCAGGACTGTCAGCAATCCTGTGAAGTTTGGGGAAGATTGGAACATGTATGGTGAAGTTGCGAACCAGTTACAAGCAAATTCAAAATGGCGGACTTCCTGTTGGTTTTGGCACATGGCTGCAAGAGGCTTTTTTATACGTCTTTCAGTGATGCATGTGCGTACCAAGTTTCATAGATGTAGGTCAAACCAGCTTCGGGGGCTGCTTCGTAGAAAATTTGTAGGGGGCGCTGTTGAGCCATGTTGGCACATCAGAGCCAAAAAATCACATCAGACAACCCACATCGGATCCTTTCATGTGTGTGTCAAGTTTCATGACTTTACAAGCATCCCTTACCCCTCAAAAACAACTTCGTCTTTTATGGCGAATAAGGCGTCGCCACGGTGACCAAACATCACTAAGCTTTACAGCTGGCCTCAGGAGTGACTCCACATCATGCTCACCAAATTTCGTGCAAATATATGAATTTTCATGTCACTTGATTTTTCTCTGATTATAGCGCCCCCTATTTGCCAACTTCTGCCAAATTTAGCACAGAGTGTCTGGATGATGTCTGAAAGAAGTGAATTGAGTTTGACATGGATAGCTTTTACTTTGACAAAAATATGCAATGGTATGTGTTTTTTAGCTAGCAGAAAAAAAATGTTTATTTTTAGCTAGCGCAGTTTTTGTAGTAGCAAAATTCTTTTGATAACTTCTGGTCAGGCAAGTCTGGAGATTGTATGTGCAAACTTTCGTGAAGATGGACCTTAAACGCTAGGAGGAGTTCGAAAAAGTAGGTTTTTGATGTATAGTGACTTACAAAGAGAAATGTGCAGTGGGAGTGGGCGTGGCCTATGTCAGAAGATGCGACGCTATTTAGGGAACACGTGGATATGAAGTTTATGAAGATGTGATTTAAAATGTGGAAGTTACAGGCCAAAATGCGTTTGCAGCTGTTATAGCGCCACCTAGTGTGGTAGACACACAATTGTTTCTATGGGTGGTCTGTATGCTGTTCTATATATAGCCTATCAATTTCATAGCCCTCAGCATAATACTTGAGCTGAAATAAATGTTTGTTGTTTATCTTGTAATAAGCCACGCCCACTTTGACCAGTCGTGATGAACCTCAAGACATGGCCTCAGGAGTGGCCCAGCATCATACCCACCAAATTTCGTAAAACTCGGTGAAGCCATTTACATGATATTAATTTTCCATATTTGCAGCGCCCCCTAGTGGCCAACATTAGCCACATTTGGCTCACATGCTCACAGGCACAGGTCAAGCAAGGATCTGAGATTTGGTGTTGTTAGCATGTATTTTGACCGAGATATACCACAGTTCGCCTTTTTGTAGCTAGCTAGAAAAATTTGTTTGTTAATAATTTGCGCATATTTTGACCAATCAAAATTCCTGTGATAACTTTAGATCAGGTCCAGTCAAAGACTGTACCTGCCAAGTTTCACGCTGAACGGACAAAACCCTAAGGAGGAGTTCGAAAAAGTACGTTTTCCAGGTTTTGCGCATTTGCAAAAAAAATTTTAGGCGGAAATGGGCGTGGCCCCTTCCAGGTGATTCAGCGCTATTCAGGGAATGTGGTGATATGAGGTTTTTGAATGTGCGACACATGATCTGGGAGTTATAGCCCAAAATACATTGAAAATGAGTAGGGGGCGCTACTGAGCCATTTTTTTTCACGTTGTCATGAAACCCCTACCATATGTAAATTTTCACCACTTCTGACGAGTCTGTGAAGTTTCATGAGTTTTCGAGTATGTTACGGCCCCCAAAAAGGCAGTTGATTTCGGATAAGAAGAAGAAGACTAATAACTAGGGGGCGTTATGACTATCACAGAACTTTGTCATGTAGACGTGTTCAGTGTGGGACTATTATGAATCATGTGAAGTTTGGTGAAGATTGGACAATGTGTCCCAAAATTATAGCAATTTCGTGTTTCATGGCGAGACATCAAACTTCGCCGCCACCTGACGGCCAAACCGTTTAACTGTGGAAAAATCTTTTAATAACTTTTGATCACAACCTTGTCTAGATCACACACAGTGATTTGAAGTCATTCTGATTAATCCTGTAGGAGGAGTTCGTTAAAATACAACATGTGGAAAACGCCAAAAATAGCATCAAAATTCAAAATGGCCGACTTCCTGTTGGGTATGGCCAGTGGGTCCGAGAGACTTTTTTGTGCGTCTCGGTGTGATACATGCGTGTACCAATTTTCGTGCATGTCGGTGACACGTGCGGCAGGGGCTGATGTTGAAAGGGCGTGGTCAAGTCATTTGGCCACGCCCATCAACGAAACTCATATCACATGTTCAAGCCTGGACTGTTAACACACATGTGAAGTTTCAGGCAGATATGACCAAGGACACAGAAGTTAATGTCATTAAAGCCATTTTCAACGCGTTTTGGCGAATTTTCGACTTCGCCGCCCTCTGGGCGGAACACCGTTTGACGCCTAGTCACAATCTTCATAATGTAACATTACCAACGTCTTGAGGTCTGTCTGACCAAATTTGAGTTGCATATGGTGAACGTGGTCAGAGCTGCACGTCAAAGTCTAAAAACATCGCTTTTCCTGTCGCCAGCAGGGGGCGCTAGGGTAATTACAAAATTTCTGCATGTAGACGTGTTCAGGGCGGGAATATTATGAATCATGTGAAGTTTGGTGCAGATTGGACGATTAATGCCAAAGTTATAGCAATTTCGTTTTTCATGGCGAGACAAACTTCAAACTTCAAACTTCGCCGCCAAAAAGCCGATTCCGTGTTCGACGGGTAGCGGATCTTTGAATAACTTTTGATCACAAACTTATCTAGTTGGTACACGGCGATTTTGAAGCCGTTTTGATTAATCGTGTAGGAGGAGTTCGTCAAAATATGACACGTGGTAAAACGCCAAAAATGGCCGCTAAATTCAAAATAGCCAACTTCCTGTTGGGCGTGGCCTATGGCTCCAAGAGACTTTTTTGTGCGGCTCGGCATGATCTACATGTGTACCGATTTTCGTGCAGATCCGTGAAAATTGATGAGGAGGGCGCTGTTTATAAGGAGATTGCTCTTTAATGGGCGTGGCCTAGCCATTTTGACCCGTCCATTGCCGCGAACCCTAAAATACGTAAATTTACACCGCGACTGATGCGACCGCCAAATTTCAGGAGTTTTTGAGCATGTTAAAACCTCCAAATAAGCGATTTACTTTTGTCGTAATAATAATAATAATAATAATTAAAGCTGCAAGCAGCGTTGAACGGGCCCTCGCACCCCACGCAACTCGGGGCCTGGCGCGGCCGCCACCGTGTCGCCAGAGGTCGACCGGCAGACGAGTCGCTGAATGTTCGCCTCCTTCGGACAGTGTAGGAACCAATGCGTTGCGACTTCCCGTCTCCACTGGGTGGCGCTATGACTCTGACTCCTGAGCGTCATGTGGGTGTGTTCATGCCAGGACTATTATCATACATGTGAAGTTTGGAGCAGATTCGACCATTAGATCCCATGTTATAGCAACATCGTGTTTCATGGTGAGACATCAAGTGTCGACGCCATGTCACAGCCACACCGTTCCATGCTGAGCAATTCTCTTAATATGTTTTGATCACACACTTGTGTAGATGGTACACACCAGTTTTGGAGTTAATTGATTCATTTCTGGAGGAGGAGATCATTAAAATACAACACGTGGAAAACACCAAAAATGACTGTAAATTTCAAAATGGCCGACTTCCTGTCGGGTGTGGCCTATATGTGCAAGAGGCTTTTTTGTGCATCTGGACACGATACATGTGCATACTGATTTTCGTGCACGTCGGTGAAAGTTGTTATGGGGGACGCTGCACTTTAAGGGGCGTGGCCAAGCCATACGGCCGCGCTTATTGATGAAAGTCATACTATACATTCAGGTCTGGACTGTTAACAAACATGTGAAGTTTGGTGAAGAATGGACAATGTATGCCAAAGTTATACTAATTTCGTGTTTTATGGCGAGACATCAAACTTCGCCGCCACCTGACAGCCAAAGCGTTTAACATAGGGAAAATCGTATGATAACTTTTGATCATCAAGTGGTCTAGTTGATGCACGCCAAATTTGAAGCCGATCCGATGAATCATGTAGGAGGAGATAGAAAAAGTATGAGGAGTGCAAATCGCCCAATCTGGCGTCAAATTCAAAATGGCTGACTTCCTGTTGGGTGTAGCCAATGGGTCCAAGAGGGTTTTTTGTGCGTCTGGATGTGATACATATGTGTACCAATTTTCATGCATGTCGGTGAAACGTGCCGCAGGGGCTAATGTTTAAAGGGTTTGGCCAAGCCATTTGGCCACGCCCATCAACGAAATTCACATGACATTGTCAGGGCTGGACTCTTAAAACACATGTGAAGTTTCAGGCAGATATGCCCAAGGACACTGAAGTTAAGGCCACTTTCCTACGTTTTGGCGAAGCATCGACTTCGCCGCCCTCTGGGCGCAACGCCGTTTGACGATACGTCACAATCTTCATCATGTAGCATTAACAACGTGTTGAGGCCTTTCTGACCAAATTTGAGTTGGATATGCTGAACGTGCTCAGAGCTGCACCTCAAAGTGTAAAAAATCACTTTTCTTGTCGCCAGCAGGGGGCGCTTTGAGAACAGGGGAATTTTTTGATGTAGACGTGTTCAGGGCGGGACTACGATCATACCCAGCAAGTTTTGTGCCGATTGGACCTTTCACGCCCAAGTAATAGCAATTCTGGGTTTTTGGGGGGGTTTTTTTGAGACATCAAACTTCGCCGCCACCTGACGGCCAAACCGTTTAACGAGGGAAAGATCTTTTAATAACTTTTGATCATCATGTGGTCTAGTTGCAGCACGCCAAATTTGAAGCCGATCCAATGAACCGTCTAGGAGGAGATAGCTCTCAGAGAATTCTTGGAAATCGCCAAAATCGGTAAAAAAATGAATATTCAAATCAAAATAGCCGGCTTCCTGTTGGTTTTAGAAAAAAGTCCAACTGCGCATTTTCGTGCGTCTTGGGATGATACACGACCTCCCCGAATTTCGTGGAATTTGGTCAAACGGGCTGCCGGTGGGAGCCGATTGAAATTTTCTAGGGGGCGCCATTTCGCCATTTTGCAATGGGCATCGTTTAAATTTTGCGTACACATAAATGTCCCCTAGACGAATGTGCACGTCAAATTTGGTGAGTTTTTGAATATGTTAAAGCCCCCAAAAATGCGATCAAGCGAAAAAAAAAAATAATAATAATAATAATAATCCTAAGGAAAACAATAGGGTCCTCGCACGGTTCGTGCTCGGGCCCTAATTAAAGCTGCAAGCAGCGTTGAACGGGCCCTCGCACCCCACGCAACTCGGGGCCTATCGTGGCCGCCACCGTGTCGCCAGAGGTCGACCGGCAGACGAGGCGCTGAATGTTCGCCTCCTTCGGACAGTGTAGGAACCAATGCGCAGCGACTTCCCGTCTCCACTGGGTGGCGCTATGACTCTGACTCCTGAGCGTCATGTGGGTGTGTTCATGCCAGGACTATTATCATACATGTGAAGTTTGGAGCAGATTCGACCATTAGATCCCATGTTATAGCAATATCGTGTTTCATGGTGAGACATCAAGTGTCGACGCCATGTCACAGCCACACCGTTCCATACTGAGCAATTCTCTTAATATGTTTTGATCACACACTTGTGTAGATGGTACACACCAGTTTTGGAGTTAATTGATTCATTTCTGGAGGAGGAGATCATTAAAATACAACACGTGGAAAAGGACAAAAATGACTGTAAATTTCAAAATGGCCGACTTCCTGTCGGGTGTGGCCTACATGTGCAAGAGGCTTTTTTGTGCGTCTGGACACGATACATGTGCATACTGATTTTCGTGCACGTCGGTGAAAGTTGTTATGGGGGACGCTGCACTTTAAGGGGCGTGGTCAAGCCATACGGCCACGCTTATTGATGAAACTCATACTATACATTCAGGTCTGGACTGTTAACAAACATGTGAAGTTTGGTGAAGAATGGACAATGTATGCCAAAGTTATACTAATTTCGTGTTTCATGGCGAGACATCAAACTTCGCCGCCACCTGACGGCCAAACCGTTTAACTGTGGAAAAATCTTTTAATAACTTTTGATCACAACCTTGTCTAGATCACACACAGTGATTTTGAAGTCATTCTGATTAATCCTGTAGGAGGAGTTCGTTAAAATACAACATGTGGAAAACGCCAAAAATAGCATCAAAATTCAAAATGGCCGACTTTCTGTTGGGTATGGCCAGTGGGTCCAAGAGACTTTTTTGTGCGTCTCGGTGTGATACATGCGTGTACCAATTTTCGTGCATGTCGGTGACACGTGCCGCAGGGGCTGATGTTTAAAGGGTGTGGCCAAGCCATTTGGCCACGCCCATCAACGAAATTCATATCACATGTTCAGGGCTGGACTGTTAACACACATGTGAAGTTTCAGGCAGATATGACCAAGGACACTGAAGTTAAGGCCACTTAACTGCGTTTTGGCGAACCGTTGACTTCGCCGCCCTGTGGGCGGAACGCCGTTCGGCGATACGTCACAAATCTTCATCATGTAGCATTACCAACGTGTTAAGGCCTTTCTGACCAATTTTGAGTTGGATATACTGAACGTGCTGAGAGTAGCACCTCAAAGTCTAAAACATCGCTTTTCCTGTCGCCAGCAGGGGGCGCTTTGAGAACGGGGGAATTTTTTGATGTTAGCGTGATGAAGGCCGGACTACGATCATACCCAGCAAGTTTTATGCCGATCGGACTTATCATGCCCAAGTAATAGCACTTTTGTTTTTTGGGGGTTTTTTTGGCGAGACGTCAAACTTCGCCGCCACCTGACGGCCAAACCGTTTAACGTAGGGAAAATCGTATGATAACTTTTGATCATCAAGTGGTCTAGTTCCAGCACGCCAAATTTGAAGCCGATCCAATGAACCGTGTAGGAGAAGATAGCTCTGAGAGAATTCTTGGAAATCGCCAAAATCGGTAAAAAAATGAATATTCAAATCAAAATAGCCGGCTTCCTGTTGGTTTTAGAAAAAAGTCCAACTGCGCATTTTCGCGCGTCTTGGGATGATAAACGACCTCCCCGAATTTCATGGAATTTGGTCAAACGGGCTGCCGGTGGGAGCCGATTGAAATTTTCTAGGGGGCGCCATTTCGCCATTTTGCAACGCGCATCGTTTAAATTTTGCGTACACATAAATTTTCACCAAGACGAATGTGCATGCCAAATTTGGTGAGTTTTCGAATATGTTAAAGCCCCCAAAAATGCGTTTAAAGTCGCGGAAAAAAAAAATAATAATAATAATAATAATTAAAGCTGCAAGCAGCGTTTTGCGGGACCTCGCACCCACGCCGCGTTGCCCGTTGCCCGTTGCCCATTGTCCGTTGCCCCTAGCCCCTTGCCCGTTGCTCGTTTCGGCCTGTAGATGGACGGTTAGCAATCCTGTGAAGTTTGAGGAAGATTGGAGCATGTATGCCGGAGATATAAACTACTTCCTGTTTTGTGGCGGTACACTTAGTGTGACGCCTGACATGTGAAAGTTTTAATGTACACGAGGTACAGACCACAGTATGTAAATTTTGGGTAAATCCAAGGAAAAGTGTGTGAAAAGATGTACTTCCTGTTACCACTAGGGGGCGCTGTGTGTAATCCCAACTATTGACTCATGGGTGTGTTCAGGGCGGGGCTGTGATCAATCCTGTCAAGTTTGGGGACGATTGGAGCATGTTTGCTGGAGTTATAAACTACTTCCTGTTTTATGGCGGTACAGCTAAGTGTGACGGCTGACATATTAACGGCTGATTGTACATGAAAAATAGGCCACAGCATGTAAATTTCAGGGTGGGACTAATATGAGAGAAGCCCTGGTGTAGCCAATAGACATTAGACTGTATCCAATCCACAGTGTGATGCTTGATGAGCAGCTGTCAATCAAAGGCAGTGGTCGTCATAGCAACACAGAACAGAGGAGAGACACACAGGTGCAGCTGAAAATAGGTCAGTGACACAGCATTTTCTTCAGTCTGTGGCCAAAAAGCGACACGTCGAACAAATCGCTCTGGTGACCACACCGTTTCAGCTACGAATGAAAGAAAGACATGGTGACGACCGGAAGAATGTGGGGATCTTTGTGATGTGCTTATTTTCCACGTAGACGCAGAAATATGGATATTTTAGCGAGTTAAACATGAAGGCAGTTAAGCTTTTCTCCTGAGATCAGCAGTCAGAAAATGCATTGGAGCGGATTGGAGAGAAGGAGGGTACTCATTGTCTTTGGAGGCGCACAGTTCAAATTCTGTTCCCGTCAGTGTGAAAAGGAGACACTTTTATGAATCAGGACAAAAATCTCTACTACTTTTGAGACAATGGTGTGTCTAGCTTAAAGTATGTGCCCGTAGGAGCAGTTTCAAAAAGTTTTTTGGACAGTTTTCAGAGCAGCTCCGCACTCTAACGGCAAACATTCCGTCTCATAGACACCCATTATAAACTCCAAATTTCTCCAGATTTGCTCATGGTACATTTGGAGGCACTGATCAAAAACCGTAACAGCTACAAAAAAAATGAGAACATGTGTGAATAGACGAGAACTGCGGCAACATTTTACAGTTTTAATGGAGTCTGTAGCTGAAACCATGTTAATGTTATTAAGGGTTGTTTGACAGTGAGTGTCGGTGACTTTCTCCCTCGATCCCATTCATTTCCTATGGGAGAAATTTCGAGGATTTTCAAAATGTGTGTGCGTTGCACGCTTTGAGAGCGTATAAAATGAAAACCGGGCCAGTAATGAAAAAGTTACGAATAACTTTTTTTCATAAGGGTGTGAACTGTCACCTGTGCTTCATTCAGGTCGTTACGATAAACGGCCTCGGAGGAGATAGTTTTTGAAAAACGCACATTTGCAGGTAAAATCTTATTTTGAAAGGGCAAATAGCTCACTTCCTGTTGGATTTAGGTCAGGGGTATCAGCGCGTGATTTGTAGGTCTTGATGGTACGAACAAGCCGGTTTTTGTTTGATCGTTCTACGACATTCCTGCGGGCCGTAGTGGGCGATTTTGGTGTCCCCAGACGCCTAGGTGGCGCTAGAGAGCCCATTTTGGCATTTTTGGGGTTAATTTTTTCATTTTATCAAATTTTTCGCCAGGCCGGATATGCGTGCCAATTTTGGTGAGTTTTTGAGCATGTTTAGGGGGTCAAATTTGGGTTCAAAGTCGCGGCGGGAAAAAGAAGAAGAAGAATAATAATAAACACAGCAATAACAGTAGTGTCGTCGCCTTCGGCGACGACACTAGGCATCCCTGCGCTCAGAAAGCAATGAGGATTTAGGTCGTCGCCTTCGGCGACGACTTTTCTCGATGTGGAGCGCTGTAGGACCTTCTGACCGGCTCTTTTCCTGATTTTGTGCGCTGCAATTTCACTAGGGTCCTTGCCCTACGGGCTCGGTCCCTAATTAAAGCTGCAAGCATCGTTGAACGGGCCCTCGCACCCCACGCAACTCGGGGCCTGGCGCGGCCGCCACCGTGTCGCCAGAGGTCGACCGGCAGACGAGTCGCTGAATGTTCGCCTCCTTCGGACAGTGTAAGAACCAATGCGTTGCGACTTCCCGTCTCCACTGGGTGGCGCTATGACTCTGACTCCTGAGCGTCATGTGGGTGTGTTCATGCCAGGACTATTATCATACATGTGAAGTTTGGAGGAGATTCGACCATTAGATCACATGTTATAGCAATATCGTGTTTCATGGTGAGACATCAAGTGTCGACGCCATGTCACAGCCACACCGTTCCATGCTGAGCAATTCTCTTAATATGTTTTGATCACACACTTGTGTAGATGGTACACACCAGTTTTGGAGTTAATTGATTCATTTCTGGAGGAGGAGATCATTAAAATACAACACGTGGAAAACGCCAAAAATGACTGTAAATTTCAAAATGGCCGACTTCCTGTCGGGTGTGGCCTATATGTGCAAGAGGCTTTTTTGTGCGTCTGGACACGATACATGTGCATACTGATTTTCGTGCACGTCGGTGAAAGTTGTTATGGGGGACGCTGCACTTTAAGGGGCGTGGCCAAGCCATACGGCCACGCTTATTGATGAAAGTCATACTATACATTCAGGTCTGGACTGTTAACAAACATGTGAAGTTTGGTAAAGAATGGACAATGTATGCCAAAGTTATACTAATTTCGTGTTTTATGGCGAGACATCAAACTTCGCCGCCACCTGACAGCCAAAGCGTTTAACATAGGGAAAATCGTATGATAACTTTTGATTATCAAGTGGTCTAGTTGATGCACGCCAAATTTGAAGCCGATCCGATGAATCATGTAGGAGGAGATAGAAAAAGTATGAGGAGTGCAAATCGCCCAATCTGGTGTCAAATTCAAAATGGCTGACTTCCTGTTGGGTGTAGCCAATGGGTCCAAGAGGGTTTTTTGTGCGTCTGGATGTGATACATATGTGTACCAATTTTCATGCATGTCGGTGAAACGTGCCGCAGGGGCTGATGTTTAAAGGGTGTGGCCAAGCCATTTGGCCACGCCCATCAACGAAATTCACATGACATTGTCAGGGCTGGACTCTTAAAATACATGTGAAGTTTCAGGCAGATATGCCCAAGGACACTGAAGTTAAGGCCACTTTCCTATGTTTTGGCGAAGCATCGACTTCGCCGCCCTCTGGGCGCAACGCCGTTTGACGATACGTCACAATCTTCATCATGTAGCATTAACAACGTGTTGAGGCCTTTCTGACCAAATTTGAGTTGGATATGCTGAACGTGCTCAGAGCTGCACCTCAAAGTGTAAGAAATCACTTTTCCTGTCGCCAGCAGGGGGCGCTGTGAGAACAGGGGAATTTTTTGATGTAGACGTGTTCAGGGCGGGACTACGATCATACCCAGCAAGTTTTGTGCCGATTGGACCTTTCACGCCCAAGTAATAGCAATTCTGGGTTTTTGGGGGTTTTTTTTTGAGACATCAAACTTCGCCGCCACCTGACGGCCAAACCGTTTAACGAGGGAAAGATCTTTTAATAACTTTTGATCATCATGTGGTCTAGTTGCAGCACGGCAAATTTGAAGCCGATCCAATGAACCGTCTAGGAGGAGATAGCTCTGAGAGCACACTAGCAAATCGCCAAAATCGGTAAAAAATGGAATATTCAAATCAAAATAGCCGGCTTCCTGTTGGTTTTAGAAAAAAGTCCAAGTGCGCATTTTCGTGCGTCTTGGGATGATACACGACCTCCGCGAATTTCGTGGAATTTGGTCAAACGGGCTGCCGGTGGGAGCCGATTGAAATTTTCTAGGGGGCGCCATTTCGCCATTTTGCAATGGGCATCGTTTAAATTTTGCGTACACATAAATGTCCCCTAGACGAATGTGCACGTCAAATTTGGTGAGTTTTTGAATATGTTAAAGCCCCCAAAAATGCGATCAAGCGAAAAAAAAAAATAATAATAATAATAATTAAAGCTGCAAGCAGCGTTGAACGGGCCCTCGCACCCCACGCAACTCGGGGCCTGGCGCGGCCGCCACCGTGTCGCCAGAGGTCGACCGGCAGACGAGGCGCTGAATGTTCGCCTCCTTCGGACAGTGTAGGAACCAATGCGTTGCGACTTCCCGTCTCCACTGGGTGGAGCTATGACTCTGACTCCTGAGCGTCATGTGGGTGTGTTCATGCCAGGACTATTATCATACATGTGAAGTTTGGAGCAGATTCGACCATTAGATCCCATGTTATAGCAATATCGTGTTTCATGGTGAGACATCAAGTGTCGACGCCATGTCACAGCCACACCGTTCCATGCTGAGCAATTCTCTGAATCTGTTTCGATCACACACTTGTGTAGATGGTACACACCAGTTTTGGAGTTAATTGATTCATTTCTGGAGGAGGAGATCATTAAAATACAACACGTGGAAAACGCCAAAAATGACTGTACATTTCAAAATGGCCGACTTCCTGTCGGGTGTGGCCTATATGTGCAAGAGGCTTTTTTGTGCGTCTGGACACGATACATGTGCATACTGATTTTCGTGCACGTCGATGAAAGTTGTTATGGGGGACGCTGCACTTTAAGGGGCGTGGTCAAGCCATACGGCCACGCTTATTGATGAAACTCATACTATACATTCAGGTCTGGACTGTTAACAAACATGTGAAGTTTGGTGAAGAATGGACAATGTATGCCAAAGTTATACTAATTTCGTGTTTTATGGCGAGACATCAAACTTCACCGCCACCTGACGGCCAAACCGTTTCACGATGCAAAAATCTGCTTCTAAGTTTTGATTACACCTTTGTCTAGATGGCACACAATGACTTTGAAGTTGTTCTGATGCATCCTGTAGGTGGAGTTCATTAAAATACAACACGTGGAAAACGCCAAAAATGACCATTAAATTCAAAATGGAGGACTTCCTGTTGGGTGTGGCCTATCCGTGCAAGAGGCTTTTTTGTGCGTGTGGATGTTATACATGTGTCTACCAAGTTTCGTGCATATCAGTGAGACGTCCTATGGTGGTTATTTGTGTGAATGGGCGTGGCCAATCCATTTAGCCACGCCTATTAACGAAATTCATAACATATGTTCTGGGTTGGACTGTCAATATACCTGTGAAGTTTCACACAGATCTGACCAAGTACAGTGAAGTTATTGCCACTTCCTGTTTCATGGCGAGACGTCAAAATTCAACCTCCCACAACTGGCGTGCCCTTTAGATTCTGCGAGACCTTTTAATAACTTTTGATCAGGAAGTGTTCTAGATGGTAATCGGTCATTTTGAAGCCGTTCTGATGAATTCTGTAGGAGGAGTTCGTTAAAATACGATGCGTGCGCGACACCAAAAATGACCATGACATTCAAAATGGCCGACTTCCTGTTGAATTTAGCCTAGAGGTCCAAGAGACTTTTTTGTTTGTCTGGGGGTGATGGAGATGTGTACCAATTTTTGTGCATATCGGTGAGACGTCCTATGGAAGTAATTCATATGAATGGGCGTGGCCAAGCCATATGGCCACGCCCATTGACGAAATTCATATCACATATTCAGGGTTGGACTGTTGACACACATATGAAGTTTCAGGTGGATATCATCAAAAACACCAAAGTTAAGGCCATTTTTATGCATTTTGGCGAAGGGTCGACTTCGCCGCCCTCCGGATGGAACGCCGTTTGACGACAGTCAAAATTCTTCATCATGGAGCATTACCAACATGTTGAGGCCTTTCTGGCCAAATTTGAGCTGGATTTGCTGAACGTGCTCAGAGCTGGACCTCAAAGTCTAAAACATCGCTTTTTCTGTCACCAGCAGGGGGCGCTATGACAATTACTGAATTTTTTGATGTAGACGTGTTCAGGGCGGGACTATTATCCATCATGTGAAGTTTGGTGCAGATAGGATCATCTACACCAAAGTTGTAGTAGTTGTAGTATAATTTCGTGTTTTTTGGCGAGATATCCAAATTGACCCTTCCGCAGCGACCGCGCCCTTCGACGTGACGAAGATCTTTTAATAATAAATTGATCCCACTGTAGTCGAGCACACACAGGTAAATTTTTAAGTCAATCCGATAAAATCTGTAGGAGGAGTTCGCTCAAGTACAACGTGTGGAAATGGCCAAAAATGACCTTATTTTGAAAAAACAATTCAAAATGGCCGACTTCCTGTTTGGTTTAGGGTGTCGCTCCAAGAGGCTTTTTTGTGCGTCCCGGGATGATACATATGTGTACCAAATTTCATACGCCTAGGGCAAAGTTAAAGCAGGGGGCTTCGATTTTGAAAACTGTTAGGGGGCGCCATTGAGCCATTTTGCCACGCCCCTTTGTAACGACCATAAAATATCGAAATTTTCACCAGACGTGACGAGTGTGCAAATTTTCCTGACTTTTTGGGCATGTTCAGGCCCTCAAAAATGCGATCAAAGGTTTAAAAGAAAAATAATAAGAATAATTTTTATGATTTCAATAGGGCTCTCGCACGGTTCGTGCTCGGGCCCTAATAATCCTAAGGAAAACAATAGGGTCCTCGCACGGTACGTGCTCGGGCCCTAATAATAATAATAATAATCCTAAGGAAAACAATAGGGTCCTCGCACGGTACGTGCTCGGGCCCTAATAATAATAATTCCTTCAATTTCAATAGGGTCCTCGCACGGTACGTGCTCGGGCCCTAATTAAAGCTGCAAGCAGCGTTGAACGGGCCCTCGCACCCCACGCAACTCGGAGCCTGGCGCGGCCGCCACCGTGTCGCCAAAGGTCGACCGGCAGACGAGGCGCTGAATGTTCGCCTCCTTCGGACAGTGTAGGAACCAATGCGTTGCGACTTCCCGTCTCCACTGGGTGGCGCTATGACTCTGACTCCTGAGCGTCATGTGGGTGTGTTCATGCCAGGACTATTATCATACATGTGAAGTTTGGAGCAGATTCGACCATTAGATCCCATGTTATAGCAATATCGTGTTTCATGGTGAGACATCAAGTGTCGACGCCATGTCACAGCCACACCGTTCCATGCTGAGCAATTCTCTTAATATGTTTTGATCACACACTTGTGTAGATGGTACACACCAGTTTTGGAGTTAATTGATTCATTTCTGGAGGAGGAGATCATTAAAATACAACACGTGGAAAACGCCAAAAATGACTGTACATTTCAAAATGGCCGACTTCCTGTCGGGTGTGGCCTATATGTGCAAGAGGCTTTTTTGTGCGTCTGGACACGATACATGTGCATACTGATTTTCGTGCACGTCGGTGAAAGTTGTTATGGGGGACGCTGCACTTTAAGGGGCGTGGTCAAGCCATACGGCCACGCTTATTGATGAAACTCATACTATACATTCAGGTCTGGACTGTTAACAAACATGTGAAGTTTGGTGAAGAATGGACAATGTATGCCAAAGTTATACTACTTTCGTGTTTTATGGCGAGACATCAAACTTCGCCGCCACCTGACGGCCAAACCGTTTAACTGTGGAAAAATCTTTTAATAACTTTTGATCACAACCTTGTCTAGATCACACACAGTGATTTTGAAGTCATTCTGATTAATCCTGTAGGAGGAGTTCGTTAAAATACAACATGTGGAAAACGCCAAAAATAGCATCAAAATTCAAAATGGCCGACTTCCTGTTGGGTATGGCCAGTGGGTCCAAGAGACTTTTTTGTGCGTCTCGGTGTGATACATGCGTGTACCAATTTTCGTGCATGTCGGTGACACGTGCGGCAGGGGCTGATGTTGAAAGGGCGTGGTCAAGTCATTTGGCCACGCCCATCAACGAAACTCATATCACATGTTCAAGCCTGGACTGTTAACACACATGTGAAGTTTCAGGCACATATGACCAAGGACACAGAAGTTAATGTCATTAAAGCCATTTTCAATGCGTTTTGGCGAATTTTCGACTTCGCCGCCCTCTGGGCGGAACACTGTTTGACGCCTAGTCACAATCTTCATACTGTAGCATTACCAACGTCTTGAGGTCTGTCTGACCAAATTTGAGTTGCATATGGTGAACGTGGTCAGAGCTGCACGTCAAAGTCTAAAAACATCGCTTTTCCTGTCGCCAGCAGGGGGCGCTAGGGTAATTACAAAATTTCTGCATGTAGACGTGTTCAGGGCGGGAATATTATGAATCATGTGAAGTTTGGTGCAGATCGGACGATTAATGCCAAAGTTATAGCAATTTCGTTTTTCATGGCGAGACAAACGTCAAACTTCAAACTTCGCCGCCAAAAAGCCGATTCCGTGTTCGACGGGTAGTGGATCTTTGAATAACTTTTGATCACAAACTTATCTAGTTGGTACACGGCGATTTTGAAGCCGTTTTGATTAATCGTGTAGGAGGAGTTTGTCAAAATATGACACGTGGTAAAACGCCAAAAATGGCCGCTAAATTCAAAATAGCCAACTTCCTGTTGGGCGTGGCCTATGGCTCCAGGAGACTTTTTTGTGCGGCTCGGCATGATCTACATGTGTACCGATTTTCGTGCAGATCCGTGAAAATTGATGAGGAGGGCGCTGTTTATAAGGAGATTGCTCTTTAATGGGCGTGGCCTAGCCATTTTGACCCGTCCATTGCCGCGAACACTAAAATACGTAAATTTACACCGCGACTGATGCGACCGCCAAATTTCAGGAGTTTTTGAGCATGTTAAAACCTCCAAATAAGCGATTTACTTTTGTCGTAATAATAATAATAATAATTAAAGCTGCAAGCAGCATTGAACGGGCCCTCGCACCTTCACGCAACTCGAGGGCGCTGGCAGGACGCCGGCTCACGCCGCCGTTCATCACTGTCGAAGGCAGACCCCTCACGCAGGACTTACACGTCATATCCCTCAAATCATAGAACACGTGTAATTTTGCCAGTAGGTGGCGCCATACTAATAACCAAGTATTGGCGTATAGATGTGTGCAGGGCAGGACTGTCAGCAATCCTGTGAAGTTTGGGGAAGATTGGAACATGTATGGTGAAGTTGCGAACCAGTTACAAGCAAATTCAAAATGGCGGACTTCCTGTTGGTTTTGGCACATGGCTGCAAGAGGCTTTTTTATACGTCTTTCAGTGATGCATGTGCGTACCAAGTTTCATAGATGTAGGTCAAACCAGCTTCGGGGGCTGCTTCGTAGAAAATTTGTAGGGGGCGCTGTTGAGCCATGTTGGCACATCAGAGCCAAAAAATCACATCAGACAACCCACATCGGATCCTTTCATGTGTGTGTCAAGTTTCATGACTTTACAAGCATCCCTTACCCCTCAAAAACAACTTCGTCTTTTATGGCGAATAAGGCGTCGCCACGGTGACCAAACATCACTAAGCTTTACAGCTGGCGTCAGGAGTGACTCCACATCATGCTCACCAAATTTCGTGCAAATATATGAATTTTCATGTCACTTGATTTTTCTCTGATTATAGCGCCCCCTATTTGCCAACTTCTGCCAAATTTAGCACAGAGTGTCTGGATGATGTCTGAAAGAAGTGAATTGAGTTTGACATGGATAGCTTTTACTTTGACAAAAATATGCAATGGTATGTGTTTTTTAGCTAGCAGAAAAAAAATGTTTATTTTTAGCTAGCGCAGTTTTTGTAGTAGCAAAATTCTTTTGATAACTTCTGGTCAGGCAAGTCTGGAGATTGTATGTGCAAACTTTCGTGAAGATGGACCTTAAACGCTAGGAGGAGTTCGAAAAAGTAGGTTTTTGATGTATAGTGACTTACAAAGAGAAATGTGCAGTGGGAGTGGGCGTGGCCTATGTCAGAAGATGCGACGCTATTTAGGGAACACGTGGATATGAAGTTTATGAAGATGTGATTTAAAATGTGGAAGTTACAGGCCAAAATGCGTTTGCAGCTGTTATAGCGCCACCTAGTGTAGTAGACACACAATTGTTTCTATGGGTGGTCTGTATGCTGTTCTATATATAGCCTATCAATTTCATAGCCCTCAGCATAATACTTGAGCTGAAATAAATGTTTGTTGTTTATCTTGTAATAAGCCACGCCCACTTTGACCAGTCGTGATGAACCTCAAGACATGGCCTCAGGAGTGGCCCAGCATCATACCCACCAAATTTCGTAAAACTCGGTGAAGCCATTTACATGATATTAATTTTCCATATTTGCAGCGCCCCCTAGTGGCCAACATTAGCCACATTTGGCTCACATGCTCACAGGCACAGGTCAAGCAAGGATCTGAGATTTGGTGTTGTTAGCATGTATTTTGACCGAGATATACCACAGTTCGCCTTTTTGTAGCTAGCTAGAAAAATTTGTTTGTTAATAATTTGCGCATATTTTGACCAATCAAAATTCCTGTGATAACTTTAGATCAGGTCCAGTCAAAGACTGTACCTGCCAAGTTTCACGCTGAACGGACAAAACCCTAAGGAGGAGTTCGAAAAAGTACGTTTTCCAGGTTTTGCGCATTTGCAAAAAAAATTTTAGGCGGAAATGGGCGTGGCCCCTTCCAGGTGATTCAGCGCTATTCAGGGAATGTGGTGATATGAGGTTTTTGAATGTGCGACACATGATCTGGGAGTTATAGCCCAAAATACATTGAAAATGAGTAGGGGGCGCTACTGAGCCATTTTTTTTCACGTTGTCATGAAACCCCTACCATATGTAAATTTTCACCACTTCTGACGAGTCTGTGAAGTTTCATGAGTTTTCGAGTATGTTACGGCCCCCAAAAAGGCAGTTGATTTCGGATAAGAAGAAGAAGACTAATAACTAGGGGGCGTTATGACTATCACAGAACTTTGTCATGTAGACGTGTTCAGTGTGGGACTATTATGAATCATGTGAAGTTTGGTGAAGATTGGACAATGTGTCCCAAAATTATAGCAATTTCGTGTTTCATGGCGAGACATCAAACTTCGCCGCCACCTGACGGCCAAACCGTTTAACTGTGGAAAAATCTTTTAATAACTTTTGATCACAACCTTGTCTAGATCACACACAGTGATTTTGAAGTCATTCTGATTAATCCTGTAGGAGGAGTTCGTTAAAATACAACATGTGGAAAACGCCAAAAATAGCATCAAAATTCAAAATGGCCGACTTCCTGTTGGGTATGGCCAGTGGGTCCGAGAGACTTTTTTGTGCGTCTCGGTGTGATACATGCGTGTACCAATTTTCGTGCATGTCGGTGACACGTGCGGCAGGGGCTGATGTTTAAAGGGCGTGGTCAAGTCATTTGGCCACGCCCATCAACGAAACTCATATCACATGTTCAAGCCTGGACTGTTAACACACATGTGAAGTTTCAGGCAGATATGACCAAGGACACAGAAGTTAATGTCATTAAAGCCATTTTCAACGCGTTTTGGCGAATTTTCGACTTCGCCGCCCTCTGGGCGGAACACCGTTTGACGCCTAGTCACAATCTTCATAATGTAACATTACCAACGTCTTGAGGTCTGTCTGACCAAATTTGAGTTGCATATGGTGAACGTGGTCAGAGCTGCACGTCAAAGTCTAAAAACATCGCTTTTCCTGTCGCCAGCAGGGGGCGCTAGGGTAATTACAAAATTTCTGCATGTAGACGTGTTCAGGGCGGGAATATTATGAATCATGTGAAGTTTGGTGCAGATTGGACGATTAATGCCAAAGTTATAGCAATTTCGTTTTTCATGGCGAGACAAACTTCAAACTTCAAACTTCGCCGCCAAAAAGCCGATTCCGTGTTCGACGGGTAGCGGATCTTTGAATAACTTTTGATCACAAACTTATCTAGTTGGTACACGGCGATTTTGAAGCCGTTTTGATTAATCGTGTAGGAGGAGTTCGTCAAAATATGACACGTGGTAAAACGCCAAAAATGGCCGCTAAATTCAAAATAGCCAACTTCCTGTTGGGCGTGGCCTATGGCTCCAAGAGACTTTTTTGTGCGGCTCGGCATGATCTACATGTGTACCGATTTTCGTGCAGATCCGTGAAAATTGATGAGGAGGGCGCTGTTTATAAGGAGATTGCTCTTTAATGGGCGTGGCCTAGCCATTTTGACCCGTCCATTGCCCCGAACCCTAAAATATGTAAATTTACACCGCGACTGATGCGACCACCAAATTTCAGGAGTTTTTGAGCATGTTAAAACCTCCAAATAAGCGATTTACTTTTGTCGTAATAATAATAATAATTCCTTCAATTTCAATAGGGTCCTCGCACGGTACGTGCTCGGGCCCTAATAATAATTCCTTCAATTTCAATAGGGTCCTCGCACGGTACGTGCTCGGGCCCTAATAAAATTCAACCAGTACAAAGAAGGGACATTGCATGGGCAAAAGTAAACATATTAATGGACACAAATAAAGAAATACAATGAGGATAACTTTTAACATATCAATACACATTTTGGATTATGAATTCTGGTTTGGGGTACTCCTATTTAACAGGAGCAGGGACATAGAGGAATCATTTTTGGAGGTAGTGCAAAAAGGGGGACTAGGTCTTCTGAAAGGATGGGATATTATTTTTTATGGAGGCTGTTAATTTTTCCAGATTAGAATGGTCAGTCATTAAATTAAACCAGTGGATTATGGATATTTTAGTTCGGTCTTTCCAGTTTGATAGTATGACTTTTTTTGCAATGGTTAATGATATTAGTAAGAATTGTCAAAGGGGGTTTGGAATGGTTAAAGTGGAGATATCACTAAGTAGTGCAGTAATGGGGCAGAGAGGGATGCTGAGGCTGAGGATCTCCGACAGCCTGCTCATGACCTCCGACCAAAAGTTCTGGATGTGTGGGCAGGTCCAGAATGCATGAAAGTAATTGTCCGTGGTGGTTGGACAGTGGGGGCATGTGTTAGTTTTGCTGAAGCCCATTCTGAAGAGTTTGTGAGTGGTGATGTGTGTTCTATGGAGGACTTTATACTGGATCAGTTGGAGTTTGGAGTTAACAGACATAGAGAAGGTGTTATTGCATATGGTTTGCCAGTTGATATCTGTAGGGATGTTGCTGATGTTTGTGGTCCATTTATCTGTGGGGATCGATGTTGTTTGGTCTATGGTGATCAGTATTTTATAAATCTGGGATAGGGTCTTTTTAGGTTTTAGAGAATGTAGTTTACAGTAGAGGGGGGGAGTAAGGTCATTACAGATTGTGGTGTTGATGTTTTTACGAATAATGTCTTTAAGCTGAATGTACTGGAAGTGACAGCGAGCCGATATGTCATATTTCTCTTGGATTTGGTCAAAGGTCATAAGCAGGCCGTCACTGAAAAGATGTCCCAGGCTGGCTACTCCTCTCTCTTTCCAGATGGGGAAGATGAATGGTTTGTGATTGATTTGAAACATAGGATTGTGCCAAAGAGGTGTATGGAGACATGGTGAGAAGGTGTAATTGAGAAATTGGTTGGATTTCCACCATGCAGAAAGAACTGTGTTGATTGCAGTGTTATTTTTGTAGCAACTATGATTTCTGATGGATTTATCTATAAATGGGAGGGTATGAATTTCCAGGTCTTGAGTTAAACTGTTTTCTATATCTAACCAAGGTGGATTGCTGTTGTTTGTCCAGTGTTTGATGTACTGCAGTTGGTGTGAAAGGAAATAATGAAAAAAATGTGGAGCTCCAAGTCCCCCATATTGTTTGGGTTTTTGGATGGTGGATAGTTTTATTCGTGGTTTTTGATTTTTCCAATAGAAGCTAGTGACTGCGGTGTTGAGAGAGGAAAACCAGCCCAGGGTTGGGGTGACAGGGATCATATTAAAAAGGTAATTGATTAGTGGGAGAATTTTCATTTTGACTGTGGAGATTCAACCGATTAAGGATATGGGTAATTTGTTCCATCTTTCTAGGCTGTCTTTTATTTCTTGCAACAAGGGGATATGATTGAGCTTGAATAATTCATTTAAATTTGATGATATATGGATTCCAAGGTATGTGATAGAGTTAGTGATTGTTATTCGTTTCCACCCCTCCTTCCTGCCTCTTCTTCTGACAGAGACACACACACAACCTGTATGTATGACTCTCAGCAGCAAGTTGACGTGATAGGGGCACCCCAGCGCCCACTCCACTAACTTGCCGTGGAAATGAGCGGAAGTCTAGAAAACTGTGGAGTTTTTTTTTTTTTTTTGCGCCCTCACATAGATTGCGCCCTGGGCGGTCGCCCACATTTCCCATAGCAAAAACCGTCCCTGTTTTTGGCTATGAAATTTCTTCCCAAATCATTCCTCTGGAGAGCCCCAGGTAAACATGCTTTAAAATGCTTCTCTCACTGTAAACAGCTTAAAACTGACATAATGCAATTTTCACACCAACCACTTTGAGAAAATAAAGAAAACTGTCTGGCACCCTTAGAAGACCCCAAAACACATATTTTTGGCTATGAAATTTGTTCCCAAGTCATTCCTCTGGAGAGCCACAGCTTAAGTTCTATCATGCTCTCAAAGTGATTTTCTCAATATGAAAATGACTGTTTTCCCAGCAACCAGTATTTGAAACCATGGCAAACTCCCTGTCCCCATTAGAGGACCCGAAAACATATATTTCTGGCTATGAAATTCTTCAAGGCATTCTTCTGGAGAGCCCCAGCTAAACATGCTTTAAAATGCTTCTCTCGTTGAAAACAGCTTAAAACTCACTTAATGCTGTTTTCCAACTAACTACTTTCAAAGACCCCAAAACACATATTTTTGGCTATGAAATTTGTTCCCAAGCGTTAGGGAAAGAAAAGTTGAGTCTCGTCGTCGTCGACGACGGGATTCATCGCCCAGACAACGAGATAGAAACACACAGTCCATCATCCCTCCCCAAGGTTTTGGTTAGATTTTAGAGGCCAGATCAAAGTTGTGATGAAATTGGGGTCAAAATAGATTAAAATTGGGCTTGAGCGACCAGATTAGATTAGGATGTGACAAGGAATGGAGTGTCATCCAGAAAACGAAACCGAGGGGAATAGAAAGTCATCCCCCACATACAAAAAAATGCCATCCCATCCCAAATGTTGTGGCCAGGCTTAGGGGCCAGATGAAGGTTGTGGTTAAGTTTAGGGGCCAGGTCCAGGGTGTGGTTAGGTTTAGGGGCCGAATCAGGGTGTGGTGAGGTTTAGGGGCCAAATCAGGGTGTGGTTAGGTTTAGGGGCCAAATCAGGGTTGTGGTTTATTAGGTATAAGGGTAACTATGGCAAAAGACTGCCAGAAGTTTGACTCTCATTTACATACACAGGGGATGGCCACCAGAGGGCGTCGGTGCTCCTGTCAGAACTCGCCATAGTCTGCAGATTCTAGCAGAGTCTGACAGCAGCCTGGTTCTGTTAGACATGGCATATTGTTGTCCTTATTATTATTAGGAGATGACTGTAAAAAAAACAAATGATAGTAAAGTAATAAAAATAATAGCAGAGGTTGAAAAATGAAGCAATGAAGCAAGGTAATAATATCTGAAATGAAAACAACAAAAAGTAAAAAAGATTTGACAGGTAAGGAAATAAAATGAAGAGGAAAAATGGCAGGTCTCTTTGTCTGTCACAGCATATACAGCTGGTTAATCAAGTTTGTTTTACCTGATTTCTATCATTCATAAACCTCTTATGAGCTGGACCGACAGGAGTACAGTGCTGACTCTCTCCCAGCTGCCAAGACTTAGCATCTGTCTACACCCACTGGTCAACAGTCCAAACTACAGCCTCAGTCACAAAGCAGAATAGGCCAAAAGAATGAGCATCTCTCTCTCTCTCTCTCTGATCTCTTTCTCTCTCTCATTTCAGTTTCAATTTAATAAGATATTTTGGCATGACTGTAGATTAACAATATTTCCAAAGCCATTACAAATTTACAAATAAGGCACAATAATAAAAGTAAGTCAGAAAAGTATTTAAAAAAAAATATAACAGATAATTTAAACATATAATATACATCAACATCAACAACAACTGAAAAATAAATAAATTGCATTTTATTTTCATCAGGCAGAGAATCAAAGTCAATGACTTTATGTTTTATTTTTGAGAGGAACTCGGCTCTGACGTGTTCATATTTGCTGCAGTGCATCAGGAAGTTTGTCTCTGTCTCCACAGCTGACACAACCTGTCCTCTCTGGGCAGCCAGGTCTGCCTGTGTCTGCCCATCTCTATGGCCAAGCTGCGGTCTCTGAGTCTGTACATGGTCAAAGTCTTTCTCAGTTTCTCATTAGTCACGGTGCTCAGATATTCTGCCACCGTGTACTGTCTGTTTAGAGCCAAATAACAGTACAAAACAAAAACAAAAGTTTGCTCTGCTTTTTTGTGGTAGATGTCCAATAGTTAATGTTAATGTTTGTTTTTCTATAATTTGGTGGGTCAAGATTGTGTGGGGGCTGTCCTGAGGTCTTGTGCTGTTAGAGGAGCTGAGCCTCAGGATTAGCTGGCTGAGGGGGCTCTTCTCCATGTTCTCCTCTTGGCATTGCAGAGCTTCGTAGTGGTAGGAGTTGGGGTCACTTCTTTTAAGGTGTTTATAAAATTTGACGGCTCTTATTTGAATTCTAATTAAAAGGGGGAATTGGCCTAGCTCAGCTCGGCATCCGCTGTTGGGGGTGTTCCTGTGCACTCTGAGGATGCACTTGCTAATCTCTGTGTGCAGGAGTTTGATGGGGTGTTTGTCCCATTTTTCAAAATCTTGATTTGCAAGAGGACCCCAGAATAATTGGTTCAATTATAGATTTTTTCCAGATGTCATCATTTTGAATAGCCAATTCTTCTTTTTGTGGTTTGCTGAAAGAGTGCCATTTCTTCCAGAAATCATTGGAGTCAATGGACTCTTCAATTATTTGTAATTGATGCCTCACATGCTGTTCTTTTTTAGTTCTGAGTGTTTTTCCTGTATACTCTCAGTGTTTCCCAGTACTGGAGGCGGAGCTCAGGGTTGTCAGGTTATCTGTGTTTTTGATTTGACACATTTCTGAGAGTTTTATTCAGTTGTCTGCATTCTGTGTCATACCACTCATCATTGGTCAGGTCTTTTGGTCACCTGTGGTGCTGGGGCTTTTTCAGACAGGATAAGTCTGCCACATGGTCAAATATGTTGTAGATGTCCTGTAAAGCCTGTGTGAGGCTGTCCTGATTGAGGGGATATGAGGTAGAAAGAAAACAGTCTAAATGGGATTGAAAGGTTGGATTTTTGATTGCTGTCTGGTATTCGTCTTTGCTTTTGTTTGTCCATTTATAAGATTGTTTTCTGTAGGTCAGATTGCAGGGTTCTACTGTGTGAGGGTCGTTTGCTGTCATTTTAATGTAGAGTGTGATTTTACTATAGTCTGATAAGGGGGTTAAGGCGCTGACTGTAAATGCTCTCAGGTAGAAGGGGTCTAGGTCGGTGATGCCATAGTCTACTGTGCTGTTGCCAAGAGGAGAGCTATGAGTGTAAAGACCAAATGAGTCCCCTCGAAGCCGACCATACGTGGTTACGTACAGACCCAATGTTCGGCAGAGCTGCAACAGTTGCTGCCCACTTTTATTGACAGTTTTGTCAAAGTTATTTCTGTGGGGGTGTGAAGGGAGGGGGACCAGGTATATGTTTGTCTCCCTGTGTGCTGATAAAATCTGGTTCTGTACCAGTCCTGCCATTCAGGTCTCCACAGATCAGTACACTTCCCTGGGCCTGAAAGTAACTGATCTCATCTTCGAGAATGGAGAAACTGTCTTCATTAAAATAAGGGGATTGTGATGGGGGGATATATGCTGCACACAGGACTACATCTTTATCTGTGGTGATAACATCTTTTTTAATTTTGAGCCAAATTGAAAATTCTCCTTTTTTGATTAATTGAATGTATTATGCGAGGTTTGCCTTATACCAAATCAGCATTCCTCTTGAATCTCTTCCTTGTGTTACTCCCTTTAGTTTGGTGGACGGGGACATTATCTCCATGTAGCCTGAGGGACAACCAGTGGAGACATCTCCTTTACACCAAGCCTCATTTTCTAACTCTCTAATAAAGTCTGAGGTCCTGCTCTTAAGGCCAAGAGCAGAAGATCTCTGACTCTAAAAATTCAAACAAGAAATGGTAAAAGATTTTGATTTCATTATATTTAAAACTCAAAAGGCTGCATTTGGTGATCAAAATGAGATAAACCACTAAGTCAAAGAAAATAATTTAAGAGTATCTACATAACATATTATAAAAGGTAACAATCCAATAACCGGTATATTAAAACTGTATGAGAACAAGAAATACTCTAATACTACTTTATACAGTGTCTATTGTGATACCTGTCCAATCAGATGAGAGCAAAGCAGGCTGAGCATCTGCTGAATGTCCCTCAACTCATCGTGTGGGGGGTGGTTAAGGTTGGTTCTGCTGCTCTCCAGACCACCTGGGCATAACTCAGTGGGCCAGGGTGTGGCTCTTGTCGCTGTGGTTGGGGTAGGGCCCCTAGGGACAGGAGTGGCTGTGGTCTGGCTTGAGGGGGATCATGGTTGCCTTGGTGGGGTCTTATTGGGAAATGATGTGGGTGGGGCTGAGGGTGGTCTTGTCTCCACTATGTTGGTTGAGGATGTCTTGGTGTTCTGTGGGGGTTGTGGGCTGATGTGCTCTTTCTGCAGGCCATGGATTGGTCTCTGTTGAGAGCGACATTTTTCAGTGTTTGGGCAAAGATGGGGACTGTGTTTTTAAACAGATGGACGTGGTCGTAGAGACAGCTGATGTCCAGCTGATGTGGGGTGGTGGGCTAGGTGGACATTGGGTCTCCGTGCACAGTCTCTGGACAGGCTGCTGTTGATTCTGAGGATAGTGTCAGGGTGGAAGTCTTTCCTTGGGAGCAGAGTGGATATGACCACTCAGCTGCTGGGGAAGGTGGTGGAGGCTTTCTCTATCACTCTATTGAGTGACTCTGACACCCTCTCCTGCTGGCTCCGCAGATCATTGGTGCCAATGTGGATGATGATGTGACTCAGAGATCCAAGCCGCTCCTCTGACAGCAGGTCTATGGCTAAGTGAGTGTTTGGACACCAGATTTTAGCCACTTTGTGGGTGGTGAAAATTTTCTTTTCATTAAGGAGCCGATGAGGAGGACAATGTCTGTCTTCTCTCTCTGTTGTGCTGGTCTGGTGGAATGAGGGGTGGTGCTGGTCTGTGGGATGGGTGGAGGTGGAGGTGTGGTGTTGGTCTGTGGGCTGGATGTGGAGCTGGGGGTGGAGGTAGGTTCTTGGATTGGTGGGTCCTGGCTGCTCACAGGGTCCTGGTTATGGTCTGGATGTAAGTCTAGTTGTTCATCCAGGTCTTGTGTAGCTCCACCTCTTTCCTTAAGCTGTTCTGACAGAGTGGTGAGTGCTCTCCTGGGGCGGCTGTGGCTCAGAGGTAGAGCGGGTCGTCCACCAATCGGAAGATCCAGTCCGCATGTCGAAGTATCCTTGAGCAAGATACTGAACCCCAAATTGCTCCCGATGATGCTTCCATCGGTGTGTGAGTGTGTTAAAAAAAAACTGAGTAGCAGGTGGCACCTTGTATGGTAACCTCGGCCACTAGTGTATGAATGTGTGTGTGAATGGGTGAATGTGACTCGTAGTGTAAAAAGCGCTTTGAGTGGTCAGACGACTAGAAAGGCGCTATACAAATGCAGGTCCATTTACCATTAACCATCTCCTGTGCTCCTCTCTCTCTCCTCTGAGTTCCTCCACCTCCTTTGACAGAGAGGTAAGTTCTCTCCTGTGCTCCTCTCTCTCTCCTCTGGATGCTGGAGGAGGCTGAGGACATGAAGTTGCAGAGGGCCATGTTTTGTTTCTCAGGGATTTGGCCAACAAGGGGCTTTAACTCTGTCAGCTTGGGCACCAGTATACACCAATATAGGTCAGTTATTTTAAGTGTTATCATCGAAATATTTGGAGACTGAAATGTTCCCATATAAATGACCTCTTGTGATGAGGTATTAGCGACCCTCTAACGGTGCTCTGGCAACCACCTGAAGCACCTTAAAAAAAAAGGCAGCATACTGGCATACTGTGCTGGTCACTTTTTGTCCTACCATTAGTCAGTGTTGATTTCCTTTTTTTTTTTCTGTCTCAAACAGTTTGAGGTTCCCCTACACCATGATAGTCCCATTCTTGTATAAATTGACTGTCATCATGAATAGAATAGAATAGAATAGAATAGCATAGAATAGAATAGAATAAATCTTTATTGTCCACCGAGGTGGAAAATTGTCTTCGGCTCACCAACATATAAAAACAGAGAGCTCTAAAAAATACAGACACGATTGGATAAACATACAAGTAAAAAAGTATCTGAATCCTAAGTAGTATCTGAAAAGTATCTGAAAGTATCTGAATCCTCTACTTCTTTTATTTTTATTTTCCAGCTGTTACAGATCCCCTCTTTTTTGACAGAGGGGTAGTGGGCACTGATGGCAGAGTGCCATGTTAGCGGCTGGTCTGTGAAGAAGATCAGGTTGCTGACCTCCCCGGTCTTGTAAAGATCAGAAAACAGTGTTTCTGGTCTTTCTTTTAACAGTTTTTGTTTAAATGCCCTCCTGGCAGTCTCATTGGTTACATCAGGAGGATAGAGGAGAGGAACAGCCTCTGTACAGCCTTTGGTGGATTCCATCAGGTTCTGCTGCTGTTGAACTGCTGCTATTTAAATTCCTTGGTAACAGTTGCCAAGGATCTTGTTTACAGCTAGCTGTATTATGCTAGCTTAAGTTTATTTAGTGTTCAGTAATTATTTGTTTCCTCTTTTTAAATATTATATTTTCTTTCTGATGGTTTCACTCACTTGAGTCTTCAGCTGTTTTCCCCCTTTTTGCTTGACCTTTTTTTTTTATTGCTGGTTGGACAGTTAGGCTAACTGTCAGTTTGGCAGTTGGTTCCGTTGTTTTCCAGTCTATCACTGTCTTTTTTTCCTTCTTGGGAGTTTTTTTTTTCTATAGACAATCGTTTTCTCTTCTGTTTTCTTCCAGTTCTTAGAAAAGTAGTAGTTTATTTCACTTTAAAGCATCCAAAAAAAGCAAAAACGTCCAAAAAAGCAAAAATATTCAGGAGCTCATCTTCATGCTCATGTTCATACTCATGTTCTTATGGATTCTCTCTCTCTTTCTCTCTTTCTCTCTCTGTCTGTCTCTCCCTCTCTCTCCCTCCCTCCCTGTAAGTGTAATTGAGTAATAATGAGTGATAATTTAATGAATCATATTTCTTAAAAGTCACAATGTTTTTCATGAAAATAACCTGAACTGTCAAGATGATATGGTGATTTCAAAGTAATAAAATCTAGATGCAATACCACTTCAGGCTTGTTGGGTCTAAGGACAGAGTATGTCACACTTTGTACGGACTGAAAAGCCCATTGCGGCAATGATAAATTGCGATTTTGGGCTATACAAATAAACTTGACTTGTTTTTCTTCTACTTCTTCTTCTTCTTCTTCTCCTTCTTTTCTTTACAAATGTTGTTGTTATTAATGTTGTTGTTGTTGTTATGACAGAAGATGTTTTAAGATTTCTTTGATACAATTAAGATGACAAATTTTCAAGTCTGAAGTAATTGCAATAAACAAAGTTTAAGAAAATACAAACACAGTGAATTAGATTTACGTAGATGGAAAAAAGTAAGTACAATTATTACAGGAGAAAGTTAGCATAAATTACAACATACAGTAACAAGCAAGAAATACAACAATTGTTGCAAATATATTTGAAGTGAGGAAAATCCCTCACATAGGTTCCAGGGCTGCTGCAGCAACACCAACACCAACACCAGGCCCGTTGTATGCAAGAAAAGGAGGCCCACAGTCAATTGATATAGTGTCCACATGCCTGGAGTGGGTTGGGTTTTGGCAAGAAGGCCGAATGGTTGAGGTGAGGCTTGAAATCACCCCGTAGTGCGCATGTGGCAACCACGCATGCAGCCTGTTGCAGTCGCTCCTGCTTGTTTTCTTAGTTTCCTACTTTTTTGTTTTGTTTTATATTACTACTTGTATTTTGTATTTTTATGACGGATATTCTGAAGCTGCGCCCTCTCCAAACATGTTGATTGAGACAGTTTTGGTCTGTTTCTTCACCCTGAAATTACTTCTTTCATTCGGACCCAGCACCACTGCGGAACAACTTCATGGCCGCATTGTTTACTCCAGAGATCAGCTGATCGCGCTGAGGCCGGCTGGCTTGGCGGCCGAAACATCAGCGATCCCGGCTGAAATGTGGAGGAAAACACACAGAGGATGCAGGGGAGGATTGAAACAGCAGAGGAAAAGAGCAAGGGTGAGACAATGGAGGCTTATGGAGAAGAAGATATGTAAGCCGGGTCACCCCTCTCTCATCATGGGCAACGTGAGGTCACTGGCAAATAAAATGGATGAGCTAACAGCAGTCGCCAGGAGTCAGAGGGAGTGCCGGGAGTGTAGTCTGATGTGTTTTACAGAGACATGGCTACACAAGGACATACCCGACGACAACGTCTCCGTCAGCGGCTTTCAGACTGTTCGGGCCGACTGGGACTGCACCGAGAGCGGTACGCTCAAAGGAGGGGGGCTTGCTGTGCTAGTCAACAACCGGTGGTGCAGTCCTGCCCACATTACTATCAAGGAACAAATCTGTCGCCCGGATATTGAACTATTTGCTGTTGGACTCAGGCCGTATTATTTGCACAGGGAGTTTTCACACATCATTACATCCCCCCCTCTGCCAACCCGACGTTGGCATGTGACGTCATTCACTCCGCCGTAGCCTGTCTGCAGACTCAACACCCGAGTGCTTTCATGGCTATCTCGGAGGAGGAAGAACCCTGGACTTGCTGTGTGCAAACGCCAAGGACGCATACAGCTGCTCCCCCCTCCCCTCTCTGGGTAGGTCAGACCACAACCTGGTGCACCTCAACCCCTGCTATGTACCTCTAGTAAGGAGCCAGGCCTGTGAGCATTAGGACAGTGCAGAGATGGTCAGAGGAGGCTTATGAAACACTGCAGGGCTGTTTTGAGGTGACAGACTGGCAGGCACTCTGTGAGCCGCATGGGGAGGATATTGATGGACTCACAGAGTGCATCAGGGACTATATCAGTTTCTGTGTGGACACCACTGTCCCAGCTAGGACTGTCCATTATTACCCAAATAACAAACCATGGGTAACAAAGGACATCAAAACCATCCTCAATGCTAAGAAGCGGGCCTTCAGAGCTGGTAACAGGGAGGAGGTGAGAGCAATACAGGGGGAACTGAAGGTGAAGATCAGGGAGGCTAAGGAGAAGTACAGGAGGAAGCTGTAGTGGAAACTCCCGCAGAACAACACGAGGGAGGTCTGGAGTGGAATGAGGACCATCACTGGCTTCAGGACCAACGACAATAGAGGAGTTGAAGACAGCGTGGACAGGGCCAATGAACTGAATCTGTTTTCTAACAGATTTGACACTTCTAGTCCTGCCCATCGCCCCCTGACTCTTCTGCTGTCTGTCTTGGACAACCAACAGCCACTCCACCCTCCCCTACTCCTCCTTCTTACACCCCCCCACTCCCCTACTCTTCCTTCTTACACCCCCCCCACCCCCCATTGTGAGCCCTCTTCACACCTCCTCCTCAAGTAGCCAGACTGACCACACTCTCCATCGTAAGGACTACACCCCTCCTCCGCCTGACACCTCCACAATGTGCTTCACTGCTGATCATGTAAGAAGACAGCTGATGAGACTCCACTCATGTAAGGCTGCAGGCCCTGATGGTGTCAGCCCCAGGGTGCTCAAAGCCTGTGCCCCCCAGCTATGTGGAGTACTTTAGCATGTCTTCAACATGAGCCTGAGTCTCCAGAGGGTACCCATGCTGTGGAAGACATCCTGCCTCGTTCCTGTACCAAAGACGCTGCGTCCCAGTGGCTCCAAGGACTACAGACCTGTGGCACTGACCTCCCACATCATGAAGACCCTGGAGAGACTTGTCCTGGAGCAGCTCCAGCCCATGGTCAAGCCACTCTCTCCAGTTTGCCTACCAGCCCCGACTTGTACCCCGAGCACTGTTTTTTGACTTCTCCAGTGCCTTCAACACCATCCGTCCAGCTCTACTGGGTGACAAGCTGACAGCAATGCAGGTGGATGCCCCTTTGGTGTCCTGGATTGTAGATTGTAGACTACTTGACTGGCAGACCACAATACGTGCGCTTGTAGTGTCAGAGAGGAGGATGCTGTCTAAGCTGCGAACTATCTTGGACAATGTCTCACATCCACTCCACCATGTGCTGGTCGGGCATGAGAGTGCTTTCAGTGGGAGACTCAGACCACCAAAATGCACCACTGAGCGCCACAGGAAATCCCTTGCCCTTGGACTGTTTCACCACTGTCACCTACTCAAAATAAATTATTACATATTGTAAAGACAATATACATAATCCCAATTTTTCTGTAATTTTTCTGTAAAGACAATGTACATAATCCAATTTTTCATATTCCATCTGTATCTAGGGTTCTTGTATATATTTTGCAAATGATGTTTAAGTTACTACACACATATATATTTTGTATTTGCACTGTATCTTCTTTCTACACTTGTTTTGCACTATATATCTTTCTACACTTATAAGGAGCACCTGTAACTCAATCATTTCCCCTTGGGGATCAATAAAGTATTTCTGATTCTGATTCTGTTAGGCATGTAGGTGTCATAATGACATACAATCAAAAGAGGTATAAGGCTGAAAATGGCAAAGGACTGGCCCCTGCGGTCTGGAGGACAGCCAGAGGAGGACATCAGAGGGAGAGGGGCTGGGGCTGGGGCTGGGGCCGACCAGGCAAGGTATAGGGGTAAGTATGGCAAAAGACTCCCTGAAGTTTGACTCTCATTTGCATACATGGGGGATGGCTACCAGCGGATGTGGCTCAGAGGTAGAGCGGGTTGTCCACCAATCGGAAGCCAGGGATCGAACCGCTGATCAGCGGTTCAATCCCTGGCTTCTCCAGTCCGCATGTCAAAGTATCCTTGAGCAAGATACCGATCCCCAAATTGCTCCCGATGATGCTTCCATCGGTGTGTGAGTGTGTTAAAAAAGTGAGTAGCAGGTGGCACCTTGTACGGTAGCCTTGGCCACTAGTGTATGAATGTGTGTGTGAATGGGTGAATGTGACTTGAAGTGTAAAAAGTACTTTGAGTGGTCAGATGACTAGAAGGGCTCTATACAAATACAGGTCCATTTACCATTTACCACCAGAGGACGTCGGTGCTCTTTTCAGAACTCCATAGTCTGCAGATTCTAGCACAGTTTGACAGCAGCCTGGTTCTGTTAGACATGGCGTATTGTTGTCCTTATTATTAGGAGATGAATGTAATTATAAAGCAAATGATAATAAAGTAATAAAAATATAGCAGAGGTTGAAAAATGAAGCAATGAAGTCAGGAAATAATATTTGAAATGAAAACAACAAAAAGTAAAGAATAAAAAGATTTGACAGGTTAGGACATAAAATGAAGAAAAAAATTAATTTAAAAGAATAAATCATAAGTCCTAGTAAGAAAAAGAGTCCTCCTCTCTCTATAAATGTTGTGGCCTTTTGACTGGAGTAGATTGGGGTTCAGGCATGAAAGGCAGAGTGGTTTGGGTTGCGTGGAGTTGAAACAAAGCTGTGTCCCCACTAATTCGAGTACGGGCTTTCCGAGGCTGCCACTGCCGAGTCTGTATGAGGTTCTGTTCCGCAGAAACGTCACTTCCTTTTGTTGAAAATATGTGTATCTCGGGAAGGGAAGGCCAGAGAGACATGCGACCATGACAGGCGCGTCTGGCATCCCCGAAATAGGGGGGATCCGTGCCAATCCCATGCCCCTAGGACGTGTCCCCCTGGAGGTACGGGTTTTCGCTATGGCCCGACTCACATATGCGTGGGAGCATAGTGGTTTTTCACAGCCAAATTCTAAGTCCCAACACAACGTGTCCGTATCTGGAGGAGGGGAGGTCCCAGGGAGACGGGACCGGGGCTGGCGCGTTGCGCGGCCCCGGCCGGCTGCCGTTTTTCTCGGACCCTCCATGAAAGGGGATATTGGGCGGCATAGTATGGAAACTATGAGTGTTCTGAGCAAAATTGTTGCCCCTGAAAGTTTTCAGGAGCCCCCTGGCAGGCTCCTCTGAGTCGGTAAGGCTCCACTTTTTCTGAGCACTTTTGCCATCCCTGCGCAGGGTGCAGAGTGGGTAGGCCCATGAGGTAAGTAATACGGTGACCTTTTGGCGTGGCCTCAGTGATCCCAGGGAGCCTCCAGTTTGGCTGTGGCCAGCAGAGTTGACCTTTGTTGGGTAAGGCAGGAGCATTGTCCGCAGATTGAAAAGACAATTAAATGATGTTTAAAAAGAAGCGATTTGTCCGTATTTCAATTGAAATCTGTGTTTGAAAGAAGTGACTGGAATGAATAAATGACCCAAATAAATGAATGACTGTACACAGATGTGAAGGGGGTGTCTACGAACGTCTTTTTTTTTTTTTTCTGGGAAGACGACGGCGACGATGATGGTGATGATGACGATGGCGATGATGATGACGATGATGGTGACAGCGATCACATCAGACATCCTCTTCCTGTGTGGTGTGGTGCCCTTTCGCTTGTGTGTTTGGTGCTCAGCTTTGGACTATATTTTGGAAGATATTCTACTTCTTTTACTACTGATTCTGGATTACGGCCCTCGGACTAACTGTCGCTACCTTTGGTTCTGGACACTGCCTGGTTTACGACGCGGACTTTGGATCACGGACTTGCAGCGAAAGTTGGCTAGTTTGCAAACTAGCTGGCCAGTGGCTAGGCTAACAGCTGACCGAGGCTGGGCAGCGTTACCTAACAACAGCATGCCGCCGAAGAGGGCAGTGACAGCAGAGGAGGGCGATGAACTCAAGAAAACCTTGGAGTTTTTGGCTGAGGAGATTTCTGCGGTTAAACAGCAGCAGAAAGGCATCCTGGAGCTGGTGGAGGAGGTGAAGGCTCTCCGGATCCAGAACGAAGAAAGACCGGCGTCTGGTGGAACTGGAGAACAGAGTGGCGGAGCTGGAGCAGTACTCCAGGATCAATGACGTGATTGTAACCGGGCTCCGCATCAAGCCTCGGTCATATGCCAACAGGTGGCTGCCTTCCTCCACTCAAAGGGGATTGAAGTGGATTTAAACAACGTAGAGGCATGCCACCCTCTGCCCCGGAGAAACGACAGCAATACACCAGCCGTAATCATGAGGTTTGTAAACAGGAAATACAAGACTGCACTGCTGAAACAAGGAAAGAAATGGAAAGGAACAAACGTCTTCATAAATGAGCATCTCACAAAAAGAAACTCTGACATCGCAAGGAAAGCACGTAACTTGAAAAAACAGAGAAAGATTCAAAGCACATGGACCAATAATTGTAAAATATTCATTAAGCTTAACGGAACGCCAGAGCAAGCCATGGAGGAGCTGGACAGGTACCAATGATCACCATAAACCGGATTCATTCCACAACACACAACCATAACAACGTCGGAAATAACTCATTCACCTGCAACCAGAGATAATGATGGCACAACTCAAAGGATTCCTGATCATGTCAAATTGGAGCTAAAAAATGAGAACTTGTTAATGGCTCATTTTCAAGTCTGAAGTCATTGCAATGAACAAAGTTTAAGAAAATACAAACACAGTAAATCAGATTGAAGTGAAGATTAGGCGTGGAGGCCAAATTGGTTAGGGTCAGAGCCAAAGATCATATCAGGATTAGTGTTAGGAGATGTGTGAGCAAACTAAAGGTCAAAGGTCAGTTCCAGGCCTGTGATTGGGATTAGGGTTGGGATGGCAGATTAATTACATGAACAACAAACATGGTTGCTACATATTCAACACAGTCATTTTTTCACTTTTCATTTAGACCCTGTGGCTGGAGGGTGTCCTGGAGGAAGATCATTTCCATTTCCAGATCATCTCCTCTCTGCTCCTCCATCCATGTTGTACGAAATGCTGTATTACTGGTATGTGTGTGTCGTGTTGTTTACAGATATTGTGTTTGTATTGATTTTTTTTTTTTTTTTTTTTTTTTTCTCTTTCTCTTTGTATTGATAAAACCTAGTTTGAATCGTGTTCGCCATCTCTCCCACATACTGCATGTCACAAGCAATGCAAAAAATTAAATAAACACAGTTACCGAAGCCAAGACTGGTCCCCAGTTGTGTTTTTTGTAAACATTGTTACAGTGTCTATTGCACACCCAGAGGCAGTGCTGAAAAAATTCCCCGTGTCCTGTGGTTTGAGTTTGGCCCTCACTAAATAATCCTGCAAGTTTCTGTTTTTTCTGTAGGCAGCAATGAGCCTGTGATCCTGGGCAGCTGAGGATATTCAATCCCCTGATGAAAATTCCTCTTGATTACTGTAATCAATCTGACAGCAGAAGTGGAATAATTTGTGGTTACTGGGAGAAGAGAGAAGGCCCAAATAGGCCTGGACTGTTTAAAAGTCTTAAATGACTTTCTAAGGAAGGAGCGAGAGTACCCTCTAGGGGTCAATGTGGAGAACAGCAGCTTGGTGGCTGCTCTGAAATCCTCCTCTCTACTACAGATCCCGTAAAATCTCAATAACTGTGACTTAATAATTCCCGAGTAGGTGTGTTTAGGATGATAACTTGTTTTATAAAGTAGTAGGTATCTGTTTTTTTTGTTTGTTTGTTTTGTTTCTTTTTTTGAAATACTTTGATGTCCAATTTGTGTGTTTGTGGGAAATTGGGTCCTTTAAAAGTGGTGGTGTCCAAAAAATCCACAGAGGTCAAATTAATTGTGGCTTACAGTTTTATGGAGGAATTGTGGTTATTGAGAATATTTAAAAAATCATCAAATTCCTCCCTCTGGTGGTTCCAGATTCCCCAGATGTCATCCAGATATCTGTAATGATACAGAGGTTCATCAGGAGAGGCCTGTAAGGCAGTGTGCTCCCATTCAGCCATGAAAATATTGGCATAGGCTGGGGCGAATTTCTTCCCCATTGCCATCCCTTTAATTTGTAGCAAATATTTGTTATTAAATTCAAAATCATTACGAGTCAAATGAATTTCTAGTAGTTCCAACAATTCCTTATCAGGTCTTTTGGAGAGCGGATATTTAGCCAGGATATTTTTTACGGCCTGAATGTCCTCTGAGATGTCTATGTTGGTGAAAAGAAGGGAATCTGGAAGAATAGGAAGTAGTTTAATTTTGTTCATAAAATCATAAGTGTCTTTAATGTAACTAGGATGTCTAGTAGAGAGAGGATTGAGATAAAAATCTATAAATTCTGCTGTGTAATAAGTTTCACTGTTGCAGTCTGACACTATTGGTCTACCAGGAGGAATTTCATGGGGTTTGCTCCATTTCTCAGGCTCCTTGTGGATTTTAGGCAGCATGTACAAATGTCTAGGCCTGGGCTTTCCTTTGCCGATCAAATATGCCTTCTGTTTGGCACCAATACATTTTTTGTCATGTAATTTCTGTACAGTTTTTTCCACCATGGGGATTGTTTCCACATAAATAGGTTTTGGGATTGGGGTGTAATCAATTTCATCCCACAATTGTCTATTTCCCTCCCATACGTATTGGTCCCTGTCCATTATGATATCCGCACTGCCTTTATCCGCAGGTTTGATAATTATAAAGTGGTTGTTTTGCAGCGAATTTAAAGCTTCTATTTCTGCTTTGGTGAGATTGGGTTTAATTCTGCTGATTTTAAATTTTGTGTGAAAATATTGAATATCCAGTTGAATTATTTTCTTAACGATTTCAGGCAGTTTTAATAATGGAGGGGACCAATCAGATTTTGGGGTAAATGGTGGGGGGTCGGAATCATCTTTCCCTTCAAAATAGGCTGCAATTTTCAGTTTCCTGTTGGAGCTCAAACCTAGTGCTGTGGAAGACATTTTTTTTGCTGCCTTTAGTGTGGATAAATGTGAGGCCTTTACCCAGTAAAGAGAGCTGTGCTGGGGACAGTATGAGATTTTTACTCAGGTTGATGAGACTTTTGATCTTTTTTTTTTTTTTTTTGATCTTAAAGGTGGTGTTAATGTGTCTGGTGGGCCTGCGTGTGGGCGTGTGTGGTGATACTGTCCTGTCCAGTGTGGTGTGTGTGGCACCTACAATGAATCTACTGAAGTCAATCTGGGACTGGACAGTGTTTTTCCGCAGGGGAGTCCAAATGGTACCTGGTCCAGGTTGGAGCTCCTGGGAGCAATCCAGGAGGTCTTCAAGGTCAGAGGAGATCAGGTCCATGAGCGAGCCCATGCGTGAAGTGGGAGCTGTGGGCGGCTCAGGCGACGGAGCTGTAGTCTGTGGGATGCTGGGTGCGGGGGAAGTCGCTTCTCGAGGTGTGGATGTCGACGGCGGCGGATGGGTCCCAGGTGCCTCTGATGGATGCTCTCTGTCAGGTGGAGGTGAGGACGGCCATGGAGGATTTGCAGCACCATCCCCACCTGCTCTAGTATGGTAGGTGCGTCTGTGCCTCTGCTCCCTGGGATGGGCGTGGAGACTTGTGGAGACTTTTTGGTCTGCATAACCTGTTGGGTGGGGGGGGCGTCACCTGTGAAGGGGAAGCCGTTGGTCTCTCGTGGATCTATGCCGTGACGGTCAGTTGTGACCTCTGGGGAGGAGGAGGTGGAGGTTGAAGAGGCACTGGCTGCTGTGCCTCCACGGGCGTTTATGGCCTCTGAGGCATTGTTGGGGGCTGGTATCCCCCTGTTGGCCTGTCTGGCTATGACTAGAGCCCCGGTGCGCTCTAATGTTTCAGGGAAGAGGTGTCTCCCGAGGTTATGTCTGGCCAAGTTTGCTGCGATGTCAAAGGGTGGTTTCCAGTCTGGACTGCGCAGAGTCAGTAAGTTCTCAGTCTCATGTTCAATCACCTCTGAGTAATGGTACCTGAGTTTGTCACAGCCCAGTTTTAGAGGTCCAACCAGAGGGCAACCAGTACGTTAAACCATGGCAAACTCCCTGTCCCCCCTAACCCTAACCCTAGCCCCAGCTAAACATGCTTTAAAATTCTTCTCTTGCCGAAAACAGCTTAAAACTTACATAATGCCGTTTTCACACCAACCACTTTGAGAAAACAAAGAAAACTGCCTGTCACCCTTAGAAGACCACAAAACACACATTTCTGGCTATGAAATTTGTTCCCAAGTCATTCTTCTGGAGAGCCCCAGCTAAACATGCTTTAAAATGCTTCTCTCGCTGTGAAAAGCTTAAAACTCACATAATGCCGTTTTCACACCAACCACTTTGAGAAAACAAAGAAAACTCCCTGGCACCCTTAGAAGACTCCAAAACACATATTTCTGGCTATGAAATTTGTTCCCAAGTCATTCCACTGGAGAGCCACAGCTTATTTTCTATCATGCTCTCATAGCAATTTTCTCTTACTGAAAATGACTGTTCTCACACCAACCACTTTGAGAAAATGAAGAAAACTGCCTGGCACCCTTAGAAGACCCCAAAACACATATTTCTGGCTGTGAAATTTGTTCCCAAGTTATTCTGCTAGAGAGCCCCAGCTAAACATGCTTTAAAATGCTTCTCTCGTTGTGAAAAGCTTAAAACTCACATAATGCAGTTTTCACACCAACCACTTTGAGAAAACAGAGAAAATTGCCTGGCACCCTGAGAAGACCACAAAACACATATTTCTGGCTATGAAATGTGTTAACAATTCATCCTTCTAGAGAGCCCCTGCTAAACATGCTTTAAAATGCTTCTCTCGTTGTGAAAAGCTTAAAACTCACATAATGCAGTTTTCACACCAACCACTTTGAGAAAACAAAGAAAATTGCCTGGAACCCTTAGAAGACCTCAAAACACATATTTCTGGCTGTGAAATTTGTTCCCAAGTTATTCTGCTAGAGAGCCCCAGCTAAACATGCTTTAAAATGCTTCTCTCGTTGTGAAAAGCTTAAAACTCACATAATGCAGTTTTCACACCAACCACTTTGAGAAAACAGAGAAAATTGCCTGGCACCCTGAGAAGACCACAAAACACATATTTCTGGCTATGAAATGTGTTAACAATTCATCCTTCTAGAGAGCCCCTGCTAAACATGCTTTAAAATGCTTCTCTCGTTGTGAAAAGCTTAAAACTCACATAATGCAGTTTTCACACCAACCACTTTGAGAAAACAAAGAAAATTGCCTGGAACCCTTAGAAGACCTCAAAACACATATTTCTGGCTATGAAATTTGTTCCCAAGTCATTCCACTGGAGAGCCACAGCTTATTTTCTATCATGCTCTCATAGCGATTTTCTCTTACTGAAAATGACTGTTTTCACACCAACCACTTTGAGGAAACAAAGAAAACTGCCTGGCACCCTAAGAGGACCCCAAAACACATATTTTTGGCTATGAAATTTGTTCCCAAGTCATTCCACTGGAGGGCCACAGCTTAAGTTCTATCATGCTCTCAAATTGATGTTCTCATACTGAAAATGACTGTTTTCACAGCAACCAGTACGTGAAACCATGGCAAACTACCTGTCCCCATTAAAGGACCCCAAAACATATATTTCTGGCAATGAAATCCTTTAAGGCATTCTTCTGGAGAGCCCCAGCTAAACATGCTTTAAAATGCTTCTCTCCTTGAAAACAGCTTAAAACTCACTTAATGCTATTTTCCAACTAATCACTTAAAGAAAACAAAGCAAACTGCCTGGCACCTTTAGAAGACCCCAAAACACATATTTCTGGCTTTGCATTTTTTTCCTAAAAGCTTCCACTTCAATCAATCAATCAATCAATCAATTTTATTTATAAAGCCCAATATCACAAATCACAATTTGCCTCAGAGGGCTTTACAGCATACAACATCCCTCTGTCCTTAGGACCCTCACAGCGGCTAAGGAAAAACTCCCCCAAAAAAACCCTTTAACGGGGAGAAAAAAATGGTAGAAACCTCAGGAAGAGCGACTGAAGGAGGGATCCCTCTTCCAGAACGGACAGACGAGCAATAGATGTTGTACAGAACAGATCAATATAATGAATTAACAGTAATCCATATGACACAATGAGACATAAGGAGAAACAGATATTTTATTAATAATATGATTATATATGTATGTAACAATAATGATATGTGTATAATAGTCCAGGTATGACTAATAGTAACAGCAGCAGTGGGAGGCATCAGGCAGGACCATGGCAGCAGCACAACCACGACACATCATCCAGGCACAGCTGCGGTACGAGTTAACCTGCGAGACAGTGGAGCACAAAGGCTCCGGAGAACAAGCCAAGTTAGTAACATGCAGTAGACCCGGGTTAGAGAGATGCATTAACAGGACATGAATACTAGCAAGGGAGAGAGAGAGAGAGAGAGAGAGTGAGAAGGAGAGAAGGGGCTTGGTGTATTATAGGAGGTCCCCCGGCAGACTAGGACTATGTCAGCCTAACTAGGGGCTGGTCCAAGACAGGCCTGAGCCAGCCCTAACTATAAGCTTTATCAAATAGGAAAGTCTTAAGTCTAGTCTTGAAAGTGGAGACGGTGTCTGCCTCCCGGACCGAAACAGGAAGCTGATTCCACAAAAGAGGAGCCTGATAGCTGAAGGCTCTGGCTCCTGTTCTACTTTTGGAGACTTTAGGGACCACAAGTAACCCTGCATTCTCGGAGCGCAGTGTTCTGGTGGGATAATAGGGCACTATGAGCTCTCTGAGATATGATGGAGCCTGATCATTTAGAGCTTTGTAGGTGAGGAGAAGGATTTTAAATTCAATTCTGGATTTTACAGGGAGTCAGTGCAGAGAAGCTAAAACAGGAGAAATATGATCTCGTCTCTTAGTTCCTGTCAGTACACGTGCCGCTGTGTTCTGGATTAGCTGGAGAGTTTTCAGGCACTTATTAGAGCTACCTGATAATAGAGAATTACAGTAATCCAGCCTCGAGGTAACAAACGCATGGACCAATTTTTCAGCATCTTTTAGTGACAGGATAGGCCTAATTTTCGCAATATTACGCAGATGAAAAAATGCAGTCCGAGACGTTTGTTTTAAATGGGAGTTAAAAGACAAATCTTGATCAAATAATACTCCGAGGTTTCTTACGGTAGTGCTAGAGCCCAGAGCAATGCCATCCAGAGAAACTATATCATCAGATAAAGAGTTTCTGAGCTGTTTGGGGCCAAGAACAATAACTTCAGTTTTGTCTGAATTTAACATCAGGAAATTGGTGCTCATCCAGGTTTTTATATCTTTAAGGCATTGCTGAAGTTTAGTTAATTGATCCATTTCTTCTGGTTTTATCGATAAATACAACTGTGTATCATCCGCATAGCAATGGAAATTTACAGAGTGATTTCTAATGATGTTACCTAAGGGAAGCATATATAGCGTGAATAGAATTGGTCCAAGCACTGAACCTTGAGGTACTCCAAAACAAACTTTAGTACGTGAAGATGATTCATTATGAACGTGAACAAACTGAAAGCGATCGGATAAGTACGATTTAAACCAGCTTAGTGCAGAACCTTTAAGGCCAATTGAATGTTCCAGTCTCTGTAGCAGAATATGATGGTCAATTGTGTCAAATGCGGCACTAAGATCTAGTAAAACAAGTACAGAGACGAGTCCTTGGTCTGAAGCAATCAGAAGATCATTTGTAATTTTAACTAGTGCTGTCTCGGTACTATGATGAACCCTAAATCCTGACTGAAATTCCTCAAATAAGTTATTATCATGGAGAAAGTCACACAGCTGGTCTGCGACTACTTTCTCAAGGATCTTTGAGAGAAAGGGAAGGTTGGATATAGGTCTGTAATTGGCTAACACCTCTGGATCCAATGTGGGCTTTTTTAACAGAGGTTTAATTACAGCTACCTTAAAAGACTGTGGTACAAAGCCTGTTAATAAAGATATATTGATCATGTCTAGTAAATTCTAAGATTCTCTTTAAATGATTTTCTCATCCTGAAAATGAATGTGTTGATAACAACTACTAACTGAAACCATGGGAAACTGCCTCAGCCCTTTCAAAGACCCGAAAACACGTATTTCTGGCTATGAAATTTGTTCCCAAGCGTTAGGGAAGGAAAAGTTGAGTCTTGTCGTCATCACCCAGACAATGAGACAGAAACGCACAGTCCGTCATCCCTCCCCAAGGTTTGGGTTAGATTTTAGAGGTCAAAGTTGTGATGAAATTGGGGTCAAAATAGATTAAAATTGGGCTTGAGCGACCAGATTAGATTAGGATGTGACAAAGAATGGAGTGTCATCCAGAAAATGAGACCGAGGGGAATAGAAAATCATCCCCCACACACAAAAAAATGCCATCCCATCCCAAATGTTGTGGCCAGGCTTAGGGGCCAGATGAAGGTTGTGGTTAGGTTTAGGGGCCAGGTCCAGGGTGTGGCTAGGTTTAGGGGCCAAATCAGGGTGTGGTGAGGTTTAGGGGCCAAATCAGGGTGTGGTTAGGTTTAGGGGCCAAATCAGGGTTGTGGTTTATTAGGTATAAGGGTAACTATGGCAAAAGACTCCCAGAAATTTGACTCTCATTTACATGCACAGGGGATGGCCACCAGAGGAGGTGGGTGCTCCTGTCAGAACTCGCCATAGTCTGCAGATTCTAGCAGAGTCTGACAGCAGCCTGGTTCTGTTAGACATGGCATATTGTTGTCCTTATTATTATTAGGAGATGACTGTAATTATAAAGCAAATGATAATAAAGTAATAAAAATAACAGCAGAGGTTGAAAAATGAAGCAATGAAGCAAGGTAATAATATCTGAAATGAAAACAACAAAAAGTAAAAAAGATTTGACAGGTAAGGAAATAAAATGAAGAGGAAAAATGGCAGGTCTCTTTGTCTGTCAAGGCATATACAACTGGTTAATCAAGTTTGTTTTACCTGATTTCTATCATTCATAAACCTCTTATGAGCTGGACCTACAGGAGTACAGTGCTGACTCTCTCCCAGCTGCCAAGACTTAGCATCTGTCTAAGGTCAACAGTCCAAACTACAGCCTCAGTCACAAAGCAGAATAGGCCTAAAGAATGAGCATCTCTCTCTCTCTCTCTCAATTTCAATTTTTTCAATTTAATAAGCTTTATTGGCATGATTGTATATTAACAATATTGCCAAAGCCATTACAAATTTACAAATAATGCACAATAAAAAACGTAAGTATAGAAAGAAAAAAAAAAGAATATATGTATATATATATATATATATATATATATATAACAGATAATGGAAACATATATTATACATCAATAAAACTGAAAAGAACAATATTGCTAAAGCCATTACAACAATTGATGATCAACATTTGCCATGGGTGGAGTCACAGTTTGATGCAGTCGAGACATATATTGTTGGATGCTGGAGGAGGCTGAGGACATGAAGTTGCAGAGGGCTATGTTTTCTTCCTCAAGGATTTGGGCAACAAGGGGCTTTAACTGTGTCAGCTTGGGCACTTACACCAGTATAGGTCAGTTATTTTAAGTGTTATCATAGAAATATTTGGAGACTGAAATGTAGATAGCTGTTGATCAGATTGTGAATATTTTTTTTTTTTTTTTTTTTTTTTAGAGAGAGCAGTGAGTATGATAATTAAACATTCCCCATATAAATGACCTCTTGTGATGAGGTATTGGCGACCCCCTAACAATGCCCTGGCAACCACCTGAAGCACCTTAAAAAAAGGCAGCATACTGGCTCAGTGTGGTTAAAACAGACTCGAGTGCTTGTGCTGGTCATTTTTTGTCCTACCATTAGTCAGTGTTGAATTCTTTTTTTTTTCCCAAGTCATCTGTTCTTGTGTAAGAACATGAGACCCAGTGTTGCATAATGTCCTGCACACAGTGGCAACAAGGTCAAGTACTCGTGGCTGTGCCTGCCTTAGGTTGTCCCGAGTCTGCAGGGGGATCTTACCCGTCATAGGCGAACCAGTCTTCCGTACTTGCCTGTTTTGAATTTATTTCCTAATCTACCTTTTCAGGTGGTGTTGGGTTGGGACACTGCACAATGCCATTTCACCACTTAACTGAATTAAAGCCAACATGCAGGGTGCTACATGCAAGTGGTCACAGACCATCCTCAGGTGGTCGCCAGTGTTTTTCTTTGTTTTTTTTAGATATGTAAATTTTAATTAGTTTTGTCAAATTTAAAATGTTTCTTCTCCCTCAATTACTTTCCTGTATTTGGTCTCATTTTTTAGACTGCTCTCCTTTTTGTTTGCAGGGTGTGTGCACGTCTGTGTGACCTGTGCGTTTGCATTGGGCTGTAGCATACGAAGTAACTCCAGGGATTTGTGGAGCAGCCTTCCTTAGCACAGTCATGATCTTTTTCTCCTCCTTCTACTGTCTTTCTTTCTCCTTCTCTACTGCCTTTTGTCTCTCAATTCAATTAATTCTCAATTGAATAAGCTAAATTGGCATGACTGTAGATTAACAGTGTTGCCAAAGCCATTACAAATTTACAAATAAGGTATAATAATAAAGGTATGGAAAGAAAAGAAACATAATATACATCAACAACAACAACATCAATTAAACTGAAAAATAAGTATCTAGTATATTTTATATTCACGTGTCGTTGTTTTTGTGCGGCACATGAATTGAGGAAAAAAGAAAGAAAATAAAGAATAAAGAAAAAAGCAGATAGTGAGTTACAGGGACTGTAAATATAGACAGGTGTGTCAGGTGTTGTGATGGTTGTCCCTCAGACTGTGACATAATGTGACATATTTAGCTGCTGCTAAGCTGCTGGCTCTGTTCTCTCCAAGGATGTGTTGCATTTTAGTTTGATCAGGCAGAGAATCAAAGTCAGTGACTTTATGTTTTATTTTTGAGATGAACTCGGCTCTGACATGTTCATATTTGCTGCAGTGCATCAGGAAGTGTGTCTCTGTCTCCATTTGTCTGTGTGGACAGAGCTGACACAACCTGTCCTCTCTGGGCAGCCAGGTCTGCCTGTGTCTGCCTGTCTCTATGGCCAAGCTGTGGTCACTGAGTCTGTACATGGTCAAAGTCTTTCTCAGTTTCTCATCAGTCACGGTGCTCAGATATTCTGCCACTGTGTACTGTCTGTTTAGAGCCAAATAACACTGAAGTTTGTCTTGCGTTTTTGTGGTAGATGTCCAATAGTTAATGTAATGTTCTTTCTTTCTTTGTTTTTCTATAATTTGGTGGGTCCAGATTGTGTGGGGGCTGTCCTGAGGTCTGCTGCTGTTAGAGGAGCTGAGCCTCAGGATCAACTGGCCGAGGGGGGTCTTCTCCATGTTCCCCTCTTGGCATTGCAGAGCTTTGTAGTGGTAGGAGTTGGGGTCACTTGTTTTAAGGTGTTTATAAAATTTGATGGCTCTTTTTTGAATTCTAATTAAACAGGGGAATTGGCCTAGCTCAGCTCGGCATCCGTTGTTGGGGGTGTTCCTGTGCACTCTGAGGATGCTCTTGCTAATCTATGTGTGCAAGATTTCAATGGGGTGTTTGTCCCATTTTTCAAAATCTTGATTTGCAAGAGGACCCCACACCTCACTACCATACAGAATAATTGGTTCAATTATAGATTTGAATATTTTGAGCCAGATTCTAATGGGTATATTAATGTTTGAAGATTTCTTTATAGCATAGAAAGCCCTTCTTCCCTTCTCTCTGAGATCATCAACAGCCAGGTTAAAGTTTCCTGTGGACGTGATGTGTAGTCCTAAGTATGTGTGGTCGTGTGTGTTCCACCTCATGAGAGCCCAGGACAAACCTGGTTTGGTTTCCCTGACCCCTGGGTCATTTCTGGAATATCATAATTTTGGTTTTGTCCAGATTAACTGTCAGGGCCCAGGTCTGACAGAAGGTTTGCAGATGATCCAGTTGCTGTTGTAGTGCTTCCTTTGATGGAGCCAGCAATATGAGATCATCTGCAAAAAGTAGGCATTTAATCTGTGTGTCAGACAGAGCGAGACCGGGGATGTCAGATAGTTCTAGTGATTCAGCCAATTCATCGATATAAATGTTGAAGAGGGTGGGACTGAGACTGCAGCCCTGTTTCACTCTTCTGCTCTGGGGGAAGAAATCTGTTTCCATGTGGTTAATTTTAACAGCACATTTCATATGTGTGTACATAGTTTTAATGATGTCATAGACCTTACCCCCTACACCCTTCTCAATTAATTAATTAACCATCATGCCAAACTGAGTCAAATGCTTTTTGGAGATCTACAAAACAAGAGAGGATTTTCTTCTTGTTTTGGTGGACGTGTTTATTAATGAGGGTGTGAAGGGTGTAGATATGGTCTGTTGTTCTATATTTGGGTGTGAATCCTATCTGGCTCTTGCTCAGGACATCATGTTTTCTGAGGAAGTCTTGCAGTCGGCCGTTTAGGATGCTGCAGAACAACTTCCCCAGGTTGCTGTTGACACAGATGCCTCGATAATTGTTTGGGTCGAATTTGTTTCCACTTTTAAAGATTGGTGTGATGATTCCTTCACTCCAGAGGTCAGGGAAATGTCCTACACCCAGAATAAGGTTAAATAATTTTAATATGGCCATGTTAAATTTATGGTCATCAAATTTTAGCATTTCATTTAAAATGCCATCAGGACCGCTGGCTTTCCTTGGCTGCACCGCCTGGATTTTAGCCAGTAGCTCTGCTTCAGTAATTTGGTAGTCTAGGGGGTTCTGGTTGTCTTTAATGACTGATTCTCAAATGTGTAATTTATTGTGGAGATTGTTTTGGGCCGTATACAGATTTTCAAGGTGATTTTTCCAGATGTCACCATTTTGAATAGCCACTTCTTCTTTTTGTGGTTTGCTAAAAGAGTGCCATTTCCTCCAGAAGTCATTGGAGTCAATGGACTCTTCAATTATTTGTAATTGATGTCTCACATGCTGTTCTTTTTTAGTTCTGAGTGTTTTTCTGTATACTCAGACTGGATAAGTCTGCCACATGGTCAAATATGTTGTAGATGTCGTGTACAGCCTGTCTGAGGCCGTTCTGACTGAGGGGGTACGAGGTGGAATGAAAACAGTCTAAATGGGACTGAAAGATTGGATTTTTGATTGCTGTCTGGTATTCGTCTTTGCTTTTGTTTGTCCATTTATAAGGTTGTTTTCTGTAGGTCAGATTGCAGGGTTCTACTGTGTGAGGGTTGTTTGCTGTCGTTTTAATGTAGAGTGTGATTTTACTATGGTCTGATAAAGGGGTTAAGGGGCTGACTGTAAATGCTCTCAGGTAGAAGGGGTCTAGGTCGGTGATGCCATAGTCTACTGTGCTGTTGCCAAGAGGAGAGCTATGAGTGTAAAGACCGAATGAGTCCCCTCGAAGCCGACCATTAACTATGTACAGACCCAATGTTCGGCAAAGCTGTAACAGTTGCTGCCCACTTTTATTGACAGTTTTGTCAAAGTTATTTCTGTGGGGGTGTGAAGGGAGGGGGACCAGGTATATGTTTGTCTCCCTGTGTGCTGATAAAATCTGGTTCTGTAGCAGCCCTGGCATTCAGGTCTCCACAGATCAGTCCACTTCCCTGGGCCTGAAAGTAACTGATCTCATCTTCGAGAATGGAGAAACTGTCTTCATTAAAATAAGGGGATTGTGATGGGGGGATATATGCTGCACACAGGAATACATCTTTATCTGTGGTGATAACATCTTTTTTAATTTTGAGCCAAATTGAAAATTCTCCTTTTTTGATTAATTCAATGTATTGTGTGAAGTTTGCCTTATACCAAATCAGCATTCCTCCTGAATCTCTTCCTTGTGTTACTCCCTTTAGTTTGGTGGACGGGGACACTATCTCTATGTAGCCTGAGGGACAACCAGTGGAGACATCTCCTCTACACCAAGTCTCATTTTCTAACTCTCTAAATAAGTCCGAGGTCCTGCTCTTAAGGCCAAGAGCAGAAGATCTCAGACCCTGAACATTCAAACAAGAAATGGTAAAATATTTTGATTTCATTATATTTAAAACTCAAAAGGCTGCATTTGGTGATCAAAATGAGATAAACCACTAAGTCAAAGAAAATAATTTAAGAGTATCTACATAACACATTATAATAGGTAACAATCCAATAACCAGTATATTCAATAATCAATACTTATGTACAATGTAAATGTCCTTTTTTTTTAAACTGTATGAGAACAAGAAATACTCTAATACTACTTTATACAGTGTCTATTGTGGTACTTGTCCAATCAGATGAGAGCAAAGCAGGCTGAGCATCTGCTGAATGTCCCTCAACTCATTGTGTGGGGGGTGGTTAAGGTTGGTTCTGCTGCTCTCCAGACCACCTGGGCATAACTCAGTGGGCCAGGGTGTGGCTCTTGTCGCTGTGGTTGGAGTAGGGCCCCTAGGGACAGGAGTGGCTGTGGTCTGGCTTGAGGGGGATCATGGTTGCCTTGGTGGGGTCTTATTGGGACATGATGTGGGTGGGGCTGAAGGTGGTCTTGTATCCATTGTGTTGGTCTGGGTGTTGGTTGAGGATGTCTTGGTGTTCTGTGGGGGTTGTGGGCTGATGTTCTCTTTCTGCGGGCCATGGATTGGTCTCTGTTGAGAGTGACGTTTTTCAGTGTTTGGGCGAAGATGGGGACTGTGTTTTTAAACAGATGGACGTGGTCGTAGAGACAGGTCATGTCCAGGGTGGGGTGGTGGGCTACTACCCAGGTGGACACTGGGTCTCCGTGCACAGTCTCTGGACAGGCTGCTGTTGATCCTGTGGATAGTGTCAGGGTGGAAGTCTTTCCTTGGGAGCAGAGTGGATATGATTGGTCTGTGGGCGGGGGGTGGAGGTAGGTTCTTGGATTGGTGGGTCCTGGCTGCACACAGGGTCCTGGTTGTGGTCTGGATGTAAGTCTAGTTGTTCATCCAGGTCTTGTGTAGCTCCACCTCTTTCCTGAAGCTGTTCTGACAGAGTGGTGAGTGCTCTCCTCTGCTCCTCTCTCTCTCTCCTCTGAGCTCCTCCACCTCCTTTGACAGAGAGGTAAGTTCTCTCCTGTGCTCCTCTCTCTTTCCTCTGAACTCCTTCACCTCCTCTGTCAGAGCTGTCAGTGCTGCTAGACGCTGCTCTCTGTCTTGATGCAGCTCTCTGATCTCAGTCCTGAGCAGGCTCAGCTCTCTCCTGCAGCTGTCCCTGTCCTGCCTCAGCATGCCCAGCTCTGTGCTGATGGTACAGGGGTCAGGCTGAGCTGTGGTGGGCTGGCATGGCTGTTGGCTGATCAGCTCTCTCAGTTGTACTAGTTCTCTCTCCAGGTCTGTGAATTTCACCTTCAGGTCGGTGATGGTGCGGTTCAGCTGGGGGTCCTGGACCTGCTCTGGGCTGGTGGGCTCCTTCTCTTCAGGGGGCTGCTCAGTAGTTAGGCAGCTGGGAGTGTCTGGCAGAGTTTGGGAACTGTCAGTGGAGCTAGATCTCTCCTGCTGGGCTCTTTCCTTTATAAGGAGGAAGTCTGTCTCAAACAGTTTGAGGTTCCCCTACACCATGATAGTCCCATTCTTGTATAAATTGACTGTCATCATGAATAGAATAGAATAGAATAGAATAGAATAGAATAGAATAGAATAGAATAGAATAGAATAAATCTTTATTGTCCACTGAGGTGGAAAATTGTCTTCGGCTCACCAACATACAAAAACAGAGAGCTCTAAAAAATACAGACACAATTGCATAAACATACAAGTAAACAAAGTATCTGAATCCTAAGTAGAATCTGAAAAGTATCTGAACCCTCTGCTTCTTTTATTTTTATTTTCCAGCTGTTACAGATCCCCTCTTTTTTGACAGAGGGGTAGAGGGCACTGATGGCAGAGTGCCATGTGAGCGGCTGGTCTGTGAAGAAGATCAGCTTGCTGACCTCCCCGGTCTTGTAAAGATCAGAAAACAGTGTTTCTGGTCTTTCTTTTAACAGTTTTTGTTTAAATGCCCTCCTGGCAGTCTCACTGGTTACATCAGGAGGATAGAGGAGAGGAACAGCCTCTGTACAGCCTTTGGTGGATTCCATCAGGTTCTGCTGCTGTTGAACTGCTGCTATTTAAATTCCTAGGTAACAGTTGCTAAGGATCTTGCTTACAGCTAGCTGTATTATGCTAGCTTAAGTTTATTTAGTGTTCAGTAATTATTTGTTTCCTCTTTTTAAATATTATATTTTCTTTCTGATGGTTTCACTCACTTGAGTCTTCAGCTGTTTTCCTCCTCTTTGCTTGACCTTTTTTTTTGTTGCTGGTTGGACAGTTAGGCTAACTGTGAGTTTGGCAGCTGGTTCCATTGTTTTCCAGTCTATCACTGTCTTTTTTTCCTTTTTGGGAGTTTTTTTTTCTATAGACAATGGTTTTCTCCTCTGTTTTCTTCCAGTTCTTATAAAAATAGTAGTTTATTTCACTTTAAAACATCCAAAAAAAAAAAGCAAAAACGTCCAAAAAAGCAAAAATATTCAGGAGCTCATGTTCATGCTCATGCTCATGTTCATGCTCATGTTCTCATGGATTCTCTCTCTCTCTTTCTCTCTCTGTCTGTCTCTCCCTCTCTCTCCCTCCCTCCCTGTAAGTGTAATTGAGTAATAATGAGTGATAATTTAATGAATCATATTTCTTAAAAGTCACAATGTTTTTCATGAAAATAACCTGAACTGTCAAGATGATATGGTGATTTCAAAGTAATAAAATCTAGATGCAATACCACTTCAGGCTTGTTGGGTCTAAGGACAGAGTATGTCACACTTTGTACAGACTGAAAAGCCCATTGGGGCAATGATAAATTGTGATTTTGGGCTATACAAATAAACTTGACTTGGTTTTCTTCTTCTTCTTCTTATTCATCTTCTTCTCCTTCTTTTCTTTACAAATGTTGTTGTTATTAATGTTGTTGTTGTTGTTTTTGTTGTTATGAGAGAAGATGTTTTAAGATTTCATATACTGTTCTGTTAAAGTATGCTATAATGAAAGTATAGGACTACTGGAATTATCTTGGTAGTATATATTTATTAGTTTATCTTTGATACAATTAAGATGACACATTTTCAAATCTGAAGTAATTGCAATAAACAAAGTTTAAGAAAATACAAACACAATGAATTAGATCTATGTAGATGGAAAAAAATAAGTACAATTATTACAGGAGAAAGTTAGCATAAATTACAACATACGGTAAGAAGCAAGAAATACAACAATTGTTGCAAATATATTTGAAGTGAGGAAAATCCCTCACATAGGTTCCAGGGCTGCTGCAGCAACACCAGCACCAGACCTGTTGTATGCAAGAAAAGGAGGCCCACAGTCAATTGATATAGTGTCCACATGCCTGGAGTGGTTTGGGTGTAGGCAAGAAGGCCGAATGGTTGTGGTGAGGGTTGAAATCACCCGAGGCCGGCTCTACGCAGGGGCAAGAGGGGGCAGCGCCCCCTCAAATAAATATCTTGCCCCCTCAAATCAAAATTTTGGAAGCTGAGAAAGCACATTTTTAATATACTCACAAAATTAATACATTACCAGTTGACAAAATTATCTGCAGTAGCGGAAAAATCCGCTGAAAAGGGGAAAAGAAGACGATATAGTGTCAGTTTCCTCTCATCTCTCTGTCCCTCCGCTGGTCAGCACACACACACCTCCCCTCAGCCCTCAGTAAACATCCAATCACTGTTAGTATGCAAATGACATGGGGTGAGCAGGGAAAAATCCATAGTGATAGGGGGCGGTAATTTTTTTTTTCTCCCCGTTAAAGGGTTTTTTTGGGGGAGTTTTTCCTTAGCCGCTGTGAGGGTCCTAAGGACAGAGGGATGTTGTATGCTGTAAAGCCCTCTGAGGCAAATTGTGATTTGTGATATTGGGCTTTATAATAAAATTGATTGATTGATTGATAATGCACCAAAGTGATGGATGCCAACCGCCGTAAAACCTGAAGAAGAGGAAGAGAAGAAGAAGTATGCAAATGAGCCAAGACGTAGCCGGACAGTGTGGTGTCAGGTTTCAGCGCGGCCACGGAGCGGTAAGACTTTGAAGAAGCAGCTGTGTTTTCTCAGTCACAACAAGCACAGAAATGAGTCCACGTCCACTGCGTGTGACAGGCTGAAGACAAATGACCGGCGTTTGACAGACCCCTATGTAAATCCCATAGCTGTCAAGTCTCCCGTTTTGGCCGGGAAACTACCGCATTTTACCCCTCTTTCCCGCCGTCCTCCCGTATTAGTATTCTCTCGTAAATGTCCCGTATTATAATAAAAAAACATTCCTCTGCCTCTCCAAACTGAACTCTGTCACTAGCCTCGCGAGAACTGCCATCTGCAGTAGCCTGGGTGGCACTTGTCGCAAGGTTAGTGCCGACAACGGGAATAAACCCGGAACAACAAAAGAGAGAGATGGATGGATGTGACGAAGGAGAAGGCATTCCTGCCAAAAAAACAAGTCCTGTAAATATCTCGAAAAATGGGACAGCGAATTACTTTCCTAAAGAGGGCCAGGATGGGGCACATTATGAAATGAAAATATGTTTAAGCAATAAGCCCCGAGAAGCCGTGAGTTACAGTGATTTTACAACGGCCGAGGGGCGTTCAGTGCCCCTCCGCCGTTGTAAAATCACTGTAACTCGCGGCTTCTCGGGCTTATTGCTTTTATAAAATATTTACCCTACATATAGCCCATAAAATAAACACACACGAAAAAAATCAACTATTTATTGGTAATAATGCAACAATAAAACTGAGAACTATTCATTCTCCACTAAGCAAGATCGAGTGGACAGAATGGTTGCCAAGCAACACAGACGCTGTGGTCTACCAGTGGGTTACACTGATTTTACACCGGCATGGAACGCGGCTCAGCCAATCACATTTAAGGATGGGAAGCACCCGTTTTATAAACAATAAATAAATGTGCTTCATATACCCTTTGTGTTTTCATTTAGGCTGGATTATAACGTAGGAATGTTCACAGCATTTCAATGTCAACAAAGGTAGGCCTATCAGATTCTGATCACCTAATTGTAGTTAGTAAGCAGTTGACCAGGGGTGAAAGTAGTTTTAAATTCTTGCCGATACTATTATCAAAACTCTCATCTCTCTCTCACTTCATGCATTTTAAAATAGCAAAGTCAAAACCCAAACAAATAAATACATTTCAATTAGTGGTGGGACGCGATTAAAAAAATTAATCTAATTAATCAGAGGCTTTGTGATTAATTAATCGCGATTAATCTCATTTTTATCAAATAGCAATATTTGACACAGTAAGCACTGTTTTTCAATTCAGATAAATTCAGACAGCAAAAATGTTTATTTTTCACTTTTCATTTTTTGAGAGTTTGATAACTTGTCAGACGTAGACTTACTTATTTTGGTTCTGAACCTCGTCATCTGGTCTATTGTGGTCCAGAGTGTGGATAACAAATCAGAAATGTTGCTCAGGTTTGAGCCCACTTGACATGCTGCTGTGTTGTGCTATAGCCTACTCAAGTGCTGGAATTTGTTATTTACGTGACAACGCCTGAACGCAACACAGGCTCCACTCCAACTAAGTGTGTGTGCTGTGCTGCTGTGCGAGCAGCGTGTTGAATTGTGAGTAACAGCAGCCTTTTGATGGTCATTTACACACTGTCCATGTGTGATCACGTTAAACAGGCAAGCTGTAACCATGGTAACAATAACTATGTCAGGTAACAAACTGCATCGGGCTCGGGTCGGGTTCGCACTTAAAAATCAGAAAGGCTGTGGGGTTTGGGCCGGGCTCGGTTATAACTGTCTCGGACTCCGGTTGGGTTCGGTCAGGAAAATGCGGCCTGACCGTTTGCCTGTACCAGGACTGTGGTAGCTAACGTTAGCTCTGGTGTCCGTGCTTGCAGCACCATGTTTTGTATTGAGCTGATACCATAGGCTTGAAGTGTGTGCATCAGTATTAGCAGTGTGCCAGAAATTAGGGAAGTGAGAAAGGTGCGATTAAATGCGTTATGACGTTACGACGGCGACGATGATGGTGATGATGATGATGACAGCGATCACATCAGACATCTACTTCCTGTGTGGTGTGGTGCTCTTTCGCATGTGTGTTTGGTGCTCGGCTTTGGACTATATTTTGGACAACATTATACTTTTATTACTGATTCTGGATTACGGCCCTCGGACTAACTGTCACTACCTTTGGTTCTGGACACTGCCCGGGTTACATCGCGGACTTTGGATCACGGACTTGCAACGAAAGTTGGCTAGTTTGCAAACTAGCTAGCCGGTGGCCAGGCTAACAGCTGACCGAGGCTATCCAGTGAGCAGGATGACAGATCGGCAGAGCAACAGGTGGCTGCCTTCCTCCACTCAAAGGGGACTGAAGTGGATTTAAACAACGTAGAGGCATGCCACCCTCTGCCCCGGAGAAACGACAGCAATACACCAGTCGTAATCATGAAGTTTGTAAACAGAAGATACAAGACTGCACTGCTGAAACAAGGAAGGAAATTGAAAATAACAAACGTCTTCATAAATGAGCATCTCGCAAAAAGAAACTCTGACATCGCAAGAAAAGCACGTAACTTGAAAAAACAGAGAAAGATTCAAAGCACATGGACCAATAATTGTAAAATATTCATTAAGCTTAACGGAACGCCAGAGCAAGCCAAAGTTGTGGTCATCAGGACCATGGAGGAGCTGAACAGGTACCAATGATCACCATAAACCGCATTCATTCCACAACACACAACCATAACGTCGGAAATAACTCATTCACCTGCAACCGGAGGTAATGATGGCACAACTCAAAGGATTCCTGATCACGTCAAATTGGAGCTAAAAACTTTTCAGTACACAGATCATAATTTATTGGACATAGAAAACGATATAGATCCAGACAACAATTTATTTTCCAACATTAATGACAACTGCTGTTATTACACAGACGAACAATACAATCAGACCATTAAAACTGACAAGAAATTATCCATAATCCATTTCAACAGCAGAAGCATGTACGCAAACTTCAATAACATCAAGGACTACTTAAGTAATTTTACAAAACCATTCAAAATTATTGCCATATCAGAAACTTGGATTAACGCTGTTAAGGGAATGGATTTTAAGATGGATGGATATGAACTCAACTATATAAACAGAAAGAACGAAAGCGGAGGAGGTGTGGCGGTATATGTGGACAAACATTTGAATTACAGGGTATTGCAAAATATGTCAACTGCAATTGACAATCTGTTAGAATGTGTAACTATTGAAATTTGTAAAGAAAAAAACAAAAATGTAATAATTAGCTGTATATATAGGGCACCAGGTTCCAGTATTGAATTATTCGAGGATTGGATCGAGGCATCTTTTTCAATTATGAATATTTTCATCTGTGGTGATCTTAGCATTGATCTGACTGATGAATTCATTAATACAATGTACAGTATGAACCTTTATCCAAAAATCCCCAGACCTAGCAGAATCACACCCCACAGTTCCACATTAATCGACAACATATTCACTAATGACACAGAAAACAATACTGTGAGCGGATTACTGATCATTGACATTAGTTACCACCTACCAGTTTTTACAGTTTATGATGGCAACTTCAAAGGAAATCACCCAGATGCAAGACTAACATACAGACGATTGAGGACAGATGAAACTATGAATGCATTTAAAAATGACTTGCTGGCGCAAAATTGGAATGTTATATACAAGGGAAATAATATTGACAATGCGTATGAAACATTTTTAAGGATATTCACATCACTATGTGACAAAAATTGTCCAATAAAACAATATAGTAGAAAACATAAATATACGGATCGACCATTGATCACAAAGGTGTTACAAAATGCCTGTAAAAAGAAAAATACACTTTATAGAGAATTCATAAAACAAGGAACTAAAGAGACAGAGAATAAATATAAGAAATATAAAAATAAATTAACCAATATTATAAGAGTTAGCAGAAAGGAATACTATCGTGAAATATTAAATAGTAACAAAAACAATATTAAAGGAATACGGGCTATATTAAATAATATATAGCCAAAAATGGCTCTAGACAATGTTACCCTCAATATTTTATAGATAACACATTAAAAAAGACAATGTAGATGATATAGTTAATAGTTTTAATCATTTTTTTGTAAGTATTGGACCAAACCTGGCAGAAAAAATCCCTGAGCTATTGTCATCTCAGGATTGGAATTATAATCTTATAGAGAGAAATCAAAGCTCAATGTTCCTCACAGCAGTGGAAAAAAAATTGATATTGTACATAATTGTAAAGATAAAACATCTACCGATTGTAATAACATTGATATGAAAATTGCGAAAAGTGTCATTGAGGGGATTTCAAAACCACTAACTTTAATTTGTAACTTATCATTCCAAACCGGTAAATTTCCAAACAAAATGAAAATAGCTAAAGTTGTGCCGCTGAATAAAACTGGGGATAGACACCACTTCACAAATTACAGGCCTGTTTCTTTACTACCACAATTCTCAAAAATTCTAGAAAAAATATTCAACAACAGATTAGACAAATTCATGGATAAACATAAATTACTCTCTGACAGTCAATAGACAGTCACATCAAACAGTTCAACATCACTGGCATTAATGGAATCAATTGAGGAAATCACCAACGCCATAGATAATAAACGATACGCAATTGGAATATTCATCGACCTCAAGAAAGCTTTTGACACAATCAATCATGACATATTAATCAATAAACTGGAACGGTATGGGATCAGAGGGATAGTTTTGCACTGGGTGAAGAGTTATTTAAGGGATAGAGGCAATTTGTAAAGTTGGGAGATTGTGCTTCCTCATGCTTGGACATTGCCTGTGGTGTCCCCCAGGGGTCAGTACTGGGTCCAAAACTGTTCAGTCTTTATATAAATTATATCAAAGTCTCTACGGTATTAAAATTAGTTTTATTTGCAGATGGCACAAATATTTTTTGTTCAGGGGGGAATTTACAGGAGATTCTGCAGTTGATCTCCCCATTTCTGACCACATGCTTATTTCATTCACTGTTAATATCAATCTATCCAAAACTAAACTGTCTCGCACCATGTCATTCCGTAACATTAAGGACATTAACTTAACTACACTACACACTGGTATTGCCAATCTTCCCTGCATCAACCCCACATCCACTCCAGATGAACTGCTTTCCCACTACAACAATGGCCTCCACAATCTCCTGGACACCCTGGCACCTTTAAAAACACGGACTGTCTCCTTCACCCAATCTGCACCTTGGTTTACACCCGAACTCCGCCAGATCAAAGCCAAATGTCGTCAACTGGAACGCCTCAGCAGAAAAACCAGTCTCACTGTTCATATGGACATGTACAAGAATCACATTCTTTTCTATAAGGACTCACTCTCTACTGCAAAATCCACCAACTAAGCAGATCTAATCAGACAAGGCCATGGAAACACTCAAGCATTATTCACCCTGGTTAACAAAACACTACACTCACCAGACTGTCTCCCTCCCCATTTCTACTCAACTGACTTCTGTAATTCCATTGTGACATTTTTCAGCACAAAGATCGACAGTATTCATCAGCAACTAGCCCCTCTCATTTCAGCCCCTTCCCCCTTCCCAGCTTTCCAAATGCCTTTCTCCCACCCCTTCTCCAGATTCAAACTTCCCGTTGTTGCTGACATATCGGATCTCATCCACAAATCCAACCGTCTACCTGTCAGCTTGATCCTCTCCCTACCTCCCTGGTCAAAGCCTCCATCCAGTCTCTGACCCTTCTAATAACTGCTATTGTCCATTCCTCTCTCACCTCTGGTATTGTTCCCTCATCTCTCAAATCTGCCATAGTAACCCCAATTCTCAAGAAACCTGGTGCTGACCCCAACAATCTCAACAACCTTCGTCCCATCTCCAATCTCCCTTTCCTCTCCAAAATCCTGGAAAAAACTGTTGCATCTCAGGTCCATAATCACCTCTCTCTCAATAACCTCTATGAACAATTCCAGTCTGGCTTTCGTCCATCTCACAGCACTGAAACTGCTCTAGTCAAGATCACCAACGACCTCCTCATGGCTGCTGACACTGGACTCATTACCATCCTCATCCTCCTCAACCTGAGTGCGGCCTTTGACACAATCTCCCACACCATTCTCATTGACAGATTAGCCGCCATTGGACTATCCGACACACCCCTGGACTGGTTTAAATCATATCTCTCTGGCCGCACACAGCAGGTTCAACTGAAAACATTTACATCACAACCGGTCCCCCTCTCCTCTGGTGTACCTCAAGGTTCTGTGCTTGGACCTCTCCTTTTTATCATCTACCTCCTCCCCCTTGGCAGTATTTTCCATAAATATAACATTCATTTTCACTGCTATGTGGATGACACCCAGCTCTACCTGTCCACCAAACCCACCTCCTCCCTCCCACCCACCTCCCTCTCCGATTGCCTACAGGAAATCAGTTCCTGGTTCTCCTACAATTTTCTCAAACTTAACAGTGACAAAACTGAGCTCCTTCTCATCGGCACCAAATCCACCCTTTCTAAGACAAACAGTTTCTCCATCTCTTTTGACAGCTCCTCAGTATGCCCCTCCCCCCAGGTTAAGAGTCTGGGTGTCATCCTTGACAGTACTCTATCATTCCAGTCCCACATTAGTAATGTCACCCGCTCAGCCTACTTCCATCTACGTAATATCTCACGCCTCCGCCCATCCTTCACACCCAACAGTACTGCTATCCTGGTCTACACTCTGGTCGCATCCCGTCTTGATTATTGTAACTCCCTGCTTTTTGGTTTACCTGACAAATCCATCCATAAACTGCAACTTGTTCAAAACTCTGCCGCCAGAATCATTGCCAGTACCCCCTCTTTCAGTCATATAACACTTGTCCTGCAGCAGCTCCATTGGCTTCCTATCAAATACCACATCACCTATAAAATCCTTCTTCTCACCTTCAAGGCCATCAACAACCTCGCCCCTCAGTATCTTGCTGAGCTCCTTCACATTAACATACCCACCCGTACTCTCAGGTCCTCCTCTTCCATCCAACTCACCCTCCCACCTGCTCGCCTATCCACCATGGGGTCGAGAGCCTTCAACTGCTCGGCCCCCCACCTCTGGAACTCACTGCCAAAGGACATACAACTCTCAGACTCTGTCACCACCTTCAAATCCCGCCTTAAAACTCACCTGTTCAAACTAGCATATTTACTATAATCTTGGGACTGGAATAACCTCACTGTTGCACTTTACTGTTTTATGTATTGCACTTTGTTATGTTTTGATTGAGTGTCATGTTTTTATTAATTGTTTTTACTGTCCTTTTGTATGGTGACCTTGAGTGTCCTGAAAGGCGCCTATAAATAAAATTTATTATTATTATTATTATTATTATTATTATTATTATTATTATTATTATTATGATTACTGCCGAACTGTGTGAATTAAAGAAGTGGTTTGACAGAAACAAATTATCATTAAATATAAACAAAACTAAGTTCATGTTATTTTGGAATTGTAAAAGGAACACTCAAGTACTAATACAGGTAGATGGGTTGACATTGTAAGGGCTCATGAAAATAAATTTCTTGGTGTAATTGTGGACGAAAAATAACATGGAAATCACACATAAAACATGTACAAAACAAAGTGTCATGGAGCATCTCAGTACTAAGTACTAAGGGCTGTGTGCTGAGTCCAGTCTTGTACACACTGTACACTTATGACTTATGACTGCGACTGTGTCGCTACTCACGGCTCCAACACCCTCATCAAATTTGCGGATGATACAACCGTTGTGGGGCTCATCAACAACGGTTATGAGACACCATAGGGGGAGGAGGTCCAAGCACTGGCGGCCTGGTGCAGTGACAACCACCTCAACCTCAACACCAAGAAGACAAAAGAAGTCATTATTGACTTCCGGAAGTTGAGAACCACACTGCACTCAGGCCTGAGCATCAATGGGGAGGAAGTGGAAGGGGTCACCAGCTTTAAGTTTCTTGGCCTGCACATCTCGGAGGACCTGGGCTGGACTGTGAACACTGCCCACATCATCAAAAAGGCTCAGCAGCGTCTCTTCTTTCTAAAAACACTGAGGAGGAACAAACTCCCTCCACCTCTGCTGAGAAACTTCTACCACTGCACAATAGAGAGTGTCCTCACCTATGGCTGTACGGTGTGGTACGCCAGCTGCACTGCATCTGAAAAGAAACAACTGCAACGGGTCATCAAGACGGCTGAGTGGATCATCGGCTCCCCACTTCCACGCCCAGAGGAGATCTATTCCAGCCGTCTCCTCCGACGGGCCACAAAGATTCGGAATGACCCCGCCCACCCAGGACACTCTCTATTCACCAGCCTTCCCTCTGGCAGACTCAGAGTCATGAGAGCCCGCACCAACAGACTGAAACACAGCTTCTTCCCCATGGCTGTGAGGAGACTGCTACAGAACCAATTCCTATTGGTGGCCTCGGAGCGCCATCTGCTGGAAAAAAAAAAAAACAGTCACTGACGCACTCACAGCTCCCAGGCCTCCCTAGTGTGATTCCAAATAGTAATGAGGTGAGCCCATGTTTATAAAAGGTGTTCACTGTTGATTCCATTTAGATTTTGTCAGAATCCAGGTTTTACAGTATACAGTGCAGAGAGGGAAGTGCACTAAGACTGAGTGCACCCCCTCAACGTTTTGTCCCCAAAGGTTCATGTTCGGGACAATGCGAATGCTGCTATTATATTTGGGGGTTATAAACGTGTGTCTTCACTGAAGTCCTGGAGGCGTTGGTTTAGGTGATCCTGAGTGCTGTTGTCATGATTTTTGGGACTCCTGCAGGCTGCCTTTGAGGTCCTTTTTTGTGGGGAGGAAAAAAAATCTGTTTACATCTGATCAGATATGCACACAGTTTTTAGTGCACACTTACCTGTCTTTATGTGGGAAAAACAGTCATTTTCATCTGGAGTTACATAGTGGTTTTAGTTTATATCTTACCACTCTCAGGTCCTGCTAAATTAATGGTAGATAAATGGGGAAAATATGTGGCTGAAGATATTCCTCTTTGGCATTATATCACCTAGGATGTTGTTTCAAAAAATGGGTCCATTGAGTAAGGATTGTTTAGAAAGATGGAGAGTATTGTTAGAGGAAAATGAGCAGGGAAAGAAAGTAGGGAAGAAACAGAAAGTGGATTGGCAAGCTTTCCAAAAGTGGGAAAGGGAAGCTAAATCCTTGGCAGGCTTAATGTTGAAACAAGAATTGAAAGACAAGAGTAAGTGTAAAAAGAAGGAAAAACAGAAATGTAGGGCAAGAGATAGGGCTCTACTCCTCCATATGCTGTCTCCACTGCTGCAGCCCCCCCTTCTCAAGATTCACATGGCCCTGATGCCGAGCAACTTCAAAGAGAGGGGGAAGAGGCATTGTTGTACCCTGACCTTTCTGCTCTTCACCTGACCTCCAAGGAGACAAAAACTAACCTTGCTCCCTCCAGACAGTGTGTTTCTCCACTAGCACCATCTTTTAACTATTGGTTGCAGAGCCAAGGGGACAAAGGAGGCGTTCACCAAATGCCCATGATGGTCTTTCCCAACCCCCAGCCACAACCAACAGGAAACAAAGCACACAGCCACTGGGATCCAGGAGTGCTTGTGTACAGACCATGGCAGCCAGATGAGCTGAAGGAGGTTGCAGAGGAGCTGCCTGATCCACAAGACTGGAGGTGAGAAATGGGTCACTGCCATGCAACAATTATTGGCCATGTATAATCCAACCCTGCAAGAAGTGGAGGCTGTCTGTCGCAGATGTTTTAAGCTTCGATGGGCAAACATTCGACCTGCCAACTGGTCCACCAGCCCAGCAGTGGGGTACAGGGATTTTACCACAATGATGGACAGGTTGTATGAGGCAGTACGCACGGCTTTTCCCTTGAGGGTTTGCTGGCCTGAAATCCACAATACCAAACAGAAGGAAGGTGAGTCAGTGGCTGATTACCATACACGTATGGAAACTGTCTTTGCAGCTCACTCTGGCATTGACTCACAAAATGAGGCATGCAGTGACCTTTTAAAGACTGCTCTGGTGAATGGTCTCCGTCCAGACCTCAAGAATCGTGTCATGTATTTGCTGGGAAACTGAGCCCATTGCCACAGTTTGGACACACGTTTTGCACGCTGAGAAAAATAGGATAGACTTGGATTTCAAGCAGTCCAAAAAACTTCAGTCTCCTCAGTTAATGTTTTATCAGCAGGGGGGTCAACAGCATCCTGGAAAAAACTGGAAGAAAGACAAAGGGAAAAGAAGACACAGCCCACATGCAGCACCTCAGGAAAGGCACAGCAGCACTGATGGCCACAAGTTAAGGTGTTACAGATGTGAAGGCTTCGGGCACATTTCACATGACTGTGCTACTGGACTGGCAAACATGAAGAACAAGTTAAGAGAAACTCCTGGCCAGATGCACCACCTCAGGGGCTCTCTGTTCATTCTCCAGGATTACTGTTGACGCAGCAATAGGAGACAGCGGAGGCAGGTCAGAGCATTGAGCAGCACACAGACACATTAACACAACAACAGACACAAGGTGTAAATGACACACCAGCTGTTACATACCACCAATGTGTGAAGTTAACACTTGACTCCAAGACACCCCCTAGGATGACTCTAAATGTGCATAATGTAAACGTGACATTCCTTGTAGATTCAGGAGCAGAGGTTTCAGTAATTCAGTCTAAAGTTCTCCATAACGCTCCCAAAACAACTCAGTTCCTAAAAACAGTAGGAGCATCAGGCATTCCAGGATTTGAACCCATATCTGAACCATTAACCGTGTGTTTTGGGGATTACACAGGGGAGCACCCATTCCTCCTACCTAATGTGTGCCCTGTTAATTTACTAGGCCGAGACCTAATGTGTGCTCTGAGTATTGAGGTGCACTGTGATCCCACAGGCATAAAAATAATAAGTACTATTGCGGGCTTATATCCTGTTTGCTCTGTTGAGAATGATTATTATTATGCATGGGATCTAGTGAACCCTCCTGATATAGACAAACTTTGGTCTACAGTACCCCAAAAGTCAGAGGCTCCTGAATGTTTGCAATGTGTGTCACATATCTCACCAACTATCAGAAATTACATATATGAAGAAAAATGGGATATACAAGATAATGACATCATAGTAATAGACACAGTATTTGTAGGTTCAAACTTCGCTGCTGCATCTGTACATCTGAAACTCAAATGAAACTGTTTTCACTACCTGGTTCTGTGCCCCACATTCCATTAACAAAAGACTCCAACTGTGAATGCGGGGATACAGGACCTTGGGTAAAAGCCATAGAGGTTTCAGACTGGCAAATTAGACCAGATGGTAGCTCTTACTCTACTTCTTTAAATACTACGTCTTATTTAGTAGGGCTAAAGGCAGCAGTTGTTCGCACTGTTAGAACACACATTACTACAACAATACTTATGACACTGACTGCTGAAGAGAAGATATTAATATCAACAGTGCCTGAGATTTTGTGGGCTCCTAGTAAGTTTGATTTTGGAAATATGAAAGGGGCAACTCCTGTTATTGTTCAACCAAAATCAACCTTTAGACCCTGTAAAAAACAATATCCACTCAGCCCAGAGGCTATTCAAGGCATTGCTCCTGTCATTCAGTCACTTATAGATCAAGGTGCCATTGTGGAATGTCCTCCTTCACCATGTAACACCCCCATCCTACCTCTAAAGAAACCAAATGGGGGTTGGAGGCAAGTCTGACCCCTCAGGGCAACAAATGAGGCTGTGCAACACCCAGCCCCCACTGTACTGCTTTCATAGGTGTCAGCAGACTCCTGTTGGTTTTCTGTCATTGAATTGGCAAATGCATATTTTAGCATTCCTGTTCATCCTGACTCATAGTTTTGGTTTGCTTTCACTTTTAATGGTAAACGTTACCTGGACCAGATGGCCACAGGGTTTTGCCTCCAGCCTTACTTTGTTTTCTGTGGCTGTGGCAGAAAACCTGTTGCATTGTCAGCCAATGCATGGTAGCACACTTGTGCAGTATGATGATCATCTCTAGGTGTGTTCCACCACACAAGAAAATTGTAAAGCTGGCACAATGTTGCTGTTTTGGCTTTTGGCTGAAAATGGTCACAACGTTTCAAAAGACAAGCTGCAGCAAGTGTACCAATCAGCGCGTTATCTTGGCCATATCATCACTCCGGAGGGTTGTAAATTGGGTCTGGACCGCATCCAGTCAATCTCGGATGTTCCAAAGCCATGCACTAAAACAAATTATGTCCTTTTTGGGCTTAGTATGCTTTTGCTATCCATGGATTCATGTTTTTGTGGAGCTCTCCCAACCCCTTATGACATCACTCAGGGGGGAAAGACATTTGGCCATGACTGACTTTTTGACTTTGACAGACAAAAACTGCTTACCTGACTCCAGCAAAACTTCTACACTGGAAACTGTATTACTGACCATGTCGACTGTTACCCTGAAACAGTGAAATTACTAATCAACATTACTCCCCACAGCTGAAGATGTATAACCACATCCCTGTCTGAAACTGGTTGACACGGCATCAAATCCACATGATGCATTGTTTAACACTGTGCAATTAACCATGTTTTTATGTTAATCTTTTCTAAGGTCAATGCTGCCTTTCCTGGCAGACAACCACAGCTGTGATTACCATGGTCTGCAGCTGAGCAGCAACATGACAGGCATCTCTACAGAGTTCAAGCCTGGCAAGAACTGGACTTAAAATATGTTCACATATACACACCTGATCCATAAAAGATGCTTTGTAATGGACTGATATCATCGAGGGCGCAAGAAGACACAGAGGGGAGACGTGGCATTGGCATGCCACCAACACAGAGTCAAGACATCTCAAGAGAAGAAGGACAATTGACCAAAATCATTAGATGCAGTAGAAGAACTATAAACTTAAAGGGTTTGATAATAGTGACTCAGTCATACACAAATTATACAATTTTGACTTTTTGACTTCAGAGACCTTCTTTTTGACTGTTGTATATAAAATGTTTATGTTGTGTTATTTTAATATTCTGAACAAACAATTGTGAGTTCAATTTGAATCTTTTATGTAACATTTTTTGATGTGATGATTTGATGTAATTCCCATTATGGTGTGTTGACACTTTGTGTTAAAAGGAGGGAACGTGGGAATTAAGAAACCGTTATTGGGGGGAAATTCTCTGTATCTTGAGGTGATGGCCATTTGGTAGGGGGAAAGTTTCCTGTTTGTGCTTAACCCTTCATCAGGAGGGGGGCAATTTCCTTTACTAATGTAGCGGGTAGGTGCGACCTAGGATCAAAGCTGAGATTTAGTAAAAAGGTCTGCACATTTTAAAGATTGTCAGAGAACGCTGTGGGTCTTCTCTCCATGCTGCATGTATTAAAGAGACTTGATTCCTCACACCGAGCCCGTCACTTCTTCGGAGAGGAGAATTTCCCTCACATCCGCAGTGCCCTTTTTTGGAGAATAGAAAGTGAATACAGTGATCTTTTGCAATTGTTGCCCCAAGCCTCTGCTCCATAATTTAAACATGGTAAGACTAGTGAACAGTAGAGACTGTGTGGTGATTTGTGGTCCAGAAACTGCTGCGCTTTGTTTAAAAGTGAAATGCTTCTTGACAGTTCAGTTTGTACATGTTGGAAGTGTGATTTACACCTTTCTCATCTATTGTCACCCCAAGATATTTGATTTCATGTACTCTGTCAATGTTTACACCATCTACCTGAATCTGTATTTGTATGTCCCTTTCACAGTTACCAAATAACATTATTTTGGTTTTGTTCAAGTTAAATGAGAATTTGTTTCAATCAAACCACATTTTTAACTTGCACATTTCTGTACTAATATCCTTCAATAGTTGAGGCAAATTCTCTTCAGGGCAGAAAATATTTGTATCATCAGCAAACAATACCAGTTTCAAAACACTGGATACTTTGCGTATGTCATTAATATAAAGGATAAACAATTTAGGGCCCAATATTGACCCCTAGGGGAAGTAATGTAATGTACAAACATGAGGAGAACTCTCCCAGCTTCACAAAATTGTTGTCTTTTACTTAAATAACTTTTAACTCAGTGAAGTAATACCCTCCTGATGCCATATTGTTCCCATTTATTAATCAAGATGTAATGGTTGATTGCATTAAAGGCGTTTTTAAGATCGATAAATACCCCAGCTGCATATTTTTTTGTGATCTATAGAGTTTGTCATTTCTTCCACTGATTCTATTAATGCGAGTATTGTTGATCTGTTTGATCTGATTCCATGTTGACTGTCAGTGAGCAATTTGTGCTTTTCTATAAATTTGTCTAAAAAGAGTTTATAAAGAGTTTATCGAGAATTTTGGAGAATTGTGGAAGTAAAGAGACAGGTCTGTAATTTTTGAAGTCGTGTCTGTTCCCAGTTTTGTACAGCAGTATGATTTTAGCTATTTCCATTTTCTTTGGAAATGATTTTGAAATCACGTCAATAATCTTTTTCACTAATGTCATGTCAACTGTATAACAATCCGTGGATCATTTGTTTTTACATTTTTTTTATGATTTGCAATTTTTATTTTATAATCAAATCAGTTACATCACATGGTATACATAATGCCGTCTATTTCAACAACAAAACCTACCCCCTTCCCACCCCTCCCACCCACACCTAAGAGGGGTCAACCAATCTATAAAGTGGCTTGTACATCATGAATTCACAACACACATTATTAACCAAAGAAAGACATGACAGGGCATGTCTTTCTAAATAATTCTAAATAAAATTCTGTAAGTAATCTAAAAGGAATATATATCCTAAGAAAACTGAAAAGAAAATAAGTAAATAAATAAATTAACTTTAAAGAAATACAATAAAGTCACATGCCCATCATAACTCAAACCTATTCATCACAAACATTGTGCCTACACTTGTTCTTTACACTGGTACATATATGGTGTCGAGGTCCATGCCCCATTTCAGGAGATATTTTTCTGTTCTGTTCTGCATCCTATATGACATCCTTTCATAAGCAGCTACTTTGCCCAACTCAGTCACCCAGTCCTCAAAAGGAGGTTCTCCCGCTGTCTTCCAATTCCTGCGAATGATGTGTTGTCCAATCATGATAGCAGTCTGAGTCCAATATTTCAGTGGTTGGGGAAAGGCAGATAACGCTTGACAGTCTCCTAATATATATAACTTGGGACAGAGCACAAATTGCCTTTTTATGACATTGACAATGTAACAGTGAATCTTCATCCAATATTGATTAATCTTAAGGCATGACCAAAGCACACGTACCAGTGTATCTTCATCCATACAACACTTTCAACAAATAGCTGACTCTTTTAAGCCAAGTCTGAAAAGCCTACTCTGGGTCCAATAGAATCGGTGCAGAATTTTAAATTGAATAAGCCTCACCCTCAGGTCCCTTAACATTGGTCAGGAGTTTCCACAAATTTTAACCCATTCCTCTTCAATTTATGATATCCCCAAATCTCTTTCCCAGGAAACTCTCAGGGCCGAGACACCTTTAACTCCTCCATATTCCATCAGCATCCTATAATATTTAGCTGCTTCATGACCTTCACCCAGTACCTGGAGAATTTTATCTAACTTATCTGCTGGCCTTGGGGAGTGTAAACTTGACCCGAAAGTCTTTTGCAATACATGGTGTAACTGAAGATATCTCCAGAACTGGGTTTTGGGTAAATCATATTGTTGTTTTAGATCTTCAAATGATTTAAGTTTATCGGTGCTGTATACATTTTCTAATATAATGATGCCTCTCTCTACCCACTCCTTCCAAATAAATGTTTTTTTATTAATATTTGAATTTAGGATTTAGCCAAATGCTAGCATCCTTACTTAAATAAGGATCAAATTCTGTCAGCCCTGAGATCTTCCTCCATGCCCTTTGAGTTGAAATATGACTGGGTGATCCTTCATATGTTTAGATGTTTTAGTGGACAAGCAGTGAAGCAGAGGGGGGCAGATACAAACTGCTCTATGCTGTACCATGGTGGGGCTCTCTCCGGTGGCAATGCCCAGTGTGCCAAGTGTCTGAGGTTAAATGCATAATAGTAATATACCAAATTTGGGAACCCTAAGCCACCGCTATTGACCGGCCTTTGTAATTTCCTCATATTCCTATGTGGTCGCTTTCCATTCCACAAAAAGTCTTTAAATATGTTATTAAATCATTTAAAATAGCTGTCTGTGATTTCTAATGGGAAAGAGTGAAGTAAATAATTCATCCTGGGGGTGCAGTTCATTTTGATAACATTAACTTTTCCCCTTAAAGACAAGTACAGTGACGACCAGCATTTTACATCAATATCTCGTCTCTGTATTAAGGGGTCAAAGTTCGCTTTGATGATATCATCCAGTTTAGGGGGAAAGAGGATGCCCAGATATTTCAACCCCTACGTAGGTCATCTGAATCTGCCAGCTTGAAGGAGTGTAGTCAGACAATACTTTGTCAGAGGTAGTGCCTTGGATTTATCCCAGTTGACCTTATATCCCGAGATCTTTGAAAAAGTGTTAATTGTGTTCAACAATGAGGGTATTGATACCGCAGGTTCCGAAACCACTAAAAGAATGTCATCCACGAACATCAGTAATTTGTGGATGGAGCCATTATACGTAACTCTCGGAAAATTATCATCACACCTAACTGCGGCTGCAAGAGGTTCCATCACCAAACAGAATAACAGAGGGCTGAGTGGTGACCCCTGATGTGTACCTCTTCCCAGCTCAAAATATGAAGAAATGTACCCATTAGTTTGTACTGCTGTTTCTGGCCGATTATATAATAGATGTACCAACTTAATTAAAATTTCTCCAAAACCCAAAATTTCTAAAGTCCTAAACAAAAATCTCCACTCCACCCTATCAAACACTTCTTCAACATCAAGCGAAACAGCAGCAATCGGTAAATTGGAATTTGAAACTGCCCACATAATATTAATAAAACGTCTAATGTTGTCTGCAGAGCTATGCTTATGAATAAAACCCACCTGATCGTCATGCACTAGAGAGGTCATTACCTTCTCCAATCTATTTGCAAGTACTCTGGACAAAATCTTGGTATCTAATGGATTAAGAGAAATCGGACGATAGTTCTTACAGTAACAAAAACAAGTGTTATTAAAGCTTTTAATAGTGTAGCTCGTAGCTCCCACTTTACAAATGCCTCATTGTACATAAGAAGCAGTAAAGGTGTCAATTCAGTGACGTAACATTTAAAAAATTTAACCATAAAGTCGTCTGGCCCCGAGGCTTTTCCATTCCTTTAATTACCCCAGCAATTTCTTCACTGGTTATCGGGCGGTCTAGATCTGTCTTTTGTGAGTCAGACAATCTGGAAAGAGCTAATCCTTGAAAAATTGTTTCCATACACTCTTCACTCAATTGAGAGTCTGATGTATACAAATTTACGCAAAACTCTGTAAACATATTATTAATATCTACAGATCTGGCTTTTAGTTCTCCCTCCTCTGATCTAACGGCCGGGATAATAGCCGACGGTTCTTTCTGTTTTCAGCAGTTTGCCAATAATTTGCCTGCTTTATCCCTTGATTCGTAATATTTTTGTTTCATTCTGAAGAGCGAGAACAACACTTTCTGTGACAGGATACAGTTATAATCGTATCCTCAGAATTAAAGTTACTTTTTGAGTTAGTTTCATACCTCTTAATTTTGTCTTCAATCTCAGCCTGTTTTGCAATGCTCCTCTTTTTTATGCGAAGCATATTGAATGATAAAGCCTCTCAGTACAGTTTTCAGCGCTTCCCAGGCAATCCCTGCAGAGGGCACTGTGGGTTCATTCAACTCAATATATATTAATTTGGTCTCTTAATGCCTCCTTAAACTTAGATTCCTGTAAAAGATATGAATTAAATCTCCACCTTGGAATCCTGTCACTGAAAGGCATCAACTCCAGGCTAACTAAAGCATGGTCCGAAACAAAAATGCTCCCAATAGAACAGGAAATTACTGACTGCAGAAGGCTTTTGGAAATGAGAAAAAAAGTCTATTCGGGAAAATGTTGTGTTTGGAGCTAAATAAAAGGTATAATCCTTTACTTCTGGATTCAAAATCCTTCACACATCTATGTAACCCAAACACTCAGCCATATGTCTCAGTGCCAAAGATGCTTTAGGCATCCTAATCGGGATAGTACTGCTACGATCAAGTATAGAATCTATTACCAAATTAAAATCACCACCAATGATAACATTATAATCTCCTGCCTGTTGCATTTTAGCCTCCAAGTCAGCAAAAAAACTGTGGTTCATTTCCATTTGGAGCATAAATATTTGTCAAAATAATCATGTGACCTTGTATTTCTGCAACTATTATAAGGACCCTTCCCATGGTATCTTTAATTTGCCTGATGCACTTGAATTGTAATTTTTTATCAATGAGTGTAGAACCCCACGGCTTTGGCTAGATCCTACACTGTAATAAACATGGCTCACCCAGTCTCTACACAATTTCTCTGATTCCTCAGCAGAGAGGTGTGTCTCCTGTAAAAACACTACATTGAATTGTTTGGGTTTCAGGACAGAAAAAAGCTTTTTTCGCTTAATTGGATGCCCCAGGCCCTTCACATTCCAAGTGGAGATGCACAGATTGTCAAATTTAGTAGTCATAAACAAGTTTTAGAAATAAACACATGAAAAACAGCCACCCCTAAACTATGTGCTTATGACTGATATCCTTGTCAGACCCCTCCAACCAGAAGACCTCTACACATAGCGCGTAAAACTGAACTCTGTGCTCCCCCTTTTAACAAAACAAAACTGACAGTCCATGAACGTCAACTGACCAAATGACATACCCCACACAACCCCACCGTATCTTTATCACTTCTATGTAAATCAAAAGTTACAAGGAGGTCACTGCAAATAAAATGATGTTTTTTTTTGTTTTTTTTAAACAAAGTTCAGTGGCAACCAGGAGGGAGAGGAGGAAAAAAGAAAAATATATATGTATATATTCCTGCACATTGTCCCATAATCAACTCCCCAGTTATTCCCTCCATCCCCTTAGTGACCTCCTCCCAATTACCATGTCTCAAAACTGAAAATATTGTCCAAAAGGCATTCTTGTTTTGGTCCTAATCGTTTCCAGACCATACTTATCCCAGAACCTCTTGAATATATTCCACTGCTTTTTTCGGATCATCAAAACGCCTCTGGGCCCCATTGTAGTCGATCCTTAGGATAGCAGCGAACTTCGTGTTACACTCCCGTCAAGCTTTCTTGCATTCCCTGAATTTATCCCACTTCAGTTGTGTGGCCCGTGAAAAGTCAGGGAATATCATGATGCGATTACCCTCCCAGGTCAGCTCAGTTTTATTCCATGCAGTGTGTAAAATGAGCTCTCTGTTGGCTGAACGCGGGAAGCAAACCAGGGTCGTTTGCAGTCTCTCCCCTGGATTTGGCTGTGGTACCGGAGCCCTGTGCGCAGATCGATGTCAGTAGTTTCTGCATGAAACCGTCATATCCTCGCGTTCTTTACCTTCTGGGACACCCACAAATCATAGATTATTCCACCTGCTGCAGTTCTCCATATCTTCAAGTTTATCACGGAGGTCCTCCATCTCAGCTTTAGTGGTGGCAGGGTTAGCCTCCAGCGACGCCTTCATTTTTTATCAGTGTCCTCCAGCCATTCCACCCTCTTCTCTACTTCCACTATTCGCGAGATCAGTGAAGACAGTTTCCCTTCAACGGAGATTGTGGTTCGGTGTATGTCCTTGAGGCTGGCTAGATTGCCGGATATTTTCTGCAGTGTAGCAAAGATGTTAGCAATATTCTGGCCGACGTGTGTCGCCTCTGGGCCTTCTGAACTGTTGCCGCCGCAATCATGATGTGGAGTCTGAGACTGTAAATGCCTCTTAATATCCCTGCTTTTAAGCTGCTTTGCCATCTTATGTGACCAAAAGCGTTTCTGAATGTAAAACACAGTCGTTTGACTATTGTACACAATAACCACAGGATAAATTTAATGATGCTAGTCAGAGCCTCGGCTCAGGCAGCCATCTTCCCCAACCACGTCACGTGACTCCTACTGCACTGCAACCCTGTTTTTACATTTTTTAACAAAATCCACTGCTGTAAGAAACATAGAGCTGGAACTTCTATCGATCAACTTATCATTCCCTTCTTCAGATGTCTCTGGATGCGGGATGTTCCCTTCAAGCTCAGGTCCAACACTTACAAAGAACTGAATAAAACTGTTAACCACATCATTCATATTATAAACTTCCTTATTATTATAATTATCAATAAAATACTTAAAATAACTCATTTGTCTATATCCCATTTTTATAATACTATTTAGTATGTCCCATATTCCTCTAATACTGTTTTTGTTATCATTTAATAATTTCTAAGAGTAATCATACTTGCTACGTTTCTGCTACGTTGTTTGATTGGAGAATTTTTATCATATAATGACCTGAATATTCCTATGTTTCGTTTGCACTGTCAGTGTCTTTTTCGTTATATCATATCCCAGTTTTGTGACAGTAAATCATTCTGTAGTGCATTTATTGGTTCCTCTGACCTCACTTGTCTGTATTCTGTTTTTCGTCTAGCTGATCATTCTTGAAGTTGCTATGGCAAACTGTAAAAACTGGTGGGTGATTGCTGATGTCACCTATTAATAATCGGCTTACTGTTTTGTTTTCAATGTCATTGGTGAATCTATTAGAGAAGGACAATGTGACCTTATTCTGCTGGGTGTGGTGATATTTGGATATCAGCTCAATCTGTCATTTTGTGCTTATTAGGATTAAACAAGTCAATAGTGAAGTCTCCACAGATGAAAACTGCTTTGTGACTCATTTCTGAAAATGTATTCTCCATCCAGTCATTAAATACTTCAATATTAGAGCCTGGTGCTCTTTATATACAATATAATGAAAAATAATTCATCCATATTCATCATAATTGTATGATGGATAAACATAAGACTTGACCGCTACCTGCAGAAAAGCCCCACATTTACCAGCCTCAACATTAAAGTAATTATCACATTAATGCATCAGTAGTTTTATTTGATCTGAAATGGCCCTTTCTGCATGATAAGTAGGTTTTACTTTTTGTTAATTTGGTACTTTTACCTGAGTAAAAGATATGCGTACTTCTTTTGCCACTGCAACCCTGTGTCAAATCAGTCCGTTAGCTCGATGCTAACATATATTATGAATTACCAGTAAGGCACTTCTGAAGATTAGCATCGTGATATTATCCTTACAAATGATGCATTTTTTTTCTCCAAATGCTTAACATAAAAAGAAATATGAGCTCATAAATTCCCCATGCTCACTGGAAAGGAACTAATAGCGTCTGACTTCTCTCCGTGTGTCCACTTGTTGTTGTTGTAGATAGATAGATAGATATATAGCTAGATAGATAGTACTTTATTGATCCCAAGCTGGGAAATTCTTTTGTTATAGCAGCATTATTCAAACAGTATTAAAATATAGAAATATAAAATATATACAAAATGAGTACTAAAATTAAAATATACAAGAAATATGCAAGAATCGGATAAAATAAATAAAATATCAAATTGCAGGGGTAAATGGATCAAGTTACATACACAGCACAGTCCAAAGTGAGGTAGAGGATTATAAGAATGTGGAAAATAGTGAAGGATGAGAGTGCTATAGGGCTTTGTTTTAGCCATGTTACACACAGAAAATGAATTAACATGGTCTTACATGAAATGTAGTTGCATGGTAGTTATGCTTGCAGCATTACTAGGCTACCTGGGCATTGATAGTCATCACCGAAAAATATATGAAAATAGTGAGAAAAAAAAAAAATCCACTGACAATATGAAAGGATGACTGTTGTCATGGCCACATCGCTTCGTACTTGAAGCGCTGCCCACTGCTGTGTCTACCGCGCCAGGAATTACTTTCACAGTGTGATTGGCTCCTTCTTTGTCACCAGACATCGTACAACTCACACGATTGGACCACAGATACGGTTCTGGCGCGTGGTTGCAATTCCTGATCACCGATTGGCCCGAAACATGCAGGACTTGGTAGCGCCGCATGTTGTCTATGAGCTGCGATTGGACAGGAAGCCAGGTGCTTTTGTGCAGGGTGTACGCTGCACAGTCGTCGTCATATAAATATACACTCCTGCTGAGCTGTCACAGACGGGTGGGCTGGATACAAGTAACAACGACTTAGTAACTGTTATCATATCTGGAGTAAACTTCACACAGGTGAGAAGCTTCATGTATCGCCTGCAACTTCATATTTTTAATCCCTAAGAAAGCACATAAGAAAATGACATGGCATTTGTGTTTGTCTCATTTGAACTGTGTTCGATTCTTCTGTTTAGTTGAATAGAGGATGTTAGTCAACCTGATATCACGGATGTCTTTGTGAAAGGTTAGTTCAAACATAAATGTTAACTCACACAGCCACCACTTTTATAACACCGTTGTTTTACAAATGTGAGACACAAGCAAACCTATGTTGAGTTAAGCTGCTGCTTGTGTATACTAGCTCTCAGAGTTGGAAACAAGGACGCCGGTCCGTCCGCTATTTGGTCCGGGTTGCTATGTAGCTGGCTGAAATTATCGTGCTGTTTCTACGTATCCCAGCAAATTCGGTGTCCTGCGTAGCGATTTTATCCAACTAAACCCTTTTAAAACCATACCCGCATACTATTTTAGGCAACAAACCAGTTGTTTATTATGATTGACGGTTCAGTGCGATAAAGTCTAATGGGTTACAGATTGGTCGCAAACGACTTAAATGCCAGGAAATCCCGTTACCCTTTTACCCAGTTTCGTCCGTATCTGGTCAGTAGTACAAGCTTTATGTAGCTGGTTAGGTATGTATAATAAGCAACACAAGCGAAGGACCACATCGCTGTCAAACTTCAGACATGAGCCAGCTACCGTTGGCAACTTTCGGTGTGGTTTGTTGTCTGTTTTTTCTCAGCCTTAGCTAGTGGCGTGTACAACGACACCGGGCGTTTAGTTGATGTTAGTGTGGTTGACGTTAGTATTTAAACGTTAAGTACACGTAACATTGTCTCAACCACCGCAATAAGTGTCTCAAAACTAGTTCGACAATCTTAAATAACGTACTAACTAGTACGTTATTTAAGATTGGTCAGTATTCTCAATAACCTTGCCAGATAGATGACTCTACCTTAGCTTAATAACGTTAGCTGTAAGATCTCAGAGCTAACATTGGAACAACGACGCGAGCTTAGCGTTTCATGTCTAATGTTACCCAATGTCTGATGTTGCTTTGAAGCTCCAGTGTTATTAGCTTGGCTTCAGTTTACGGAGAAGTTATCTAGCTGTAGTTTTCTGGAAACATGTTATAGGGGCGGAAAAGCACATTTGTGAGAGGGTGCTCTCTGTTGCAAATGGCTTGTGCTCTGTGACTGGTATTATTCAGACAGAGTAAGTATGATGCACCATGATCTACTTTATTTTATTACAGTGAACGTTTTGGGAAATGTTGAATGTGCATGTATAGCTCTGAGTAGTGATGTGTGTGCGTGTGTGCGTGCGTGCGTGTGTGTGTGTGTGTGTGTGTGTGTGTGTGTACATACAATATATCTGCTGTCCTATTTATTCATACACTCCAACATTAGCAGTAAGGAAGCATTGCAGGCACTTGGTAATTACTGTCCGTATTTCAAAACTGTAGTAATCCCAACAAGGAAAACACACAACTTATTTATCAGTTTATTGAAATACTGAACATGAGACCTCTTCTTAACCCATTCAGGATGCCGGGATCAGCACCAATCAGTTGTTTGGGACCATGGCCCAAGGATGTGGGTATCATTGCCATGGAACTGTACTTCCCGTCCCAGTATGTGGACCAGGCTGAGCTGGAGCAATTAGACAGTGTGCCAGCTGGTAAATACACTGTGGGCCTGGGCCAAGCTCGCATGGGCTTCTGTTCAGACCGCGAGGACATCAACTCTTTGTGCCTGACAGTGGTCCAGAGGCTGATGGAGAGAAATGACCTCTCTTACGACAGTGTGGGTCGACTGGAGGTCGGCACTGAGACCATCATTGACAAGTCCAAATCTGTCAAGACAGTTCTCATGCAGCTGTTTGAGGACTCTGGCAATACAGATGTGGAGGGCATTGACACCACGAATGCCTGCTACGGAGGTACAGCTGCACTCTTCAATGCTGTCAACTGGGTGGAGTCCAGCTCATGGGATGGTGAGTGAACAAAGTTGTGTCATTGTTGATGTCTTTTCAGTATTACATTGTTTGCAGCTTTGGCTCTGGAGGCAGACTGTAGAGATGCTTTTGTACATAAAAGAAGTTTTGCCATTCCCCTTCAGCTCATGTTTTGATTTCTTCAGGGCGTTATGCTTTGGTTGTTGCGGGGGACATTGCTGTCTACGCCACAGGAAGTGCCAGGCCTACAGGTGGTGCAGGTGCAGTGGCCATGCTGGTTGGGCCTAATGCTCCTTTGGCCTTTGAACGAGGTCAGTTAAGTGATAACTGTTGTTGTGCACAATAAGTCAGGCAGCACTGTTCAGAAACTGACATACTAGCATATTAAGCTGATCCCATCATTTATTCTTTACTTAACTTTTGTATCAGATCACTGATGTCTTGATTTAATTTTCTTGACTGTTCGGTAAAGAGATTAATGTTGTTAGGTACTTGGAAAAAAAAAACCTGTTGATAAGAGCCAGGCTCTCTGTTGTCTTCTGTGATTTTCTTTTTCTTGACAGTTAAATGACTTTTACAATGTGCACAGGTTAGATAAGTTATTGTTTGTGTTTATTTCATGCCAAAATACAAGAAACTAGCACTGTTATTCTGGAAAAGTAAATTGAAAGCAGTACTTATAGGTGAGCATTAAACAAAAATTTATCAGTGAAAATATGTTTTTGAGTTTAGCTAGCTTGGTGTTGACAGTGCAGTCATATATAGATAGGAGTTATACATACAAAGGGGCTGAACTGAGGAGCCAACTGCTGTGACTGTGGTACAGGTCTGCGAGGAACCCATATGCAGCATGCATATGACTTCTACAAGCCAGACCTGGTGTCAGAATATCCTGTAGTCGACGGCAAGCTGTCAATAGAGTGCTACCTAAGTGCCTTGGACCGCTGCTACTCTGTGTATCGCAACAAGATCCACGCACAATGGCAAAGAGGTGGGTTAAATTGTTGTCTGTAACCAATATAGACTGATCCTCCCAACTTTTCAAAGTATATATGTAAGAAAAAGTACAACACCAGGAGCCCAAGGTAGCTATCATCAGAGTAGAGCTTTGAACTAAGCACCTGGACAGGAAAGATGCACATGCGTTTTGCATACTTATCTTACAAAAGCCCCGTTTCCACCAAGCAGTCCAATATGGTTCAGTTCAGTTCGTACACATTTCTTCTGTTTGCGCTGTGAAAAGTTTTAGATGGTACCAATGGAACTGTATCTTCACTGTGCTCACCCCTCAGTTAGGGTACCTAGCACATAGATCTGGTACTAAAAGGTGGAGCTAGAAACACTGCAGTCCTTTGACTGGTTAATAGCAGATGGTCGCTCTTGCTCAGGGCTAAATTGTGGCTGGTTTTGAAGCTTATGTAACCACTGTTCATGCAGTGTCTTACATATATTAGTAAACTATAACTATAAAATGAAAGAATGTTTGGCTGCCTCTAGTAGTGATAAGTGGATCTTCAAGTGCTCAAAAATATATTTTAATTTCAACTGAATTATGTGAACTGTATATATTCTAAAACTCACTTGGAGAAGCATTGTTCTTGTGGGCTACAGCAACAAAAAACCCCTGAGCTTGCCCTGACAAGGATTAAATACACAGACCTTGTAGTTTTAAATATCACATCGAAAGAGACTTTAATTGCAGCCTGTTCTCTTTTGTTCTGAAAATGTAAGCGTGCAACCCTGTTCTGGTGATGAGGAAATACAGCCAGTGCTGGACGAAGCAGTGAGTGACAACAACCCCACCCACATTTAAGAGGACTGTTTGAAGTGGAAACGTTAAATAGACCGAGGGTCTACGTACCATGTCTGAAAGGTTACTTTTAGTTTCAAAGATAACATACCGAAAGTGTGGTAGAAACAGGGCTAAAGTGACTTATTGAGTCTTATTACTGCCCCATATAATAATTCATCAGAAGACCTTTTTTTAAAACACCTACAAATGCCATTCTAATGTTCTAATGTTCCAGCAGAAAACCCCATATTGCTACATAATAAGAGTAGTTGTAATATCACAATTGACAGTTAGAGTGTGATGCTTATTTTCTGTACCTGTTGTCTATTTTAGTCAAAGTACCTTTGTGTTGGAAAGGTGCTGCTGCTGTCATACATGTGCAAGATAGTGTAGTGGAGGGACTGGTCAGATAAAAGCCCTGATTACAGTAGTTAAGAGGGTTTAGGACATTACCTGCTTGGTATGCTAATAAGTTTACCTAAGTTCAGTGACCATGAAGTAGTTTAATGAGATGAGCTTTTAACCTGACATGTCAAGAGGCACAACATCTGAGAACACGGGGCTATTAAAGACACATTAGGAACCATTTATAAGCAGCACAACATTTTCAGTTCTACTCTTGTGCTTTGACAGCACAAAGACACCATACATCAGCTCTGCTGACCTTGACATGACCTTTGTCATGTTGGTAGTTTGTACCTAGTGCACGATGAAGAGGTGGGTGGAGAGGTGCAACAAGATAAGAGCTATATTCAGATTAAGCATAGCAAGGTGAAGTGTTGGTATTTGGGTTAAAACTGTTCCCATTACTCTTTGCAACTACACCATTGCAATTGAAGTCAGTGTGTTAAAGTCTTGAGACCAAGCAAGGCAAGTAACATAGATTTAAACAGGAAACAGTGTTTTCTAGGCATACATGGTCTAATCATTCTTCTTTTTGACAGAGGGCTCAGAGAAGCGTTTCAGCTTGGATGACTTTGGATATCTTGTCTTCCATTCCCCATACTGCAAGCTGGTGCAGAAGTCATTGGCTAGACTGATGTTGAATGACTTTCTGAGCCATCCCTGCCCCAACACTGAGACGGGACCCTTCACAGGCCTTGATGCCTTCAGGTACACTCAAAATAAAACAGAGCCTGTTTATACCTTATATTAACACGCATCTTGGTGATCAGTTGACAGTTCTAATTACAAGTGTAAATGACCACTAAAGGTGCGTTCACACTGGTCCTGTTATTTTTGTCTCTGGCGACGCGTTTACATATTAAGTCAATGCAAACGGGCGACTGAGCGATTATATGTGTGTGTGGCCAGATGGACTCTCACCCACTGTCCCCATCCTGGCGCTCATACTCTCACAGTGTTAGTCTCCCAGCAGCACTTGTCTCATGATAAACAGAGATTTTACTCATTTTAAGTAGTAAAGACTGTAAGTGGGCCTTTTGCACTACAGACCTCCCACTGATTAAAAACAGCAACAACACATTTGGTCTTCTCAAACAGAAATGATTCACATGTTTATTTGCATACAGACGGGGAAGGGAGACCCAATTACAAGTGATTACTGGAGATGCATGTGGAGATGCATTCCAATGCCAGGTGTCAAGAGACAGACATAAAGCTGTCCACTTGTGATGGGATCACCCAAGACACATGATGATACCAGGTATTAACAAGCTCACAGATGGACAGCAGACAGGGGGTTAGTCCTTTAGTAAAACAAGCCTCTTGAATAAAGTCCTGCTTTAAAGGACTTCTCAGGGATGTCATAAATGGAACACTCCCACATTTTGGAGAGGAGACTTTTTGCCATCTTTAGATATATTTTTCTCTGTGTGTGCTCTAGAGAGATAGCTGAAGTAAGCCTATAGGCACATGCCCAGCTTTGTCATCAATGTGGTCTCTCAGTATCTGATAGTTGTTAATCCATGATGGTGTATCAGTTTGCCTCCTTAACCCAGTCCTGAACCGCTTTGGCTGAAAGCTGAATTTACATCATTAACTCGACTACAGCTAAGCTTGCTTTGTGACACAGAGGTAAACGTGTCATACTGCTTTATGGAGCCCATCCTGGAAAAAGTTGTATTGGCACCGAAAAAGTTCCTCTGAAAAATAAAACACAGGCATTAAAAATGATTTTATGCTATTTTAAGAGATCATTCTGATAAATGGTAAATGGACCTGCATTTTTATAGCGCCTTTCTAGTAATCTGACAACTCAAAGCGCTTTTTACACATTCACCCATTCGCACACACATTCACACACACATTCATACAATGGTGGCCAAGGCTACCATACAAGGTGCCACTTGCTACTCAATTTTTTGTAGCTGTAGTTTTTTTTAAACACACTCACACACCGATGGAAGCATCATCAGGAGCAATTTGGGGTTCAGTATCTTGCTCAAGGATACTTCGACATGCAGACTGGAGGAGCCAGGGATCAAACTGCTAATCTTCTGATTGGTGGAAAACCCGCTCTACCTCTGAGCCACAGCCAGCCCAATGATGCAGTTTTTGATGGTCATCTTCATGGCATTTTTTTTTCACTGACAGTGGTTTTCAGTTAAATTTTTCTGTCACCTTTTTGGAGGGAATTGGGCATGGAGAGTGTGATTTACATATAATCTGCATACCATGGAGAGAACAGCATTCTACTGAGCTGCACGGTCTGTTTTGTGGCCAGGCTCCCTTGGCTCACCTTATGTGCACTTGGGCACAGGCGTATGATGAGAAAGAATGGCCCTGATGGTGTTATAAACAGAGCGAGAAGTTTTAAGTGATTTACAATTGTTTGTGGAGCTGCACGAACTGTTTTCAGTGTATCAGTCTGTTAATGTGCAGAAGAAAGTATGCACAATAATTTATCGTGTTTGATGTGCATATGAGCAGGCAGGGTTATGTGGTCATTTTACAACAGTCTAATGTTGATTGCTCATTAATTAACCAGAAGATCTGCCCTGTGTAATTTGTGGCTTGACCATGCGCCACTAAAGACTGCAGATGGACCAGATACCTGCGGCCTTCAGGTGGCTATAAAGAGACTCACCAGTGGAAAGGAAAGGCCTTCAGTACTGTACTTCTGTCACAACAGACAGGGCTTTATTATGCCTTGCTGGTATTAATGCAGTAACCGCTAGCCGTAGCAATGTTTTGCACAAGTTCACCTGAAACCTCTAAACAGCAAGTATGTCAAGTCTGTTTCTCCCTGCAGTTGTTTTTTTTCACATAGAACCAGACTGGTTAAAGTTAGTTTTTAACAGACGTTGTAGAGTTCTGCTGGAAGAAGCACTAATGTTAGATAATTTCAGCTATCATATCATAGCTAAGTGCCTTTCAATGTGAAAATACAACATCACAGAGACAGACTTAACCTGCTTGCTGTTTGGGAGCGCCAGATGAACTCTGAAAGCCTTTGCCGTAGATGTGTGGTAGTACCAGAGGGTTACTGCTGTGCCAGAAAGGAGAAAAACAAAGAACAAAGACACAACAGCCCTCTCCACTCCTGACAGGAGAGGAAGGTGAGAGGGGATAAATTAGGCACACCTGTGAATTGGGGGAAGGGGGAAATCAATCAACAAGCTGCATTAAGGAGAACAAAGGGGAGTGAGAGTGGCTTTAGGAGAATAAATTAAAAGTTTACTTGTATTATGGACATACTTTGCTCAAAAACCTTATAGGGAGAAACAAAGTAAAAGTAAAGTGAGCAGTATTTAAAACAAGGATCGGCTGGACCGTATTAATGTTCTGGATAACAAAGCTCCTTGAAGAAGTGTGCTGATCCTTGGAGCAGGTGGGATGCAATGACTCTTTATCTAATTCTGCTTTGGATGCACCCGTGGACTTCTTTGCATTGGCCATCAGACAAGTTCTCTTACACTGCCCTCTCCTAGCTTCTCCCTAAATCACAGTACTCCTTCTCAGCCATACCCCTCTCTCCTACACACACACACACACACACACACACACACACAAATGCACGCACACACGCGTATACACGCACACAAACACACGTGCACACACTCTCCCTGAACTGAACTGAATGAAATTGAAATACATCCCTACATACTCAGACGCATGTCCTCTCACAGGGTCCTCCTTGAACTGATTTATTTTAAGGATGTTTGAATTTTAGTTGGACTGGTATTGGTTTCTGAAATTTCTCTTTTTTTCTTTGTATAAATAGAAAATTTGTGTGTGAAATCTTGTTTATGATTATTAACTGTAATTAATTCATTCGAGTCTATTTTGGGTTGAATTTAAATTGAAGAATGAAACAATGATTTTTGATTTTTACGTCATGTTTTGTAGCAGTGGATACTAGCTATCTTGATAATTCCCCAACCAATTTAAGTTAATATTTTGAAAAATATTCATATTTTTTTTTAAAATTACAGTGTAGGATTGTGTTTATTCTCCTGTCTGCCGCCCAACGTATAACACTGTTTAATTGGGGATAAATGTAGGCTACACTACAGTCAAGCCAGCCACTGTTTGAATTGTGATATGTGTCTTATCATGCAGGTTTAGGCACCAGTGCTTGTAACAGCCAAAAAGAACGAAGAAAGATTCACATTTCAGCTGTCATCCCTGGCATCTTATATACTCAATAAAAATATTCAATTACACATCATATTAAATAAGTCTTATTTAATCTGTGATGTCACCAAAGAAAGCCTAGTATTACAAAACTGTACTTTTATATTTCATTACTGTACAGAGAGCCACACCTCAAAGCACTTTATAACACAGTGACAGTTCCATTTATTCAAACTTATATTAAAACTGACTACATATCTTGTGAATCCAAGTGGATTAAAACAATGCCAGAAATCATTGACAGTGACAGAAAAGTTGAAACTGAACAGCACTGTTAGGGAAAAAGAATTGACACAGAAAAGAGTGACGCAAAGAATAAACACACCAAAATGCAAAATTTCTTAAAAAAAATCATTTATAAGCCCTTTGTTTTATTTGTCAGTGGAACTTTTTTCAGTGACAAAACAACTTTTACAATGTCCTTTTTCACTTCTGGTCTTGTTTTCAATGCCAAATTTTATTTTAGATCCCCAAATTTCACTGTCCCAGCCCCACACTGCTTGAGCTCACTTCATAAAATCATGACAACTGTGGTGTGGTTGATTGCCGATAGGTGATCCGATTGCCAAGGGGTGGCGGGGTGGAGAGAATTATGTCACAGCATGCCAGTGGAATGCCAGCATGGACAACTGTGAGTGGCAAAGAAAAATGTTAGATTTATCTTTGAAGCCAGGTTCACACGGCACTTAGAAGCATCACACAAGAGCTGCGAAGCGCACTGTTTTTCCGCTAACTTTCAGCGCCCATGTTAAGAAACTGGGCTGTTCACACTGGATGTGGAAAAATGTGCTTCTGGTGTGTACGACATGACAATCACTTGTGCGGCAGTTGACATATTGGAGCACTTCCATGTCCAGTAAAAACCTGGTACTCTCGATTTAAGTATGCAGTTGTCCATTTTAAGAATGTTCTGGATTTCTAACAGCAAGTAATGAAGTTACTTGTTATCTGAATTTGATTATTGTTAACTGTTAATGGGTGACTGAACGCTTTTCTGATGTTTAACCTTTTCATTATGTTAATAATAACTAACACTCTTATGCCTGGGCCACACTGCCTGCTTGAGCAGTGTGTGTGCATCCCAGAACCTCTAGTTAGGGCCTGAGCACTGTCCGTTGCGAGGACCCTATTGAAACTGAAGGAGTTATTATTATTTTTCCTCCAAATGATTTGGCTTTTTGAGGGCTTTATCATATTCAGAAACTCACCAAATTTGGTGGTCGCATCAGTCGCGGTGAAAATTTACGTGTATTATGGTTTGCGGCGATGGGCAGGGTAAAATGGCGGGGCCACGGCCCTTAAACAGGGGCCCCAACTGCAGGTTTCACCAACATACACGAAAATCGGTACACATACGTATCACACCCAGACGCACAAAAAAGTCTCTTGGAGCCATAGGCCAAACCCAACAGGAAGTCGGCCATTTTGAATTTAGCGGCCATTTTTGGTGTTTTCCACGTGTTGTATTTTAACGAACTCCTCCTACAGGATTAATCAGAATCACTTCAAACTTGCTGTGTACCATCTAGACTAATTTGTGAACAAAAGTTATTAAAAGATCAGCTACCCGTTGAGGGGCGTATCGGCTTTTTGATGGAGAAGTTTGATGTCTCGCCATGAAAAACGAAATTGCTATAACTTTGGGGTAAATGGTCCGATCTGCACCAAACTTCACTGGATATATAATAGTCCCGCCCTGAACACATCTACATGCAGAAATTTCGTATTTGTCATAGCGCCCCCTGCTGGAAACAGAAAATGCCATGTTTTAGACTTTGAGGTGCAGCTCTGAGCATGTTCAGCATATCCAACTCAAGTGTCCTTGGTCATATCTGCCTGAAACTTTATATGTGTGTTAACGGTCCAGGCCTGAACATGTGCTATGAGTTTCGTTGTTGGGTGTGGCTAAATGACTTGGTCACGCCCATTCCTAAAAGTAACCCCCATAGGACGTTTCACCGATATGCACGAAAATCGGCACACACATGTATCACACCTAGACGCACAAAAAAGCCTCTTGCACCCATAGACCAAACCCAACAGGAAGTCGGCCATTTTGAATTTTGCGGCCATTTTTGGCTTTTTGCACGTGTTGTATTTTAACGAACTCCTCCTATAGGATTAATCAGAACGACTTCAAAATCACGGTGTGCCATCTAGACAACGTTGTGATCAAAAGTTACTAAAAGATTAGTAGATCGTTAAACGGTTCGGCCGTCAGGTGGTGGCGAAGTTTGATGTCTCGCCATGAAACACAAAATTGCTATAATTTTGGGATACATTGTCCAATCTTCCCCAAATTTAACAGGATTGATGACAGTCCTGCCCTGAACACATCTATACACCAATACTTGGTTATTAGTACAGCACCACCTACTGGCAAAATTAAATGTCGTCGTATGATTTGACGGATATGATGTGTAACTCCTGCGTGAGGGGTCTGCCTTTGACAGGAAAGAACAGTGGCGTCAGCCGGCGTCCTGCCAGCGCCCTCGAGTTGCGTGGAGGTGCGAGGGTCCGTTCATCGCTGCTTGCAGCTTTAATTTTTTTTTTTTTTATTGGTATGGCCTCAAATAACTGTAGATATGTACTGTAGTCACCCCACAAAAATAACTTCTTTATTAACAAGTTATTCGATGATAACACTTTGGTTGCTAATCACGCATGTGTTTAAATTGCAGAGATGTACAGCCGGAACAGACCTTCTTTGACCGGGATGTGGAGAAGGCCTTCATGAAGGCCAGTGCAGATCTGTTTGAGAAGAAGACCAAGCCCTCCCTGCTGATCTCCAACCAGAACGGAAACATGTACACCCCCTCTGTCTATGGCTGCCTGGCATCACTCATCTCACAGTATGTCTCAGTAGTTGGGTTTCCATCCAAATGTAGTGCAAATTTTAGCTGAATTTTTATAAATTGGCAAAAGCAAAATTCTGTCCACTACTGATAAATATTGGGAAAGAATCATCGTGATAAGCAGTAGGTGGTGCTAATGCCCCAGTCAAGTGGCACTGCAGAAGAGAGTGCAACAAGATGACGTAATTAAAAGAGCACCAGTTAAACCTCAAATAAAGGAAAATAATGGATATGTAATAACAGAGAGCACACTGACCAATGTAAATGGAGAGTTTTGAACAACTAACAGTACTACAGCTTTGTGCTTTTGGAAGAGTTGTGGTAACAGCCCAGTGTGCACAAAAGTGTGTTAAAAGTCATCAAAAGATGACAGAACTTGCAGTGACCTGTGCAGTGACGGTAGGCTACATCAAAACTGAACCTCATAATTTATTCACTGAATCTGTTTTCATTGCACATTTCTGCAGTTATCTCATATCGATAGACAAACTTTTCCACCTCCCCCAAACATAAAAACTTTTTTGTGATACTTCAAGATTTTTTCAAATATATGGCATTTCCACTCAGGAAATGCCAAATGAAAACAAGTGTATGTAAACATACCTAGACTTTACCTTTTGTCTGATTTCCACTCATTTATGTATCTACTGTACTTAATCACTTGACGTACCCATGTGCTGAAGAGGCAAGAAGCCAAACTCCATCACTCGAGGAATTTGTAAATACTGTTACTGACTGGCTCAAAGCCGGCAACAAAAGGGAGGCCACACACAATCAGAAGTTGATTTATTTAACTCAAACAAATAAGCAAAGTAAATAACTGATGGCATGTGTAGGAAGTAGGAAGGGTATGTCATGTTATCATGTTAGGTCATGTTAGGCATGTGTGGATGAGTGAAACATGGTATAATGTATGCTGTAAGGTACAGCAAACCAAATAAAGGAAATGGGATGAAGAGGCTACAGCAGACCCAGCTGGGAGAGAATGTGTGACCAAAGGGCAGGCTTTTATGCCCTCTGCAGGCCCAACCCAAAAGGGCAAGTACCAGCAGGCACTCCCTCCCAGCTCCGCCTACCAGCCAACTCCCAGTAACTGCAAGACAGAGAGAGAGCACAGTCAGACACGGGTAGGCAGACTGAACAAGGTTCTAAAAAATACCAACATACCTGAAAGACAAAACAACTCAAAACAACAACATAGGAAACAAAGCAGTTCTAAATTCACTAAAGACCTGAATTAGTGAAAAGGAAAAATGAACAAAAAAAAAAAACCTGAGAGGAAGCAGAACCTGACAGACGTTATTCAAGAGCAAGAAAAGTCACTCAAAGGAGGTGATGTACTGACTACCAGCTGGTACAGAATGACTCACCTGCCTCCCACGTTCACCTGCAACTATTAAATCTAAAAATGGATGTATCTTAGTTTTAAAAAATATTTTTGACATACCCTGCAGGTAAGTGTATTATAATATTATTGGTGAGATCTTCAAACAACAGTAATTTACTACTGGAGTTTGTTGTAGATTAACAGAAGTCACTGCGAGCTAACCACTTTTGACCTGCAGAATTACTACTCTAAATCTCGGCATGGCTGATGGAAATAGTTGAAAAATCTTGGTGTTGTAGTATGTAAGAAATGTCTTTGTTGCCTCTATGTTGTAGACACACACCTTCACAGATAGCAGGAGAGAGGATTGGAGTTTTCTCCTATGGTTCAGGATTTGCTGCTACTCTGTATTCTCTTAGAGTCACACAAGACCACACACCTGGTAAGTCAACAATGGTTTAATTCAGTTGTGTGATGTGGATTAAATTAGAATGTATACTCATTCTAAAATGTTTGAGACGAATAGTTGTGTGTTCTTCCGTGTGATTTGTTGACTGTTTGTTTCAGGATCTGGTCTGGACAAACTTGTTTCCAGCCTAAGTGACCTGAAGGTCAGACTGGACTCAAGGAAGAAGGTTTCACCTGCTGTCTTCTCTGAGAACATGAAGCTGAGAGAGGAGACACATCACTTAGGTATGACTCTGCTGTCACTGCTGCTCATGTCTGATTCTGAAGGAGCCAGTCTAGTTGGTTATTTACACTGACAATTGCAAGTCTGTCAGAAATTAGACAGGGAATGAGCTCTCTGGGTGCCTTTTTTTTTTTTTTTTTTTAAACACAATTATGTATTTTGGGGTGCATAGTCAAGGAAGGGAACATGCCTGATGAGGTGTTCATTGTCAGGAATTAATGGCTGATGTGGAGGCATAAACAGTCTGATGCGCAGTTCCAAAGAAAAAAATTAGAACATTCTTTTGTACTTTCATGTTTTTGCAATTCAATTCAATTTTATTTATAAAGTTCAATATCACAAATCACAATTTGCCTCAGAGGGCTTTACAGCATCCTTTGGACCCTCACAGCAGATAAGGATAAATTTGCAGTAATCCATATGACAAAAATTATTTTGTGTATTAACATAAGGAGAGGGAGAGACAGAAAGAGACATTGACAGAGAGAGACTGAGAGAGATGCAGGGCAGACAGTAATGACAATAGCTACAATAACAATAATTTTAGTAATGATATTATAATAATGATAACAGTAATTGTGGTAGCATATGTTGTAAGTGTATATTAATATATGATAGTATATGTATGTGACAATACACCATATGTGTATAATAACAGAAGTATGACTAATGATAACAGCAGTAGTAGGAGGCATCAGGCAGGACCACGGCAGCAGCACAACCACGACACACCATCCAAGCGTAGCTGCATTACGAGGGAACTTGCGAGACAGTGGAGCACAAAAGCTCAGCAGAAGAAGCTGAGTTAGTGACATGCAATAAAGCCAAGCTAGTAATTTGCTGTAATAGGACCAACCAATCTGACTGTCCTTTTCCAAATCTCTTTAATGTTTCCACAGAAATAAGGAAGAAGCAAACCTGGTTGACAGTGATCTGACATCATGCTCTTGATGTAGCTGCACATTAGCTAGCTGGTTAGCTAGATCTTTGTTAACATGACCTTACTTTATTTACCTGACATTATACAATGTAACATGTCCATTAAGGTTGTGACCGTTCTCCAGTAACATGTCTTAACCATCTTCAGAATTTGTTTTTCTTTCAACCATTTTTAAGTAGCTCATGTAAAATATTTCAAGTATCTTAGACAGTTTTCACAGAACCACCCATCCCATCTTTTATGTCTTTACTACATCTGACTTTCAAAATGAAAAGCAATATATAATTGACTTGGTTTTTGAAAGTATATCAAAGTCAACTCAACATTTCATCCCAAGATATTCAATGTTCAAGCTCATTAACTTTGTTTTTTGTAAAATATACTCTTATTTTAAATTTGAAGCCTGCAGTGCATTACCAAAAAGACTAATGGAAGACTGGAAATGTTGTGGAATGTTAGAAAAAAAACCAGTTTTGAACTTTCCAAGAGTTATCAGATTAATTGGTAACAGATTAAAGTATCATTAAGAAGTATGACAGGGACGTCCTCGAAAGGCTCAATTGTCCATAAGCAAGAGTGGTCACTTTGTGAAAAACTGTGTGGGCAAACAGTCCAGCAGTTTGAGAACAACGTTTCTCAAAGCACAAGTGCAAGGAATTTATGGATTTCACCATCTACAATCCGTAATATCATCAAGGATTTAGAGAATCTGGAGAAATCTCTCCATGAAAGGGGCAAGGCTGAAAATTAGCATTGAATGCCCATGACTTTTGACTCCTTAGACAGCACTGCATTAAAACTGACTGGATTATACGGCTTGAGAACACTTTGGAAAACCATTGCTGGTAAACAAAGTTAGTTGCTGTATCTGCGAATTCAAGTTTAGACCCAACCATGCAAAGTTAAAGTGAAGTGAAAGCCATATATCAACAACATCTAGAAACACCACTGACTTCTCTGGGCCCAAGCTCATCTGAGATGGACTGACACAAAGTGGAAAAGTGTGCTGTGGTCTTGACAAGTCCTCATTTCATGGTGGCTGGTCCAAATTGTTTTTGGAAATGATAGATGTTGTGTCGTCTGGGCTAAAGAGGAAACAGACCGTCCAAATTGTTACCAGCACAAAGTCAAAGCCAGCATCTGTGATGGTATGGCGGTGTGTTTGTGTCAATAGAATGGCTACCTTGCACATCTGTGAAGGCTCTATTAGTGCTGAAAGGCACATACTGGTCTTGGAGAATCGTGCTGCCATCTAGATGTCTTTTTCAGGGATGTCCTTGTTTATTCTAGCAGCACAATGCCAAGCTACATTCTGTATGTTCCAACAATGTGGCTTCGTAGTAAAAGAGTGCAGGTTCAAGACTGACCTGCATATAGTCCAGACCTGTCTCATTATGAAGCGAAAATTGCAGCAATGAAGACCTCAGACTGTTGAACAACTGAAGTCATACGACTTCAAGCAAGAACGGGAAAGAACTACACTTTAAAAACTTCAACAATTAGTGTCCTCAGTTCCCAAATGCTTACTAAGTGTTGTTAAAAGAAAAAATGCTGTAACGCAGTGTTAAACATGCCCCTCACCCAACTTTTTTGGACCGTGTTGCAGGCACCAAATTCAGAATGGAGATTGATTTTTTATAAATGCAATTTAGGGAACTGATAGGATAACAATTTAATGGAATTATATGTTATGTTTTCATGTGACAAATTGATCGATATTAAAGGGGTTGTAGTTCCTTTTACTGACGCTCAGTAGTAGGTTGTTGTCCCGACACTAGCATTTAGGTTTAACACTTGCTTCATGTAGGCCTTATTTATTGTTACCTGTGATTAGGCCCACCACAGCTGTGTCTTCAGCAGACTTGCTGAGTGTGTTAGACTCAAAAGTGGCTTCACAGTTGTGTGTGTACAGGGAGTACAGTGTGGGGCTCCAACACAGCCCTGGGTAGTTACGGTCTGGATTAAGCTCACTGTCTGAAGAAAACAGTCCAATTCTAAATACTGAATCTGTAGCTGACTAACAGTTACAAACACCACCAAGGCACACTATGTCAAAAAGTGCAAATGCATATCCATCTCTGCACTGGATATCTTGGTATGTAGAATCCTGCATCTCTCACTGCTTGCTATTATTGTGTTCTTTATTTATTTATTTATTTTTTCAATTCATCCACACAGCCAGCTACGTCCCCCGAAGCTCAGTGGAGGATCTTTTCCCAGGTACATGGTACCTTACACGAGTGGATGACAAACACCGCAGGGAATACGCTCGAAGACCTCTGGACGATGACCTTGCAGCAGAGCCAGAACTTGTTCGCTCCAGCACTGCTAATGAGGTAACAGCCTGGTGAATATGACCTAAACGATGTCCTACTGATTTGATTAGTGCTGAGGAAATGTAGTAACACTGTATTTATCAGTTCAGTGTAATGTCTGTTAATAACGTACTGGAAAATCCGAAGAAATACTCATCTTTCATTGGCTGATAGGTCTGTCAATGAGCTAGCAGAGCTAAGTTTACACAGTTAGTCATACATGGATATACTAAGATTTTTTTACTGCTTAATAAGGGGTTGCAGTGGCTCAAACATCCTCTCATGCTCATGAAGATGATATAAGCATAGCATAAGTAATACAAGTACAGCTAACAAACTTTGCATTGCACTGTAACCAACTAAATTGTTTACAATGATAGCGTGACACAAACTAGCTTAGTCTCATATTAGATAGCCACAAAGTTTTATATGTTATTCGTCTGATAGTTTTACAAATGGTGAAAGCTTCTGAGGTGAGTGTAATGACCAATCCAGCTTACACTAACCTACTAGCTGGTATTGCAACACACAGGGACAAACTGACATAATGGGTTTTTATACCTCCATGCTGCGATAGCTGTGGCTGAAGGCATTATGTTTTTGGGTTGTCTGTCTGTCCCTCCATCCGTTCATCAGTCCCATTCTGGTGAACACATCATCTTAAGAATGCCTTGAGGGAATTTCTTAAAATTTAGCACAAATGGCCACTTGGACTCATGGATGTACTGATTCCATTTTGGGTCAAAGGTCAAGATCACTGTGACTTTGTCTGTCCCATTTGTGTGAATGTGTTATCTTAAGAACACCTTGAGGAAATTTCTTAAAATTTAATGCAAATGTCCACTTAGCCTTAACAATAAACTAACAAGAATTTGATGATTAAACGTCAAGATCATTGTGACCTTGCATCTGTCTCATCTCAATAACTCAAGAAGGCCTTGAAATTTGGCATAAAAGTCCACTTGGTCGTCGAAGGTCAAGGTCATCTCACATAAGATGGTTTTGGCCATTACTCAAGAATTTGTATGCTAATTATGACAAAATGTCACATAAATGTCTGAACAGGATAAAAATGATGAAGTGCTAACATTTTCTATCCAAAAGGTCAAATGTCAACTTTACTTTGACATCATAAACCCTGTTTCCACCAAACATTTTCAGTAGGGTATAGAGCTGTGCGATATGGACAAAAATTTATATCCCGATATAGGTAATTTTATATCCCGATAACGATATATATCCCGATATAGTATTTGTTACTTAAAATTATATATTTACACACATGAAATGAATGCCATGTCGACACACATGAATTTAGAGATGGCATCTGTAATTTCGTGGTGTCTGCGGGACTGCTTGTCATAGACAGTGCTTTTGGACATTGACTCTTTCCCTAGTCTCCCTCCATGGGATACTTAAAAGATGTGTATGAAGCACCCATGTTTTGACAGACGTGGATGTAAACTGTAAGTGCACTGCTGCGCTCAAGCACACAACCACGTGGCAGTAATTTCACTTTTATACAAAGAGGAAAATTACAGTAACTTAATGTAACATTTGCCAAATTTACAAGAGAAGACAATTTTCTTGAAGACATTGTTTGACAAAGTTTATAAAGTTTCCCTTAACTCTACAAACTCACAAAACGCAGGGATTGTATTTAATTGAGTCTGGTACTTTTACCCTAGGTGACAGATGAGTGTATTGTGTTACTGTACTCTATATAGCCTGTGCCCAGAACACATTGCACCATGCGTCCAAGAAGAAACATGAGTAGGTTGTGCTTGTCACTGCTGCATGGAACACTACATAATTCCAACCAGGGAGGGATTGTTGATTAAGTATCCAGTAGTAGGTCTGACAGCAAAGCTTAAGGTCCAATAATGTCATTTTGCATAATAATCACCCATGTGCTTCTGTTTATTTTGAAGTGATTTAAGATTCAGCGTGTACAGTGGATAAATGAAGAAAGATAAATTTGCCTTTAGTAGATTCATTTCAGTTAAATTATTTGAAATGTTTTTTTGTTTTTTTTTATTCTATTTTATTTGTTTAGGTATATTTCCCTATTCACTTTTTCTGTTTATCTCCAGCACATCAGAATGAATTGTAAATAAATGGCAATATTATTTGCCAAATGGAAATCTACCGCTGTCCTCTATCAGCTATCTGACCGTCGCTGGGTAAGCCCAGTTAAGAGTGATTAAGAGTGAGCAGGAAAGCCACATCTAGATGGCTGATGAACGAAGGAGGACGGAGGCAGATTTCCACTTGGCCAATAATATTGCCACAATGATTATAATGTGTATCTTGAATCTAACTAAGGTGCCAGACTTCATAAAAACTATGTGGTTGTGGGGGTGGTCAGATCTGTAAATGTTTTTGCTTTTTTTTTGTCCTTTGCAATCACATCCCTGATAACAGAGCAGTAGATCAGAAATGTTATTTACCCAAAACTATTAACTGCTTTATAAACCAACAGTTCATGATATGATGTTAATAGTCTGTTTTCCTCCTTCAGCACATCCCCAGTCCAGCTAAGAAAATGCCTCGCATCCCTGCAGCCACTGCTGGCCCTGAGGGTGCCATCAGCAACTGAGACCACTCAGTTTACCTCTGAGAGGTATCAAGGTCCAACAGTTTAGAAACTGCAATAACTAGACAACACTACAAGTCAGAAGGCTAGAAAAAGACAATGGCGTCACCTCCAAAATCATTATACATTGAACTTAGGTTGGAGCAGTATGTCATGAAAGTGTGCAGTGTTCTGGGAAGGCCTGTGGACAACTATAGCCACTCCTCAGCTACATGTAGCCTTCTCATCATCTACATGTAATACTGTCAGACAGTAAACTCTATATTTGTCTATTCTAGGGTCTATTTTGATCACAATAATAATTTGTTTTAGCAGTCCTTTTATTTCAGTATCAACATTTGTACATGTTATCCTTTTGCATTTGTGCAAAATGGACAGTTATATTTGGGAGAAGCACAGGCAGATGTTTTCATGGGGTGTTGCTGATGCTGAGTTAAACAAGCAGACTTCATCCTGGCAGCTGGCAGCCAGTGACAGTAAGAGGAAATGGATATTAATTAATGTGACTGCAGGCCTCCTGCTGATTAAAAGATTGAAGAGAAGTGGGCCTTATCAGTAATCTCATGAAGACTCTGCGGGTTCATTATGTGACCAAACATCAGGAACAGTGGGACTCGAGACTCAAAGTAATGCTCCACCCAGAGGGCTCCAGAGTCCTCTCTCAGCATGTACACATTGGGTAGAGTCACTTAAAACTGTAACTGTTGTTGATTGCTGTAGCTGAGCTAATGCAGTCAACATGTTAAACTGGTAGAAAACATTCATCAACATAGAAGATGTCAACTGTCTCACACTTGGTAAAAAATTCTCAAGCAGAAGATGAGCTCTGTTTGAGAGATACATGTGCAACTAAGGTTGTTCTGGATAACAACAGTCATTATAGTTGTATTTGCTTTTATTGCCATTAAATGTCTAAACCCAGTAAATGATTTGAGTAGCTGCTGCTGTTCTACATCAGGTTTACTCCCCCTTACAAAGACTTGCTCTGATTTTCAGTCTATTAAGAAACAGCATGAGATGTACGGTGAGATAACCTAACCCTATTTTAAAAATACTAAACACATTTTTTTCTGTTGATGAGACAAATAGTTGGTCAATGGATAAGTTGATTCTAAGTAAATGTTTAATGAATTAGTCATTTAACTAATTTATTGAGCAAAAAGGAAAAACATTCTTTGGTTTCAGTGTCTCAATTGTTGTTGTTTTTTAATGTTTTTACAGACTAGATGAGTAGTTAGACTGGATATGGTTATCAGTTGCAGCCCATCTTTTTCCAAACCTTACTGCAAAGCCAGAAGTAGTGTCTGTCTCACTACTCGCACATGTATAGTAACACATACTGTAACCATTTTCTGTAACGGAGAAAGATAGAGTTCCCAGTAAGGTAGTTTAAAATTGTGGTCATTACAGCATAAAGGATTGCAGTAGTCATCCTGCTGTGTCTGTGAGCTCTTATTGTAATGTTGCTCAGTCGTAGAACTCACAGAAGAGTGACAACATAAGTGGATTTGGACATTTCTAAACCAGTGACATCTTAAAGAAAAAACATTACACTAGTGTCATTCTTAAAACTACAATCAGCAAGATATAGCTTTTTAGTAGTGACAGTGCAACCCTCTCAGCTTTTATGAAAATCTATATGTCGGGACAAGTTTCAAACTCACCACCTGTTGGGAAATATACAGTCCTAGGTTTACACTGTAAATATCTGTAGGTGCTCTAAGTACAAATAGGCTCAAGTCATTGGAGCCAGAGTCCTGCACGGGTCCATTTCCATACCTGTAAAGCTCAGTACCAGAACCAACCCATTACCCATCATTGTATCCAAGTCAAAGCCGCACCTGCCCACACCCGTTAATAATAGTCCTGCAACCTGACCCACACCTGTGATTAAACACACACAGGCTATAGTCACACTCATTTAGCTGGGTTTTCCATTCTTGAATTACAATTCAGCGAAAGAGAAGTCTCTTTCATTGGCTGCACTCAATGCCAGGATGGCGAAAACATTCTGCACAATCACTGCCAAGTTAGGAAACATTATAGCATGCTCCTTCCACCACCTCAAAAGGGTCCTCCTTGGGTGTCTTGAACTTGATGTAGGCTGCCACCCCATCCTCGGTCTGCAAAGTTTCATGGCTGGAGTCCTCCATGTCGATGACGAATGTGGCGAGGGGGTCAAGCGAGGGGACTTTTTGCCACTGACTTAAAATTAAAGGAGTTGATATTTGCCCATTACACAGCTTTTTGCGGGTTACCTGTCATGTATAAACCCCCCACCCCACCCCCACACAGCAGTCTGATTACAACACCACTGCAATAAATCCTACCACCATCAAGGTTTAGTCTGTTTGGGTGGTGTTGTGTGCTTGCTGTTGATTTGAATAGTCGTGCTGGAGGTGTTTAATATTTTGTTCACCCCATTTCTATGAGGGTTGACTACAAATATAACACCTCTTTTTGTAATGTAGAAAACCATAATGTTGAATCACCACCTCCATAACAACTGTTGGAACACAAACAGAATCTTAAAATCTAAACTGGACACAAAGTATAAATATAACCTGCGTCCTATTAAACATTTTTTGGTTTATCTTATTCCTTCATAATGCTGTGCAAGGCATCTTAGGTTCTTCATTTGTCCTTCAGATATATCTCTGTTAAGCATTTTACAAAAGCTGAACAGAGTTCAGAGGAGATGGTTGATATTTGAGGGATTAGGGAGTCTGGAGCATCCCTACCAAATACACAGAACTGTCCTGGCTCTGCCTTATTAAAAGTTTGTAAGCAGCAGCAGTGCAATGTTATATTTTTCTTTAAAGGGTTAATTAAAAGAAAAAATACAGATCGCACCTTCAAGGTGTATATGTTTTGTGTTGTGTTTTAAAACTACGTTGTTGGGCAGTGATTACGACAGTTTGACTAGTTGCTCTTCATTACACCAGTTAGACATTCATTTCAGCCAATGTCCCATTGAAACAGATGCTGTGAATATGGACTACATTGTTTCACTGTCGTCTGTCCTTGTCAGTTTTATTCAAATAGCTGAAGTGTTACATATTAATTCATACTAAAGCCTTAATGTCAAAGGGCTTTGATTGATGAAGTTTAAGGTGAGGAGATTGAAATGCAGCATATGGAACGGAACAACTTCATATCTTATGTCAGCAAATTCTTGTTTTGTTCTCTTTATGTTTTCTCAGATTATTTTTCCTGTATATCATCGACATTGATTTGACAATAGTTTCTGTCAACAAAGAACCAAATGTTAAAAGAAATGAAGCTCAGGCAGAATACATCAGCCTTAAATTAACAGTGTCTGTTCCTTTTGACTGCTGGACTGGCTCCAAGACTTGCACACAGGAATCAGAGGAGTAGGGACAGTTGATGTCAGGGTGATAAGGTTCTTGAGAAGCCTTACAATAAGCATGTATGAACTGTAAACAAAGATTTTCTTCTAATAATGTACAGATGTTCTTTTTAATTCTACATCAGAGTTGGTCCCTCTTCTGGCCCTGCTCACAGCAGCATCAAAAACATGCAGCATCAGTGACTGTTTCTGTTATGGCATGGCTGTATTACTATATCTGTTTGGTACATGTTTGTACGGCTTGTGTCAGAGGTCACATGATCTTTACCAGTATTGATGGTGATGTACAGTACAAACTAGGATTATTTATGCTGTGTAGATATGAATGATTATGAATTTCATCCAGTTTGTGTGGATTCAAATGTGAAGACTCAGAATAAATGGACAGTCAACGTGTGGTATGTTTATGATCAGTGTTTTGTTTTGTTTTTTAACTAGACTTCAGCTTATTTATCTTTCCTTTGTGCCACTTTTTAAAGTAGCATTGGTTGTGATCACCCTGATCCAGATATAAACTTTTGAAGATGAGCAAGTCCAGATAACCAGTGCTCTAAATGTGACTACACACACACATACATACTAACTATGTAAAAGACGACAGATAAAATAACCCAGCATGGGATCACTTGAAAGGATTAACTTCATTTATGTCAATTTTAGGTGTAGTGTGACATAAAACAACATTTTCATTCATCGTTCATAATCATATTTTTTATAGTGCTCCTGTGTCTGAGGGATGCTTCAAAATCTGCTGCTCTTTCTAGACTCATCTGGATATCTAGGGAACAAGCTCTGCATGCATCCAAAAACAAATCTTACTTGTTACGCATTACAAACTAACTATGTGTTCACCAAAATGGTATCAATTATGAGTGCAGAGGATTATGGACTAGGATAATCTTTACATTGTATCGGCAACTTATTCCTATTAGGATATATTATTCCTATTAATTTATATTAGTCCTTTTTTTTTTTGCTCATTTTGTTTGGCCTCTGCCTTCAAAGAATAACTGAGAGCTGCTGGTCTACTGTCAGCTAAGAGACAGTAGGGAAATACAGTGTGCAGAGCGTTGTATATCATACTCAGTGAATAAAGGTTTTATTTTGACCAAACCAGAGTCATGATTTTTGGAACAGTGAATTTACTAACCATGATGGTTTCAGTGACTTTTATTTTGTTTCTGTCAAGTTGAATGAAGTGCTTAAAAATATCAGTAATCTCCCCTGGATCTTCAGGATCACCAAGATAAACTGGAAAAAACAAACAAGGCCAGCAGGGCTCAGAGGGCAGATGATCAATGAGTGAGTGTTTTTGTCATCTAACACTGTTTTGGCCAACAGAGTAATGGCTTTTGGCTGTGCTGGCGATGCACAACTTCAGGCACTATACAATAAGGCATGTTTGTTGTTGATAACACTAGTATTACTAAAATTATGTTGTTTTTCCAGTGTTGTTGATAACACAAGTGTTATTAGGGGTTCAAGCCCGAAGGACTGAAACCCTTTTGTTTTTGTCCTGTTTTTGTCCTGCCCGAAGGGCTGAAACCCTTTTGTTTTTCTACTGTTTTATTATTGTTCTTCAGAAATGTTTTCGCAAATTCCCGTGAGATGGTACATCATAGAGACATAAAATTTTCACCAATGACTGGAAGTTGTGTGCAAATGGTGCTCATAATAAAAAATGCCAATTGGCCAGGTGGTGGCGCTGTAGTTAAGGTCAAGGGAAATTTGAATTTGAAAGGCAACCACCATGTCAGATTGACTTAAAACTTGACACGTGGTCAGGTGAAGGACTTCTACGAAACCCTGAAAAAAACCTGAAGGTCCGCCCACTAGATTGTCCGCCATATTGGATTTTTTGCAAAACACGTTTTTGACATCTCCTCCTAAGGTGTAGGCCTGGCTTGTACCAAACATACTCTGGATCATCATGGGATGAAGCTTTTCAAAAGTTATCAAAGACTTTTTGATATGTCATTTCATTTTGATGATATTGATCAATTAACTTTACAGAGGGCGTGGCTCAGCACATAAATGGAATTTACTCCTTTACCGTTGAGCCAATTGTCACAACACGTATAGGAAATGTCAACTTAACGATCTGAATCCCGATCATTATGAAAGTTGATTAAAATCAACCCATAGGGGGCGCTACACAAGCAAAAAGTTGATATCAATCAATCAATCAATCAATCAATCAATCAATCAATCCATTTTTATTTATAAAGCCCAATATCACAAATCACAATTTGCCTCAGAGGGCTTTACAGCATACAACATCCCTCTGTCCTTAGGACCCTCACAGCGGATAAGGAAAAACTCCCCCAAAAAACCCCTTTAACAGGGAGAAAAAATGGTAGAAACCTCAGGAAGAGCAACTGAAGGAGGGATCCCTCTTCCAGGACGGACAGACGAGCAATAGATGTTGTACAGAACAGATCAATATAATGAATTAACAGTAATCCATATGACACAATGAGACATAAAGAGAGACAGATATTATATTAATAATATGATTATATATGTATGTGACAATAATAATATGTGTATAATAGTCCAGGTATGACTAATAGTAACAGCAGCAGTGGGAAGCATCAGGCAGGACCACGGCAGCAGCACAACCACGACACACCATCCAGGCACAGCTGCGGTACGAGTTAACCTGCGAGACAGTGGAGCACAAAGGCTCCGGAGAACAAGCCGAGTTAGTGACATGCAGTAGGCCCGGGTTAGAGAGATGCATTAACAGGACATAAATGTTAGCAAGGGAGAGAGAGAGAATGAGAGAAGGGGCTCGGTATATCATAGGAGATCCCCCGGCAGACTTAAGTCTAGTCTTAAAATTGGAGACGGTGTCTGCCTCCCGGACCGAAACAGGAAGGTGATTCCACAAAAGAGGAGCCTGATAGCTGAAGGCTCTGGCTCCTGTTCTAATTTTGGAGACTTTAGGGACCACAAGTAACCCTGCATTCTCAGAGCGCAGTGTTCTGGTGGGATAATAGGGCACTATGAGCTGTCTGAGATATGATGGAGCCTGATTATGTAGAGCTTTGTAGGTGAGGAGAAGGATTTTAAATTCAATTCTGAAGAAATCATTGAGGTCAATTGTTGAATAGAAATCAAGGAGAAGCAATCTAGATATGTATCCGCACTTATAGCTGTGTTTGAAGGCAGATTAGTACTGTTAGAGGGCAGGAGGTCATGAATTTTTTCTCTAATAGTTACAATTTTGTCATTAAAAAAGCTCATAAAATCATTACTGCTAAGGGCTAAAGGAATACATGGCTCAATAGAGCTGTGACTCTCTGTCAGCCTGGCTACAGTGCTGAAAAGAAACCTGGGGTTGTATTTATTTTCTTCTATTAATGATGAGTAATAGTTTGCTCTGGCATTGCGGAGGGCTCTCCTATATGTTTTTAGACTATCAACCAGATTAAACGAGAATCTTCTAGTTTGGTTAATCGCCAGTTCCTTTCAAATTTTCGCGACATTTGCTTTAATTTTCTGGTTTGGGAGTTATACCAGGGAGCAAACTTTCTTTGCTTTGCGAACTTCTTTTTAAGAGGTGCTACAGAGTCAAGAGTTGTTCGCAGCGAGCCTGCAGCGCTATCGACGAGATGATCAATTTGGGAGACTTTTAAGTCAGTACGGGAAACCTCAGTTACAGAGGGTATTAAATTTAACGCCGATGGAATCACTTCCTTAAATTTTGCTACCACACTATCTGATAAACACCTAGTATAGTAGCTGTTACTGAGTGGCGCGTAGTCAAGTAGACAGAAATCAAAAGTTATTAAGTAATGATCTGATAGAGAGGGATTCTCTGGAAAGACCATTAAATTATTAATCTCAATTCCATACGCCAGAACTAGATCGAGGGTGTGGTTAAAACGATGAGTGGGATATCTCATAATCAGCTCGAGATATTTGTACAAAACTTGGGTTGCGTCATCTAGAGTCATGTCTCAGTCAATACACCAAATTTGACGATGATTGCTTAAAGGGGGCATGGCCTATTACGTGAAATCTCAAGGCATTTCACATTCCATACTTCAAAAAATCAATAAAAATCATCAGTGTGTCCTACACAGCTGAAAGTTTTTCAGCACATTTACTGAATGGTGACAAAACTTGGGCACATGCAACCTATTGTAAATTCAGAAGTCCATCACTCTATATTTTTAAGAATATGCAAAATAAATTAACATCGATATCTCCAAAAGTCTTCATGTAAATGCAAGCATGGTTGACACACTTACTTTTTGGATACTAGATGTCACATGTTCCAAATGGTGTTCAGATCGGTATGACTGTTAGCTGACAGTGATATTCATTATCTTATTGTAATTTGTACTGTATGCACAACATTTTCAATTTCATCTCATTTTTAACCAAATGTCACCAAAATATTTGACAATATACATGAAATCAGCAGAATGATGTGCAATTCTTTTCAGAATTTTATCACCAACGCTTTCACTGTTATAAATAAATTATTCAAATTTATTATTATTGAGATCTCAGTCTGTTCTAGAAAAAGAATGACTAATAAACTTAAAGGGGGCGTGGCTCAGCAAATGACTCCACAACGTTTGGACTAATCATTACAAACCTTGTGGTACCAGGCACATATCCTGAAAGTTTCATTCAAAATGACCACTAGGGGCACCAAAATTCAAAAAATGGGCATGCAGTAACAAATCAGACTTGAAATCAGAAGTTGATTGTCCAGTCATTACAAAACTTGCAGGGTATTTTAAATAATAATTATGAAACACGTGTATTATTTTAAAATTGGTCAGTAGGGGTTAGCACAAGTTCCAAACAAGTGCAATGGCCTTTCACAAAATTCCATAAATCAATGTTTTATTTTTGTTTTCAAACATCACCAAACTTGGTGGACTTTTTAAATTAAGCCATTAAAGCACATCACCAAAACGTACCTGCAATTGACCAATAGATAGTGACAGTGCTTCCAAAGAAGAGCATGGCCTTGTAGAGATTTGGACATAAATGAATGAGTATCTGTCTGATTGTCATAAAACTTGTTGTTTACATTTAATGCAGGGGTCCTGAACTGTCAAAGGTCTTGATTCTACCCAGCTTACAAGTTTTAAATGTTAATGTCAGCTTGAACCCCAGAATTGCCGCTTGCGGCTATATTTAAATTTATTTTATTTTTTTCCATCTGGTGTTGTTGATTACACAAGTGTTATTAAATTTGTGTTGTTTTTCTGGTGTTGTTGATAACACGAGTGTTATTACATTTATGTTGTTTTTCTTGAATTGTTGATAACACAAGTGTTATTAAATTTATGTAATTTTTGCAGTGTTGTTGATGACACAAGTGTTATTAAATTATTGTTTTTTTCCAGTGCTGTAGTTGAATAGTGAAGTAAATCATTTCAGATGCCTTTACCTTTTGTAAACAGAGTCTGTTTTTGACAATCACTTCCTCGTAATGGGCAGGTTTGGGGAGTATTTTGGGGTTGAGCATCAGGAGCTGAAGCACAATGCATTCTTGCATTTGTAGGCATTGCAACAATGGCCGTGCAAGAAGAAAAACTCTGAAAAACTTGGCTTCTCTGTCAGTACAGCACGCATTGAGGAATTTATTGCTTTAATCGACTTCATTTACCATCACCAATACTGACTGGATAGCTACTTAAAGGTTCTCCTTAAGTGTTTTTATTTGTGGAGATGGAAAGCAGCATGGGGGATGCAATTGTTTGCAACTACTTTGAGTCATTCTGTCATTGTAAATATTATCAGGTAATAATAAAAAATTGAAGTAATAATTTGAAGATTTTTATTTGAATAAATTTCTGTTAAGTCATTCTATCACTGAATGAGGTAACACAATGGTGACTGAGCCAATGGCCCACTGATGAATGCCATTGCGTTTGCAGTAATATTGAACTGGGTGTCTATGGCGACAATACCAGGAAAAATTACAAGTGGCACATGGTCATTATTAATCTCACACACATCAAAACATACATACATGGGTTTACACACGCAACTAATCTATTCTATGGTAACCCTTTTGTCTTACCAACTGCAGGACTCATAAAACAAGCTGATATAAATAACTTCATTAACTTTATCTTTTAACTTCTGTCTCTTTTTTTTTTTTTTTTTGAATGATGTGCTGGGTAGAGTAGCAGCAAGTCTAAGTAGCTCCTGAGGGACAATCTTCTGGCTCTAAAAGGAACGACTTACGGAGTTAATCACCTGATACCAGCTGAGCTGAGGAAGTCATTTCAAGGCTGCAGAGCAGGAGCGAAGCTTAAGGCTAGGAGGTGGAAATACAAGCCTTTCCTGCCGTCAGTAATAATGGGGAATGTAAAGTCAATATCCAACGAGTGTGATGAGCTGCTGGCATTGGTGAGGAGTCAACAACTCTACAGGTAGTATAGTCTCATGTGCTTCACAGAGACGTGGCTGAATGACAACGTGCCTGACTACTGTGTGAGCGGACAGGGATGCGAAGACGAGGGGCAAAAACAGAGGTGGGGAACTGATCCTGCTTGTGAACAATAAATGGTGTCATCCTGGATATATCACAGTGAAGGACAAGATCTGCTGTCAGGATATTGAACTGTTGGCAGTCGATCTTAGACTGTATTATGTGCCTCGGGAGTTTTCACACATTGTCCATATTATTGTTGACATTACACCGCTGGCAGCAACGACAGTGGAGTGTGACATCATCCGTGAAACTGTTGTTAGGATTCAGACCCAGCATCCAAGTGCATTCATTGCAATAACGGGGGATTTAAACAAAACTACTCTCTCCTCCCTATCTGACTGGGTTTGTTCAGTATGTGGACTGTCCCACCAGGAAGAATAAGACACTACATTTGTTTTATGCCCTACCACCTCTTGGTCTATCTCCAGCCCACATACAAACCCTGTGTATTAAAGTTGGCTGTTACCACCCACTCAGTCAGGAAGTGGTCCCCAGAGATCAGTGAGTTTCTCAGGGACTGTTTTGAATGTACAGACTGGACTGTATTACTGGAGCCACAGGGCAAAAACATGGACATGGACAGTATGGTAGATATTCTAACAGAATATATAAACTTCTGTAGGGACACTGTGATGCCAGTTAAGACTGTACGCTGCTTCCCCAATAATAAAACCTGGGTCAACAATAATATCAAACTTCTCCTCAACCAGAAAAATCTGGCGTTCAAGCAAGGGGACAAGGAGAGGCTCAGGGAGGTTGAGCATGAGCTAAAGGGGAGACTGAGACAGGCAAAGGTGGAATACAAAAGAAAGGTGGAGAGTAAGCTGCAGCAGAGCAACATCAGAGAGGTGTGGAAGGGAATGAAGAACATCACAGGCTATTTAAAGAAGAACAGCCAGGTTATGGAAGGTGATGTGGACAAAGCTAACAACTTCAACCTGTTCTTGAACAAGTTTGATGGAGGAGGCAGTGTTCACCCTACCCTTGCAGCCATCCCCCCTTCCACAGTGTCACCTGCTGCTGCTCCTTCTCCACTGTCACCTGGAAGTAGCCCCTTTCCCCACTACTGCAGCTACAACTACAACATCTACCACCCACGGCCAACTACCACTGTCCTTTACAGCAGACACAGTGAAGGCAGAGCTCAGGGGACCGTGTACAGGGAGAGCTGGGGGCCCAGATGGAGTGTGTCCTGGGCTCCTGAAAGACTGTCCAGCCCAACTAGTGGAGCCCCCTCAGTGGATCTTCAGCAGGAGCCTTCAAACAGACAAAGTCCCGGTGCAGTGGAAAACATCTTGTACCGGTGCCCAAAGTGGAGTGCCCGGCCGAGTTAAATGACTACCAACCAGTGGCCTTAACATCACACATTATAAAGACCCTGCAGCGCCTGGTCCTCCGTTTCCTGAAGTCATAGGTCACTGATGCTGTGGACCCCCTCCAGTTTGCCAATCAGGAGCACATGGGAGTGAAAGATGCGGTTCTTTCTGCATCGGGCCTACACCTACTTGGAGGAGCCAGAGTGTTGTATGAGGATCATTTTCCTTGACTTTTCAAGTGCATTTAATGCAATCCAGCCCTCCATACTGAGAGACCGGCTGGAGGGGATGGGAGTAGGTCACTTCCTGACCTCTTAGATAACAGACTACCTGGCAGAGTGGCCTCAGTATGTCAGGCTTGGAAGCTGTGTCTCTGGGATGGTTAGGAGCAGTACTGTTGCTCCACAGGGAACTGTTTTAGCACCGGTCCTGTTCACACTCTACACAGCGGACTATAAATACAACTCAGAGTCCTGCCACATTCAAAAATACTCTGTTGATACAGCTATTGAGGCTTGTATCAGGAGCCATCAGGAACTGGAGTACAGGGTCCTTGTGGATGCCTTGAGATGGTGGTGGATTTCAGAAGAAAGAGGTCACCCCATTAACCAGTCTTCATACAGCCGGAGGACGTTGAGGTGGTGCATACTGTAGGGAATCCACATTTATAGGCTTCACACGGCGGCACCATAAATGTAGGGAAGCTACAATTTTAGTTGGGGTTTATAATACTAGATCTCACCAAGGGACACCAAATATGTAAGGGTTCTACAAATAGTATTATAAAAAGCTGGGGTACTTCTTGTTGGAAATCTAGTAGGTCTCATATGGCGGCACCATAAATATTGGAAACAATACTTGGCGTCACATGGAGGCACTATAAATGTTGGTAACAACACTAATAGGCCTCATCCTTGATGAGCTTGACCTTGTAACAGATCTCCAAATTAAGTATCAAATTGGCTATCAGAAATAATTAATAATTATTAGTAATAATTATTAATTATGTTAAATAACATGACTTAATTAACATCAAATCACCTTGTGGGGCACCATTCCCGGAAAGGGAAAAATGATAGCCAGTTAATGATATCAGCCTCATAAAGTTCACTAAACTATTAATTTGGGATTTTGATTAATAATTAAATAAATAACCATAACCAAAATTAATAATAAAGCCTGAAGGATTTCGGAGTTTTTGGCGTAGCAGAGGTTGACTATTCATTCACTCTTGTTCAACATTAAACAGACAGCAGATACGATTCCAAAATTATATTTATTCATAAAGTAAAGCAAAACCAAAACGCACAAATCCTAACTAACTATATACAAGCATGTGTGTGTGCGTATACGTGGTTAGGTGTGTGTGTGTGAGAGTGAGAGTGAGAGTGAGAGTGAGAGAGAGAGAGAGAGAGAGACAATGGCAGGTGTATAATCAAAGGGCAGCTTGGCCTACAAAACAAAATGGCTGACAACAGAAAACCACAAGATGGCCGAATCAAAGTTGGCTTCAGATCGGGGGAGGTGTTTGTCTGACTGTGTGGTCAGGACAACGACAAAGGGAAAGAAGCGGGAACTTTGAGCTGCCTGTTTGGGTGGAGCTCTGTTGAAAGCCAATTTGTAAGTGAGTCTCTGTGAATGCAATTTCTGTTGCAAAGGGTCTGGATTAGTGTAGAAGATGTTTAGTTGCATGCAAGACGTTGTCTGTGAACAGCATTAGCAAACTAAATATGACTTCGCTTTGGTAAAACCAACTAATCAATAACCTAATTGCAGACAATCACAACAATAGGCTCGTTCGAGATGAGCCAGGTCTGCGCAGATTCGATCACCGGTGATCGGCGCACAGTGCATGCCGGTTAGTTTTGTGTCCGACTTCATCCCGACTTGCTCTGACGTATTACAAAAGTGGACGGCGATAAAATCGCGAGAGCGAGGCGGCCGCAGTTTTTAGAGCCAGGCGCTGCAGTTGCTCCCCACCGACTGCACCGCCTGGCTCTCAGCGGATCTAACAGCTGATTGGACTCATCAATATGACGTTTTAGATAAACTCTATTTTTTGTTGAGTGGGAGAGAGTTCGATTTTCTTTGTCAGATTTGAAGGTTTAGTTTGTTAACAGAAAACGTTTGGCTGATGGTGAAGTTTAATTGAGATTCATATCACATATAATAAACTGCACATAGGCTATTGTATGTCAACACTGAACTGTTTGAATTATTTAAGTATTTAGCAGTGCAAAGGCTTCTGATAAGTTGGTTGTGAGGATTTTTTTGGGAGGGGGGTGCACCCCAGGTGAACAGGGTAAAAATTATAACTAACAGATACCACCATGACTGCCTCTTAATTGAGACAACAAACACCACATTTTTTCATAAAATCAGAACATTCACTGTAATTACAATATTTAACACTGAAGGCTATTAGTGTCATGCTGAGCAATAAAGGTTTAACCTGTCAACATACATGTTTTGTGTGGTTGATATTATTGTTATTGTTGTTATTATTATTATTATTATTATTGTTATAGGTTCTCAAACAAGCAATTACAGTGCTTTACAAGGCACACATAAAAAGAACAAAAGATAAAATACAATGCCAAATACACACACACTTCCACATAGGCCTATGTATAATTACAAACAAAAATAAATAAATCAATAAATGAAGACCATAAAGGAAACCTAATGGCAACGTGGTGACAATGTTTGTCAGCCAGAGAGGTGTAATATGTTTAGTCCAAGAACTCCATAGTTTGTACAGCAAAAAGGAAGCCCATTAAAAGAATTATACAATTGTAGTCATAATTGTTGCTTTTCCTCCCCATGTTTGGACCATGCATGTAGCTTTGAGAATGTTTGGACTGTTGATTAAGTAAATGATTTTTTTTACATTTAGGGTCATATGACATTATGACTTCCAAGGCCTACAATCTGCCCAACTTTTCTCTTATTCTCTCCTTAACAGTTCAAGTTCAAATCCCAAATTATAAACAAACTCCTGACCACTGTGTAAAGTAAAATGTTGTTGTAGGAAATTCCACTTTGTGTGATTTCAAAACTACCACAAATTCATTGGTACAAAGTTTCTTTTTCTATGAGTTACATTTGTTAGAATAAATGTTAGATATCACAAACAACATCCCATAACCCATGAAGATGATTAATACAGTGGAATTTATGTGCAATGTAGACATTATTCTCTGACTACATAACATGCAACAGTAACAGCAAATTATAATAATTATTCACACTGAGTCAGAGTTCAGTTCAGATACATTTATTGGTTATTGTTTGAACAATTGCTGTGAAACAGAAGGAACACATTCTTGAATTACATCATTAGCAAAATCATCAAAACACAGAGCAATCACTGTGATGGGGCACAATCTGTTGTCAATTGTCATGGGTTTCCACACAAGAAATCTGCTCCATTTTAAACAGGTGTGTGATTGTTTATTGCTATGTGATTGGGTATATAAGACACCCGCAGAACCTGGTTTGACCAGCAACTATGGAAAAACTAACTATTACCCTAAAAGACGGAAAAGGTGCCGTAAAACTACGTGTCAGCCGAGAAACTGCCAACAGACTGGCAACTGGTGAGTAAAAAGAAATATATGATACATTATACCATTACAAATGTAGATGGCAATTATTTTACCAGAGCTATTTTTTCAGATAACCAGTATGCGTCCAACATACTGGAGCAAATAAGAGCTGCAGAAGACTTTCAAGGTAAATTCTCTCTGGATTGTGTTTAGACATGAATATTTAAATGCATGTGAATAATTTTTTGCAATTTTCTGGCTTTCTTTCTCTGCAGTTACCCCACACTCTATCAATCTGGTCACCCAACCGCCTGTCCTTCCTACTCCTCAACCTCCAACATTCACACAGAGTCACACGTCCCAGCCCCAAGTTTCCACCCTTCCAGCAGCTACATTCACCAGGTGCCCCACTCCCGTAACACAGTCATCCTCTTCAGACAGCGTGCCACCATTGTCACAGTGCCATGAATCCCAGAAAGGTACAGTGACTTCTGGTTTGTAATCTAAATGTTGTAATAAATGTCAGTTTGTTAACTATACTGAAATGTTTTTACAGAATTTCAACATAAAACAACACTGTTACTGCTTGAGTTGACCAGGACCTTTCAAAACTTGTACAATCGGAACAAAACTGCATTCTACAAGAAAGTGGAAGAAGCCTTCAACGCTAAAGGATACACATTCACCAATGACAAAATTAGGAAAAAACTTGGCAACATGCTAACCACGTACAAAAGGGCAAAGGACAGATCCCGGGCAACAGGAGAGGGAAACATCACCTGGAAATATTACTCGGTAAGTGTTGCTATGTACATACATCTTGAATGTTAATGGGACTTTCTGAAGGGTATCAAACTTCCCTTTTTGCCCTGTTTCATTTTAGCCACCCACAATTTCTTAACAGTGCACCATAGTTTCAACATTGATGGGGGTGGGCACTTATGCTTCTCTTAATTTGACTGAAATATTCTTTTTTTTTTTTTAACAGCAAATGGATGAAATATTTAGTGGCTCCGGGGTGGGGAGTGCAGCACCAGGCACCATAATTTCAACACCACTCTTTCCAGGCCAAACTCCGCTTGATCTCAGTCGGTCAACTCAACAAGAGACAGACAACCAACAGCCTGGGCCATCTACTGCCACGCAGACAACACAGTCTGCCAAAAAAAAGCAAAAACAAAATCATTTCAGGAAACCTACGAGTCTCATGCTGAGCAGAGGACAGCTGCTCTCGAGTCTCTTGTGAGGCCAGAACTGGCAAGATGGAGGAGACTGAAAGAGAGAAGACAGAGACAGTTTCAGAAGAAAATTATCACATGCATGGGACAAATACTTACCCACTTAAAAGAAATTGGGAAGCAGCAAGAGAAAATAATTTGCTTGCTAAAAGAAAACAATACAAATAAAAATGCTGAATGAAATTTATGTGTCTGTCTTTATGTTGGGAAGAAACTGCAAATGTGTTAACAAACACTCCACAAAAGCAACAGTGGTTGGCTCATTCAAATTCACAAGTGTGAAATGACTGCCTCTGGGGACCACTGACACTCCGAGATCCCCTGCTGATTTCGCCTGGGTTCCTACCACCCAGTTGCCATGAGCTGCCACGTGGAGGCACAGCAGAAGTCTTGATGATGTAGAGGCACCCTAAAAGTTTTAAGGTTAACTTAATGCCTTTAGAATAATTTTGTAATATTTGATCTCTGATAAACTTTTACATTTGATTTGAGGTGCCTCTCATCACCCTGTGGCATACTGCACACCAGCTCACAAAAATCTGTAAAGAAAAGGGGATGAATGTGAAGGTGGATCCTGTATTTAAATGAGTGCACAAATCCTGTCTCTGTAATGAGATGCATTTTGGTTGTTGGGCTGTGGTGGGTGATCATCAATGTCTTCTCCACCTTGAAGACCTTGCTCCTCTTCGTCAATGTGGTCATCAGAGTCCAAACAGATATTGTGGAGAATGCAGCATGTTGTGACAGTTGCACTGATGTGTGCCACTGTCTTCATACTTCACACTTCACACTTGAGCCTCCTGAACTTTGATTTCAGAATTCCAAATGCATGCTCAATTGCTACACGAGCTGAATTCAGCTTCCTGTTAAAGCGACGCTGCCTGGCCGTTAGGTGCCCATTATCCCTGTAGGGCTTCATCAGATGTTGCAACAGAGGGTATGCTGAATCACCAATAATGTACATTCCCTCTGGGACCAGGGCCTGGGGATCTTCTTCTAATAGGCGCCCAACATCCGTGTTTCGAAATGCTCTGGCATCATGCCAACTCCCGGGGTGACCTACATTAACATGGCAAAAACGTCGCTCTCCATCACAGAAGCTGGTGAGGATGACGGAATAGAACTGTTTCCTGTTGTAATAGGCAATTGGGTTGTTGCAGTGGGGTTTTATGATGGGAATGTGGCATCCATCGACAGCACAGATTGTATTTGGGAATCCGGCTGATTGAAACTGTAACTGAGATAAGCGTATTGCTTCTCCTGTGGGCCATGAAATGTGATTTGAAAGATGTGTATTCACCAGGGAACAAAACTGATGAAGATGGGTTGACATTGTAGATTTAGAGATGTTGAATCTGTCTGCCACTCCCCTATATGACTCTTGGTTGGATAGAGTCCAGAGACAGGCAAGAACACTTTCTGACAGTGGTAACTTTGTTTGTTGTATGTTTGTGTAGAATGGCCCCAATGTGGTCATAAGGTCCTGGTTAACAGAGAAGAGAAAATTATCCAAATAACATGCAGCTATCAGTGATAATACTTTGGCGTTGACATGCTTTAAATAAGCCTACCTCCACTTGTCCCCTTGAAAGTCTGAAATGACTTTTGAAGTCAGTCGCATTGTACAAGGGTACAACCTCCTCAACGAAATGTGGTACTTTGGGAACCAATCTAGGAGAAATACAATGCATATTAAACTATACAGAAATCAGAAATCATTGGGCTCGCAGAGAGCAGTTATTAAATGAATATCATTGCTGACCAAAGAAAACCATGTGGGCATGTCTCCACAATGACAAATAATAAAAATAGGACCTTGTTTTCAATTTTGGACAACAAAGTTGCCAGATTATTCGATTTTTTAAATAAGTGTTTTAATTTGCCTAAAATGTAGGAGAATTTCTAAAACCCATTACCTGATAACTTGACAAAATGTGTTTTTCAACATGTGCCAATTATAATATATGCAAAGCACTAGACTAAATGACATGTTACAGTGGCCATAAGTTCTGATTTGTTTTAAATATTTAGAGAGAACAAATCACCTTCTCCGTTCAAGTCGATCTTCGTGGAAAAGTAACTCCTCTGCTTCAATTTCATCCGCTATGATGAACGCGTATGCGATAGCTTCAGCCATACTGAAAAGTATCCGACCGTTGTCTGACAACTACAAGTAGCCTACAGATCTGTTCAACAGGATGTACGTGTTTTGCGACTTCCTGTATGTTCTCGCAAGGCTGCTGGAAACTGTTCGACTGGGCTGCAGCCTTTTGTCACCGCCCCCCCGCCTGCTCTCGTCTACTTTCCAGGCGAGGCGCAGTTCATCTCGAACAACCCTAATAACTCAATAAACAGCATTAAATCACAAACAACAAGTTAAACAGTCTTGCTAAACCTGTACAGCTGTGATAAAGCTATGCCCAGTTGTTACATTACCAAATCCTGAATGGATGGAGGGAAGAGTTGGTTTGAGGCGTGCTGTTGTTAGCCAGCTAAGAAGGCTGGAAAGAGCTGTGGCTCTAGAAGCAATGTTTGTTGTGTCCTTGTTCCAAAGGTGCAGATCCGAGGAAGCCGGTCGCTCGGGTCCTTGCAGAGTTAGACGTTGGGGTGCTAACTCAACTTCATTCTCCTTATTGTTGGTAGGTTAGTTGCAAACCTTGTGTTTGCCCCTCTAATTTATCTGGTTTCAGTTTTACTCCTGCTTTGAGTGAGGGCATGAGAGTCTTAGGAGAAAAGGAACAAAAGTCTGTAGAGCCATTGTTCCCCCTTTGATGGTTCGGGGGCAGGGGTCTCTGAGCTGGTCCACAGCTCAGGATGAAGAGCACATCTGGGCTGGTCCAGGGCCCAGAAAGAAAGAGGTATGAGCGGCTTGCCTGCCCAAGAGCAAGAGAGAGACTGTAGTGAAGGGAGAAGAACTTCTACAGTGGTGACATCACAGAGTCACATGACACCGTAAAAGTACTGACCAATCACGTTTTGAGACTTGTCTCTCAAAGAGGTGTGAGGTGGGCATCCTGCTGAGATGGGTGTCAGATAACTGTCTTTGTTGAAGAACAAAGAACATGAGGTCTCTCCATCTCAGGAGGAAAAGCCTTCACATGTCCAGTTTAGATTTTAACAAATGACAAATCATCTGTGGTCCAGTGAATCCCAACAACACCTTCAAATATCTGGGGTTCCCAACCTTTTTTCCCTGGAGCCCCCCCTACTTGTGTCTAAGAAAAGCCAGGGCCCCCCACCCGCACACACATGCACCAAAAGAATTAAGTGATTCATTACAAATCTGTATTTTAAAAAATGAACATCTGTTTGAACCTTTGTGTTCTCTTTGGTTTACATTGTATATAGATTGATATTTTTTCCTCCTCCTTTTTGTGTCACCAGGTGTATAAAAATACACAAAAAATAATAACTGCAAGTACATTAAAATATTTCTGATAACTGTCTCTTCTCAAGAGCTAAACATTTAAACATAAGCTTAACATTTTTCCTTTAACAACCCAAAAGAGTAGGCCTACTTCCTTACAAATGAATGATAACGATTTATTGTCAGAGTTATCAGCACCTGCAAAAATGATAATAATTGCAGGGATATTAGAATATTTTTGACAAATATCTCTTTTTCAAGAGAGCTAAACATTAAACTTAACATAAGCATTACAATTTTCCTTTAACAACCTAACGGAGTGGCCCACACACACACACCCAGACACATACACACAGACACACACACACACACACAGACACACACACCTCCTTACAAAGGAATAATGATTAATTTTCAGAGTAAAGTGATTAATCAGTAGCTAGGCCTACACATACAGCTCTGTCATAGATCTCCTTCAGAAAATTTACTTTAACAGGGTGTTGCAAATCCACATGCAAAATATGTAAACAAAGAATTTGACACATCTATTTAATATGTGTAATAACTATAACAATTACAAACAGTAACAATAACAAAAAAAACCCTGTCCTTGCATTTTTTTTATTCATTCTGTGTGTCATTCTGTTCATATATAAAATAATGGCCACCTTGGGCTTGCATACCTCTGACCAGGGAGGCGATGTTGGGTGTGGTGCTTGTGACAGCCAGCCTAAAGTCCTGGTGGATATCAAGTCTGTTGCGGGCTTTTGTTTTTATTGTTATAAGGGCACTGAAAGCTGTTTCAGACAGGTGTGTAGTGCTAAATGGGAGAATAACTCTTGTAACTGTGTGTTTGGCAAGCTTGGGAGCAACAGTTTGTCCTTTGACAATCCAAAACTTTTTGTATCCGTTCTCAAGAAAATATTTCTTTGACACAGAGTTGGCTTGAAGGTCACAAAGCTCATCTTCACAGCTGAGGTATTCTACGTCCTTGAGGGTGGAAATGTATGGGTGCATCACCCACGATTCCTTTGATACGTACTCGTCAACATCTGCAAAATGGGTCTTAATCTCCTCCCGGAGTAGGTTCATGTGCCGGGTAAACTCGGTGCGTAAAGACGCATGCACAGTGCCACCAGACTGCTTCAACAGCAGTGGAAAATGTTGTAACTCCCCTTGTGACATTTTTCCAACTCCAATTTGCGCACAAAGGCATCCAGAGCGTCTTTGCACTGCATGACATTTGATTCAGGCCCCTGCATCCGCTTATTCGTCTCATTGTAGAGAGTGAATGTGTCCGCCAGGTATGCTGTTTTGATCCAAAACGTATCAGTCAGCTGTTCATACAGTGGTCGATTGTGATCTTGCAAGAATTCTTTTATTTTTTTCCTGCAGTTCCATAAAACGCACAAGCACTTGTCCACGTGACAACCATCGTACCTCTGTGTTTAACAGCATTTGATGCGCTTCATCCTCACATAGCTGGGCAAACAGTCTCTTGTCTAATGATGGGTGAGCCTTAATGAAGTTAACAACTTTAACAACAGTTGCCAGTGTTATTGAGGTCTTCTGATAGTTTTTTTGCTAGCCAGTGGTTGGCGATGTAGCATGCAGTGGAATATGACGCACCCCGGGGCTTTTTCCTTCAGTCGGCTGTTAAATCCCTTGTTTTTTTCCCATCATCGCTGCGGCCCCGTCAGTGCAGCATGCGACAAGATTCTCATAGGGCAAAATAAGTCCACAGCTATAAAAATATCCTGGCCTGTTGTTGTTGCTAGATTTGTAGACATAAAAATATCTTGTTTCAAGCCATCACAGTCAATATATTGCATATAAATGATGAGCACGGACTCGTCTGTCACTGTGGTCGTTTCATCCAGCTGAATGGCAAAGGGAGCAGTCCTAAGATTCTTGTGGAGCTGGTTTTGGCAATCCACAGCCATTTTATCAATTCTGTCTTTGACAGTGTTGTCAGAGAGTGGGACAGTTCTCACTTTATCTGCTGCCTGCGATCCACACAGCCTCTCCACAATTTTCAGGCGGGCAGGTTTGACTAGCTGCTCTCCAATATTGTGCGGCTTTTTAGCTTTGGCAATTAATAGCGACGCCTCCGTTCCTCTGTATAAGTTACTGCCTGCTCTTTCAAACACTTTTCTGATGTCGGTGGATCTTTTTGATAGTGCCAACTGCTTCTTTCTCTCAAAAAAATCCCGACTTTCACCCACAGCCTCCGGGTGTTTTGTCTCCTGGTGTCGTTTCATTTTGCTTGGCTTCATGCTGTCATTATCTAGCTTCTCGCTCCAAATCACACATTCTGGCCGAAAACTGTCTTGTCCTTCAATAAAACCAAAGCTAAGGTAACTCTTGAGATATTGCCTTATTTTCTTTCTTGATACCGATGAGTCTTCGGCACTTTTACGTTTTTTAGATTCATAAAGCGAACCGCTGACAGCAGTAAGCAGTCGGAGAAGCACTAGCCAACTAGACGCTAGCTGACCTGACGACTGATTGACGTTGCTCATGCCGCCAGGTCACAGAGGTTCAGAGTTCACAGAGGTGTGGCCTACTAAATAGCTTGATATTTTTAAATGCGGACCAAAAAAATCTTTTTAAGTGGTAATATACAGGCTTTTGATTATCCCAGTAGTTGTGCTATTATGATTTTATATTTAACATGCAAAAATATAATTTTGGCAACCTCACAACCTCAAAGCAGACAAAGTCTTGTGCACCCCCTGTGATCTCTGTGGGGGGCGCAGACCCCAGGTTGGGAACCACTGTCTTAGACCCCATCCCAACTAGGCTACTTAAGGAAGTCTTACCTTTAGTTAACACACACACTAGATATGATCAATATATCTTTATTAACAGACTATGTACCACAGTCTTTTAAGGTAGCTGTAATTTAACCTCTTTTAAAAAAGCCCACCCTGGATCCAGAGGTGTTAGCTAATTATAGACCAATATCAATTCTTCCCTTTCTTTCAAAGAATCTTGAGAAAGTAGTCGCAGACCAGCTGTGTGACTTTCTCCATGATAATAATTTATTTGAGGAATTTCAGTCAGGATATAGGGTGCATCATAGCACAGAGACAGCACTTGTTAAAATTACAAATGATCTTCTGATTGCTTCAGACAAAGGACTCGTCTCTGTACTTGTTTTACTAGATCTTAGTGTCGCATTTGACACAATTGACCATCAAATTTTGCTACAGAGACTGGAACATTCAATTGGCCTTAAAGGTCCTGCACTAAGCTGGTTTAAATCATATTTATCCGATTGTTTTCAGTTTGTTCACGTTCATAATGAATCATCTTCACATACTAAAGTTTGTTTTGCAGTGCCTCAAGGTTCAGCGCTCAGACCAATTCTATTCACTCTATATATGCTTTCCTTAGGTAGTATCATTAGAAATCAGAAATTTCCATTGTTATGCGGATGCTACACAGTTGTATTTATCGATAAATCCAGAAGAAACGGATCAATTAACTAAACTTCAGAAATGCCTTAAAGATATAAAAACCTGGATGAGCTCCAATTTCCTGATGTTAAATTCAGACAAAACTGAAGTTATTGTTCTTGGTCCCAAACACCTTGGCCTCTAGCACCACCGTAAAAAAAAACTCGGAGTAATATTTGATCAAGATTTGTCTTTTAATTCCCATTTAAAACAAACCTCTTGGACTGCGTTTTTTCATCTGAGTAATATTGCAAAAATTAGGCCTATCCTGTCACAAAAAAATGCAGAAAAATTGGTCCACACGTTTGTTACCTCTAGATTACTGTAATTCCCTGTTATCAGGTAGCTCTAATAAGTGCCTAAAAACTCTTCAGCTAATCCAAAACGCGGCGGCATGTGTACTGACAGGAACTAAGAAACGAGATCACATTTCTCCTGTTTTAGCTTCTCTGCACTGGTTCCCTGTAAAATCCAGAACTGAATTTAAAATCCCACTCCTAACTCACAAAGCTCTAAATGATCAGGGTCCATCATATCTTAGAGAGCTCATAGTGCCCTATTATCCCACGAGAACACTGCACTCTGAGAATGCAGGGTTACTCGTACTCCCACTCCCTAAAGTCTCCAAAAGTAGAACAGGAGCCAGAGCCTTCAGCTATCAGGCTCCTATTTTGTGGAATCACCTTCCTGTTTCGGTCCAGGAGGCAGACACCATCTCCACTTTTAAGACTAGACTTAAGACTTTCCTTTTTGATAAAGCTTATAGTTAGGGCTGGCCCAGGCTTGTCTTGGACCAGCCCCTAGTTAGGCTGACATAGGCCTAGTCTGCCGGGGGACCTCCTATGATACACCGAGCCCCATCTCTCATTCTCTCTCTCTCCCTTGCTAACATTTATGTCCCGTTACTGCATCTCCCTAACTCGGCTCTACTGCATGTCACCAACTCTGCTTGTTCTCCGGAGCCTTTGTGCTCCACTGTCTCGCAGGTTAACTGTGCCTGGATGATGTGTCGTGGTTGTGCTGCTGCCATTGTCCTGCCAGATGCCTCCTACTGCTGCTGTTACTATTAGTCATACTTGTACTGTTACACATATTATTGTCATACATATATAATCATATTATTAATATAATATCTGTCTTTCTTTATGTCTCATTGTGTCATATGGATTACAGTTAATTTATTATGTTGATCTGTTCTGTACGACATCTATTGCATGTCTGTCCATCCTGGAAGAGGGATCCCTCCTCAGTTGCTCTGCCTGAGGTTTCTACCTTTTTTCCCCAGTTAAAGGGTTTTTTGGGAGGAGTTTTTCCTTATCTGCTGTGAGGGTCCAAAGGACAGAGGGATGTTGTATACTGTAAAGCCCTTTGAGGCAAATTGTGATTTGTGATATTGGACTATATAAATAAAATTGAATTGAATATGCATGCTACTTGGTATATCAAATGGTTTTATTACAAAAAAAGTTCAAAGGTACACTATAAACTGCTAACATTCTATGCAAGAAAGTGCATACTTCTGAATTGGATAACAGACAACTGAAGTTGGCACACCACAGTGGCATAAGGTTTGGATTATTTGACATGTATCCTGCACTCGAAAGATGATGTGTTCCATAGAACATGGGAGCTGTTTAGGTCCTGTTGGATTGGATATTTCAACTATTTGTATAAGAGGGTTTATGTGGTGGGGGACTAACAAGTCTTGTCATTAATTTTTCTTTGTTAGTTTTAGTGTGTAATGCCTGAGTCTCTTTATAGGTGTTTGATCTGTGAGCCAACCTGGGTTAAGTTTGTTTTGTTTGTGTATTCTGTTGAATCTTGTATATTGTTTTTTTTTTTCTTACAAATCAATAAACATAAAAAACAAACAAAAAACATTGTGTTAATTAACGCACACCAAAGGTTGTATGGTGCTGATGAATGGCAGTAGACTTGAAAATAGAAAACATATCCATATACACTTCTCTTTAATTCATAAAATATTTTAGCCTCAAGGCCTTCTTCAAGATCCATAATCATAAGCTACGTTCTGAGTTGCTTAACTTTTCTTTTTACTTTAGGAACTGCAGCTGTATGGAGTTAGATTAGTCTCAATATTAATAAATGCACACAGAAGGATTCACAAATACATGTTAAGATTTATATATAAGTGACTCTCTCCACACAAATATTTTCAATGCACACACATATATTTGGCATTTTATATAAATGTAAAAAAAATCCACAAATAACCAAAAAAGTTTCACAAATGTATTTCTGATGCACACACAAATATTTATTGTTTTAAATATATGCAATTTTCATCAAAACATATGTGGATGTTGATACATTCATATACAGATGCTTTTATTTTGTGAACCTCTGCGCATTCGTGTGTGAATCTTTTTGAGACTCCCCTGACGTGACCCGATCCACAAATGCATTTTTTCTACCAAGGGGATATAGGTAGCCAATCAGATGTCTCCTTCCTCTTCAGCCAATCACATGAGCATCCCGCTACCACCCCCACGTGGGGTATGTTTTAACGTCGTAGTGTCAGAGGGTGGCAGTAATGCACAACTACATTGTTCGCTGACCGCCAAATTAATAAGGACGAGAAGAAGAAGAAGCAGCAGCAGAAAGCGGTCAATGCAGAGCCCCGGGTCAATGATCAAGAGCAGGGTTTCCCCTAGAAAAAATTGGCACCGGACAACGTGATCGGCTTTCCGACGTGTTGATCGTGCCCTTGTTCATTTGTTTGTTGGGTCCTCTTTTCATGTTATTTTCTGCAGTTATTTTTGCATTTGTTCGTGCCCATAGCCTGTCTGGTTTAAGTGTTTTTGCTTTGTGTATTAATCTGTATTGTAGCAATAACCTCAAGCTGTACATCCGTCATCCATTCGTATATGTCCGTGTGTGTGTGTGTGTGTGTGTGTGTGTGTGTGTGTGTGTGTGTGTGTGTGTGTGTGTGTGTTTCTCAGTGAAACGAATTTCCCGAGTTGCAGAGAGGAGGGGAGCAGCATAAAAGTAATTTTAAAAATCCTCTCATTATTTCGGTCTTTATGTCTTTTCTTCTGCAATATTTTATAAAAATTCACTATATAGTCAACAATATAGCAGACTAAAAGTTATATACTATTTGTTATTTAAGAGTGTACTAAAAAAAATTAAATACATTTTAAAAAGCTGACTTGTATATTGACATGAGGCGTTGAAAGGTTTGCTGATCCTCTTGACTGTGACATTTTGTTCATTAAATTTAATTGCTGGTACGTTTATCTAAAAAAAAAAACAACAACTTCTTGATGTGCTTCTGAGCAAAAACAGTCGAATTGTGTATGACGGTCTGGCTGACCGCTGCGGCGCCAGGAGGGGGTGCTAGAATGTTGGCGGTCCTAGTGTTAATAACGCGGCGTGCTGCCAACTTGAAATAAAAAAAAGTCAGTTCGCTATTGAAATATATATGCAATAAAAACTCTAGATAAACAAAATGAAAAAATCCTTTGACATGTTTAATTCAAATTGTGCTTGGAGGGAATATTTTCACCGGACATTTGGACCGGCGGTGTTAAAAAATGTCGGACTTCGGCAGATTTTACCGGTCAAAGTCCGGTAATTACCGGATAACGGAAACCCTGCTCTTGATCATTGACCCGGGGCTCTGCATTGACCGCTTTCTGCTGCTGCTGCTTCTTCTTCTCGTCCTTATTAATTTGGCGGTCGGCGAACAATGTAGTTGTGCATTACTGCCACCCTCTGACACTACGACGTTAAAACATACCCCACGTGGGGGTGGTAGCGGGATGCTCATGTGATTGGCTGAAGAGGAAGGAGACATCTGATTGGCTACCTATATCCCCTTGGTAGAAAAAATGCATTTGTGGATCGGGTCACGTCAGGGGAGTCTCAAAAAGATTCACACACGAATGCGCAGAGGTTCACAAAATAAAAGCATCTGTATATGAATGTATCAACATCCACATATGTTTTGATGAAAATTGCATATATTTAAAACAATAAATATTTGTGTGCATCAGAAATACATTTGTGAAACTTTTTTGGTTATTTGTGGATTTTTTTTACATTTATATAAAATGCCAAATATATGTGTGTGCATTGAAAATATTTGTGTGGAGAGAGTCACTTATATATAAATCTTAACATGTATTTGTGAATCCTTCTGTGTGCATTTATTAATATTGAGACTAATCTAACTCCATACAGCTGCCCTTATAAAGTACTGTTGCATGCAGTATGCACACAGTTGGGACGTACTACTTCAATACAAACTTTGCATCCTGAACTTTGACCCTCTTGCTTATATATATATCTGTGACCTTGGAGGTAAAACAAAACGCTGTTGGCTTAGTTTTGTGACGGGTGTGTGTGGAACCCAAATGAAGCACTCGTGTAAACAGGAACAGGTGGAAAATGTCACAACGGCTAACAGGCAGCGGAGCAGCGAGAGCTAACACGGCGTACAGTTCAATCTTCAGGCAGAGCGCCCGTACAAAGTCTCTGAAGCACAGATGAGGAACGGCGAGGCAGCCGAATCCAGCCACGGAACCGAGGGGAAGCACCAGAGCCCCCGGATCCGAACAGTTCAGTTTTCTCTCAACATACAGTGAAAAGAGGAAGCTTACTTCAGCCGCTGATGACGGAGAGAAGGATCTGAAGCCTGAAGATCCAGCCGGTTGTGCAGAGGTGCCGTTGAGGAGAGAGCTGGGGAACAGTCGGTGACGGGCGACGGGGTCGAAGCCAGGTGAGCAGTCCGCGTAGACAGAGGTACCGATGGGGAGCAGGCAGAAGGAGAGCTGGGGCCAGGCGGATGAGTCGAAGCCGGGAGAGCAGACAGACGCCAGAGACGCTGAGGCAGAGAACGTGGTCAGGGACAGAAGGCAGGTGGGTTTACCAGCAGGCAGACGAGGAGAGCAGGTCGGGGACAGGCAGAGTCGGTACCGGGTGATCAGACGGGTCAGGAACGCTGGAAAGTCTCGCATGACGCTGAAGAACAATCTGGCAAAGAGTGAGTGTGCTGGAGAGTCTTATATACACCGGGCTGATTACAACGAGCTGCAGCTGTGCTGACAGGTGAGCAGAGTTGGGCTGATGAGGTGGGAGTGGCTGACTGGTGGAGTGGAGCAGAGGCAGGGAGAGTGGAAAAATACTGAGGGCAACAGGGAGAATGGAGCTGTGACAAGTTTGCCAGACATGGAGCTAAACCCAGAGAGCTCTGCTGTTGTTAGTTTGCAATATATGTAGTTTTTACTTATAAGTTAAAACTGCATACATTGTAGATTGTAAGATATTCAAGACAGTATATTTACATATACATTTTTCTGTCACTTTTATTTTCATAGTTATGTCCTTTTGTTGTTGGTTATCTTTATAATTATGTGCAACATGCACTCATGATGAAAAATGTTGAAAATAATCAATGCGTAAGCAAATGTATTGGCACATAATAAGTTAAATACATGAAATAATCATGCTGACCTCCTACAGCAATTTGCACTGCACTGACATGATGTTACCATATATTATATTGCAAAATAACAGCGATCTCAAAAGTCTGGAGCTCCATGCCTGAGGGTCAGACCTGCAACAGAAAGTGCCAGCCCACATCACCAGACACCAGTGCCTTATTAGATTGAACTGAAGACTGTGCTCAGCCAGAAATGGTGGTGCGTTGAACATCCTGTGTGTTACTGTGTGTTACAGAGGCGCACTGCCTTTTAATATGGCGGAATTTAATTTAATTCAATTCAGTTCAAAGGGGTTTTATGGAACAGGAAACATACATCTTCATCGTCAAAGCGAGAATGAAATAAAAATAAAAATAAAAACTGTATGTACAATAAGTAAAGATCTACCAGAATTTGGTTCATAAATATGTCACTAGTGATTGAACACACCTTTAATAATAATAATAGCTTAGATTTATATAGCGCCTTTCAAAACACCCAAGGACGCTTTACAAAACAGCAGCAAACCAAACGAAAACAACAGACAAAAGGACAAACAACACAAGCTACAGAGAAACCGGCCTAGCTAAGCAAGACCAAATGCCAGAGTAAACAAATGTTTTTTGAGAGATGATTTGAATGAGTCCAGGGTTGGGGCGTGGCGTATCTCAGAGGGAAGAGAGTTCCAAAGGGTGGGGGCAGCCACGCTGAAGGCTCTGTCCCCAAAGGTGCGTCGGCTGGTGCGAGGGACAGCAAGCAGACCCATGCCAGTGGACCGAAGACTCCTCAATGGAGTGTGATGGTGAAGGAGGTTGGATAGGTACTGGGGGGCCAGGGAGTGGAGGGACTTGTAGGTGAGGAGGAGGAGTTTGTAGGTGATCCGGAATTTCACAGGGAGCCAGTGGAGGTGGATGAGAGTGGGGGGTGATGTGCTGCCAGGGCTTGGAATGGGTGAGAACCCTGGCAGCTGAGTTTTGGACGTGTTGGAGCCTGTCCAGGGTCTTACTGGTAGCCCCGAACAGGACTCCGTTGCAATAGTCCAGACGGGTGGTGATGAAGGCGTGGATGAGGGTCTCTGTTACTGTGTCAGTGAGTGATGGCCGGAGTCTGGAGATGTTCTTGAGATGGTAGAAGGCAGATTTGGTGACGGATTTGACATGTGAGTGGAAAGACAGGGTGGAGTCCAGAATGACGCCCAGGTTGCGGACTTCAGGTGATGGGGAGATGGAACAGCCGTCGACCTGGGGGAGGAAATCCCCAACCTTGGAGGAGGAAATCCCCAACCTTCGGGAGCAGTGCCTTGGGTGCCACCACCAAGAGCTCAGTTTTTCTGCTGTTGAGTTTGAGGATGACCAAACAAACCACACATGACCAAACAAGAGAAAATGCACCTTGCACAATGTTTCACACTGTTTTGAGAACTGTTTTGTGTCTAACCCAGAGACTGTAGCAAAACGATTAAACATGCCACAGATGTGTAAAACCACAGACACTCCTCCAGAATTGTGGTAGGAAAAGGCCTTTGTTTTTAAGCCATCCTCTGGCCATTTTGCATGAAATTTGATGAATCTGGAACTCTGTTTTCATTTGCAGCTAAATTGCATTGCAGACAAACTGTCTGACTTTTCTCATTTGTAATAAAATATCATCTTGTTTCAACATGATTCACATTCACTTCAAAAAGCTGCTTTCTGGAAGCTTGAAACTGCAGTGTAATAACAATAGTATGCTGGCCATGCTGACTTCATTTTACTGTGATGCACAATAAAACCAGAACATCATATTTTTTGTGTAATTTTCTAATTTCTCAGGAATTTTTCACGAATGGAACACTGCCTTAAAAAGTCAGGGTTGTCCAGGTTGCACAAAAAAAAAAACTTGGTACATGCATAAAGCTAAATGAAAACTAATGGGGATACCTGAGTCATAACAGAGCGAATGTATTTTGGTGGTAAGGTTAAGTGATTCTGTTGTCCTACAGAAGATTTCATCAGTGTAATAGGCGCGTTTGGGATAAACTGCATCTGGAAAGTGGACAAGAGCAAGGCAGTTGGGAGATATTTTCTTTGAGGCCTTTTGACCAGAAAGGGATCTCTTGGTTAGCTGTTACTTAAAAGTTGTGATTTGGGTTAAAATCAATGGATTTCTGCCAGAAGGTGCTTTCTGACAGACAGTTTACAAGGAAAAGTTTCCCCATGTGCGCTTGGACAGCCGGTGAACCTGCCCTATGGGCCCAGTGATGTGGAAGCAGCATTGATCATGCGAGTAATTTAATACCACAGAAAAAAGAGCGATATTGGCTTCGTGCACCACCTGAGCAACTTTCATAGGAATGAACAGAGCCCTGCCACCACATATATATCCAGGTCTCTTTACATATCCATGATTTGAATACATAATACAGAAAGACAGAACTCTGATTTTTGGTAAAGAGCAGTCAATAACTGCATTGATTTATAATCCGTGTATCATTCGTTCATCCGTTTTTCAAAATAAAACCAAAACCAGAAAAACGAAATAACGACTCGTTTTTTTCAATATTTGTTTCCAGACCCAAAACGAAAAAACGGATAACGAATCGTTTTTCTGATTTCCGATTTTGTGCACTATTGGAAAATGGATAAAACGGATAACGGGCGATTCTCCAATTTGGAGAGTTTAATTTGACGCAAGCCGTGTGACCCGGAAGTCAACTTTGGCCTCGGAGACGAGAGAGAAGAACGGCGGCAACCAGAATGAACACGTTTGTGCTGTTTAGGGAGGGGAAAAGGGTTACACTAAAGCCCGAAGACATGACCACCGAGAAATACCAACAAAGCTCCTTATGGAAAACATAGAAATTAGGTTTTGTTTTCCTGAATTTATTTTTATGTATTTAAAAAAAAGCCTAGAATAATAATTGTGGTAATGGACATTTCATGTATCGTATCCTTCACAGGTAAGCCAAATAAAACATTTTCTTGTAAGACTAGAGAAATTGGTAAATTTAGGAGATAACCAGTAAAGCAAATCTTCCCAGAAAGCATGAGAAAAAATACATTCATAAAATAAATGTTATGTTGTTTCAATATGTGCGTCACAAAATTAACAATTATTATTATCTATTCCAAAACGGTGTCTTAAGAACTCAGCAGAGGAGTATATTTCATTAACAATTTTAAAGTGAACTTCCTTCGCCTTTGGTGAAATAGGAAATTTGAAAAATTTAGATCTCAGCTTCACAGCTTCTTCTTTAGAGAAAAAAAAACGTAGGATTGAATTTCTGTTAAAAACCATCAATAGTATTGTAACCTATTTTTGGTGATGGCAGCCCTCAGAGCTTTCGTCACACAGGATGTGAAGAGTTTTATTGTGAAAAAAAGACCGGAAGTGTTGTTGTAGATATGCCGGGGAAGTTGACGGTGTGGAGTGGTGTGAAAATTAAAAGTATTATAGTATAGTAGTATTATATGCAAAGGCTAAAAGGAACGCTACATTACACTACTTATTACATTTTGAACAAGAGCCATTCTAAAAGCAACATGAAATATTTATGTGTGTGTGTGTGTGTGTGTGTGTGTGTGTGTGTGTGTGTGTGTGTGTGTGTGTATAAATGTGGGATATTTAAATTGTGTAGGTTAAAATGTGTGTTCAAATGTAAAAAGATGAATAAGAACAGTGTTTAAGCTTCTCTATCCTAAACACTTCCAGGTCCAAAAGGACAGCCTGTATTTGACGGATGACACAAATGTGGCCATATTTCCGCAAGCTGACGGCAACTTTATGTGCTTTGACCTTACTGATAAGGGTCATTATGAAGTGCATGGCAACAGCACCTCTCTGGAGAAGTCGTCGGGGGCACTTCCATCTGGCCAGCCGGTCAGATTTTCTTTTCACCGCCCACCTAGTGCAGCTGCAAGCTCCTCCTCTTCAGTACCAAGGAGCACCCCAACCAAAACCTTTGTGAGGTGATAAAGAAACTTTTTGCAAGAACATCCCTTTTCACAACAGATTTTCTTTCTTCTACATAATTTCTATAGGTGTGTCATCTATTTGTTGGTAATCTCTTGTCCTGCATATTTACCATTATCTTGCCTATCCACCCCACAACTCAGCAACATTAAACTTGTTTAGCCAAGAGCCTGATAACACCAGTCCTAAATTAAGTGGCAAATGTTATCATTGTATATTAAGACTGGACAGTCTACACCATTTCGAACAAGGTATTATTATCTATGATATTATTGAGTTGTCTCTTTGTTTTTCTGCCAAAGCACATTGTATAAATAATAAAATAATATTATTTAAATCGCTACAGTAAAAAGTTCTTTCCTTGTGAAAACAGTGTTTGACATAGCACCATGCATCATATAGCATATTGGTTATTTAGGAGATACTTTCCTGTGTGTTACAGAAAGTGTATGTTCCTATCAATGTTTAGGAATGTCTTCTATGTTGATGTCCTCAATGGAAAGCTGGAGAGCAGCAAGATGGTGACAGTCCGCTTCACAGAGTTTGAGGCTTGTGTGACAACAATCACTAGCAAGGTGAAAGAAGCCCTTGGAGAACAGGAGTCTGTTGTTTTGACAGATAGTCAGGGGAATGAAATAATTGACTCTGAAGGAACTAGAGGTAAGTATGATGAAGTTATTATTCTGTTGTAATTATTACTGTGTAAATGTGAGGTTTTCTGCACAAACAGTTCACATACTTAATAGTTAATGTTAGTGAAATAATAGCTGTGTGCTTCAGATCTGCTTTAAAAAAAATAACCCACCTATAAGATATAATTAATCCAAAAGACAGTAAATATATGGTTGAAAGTTAATAAAACTAAAATTATAACTTAATTAATTAACTTAATTAATCCTATTTATTTTTATTGCAGGATCGGCATACTGGAAGCAAAATTCCAGGAAAGTGTTTGCAGTGCTTGAAGATCAAAGGGATCTGCTCCAGGTTAACAAGAGGAGGCGGCTGAGGTCAGGGATGACTATTTTACCTCTTTTCAGTTTTCAATTAATGTTTTTGGGGTAACTTTCAGCTGATGTCCATAAGGCTTACATTGATTACTGTTTCTGTGTTTTTATTTATTTATTTATTTTATTTTATGAATTTCCTGGCAGGAGCCTTCCAGAGGAATCTATTGAGTGTCTGTCTATCTTAAACAATAAATTAAAATGTTTTTCAGTCGCAGAGAAGATAATGGCCTTCAAGAGGTTGTAGCAGACATCGAAGATGTTGTCGAGGCAGCCCAGGGACTAAAAGATGTATCGCAGATTATCAAAAATCTGAGTGGATTTGGACGTGTCACACTGACAACAACCCTGTCTCTGTCAGAGGCTGAAGTAGCCTCTTTAAGAGAGGTCTTCAACTGTCTTGTCTGTAAAGGTTGGTACTCTTACTACTAGGTACTATGGATCAACATGAACATGGAATGTGAGATCAGAGGCACTAAACACTACACTGCTCTGTATATCCGGGTTCTTATACTTCCCAAAATGCTGTGAATTGTTAGTCGGATTACATAGCTTTCATCATTAATCTACTTAACACAATGAAAATTTGTGCAATACAAGTTGTTGTTTTTTCTATAAATTCACAGGTCTTTTAAATCGACCAATGTTCTCAACCTGCTGCAGAAGCCTGATCGGGTGTAAGGTCTGTATTACAGAGTGGAGCACAAGCAGCAGTTACTGCCCCAAGTGTCGTGCTGAGGATTTGGAGGACAACATCCATGAAGTGGCTGGACTCGGTGAGGCGCTAGCACCACTGGAAAAGTTGCTCCTGTAGTATATGCATTCTCTCTGCAAGTGGCAACGAGCACTTGTTCCTTCAGTGCATTAACAGTGTCCAATGTTCAAGATTAAAAGGATAATTCGTATTCAGGAATCCACCTAAAAAAACCTCCACTTTTAAAAAAATGTTACTGTTACTTTAAAGCAACACAGTTGAGTATTGGAGAGGAGGCCGGTGTGATGGCCACGCAGGGTCATTGTTAAGATTGTTCTGCAGTATTTTATATTTTGTACTGTTTGTGGACTTCTGGATAGTTCAGTTTAAGCACTTTACTGTGGCAGTCAGCTCTTTGTTTGTGTATTTTATATGTGTCATAATTTTGACAATAAAAGAAATATGCAGAGTTGTAAACAAACTTGATATTTATTTACAATTGAGCTCACTAAATAATTCCATCAGTTTTTCATGAAGGTGAAGTAAATATATCTCTGCCTAACAATCATGCTGCATGTCTTTCAGTCACATGGATCAGGTACAACAGTGCTTCTTGAAGCATACTATGATCATTGTTAACCACAGAGTCAAAAAGAAGAGAAATGTCAGGAATCATCTCTCCAAACAGCTGCTCTGCACGACATTGGCCTTCCTCTGTTAAAAATGGATCAGAGCCAAAGGAAGAGACCCAAGTCAGGGAGGACCCCAACTCCTGCTCGTACATTTGTGCTGCCTCAGCAGCGTTGGGCAGCATCTCTTGGGGAATTCTTGCTGCACAACCACCAGCAGCGAGTTGGTTTGGTATCCCCCTGCCTAAAATATGTTGATCATTTTAGTTTGGGACAAAATTGTTTTGAGGTTCTACACATATAGTTATCATAACTTACCAGGGATCCTGTGGGCATTCCACGACTGGACAACTCTGCCAAGTCCAATCTGACTCACTTGACATGCCAGGTTGGAAATGCAAAATTTGGTCACATTATCCTGCATATCAAGTAACTCTTGATCCAGCAGGTGAACCAGAGCCTGTTTTAGGGGGTAGTTCACCCGATTATTGACCTCTGGCCAAATTCTTTCCACACGTAGGTTCTGTTGAAACACAAGAAGGGATTTCAGATTGATTGAAAAAGCTCATCATCTTATAAAACATTTGTTATAACCCTAAATCATAAAAAGTTGGCCTTACAGGTATGAGCTGCCAGCCCTGACTTGGTGGTCTGGTCTGCTTGCAAACTAACAGCATCACATCACCACTCAGTGCAATCATCACTTTTTCACCCAATCACTAATCCTAAATTGTCCCACTGCCCCCTTTTTATTTTGATATGACAGAAACAAGACAAAATTGAAGGGGAGAGACTGGGTCACATGCACCAAAGGACTAAGAGTCAGATTGTAACCCCTGGCCAGGTAAAGCACTCATTGTAGGACTAGGTCCATAAAATAAGCACTCTGCCTGTAGAAACCACTGAAGAACCCCTTGCACCAACCATTTTTTTTGGAGGTATTACAGACGTGGATGGGTATTTATATGAAATGTCTCATCCTGACAGTGGCTGCAATGAAATATGAGTTAAAGGGCATTTGCCAATTAATGATGTTAGTTTTTAAATGCATTTTTTTCTTTTGCCAACTCATTCTGATTTGGGATAATAAATATATTTTTCACTGTAAATACATTTTGATTAACTGTGAAAGTTACTTATTATCTTTGCATATAACTAGAAGATCAAAATTCACCCTTGAAGAAGTTGTCTGAACATAAGGCAGCCTGTTAGTGTTATGTCTGTGTTGAGACAACTTTTCTTGCATGTACAAGGTTAAGTAAAACTCCCTGCCATGATCAACTCTGAGTTGGTCCCACATGCCGTTGTTGGCAACTGCCGTCCTGCAATAGAAAAAAAAAAGTACATTAAATGGATATTTACAGAATGTAGATGAGATAGATTAAGATTAATTCCACATTCACGTGCACATAATACATGTAGCACATTCTGAAAGTTATAAAATAATACTGATATTGTAAGTGCTTATCATTTACTTTGGTTTAAACCTAGACATGACTTGCCTGTAAACTTCCTCATAAATAATGAGATTGTTCTTCACTGGCATTGTGAAATCAGCAACAATTTTGCTGCTGAATCCATCAATAGCCAAGACGTGTCAATCTAAACATGCCCAGCTTCTCATTTTGGTCAAGGTGGAGTTTGTGGCCCATAGACTCAGCATGGTAAGGAACAGGGTTCAGGTTACGTGCTCCCTAAAACAAGCAACATTTAGGCAAAAGCTGAATTACATGAAGTTGAATGTTCAAAGAATTTATAAATTAAGTGCATATGTTGCCTACTAATATACTTCTGATATATAATCCTAAATGTACAATTTAATAAGTTGAACAATTAAAAAAAAAAAAGTGTTTGTTCTTACTGTAGGTGACTTACCTGGCAACGCAGCTCATTATAGGGCTGGTGCACCGCTCTGAGAACCTTTCCCACTCGACATTCTCCTGCTCTTACCCCCACTGATGACAAATATCCTGTCATAAATTTTCGTCCATAGGATGGACCTGTCTGTGAAGACAAAGATGACAAAGACAAAGATGTTAAGAAATACATTAAAATCATAGAAATTGAAAGGATTAAAAACAGTATATGTACAGGATATCTGTTGTCATTTAAATAAATTAATAGTTCATTATGGGTTAAAAGAAGTAAGTTCATGATATAAAAGGTTAAATATGGTTAAAAAAAACACCCCTATGAAAACTTGTTTATTTCATTGTCTTAAAAGGTCATTTTATGCATATTTCATTGTACTGTTTCTTACTTTGTTGGCGCTGTACTCATACATGCCAGTAGATGGCGCTTTGCAACTCAACTAGCCTGTTCATCACGAGGCCTATTTTTTGTGCCTCCTGTCCAAAATGACTTACCCAAAATAAATGGAGTACATTTTCACAACTACAAGGTCTGTATGCATAATGGTCTCAAAATAAAGGTTAGACATGTGAGATTACTACAGAAGTGTCAGAATCAAGATATGTGTTACTGTGTCAGAGTAAATTCCCCTGGAACACAGTAGAAAATATGAATTTTTATCCTCGCCTGAAAAAAAACACATTGTTTAGAGTGAAAACCACTATTGAATCATAGGATAGTAGCCGAATTCATCTAGGAATTAGAAAAGTGATATCTGATGAGTAACTGTGCAAAAGTAGATGCTAAAAAAGTTCATCTGAATTGTTATACAGATGTTTTAACACAGGTATGTCCAGGCGAAACCATTTGGGCACATTTTGGCACCATGTGTGCCATTTGACCTTTCTCATGTACCAGAGTGGAGAACTAATTATATTTCACTGATATATCACTGTGACTATTCATTCCATCCAAATATCTTTGACTCAGTTTTCAAACTCATCCAAACCTTTAAACATTTTCTCATTCAGATAAGACCATACAGCAGAGATGAAGTTTGACTCCTGTGTTCTCCTGTTTTCTTCTTGCCACTGTTGATAAAAACTCCACGATCAGCCTCTGTGTTGCCTGCCGGCTGCGTCCTGCGCTTATGTGCGTAAACTCACTGGGCAGTCCGCAGGGGGATATCTCGGCAACCCATTGGTCAATTTTGATGATCGACACCTCTATCAACCAGTCAGAGTCATGAGATTCGGCTGCTACCACCCACAGTTACCTTAGAAACATCAATGACGGTCCAGAAGGACGTGCAGCCAAAGAACGTGTATTGTCGTAAGATGCACCACTTCGCTCAAAAAAGCCCCTCAGACTTTATGAAAACAACCAGGACCTTCGTGATTCACTTCAAACTACTGAAGAGCCACAAGAGTAGACATTAGCAGTGTTTTTTCAAGCTGGAATATAACTTTAGGCCACAAAACACATCGTTGTAATCAGGAGGATCTCTGTTTTCATACAACACCTTGTCTGTCTGGTTTGCTTGAAGTGGTGAGATTAGTTGAAGCATTAAATTGGACATGCGCTATTTTCGTGTTTTTGTTAAATGCCCATAATACAGCTTGGGGTTTAAATTGTGTTTCTCCCCCGTCATTTTGGTATGCAATATGTTGGGATTGGTGCTTCCTAGCGATGCCCATAGATCATCTGTAGCGCACGTATCTGACACTGCCCCCTGTAAAGGGGGCTCTCGTGATGAACAGGCTAGGAATGCTGTTACTTTTGCCTATATTCATATGAAGGACCAGCCACATATGCCTACACATCAGTTCTACGCACCTCAGAATTAATAACACAACAACCCAAATGAAACAGAGCAAAATAATAGAAGACTTACCTTATCGATTGAGGAAATGACTGCCATTTCCAATTCTGCATCGGAAACATGTCTTTTTCGCCTAAACTGGTGCTGATTGCAGAATCTTCTGACTGACATTTCTGAACATCTCAGAACACCCATCTGCTGAAGCGCTCTGGAAATTTCGGCGTGCGTTTTTCCCTCCTCAAAAAGTTGAAAAACTATGTCAGCATTATCGTCCAGTCCAGCCATTTCGTTCTTGTTCTTCAACCTTGTGATTTGTTTTATGACTTCATCTTCACTTCCGGGTCACACGGCTTGCATCAAATCTAACTCTCCAAATTGGAGAATCGCCCGTTATCCGTTTTATCCACTTTCCAATAGTGCACAAAATCGGAAATCGGGAAAACGATTCGTTATCCGTTTTTTCGTTTTGGGTCTGGAAACAAATATTGAAAAAACGAGTCGTTATTTCGTTTTTCTGGTTTTGGTTTTATTTTGAAAAACGGATGAACGAATGATACACGGATTATTTATAACAGATATATAGCACATTATATGTAGTCACATCATTGTGTTATTTTTTAAAGTAAAATTTGCTGATATTTGAGGATTAGTGTTAACAACTAAGGTTAGATAAGACTTTTAATCCCACACGCAGGAAATTTACATGTCACAACAGCTCAAAACTCAGAGCAGAGGCAGAGGCAATAGAAAAAGGGATAAAAGTGATTAGGTGCTAAAATATGATACAGATATGACCAAATTCAAATTAGGCTAATTCAAATGAAAATAAGATCATGTAAAATCAATACACACTTTTCACTTATATGTCAATGATTTATAGTTGCACAGGATACTTCTAATACACACAATGTGTGGTATTTTTTATTGTAAAAATATAGAAATGTATAGATATCAGTGTCCATGAGCCCAGTCCACCACACCCTGTAACTGAGACTAAGATCCAGGGGCGAAAGCTGCTAATACAGTGGCCAAAATCCTATAAGAAAAATGAGTAGAAAATGGTCAACACAGACCATAGTAAATTACTGGAACAGCTGAAGGGAACTACACTGAAGAAAATGGAAAGAATGGGAGAGGTGATCTACAGCAAAAGAGCTGAGCACTTTGGAACTGTGGAAAAAAAGAGAAAAACATCACCCATCCCAGCAGAGACCAGGAGACAACAGGAAATACAGTAACGGGTCAAAGAGAGAAGGCAGCTGACAAGTAGGGGTGGAAAGCCTGAGAGTAGGAGAGGGAAGGAATAAACTTACTCCAGGCAGAAATAAAGGACCGCCTATCATCTTTGAGGAGAGCAGAGAATCTAGAAAGAGGTATAGAAAGAAGGACCAGACAAGATCCATTCAACTTTTTAAGAACTCTGTTCACAAAGGAGAAAAGTGGCAAACTCAACATCAAGACAGAATCTCGAAGTTCACCTTAAGGCAATCCATGCTGACAGCTGGCAGTGCAAACAGATTAGTCTTCCATCTGATATACCATCAATGCATTTCCCAGAACATCAGCTAGATGTCTGCCCTCCTAAGTAGAGTGAAGTGATAAGTATCATGCATCGGGCAAAAGCTGCATCCACCCCTGGGCCTAACAGCGTTCCATTTCGTTCTTGTTCTTCAACCTTGTGATTTGTTTTATGACTTCATCTTCACTTCCGGGTCACACGGCTTGCATCAAATCTAACTCTCCAAATTGGAGAATCGCCCGTTATCCGTTTTATCCACTTTCCAATAGTGCACAAAATCGGAAATCGGGAAAACGATTCGTTATCCGTTTTTTCGTTTTGGGTCTGGAAACAAATATTGAAAAAACGAGTCGTTATTTCGTTTTTCTGGTTTTGGTTTTATTTTGAAAAACGGATGAACGAATGATACACGGATTATTTATAACAGATATATAGCACATTATATGTAGTCACATCATTGTGTTATTTTTTAAAGTAAAATTTGCTGATATTTGAGGATTAGTGTTAACAACTAAGGTTAGATAAGACTTTTAATCCCACACGCAGGAAATTTACATGTCACAACAGCTCAAAACTCAGAGCAGAGGCAGAGGCAATAGAAAAAGGGATAAAAGTGATTAGGTGCTAAAATATGATACAGATATGACCAAATTCAAATTAGGCTAATTCAAATGAAAATAAGATCATGTAAAATCAATACACACTTTTCACTTATATGTCAATGATTTATAGTTGCACAGGATACTTCTAATACACACAATGTGTGGTATTTTTTATTGTAAAAATATAGAAATGTATAGATATCAGTGTCCATGAGCCCAGTCCACCACACCCTGTAACTGAGACTAAGATCCAGGGGCGAAAGCTGCTAATACAGTGGCCAAAATCCTATAAGAAAAATGAGTAGAAAATGGTCAACACAGACCATAGTAAATTACTGGAACAGCTGAAGGGAACTACACTGAAGAAAATGGAAAGAATGGGAGAGGTGATCTACAGCAAAAGAGCTGAGCACTTTGGAACTGTGGAAAAAAAGAGAAAAACATCACCCATCCCAGCAGAGACCAGGAGACAACAGGAAATACAGTAACGGGTCAAAGAGAGAAGGCAGCTGACAAGTAGGGGTGGAAAGCCTGAGAGTAGGAGAGGGAAGGAATAAACTTACTCCAGGCAGAAATAAAGGACCGCCTATCATCTTTGAGGAGAGCAGAGAATCTAGAAAGAGGTATAGAAAGAAGGACCAGACAAGATCCATTCAACTTTTTAAGAACTCTGTTCACAAAGGAGAAAAGTGGCAAACTCAACATCAAGACAGAATCTCGAAGTTCACCTTAAGGCAATCCATGCTGACAGCTGGCAGTGCAAACAGATTAGTCTTCCATCTGATATACCATCAATGCATTTCCCAGAACATCAGCTAGATGTCTGCCCTCCTAAGTAGAGTGAAGTGATAAGTATCATGCATCGGGCAAAAGCTGCATCCACCCCTGGGCCTAACAGCGTTCCATACAGGCTTTATAAGAATGCACTAGATGTACTTTGTTTTCTGTGGGGGCTGATGAAGGTGGCGTGGGAGAAAAAAACAATACCAACAGCTTGGTGGAGGAAAGGGGGTGTCCTAATCCCAAAGGAAAAGGATTCTGATGATATCAGCCAGTTTCACCACATCAGCCTTTTGAATGTTAAAGGCAAAATTTTTGTCAATGTTAAGGCTCACAGGCTGAGTGTCTACCTGGAAAAGAATGCATCAGTGAAAAAGAAAGGGATTTTTCCAGGTGTCTGGACCACACAAACAAGATATGGCATCCAGTCCAAGCTGCCAAAAAGGATGGAAGAGATCTCCATGTTGTGTTTCTGGACCTCGCCAATGCCTTTGGCTTGGTTCCTCACAATCTTCTTTGGACTGCATTTAACTATTTTGAGGGGACAGGAGTTGCAGCGAGAGCGGCAAGAAGAAGGGAGGGGGAGTCGCTGTCTACGTTAACAACAAGTGGTGCAACCCTGGACACATTACGGTGAAAGAATGTGTGTGCAGCCTGGACATTTAACTGTTAGCAGTAAGTCTCGGTCATATTACTTGCCCAGAGAGTTTTCCCAAGCCATTATTATTGTTGTTTACATTCCCCCCACAGCAGACGCGGTGCGGGCTGTTGATGTCATCTGCGAGATTACAGACCCTGCACCCCAATGCCTTTGTAGCGATCTCTGTTTAAAAGAGGGAAGGGTTGTTGACACGGGTAAAATCCCCAGTTTGTAGACTGTAAGACCAGAGAAAATAAAACACTGGGTCTGCTGTATGCTAATGTTAAAGAAGCATACAGTTCCATAGCTCTCCCTCCCCTGGGCAGGTCTGATCACAACCTGGTCCACCTGAAGCCTCTTTATATACCTGCAGTCTAGTTATATACCTGTGACCACCAGAATGGTATGAAGGTGGTCGTGGGAGGCTGTGGAGACTCTGCAGGGCTGCTTTGAGGTGACTGACTTGGATGTTCTCTGCAATGCACATTGGGAGGACATTGATGGACTTACAGACTGCATAACTGAGTATATTAATTTTTGTATGGAAAATGTAATCCCCACAAAAACTATACGCTGCTTCCTCAATAATAAACCATGAGTGACAAAGGACATAAAGGTAATACTGAACAGGAAAAGGTGGCATTCAGGAGTGGTGACAAGGAAGAAATGAAGAAGGTGCAGATCGAACTGAGGAAGAAGATTGCAGAGGGCAAGGAGTCTTACAGGAGGAAGTTGGAGAGTAAACAAAACAACATGAGGGACATGTGGCGTGGTCTGAGAACCATCAATGGCCATGAAAAAAAGAGTGGCCAGGGGATGGAAGGAGACCTACAGGAGGCCAATCAGTTAAACTTGTTCTTTAACAGGTTTGATGATATGGCCTCTGCTCACCCTCCCCCTAGCTCCTATCATGACTCCCCTCCCCCTGCACACTCACCTCAAACCCCTCTGTCCATGCCCCTGCCCTCACCCCCCTCCCCAAACTCTGATCACCCCTCTACCCCCCACCACCATCCACCTCAACTCCCTTCCCCCCGCCCCCCTTCCCCTGCACCTTCACCCCACCATCATTTATCTCAACTCCCCTCCCCCCTCCCCCCTTCCACTGCACCCTCATCACACCATCTCCCTCAGCGACCCTCCTGGCTCCCGTCTACTCACCTCAGCCCTGCCCTCCTCCCCCACTGGGGCTCTCTAACAACTCACCGGCCTCTCTCGCCATCACCGCAGAGGATGTGAGAAGAGAGTTCAGTCGCCTTCGGCCAGGAAAGTCTGCAGGTCCTGACAGCCTCAGTCCCAGAGTGCTTAAAGGATGTGCTACTCAGTTGTGTGGTGTTTTCCAATATATATTCAGTCTGAGCCTGAGCATGATGGTTGTCCCTGACCTGTGGAAGACCTCATGCTTGGTCCCTGTGCCAAAGAAAAAACACTCTAACACACACAGTGACTACAGACTGGTGGCTTTGACATCACATGCCATGAAGTCACTGGAGAGGCTAGTCCTGAAACACCTTCGTTCAGTCATCAGCCATCATTGGACCCCCTGCAGTTCGCATACCAGCCCCATATTGGAGTGGAAGATGCCATCATCTTTCTGCCGCACAGGGCTTATACCCACCTGGAGGAGGCAGGCAGCATTGTGAGAGTCATGTTCTTTGACTTTTCCGGTGCTTTTAACACCATTCGACGTGCGCTGCTCAGGAATAAGCTACTGGACATGCAGGTGGATGCTCCACTAGTGGCCTGGATTACCAACTACCTCACAGGCCGCCCACAGTATGTGAGGCTACAGAGCATCGTGTCAGACACTATTGTGAGCAGCACAGGGGCACCACAAGGGACGGTCCTGTCTCCCTTCCTGTTCACACTTTACACCTCAGACTTCAGCTTCTGCTCACAGTCCTGCCACCTACAGAAGTTTTCAGACAACTCTGCCATTGTGGGCTGTATTAGCAGAGGCCATGAGGCTGAGTACAAGAGTGGGGTGGACAGGTTTGCGCAGTGGTGTGGACTAAACCACCTGCAACTCAACGTCATAAAGACAAAGGAGTTGGTGGTGGACTTAAGGAAACAGAGGACCCGTCCGAACCCACATTGTGGACGAGTACAAGTACCTGGGCATCCACATAGACAATAAACTGGACTGGACTAAAAACACAGATGCCGTATTCAAGAAAGGTCAGAGCCGTCTGTACTTTCTCAGGAGACTCAGATCCTTCAACATACGCAGAAGTATGCTGCAGATGTTGAAGGATCTGAGTCTCCAGCATCATCTTCTACACTGTTGGGTGCTGGGGCAGCAGACTGAAGGCAGCTGACACTAACAGACTCAATAAGCTCATCAGGAAGGCTGGTTCTGTCCTGGGAGTAGAACTGGAGTCGTTAGTGGAGGTGTCAGAGAGGAGGATGCTGAGGAAACTGCTCTGTATCATGGACAACACCTCTCACCCCCTGCATGCCACACAAGAGTCCTATCAGAGCACCTTCAGCCATAGACTGAGACAACCGAGGAGCACCACAGAATGCCACAGGAGGTCTTTTCTACCTGTGACCATCAAACTATATAGCTCCTCCCCTTTCTGCAGGAAGGGAATCTGACACATTGGACTGAGAATAATAACACCAATATTATGTTCAGTATTGCCTTCGTTCGTATTGCCTTCGTTCACATGTGCACTTTTAATGGTCACGTCATTTTATGTATCATGTACAATATTACTTTTCATTATCACGTGCAATGGTACATTTATTATTTTTTCAGTACCATTAAGTTCAATATCAGTTGCAATATATTACTCTATTTACAATGTGCAATATTTTCACTGTCATGTGCAATATTACTTTTTACTTTTTATTATTATTATTATTAAGATCATGTACAATTACATTTAATATCATGTGCTATCTTTACATTCATTATCTGGTGCAGTACAAGCTCTCAGTACCCCTCAATAGCACTGCTAATATTACTCTCCATGTAAATTGCCATTATTTTGCTTTACTGTGTACTTAACATATCTTTCTTCTACTGGTATTCTATTAAGCATTGTTTATTTGCAAACTACTCATTAGACACTTATTTTTTTTTACTTTTATGTTCTATTGTTTATGTATATTGTTACTGTAATCTTGGAGCTATCTGGCACAAGAATTTCCTTCGGGATTAATAAAGTTTTATCTTATCTTATCTTATCTTATCTTATCTTATCTTATCTTAAAGTGCTGCTGCTATTTGCAGCTCTGCAGTAGGCAAAGTCAGCCCTTAAACACCGGGACATTGTTGGACATGTGCGACAAGGAAAATGAGGCCTTGGCCTTGGAGGAAGCAGACCATCCTGGCACAAGGCAACGCCATCTCAGGCACTGAGGTCTTGTGGTCGACGAGGTGTGCCGACAAGAGCAGGCAATGAGGTGCGCAAAGGCAGTTTCTCAAGCACAACAAGGACAGTGGAGGAGATGGGAAGGAGTTGAGAAGAGGAAGTTCACTTGGAAAGAGGTGTGGAATATGGGAGCAAATTAACTTCATAATACGAGCTGCCTACGACATCCTGCCTCTGAGGAACCTCAGCCAATGGTACGGCAAAGACCCTACATGACTATCTCTGGCAAACCTGAAATAAGACAAGCCTGACACAAGGTCATTTTACCAGGCAGCACAATCTGGTGCTAAAGTGGCTAGCAGCTACCCTGGAGACCAAATGGACATCCACCAACTGGGAGGGGCACAAGACTGGAGGTTACTGGCAGATGTTAATCAGCACCTATGCCTCCCATCTGAGATCACCTCGACTAACCTCAGAGCAGACCTCATGCTTTGGTCCTCCCCACTGCGCCTCCTCCACATCATTGAGCTCACTGAGCCCTGTGAGGTTGCCGTGGAGGAAGCTTAAGAGCAAAAGAGCCTTAAGTAAGTCTAGCTGGCAGCTGATGCTAAGCAATGCGGCTGAAAAGTGAAGGTTTGTCCAATGGAAGTGGGCTGCAGATGCTTTGTATTGAATTAGAAAAATGGGAATTCAAGGCCAAGCCCAGCATCAGGCCATCAAAGTCCTCTCTGGCGCAGCCCAACAGGCAAGCTGGAGGCTAAGGATTACGAGGAGAGACACCACTTGGGCCCGAAATATCACTCACAACAGCAAGGTACGAGGGAGTAAAAGGAGAGGGGGGTGTGCCTGGGACACCAATATGTTGCTAATGAGTCCTTTGGAGGTGTTATGAGCCTGTCACCATAACACCTCCTGGTGATGAAACACCAGTGGAGGACGGTACCCACCTTATGACCCCAGTGAAACTTTTACCCTTCCTAAACCCCCACCCCCTCAACTTTCACTCACAGTCACACGTATGTGCAGCAACAATTGACCAGTTAAACTCCACCTTGATTTAAGATAGGTTTTTCTCCTGTTAGTTTCTTCTCTCTTCTCCTCTTTCCCCATAAAAATGAGGGAGTAGGGGGAGGTAGTGTCCAGCGGGGAAGAGTTCACTACACACAGACACCTCTCCTTAGCTCTGCCTTCCCTATGCTCTTTCTTACTTTTCCATCTAACTATGCTTATTTCTTAGTTTTCTATCCATCTATCCTTTGCTCCCACTTGGAAACCCCAGACGGCACAACTACTCCCACTCATAGTCTGAAGTATGTGCATCAAGGGATTGTGACATCTAGTCCTAAACTAAACTTTATGCAGACAGACCAATATAAGTATATATATGATGTAGCACAATTATATACTGATAGAAATGTATAATTACGCAGCATAAGTATGTGTAATATGTATATAACGTGTGGTTATCTGCCTTATGGACGTATTTTAGGCTTACCTTACCTTAGTGAAAGAGCATGTTGCTGTTTGTTGCTTTCAATTCTTTACTAAATGATGTCCTTAGTTTTGTATGGTTGTCTAGAGCAATATTTATTGATAATGTAATGACTGTAATGATTTTAAAACTAATTTTATCTTTGTCACTTTTAGTGGGACAGAGGGAGACCGACAGTAAAGTAACAGCACAATGGGTCAATGGACTTGTAGCAGCAGTTTATACACATATAAACATGTATGTTTTATGTATCTTTGTCTTTTTACTATGCACCTATTTACTGCAATGAATTAATTAATTTCTAATTAACCCAAAAACATGAATAGAATATCAAGCAGTTTGTCTGTGCCCTTTCTTTTCTCATATTGTCTCCACGATGGTATGCTGGTGCTGTGTGGGGATGTTCCAGTTGTTTAGAGAAAGAGGTACACATGCACACATGAGAAAAACATGGCTTAAGTCAGTAGGAGTAATCTTACACTCACTTCAGACTAAAATAAGAAAACATATGAAGTTATCATTTTCAAAAAGCATTTTAACACATTTTCCACTAGAGCACACCATTGGGAAGCTGAGAGTATGGTTTATTAAAAATAAGGAACAGGGAAAGGCTTGCAAAACCCAGGGAGTTGAAACTCAGGGTGAGGGTGCTGTCTCGCTGCAGGGTGTCTTCAGGCTCCATTGCATCTCCCTGTTGTATTTTTGCTGAAAGAGCAAGGGGGAAAAAAAGACAGAGGAGAAAGGGTTAAACACCGCCTGGGTGGGAAATTGCCTTAGGAGATGAGGTGTGGTCTTTGTTCCCCAACTTAAGTTATGAAATTTCATTAGTTGTGAATGTTTTACAAACTATGAGTGGCATCAGTTTGAATTAAATTTGTTGTCCTTGGTTGTCTTTTTGATATGTAATGAGTGTATGTCCAGTAAGAGAACCTTCATTAGGCTGTGCAATATTGCCCAGTACTGGATTTGTACATTAATGAACTGGAGCTCTCTGTGCTTATATTAGTTGCTATGAAACAACATGACCCTCCTCCATTTTTTAATGCCTAGTCATACTTCTGAGGTCATTTTGGTGAAAGTAATGCAAAAGTAGTGTAATAAGTAACTTGTTACTCTACATAGCAAGTAATTTTGTAAATTAGCATTACTTTCAAATAAACGCAACTAGAAATATGCATTGTATTACATTTTGAAAGCAGCTTGCCCAATACTTTATATTATATATTACATATTCAGTACAATTAATTCTATAATTAATATAAAATGCAGTATAATACATATTAAGTATGATTCCTTATTGCTGGAACTGTTTGAAACCTTGTGAAGTTTCAGTCTCACCAAGCTGCACTCAGGGCTGATTACATAGCCGTCCTGCAGCATCATTGCTCCTCCCCCACCCAGTGCTCCTACAGAATATACACTAATAAGATTACTTATATGAGGGATAATGCCCGACGAGGTGTCCATTAACAGAAATGAATGGACGATGCAGAGGCATGAACTGTTCGTCGGACGGTTCACGCGTCCATTCATTTCTGATAATGGACACCTCGAAGGGCATTATCCCGCTCATACCATGGTCACTTACGAAAGAAATAAATATTAAATCAATTATTAATACGTTAATGTTGTGTTTTACCGTTAAAATCGTAAGTTTTTCACAAGAAGTGGCTGAGTGGACTATTTAATATCTCTCGTTGTGACACGTTGCCAAGGTAACTGGCTCTGGCCACAGAACCTGCAGCTCGGTCGGCCGCAGCTGTTGCCACGGTTACCAACTAGCGTTTGAGCCAGCGCAATAATTTAGAACAATCAGGCTATTTGACTGGAACTTTTTTATAGGTGTCCTACAACACTTTTTAACGGACACCCTGCAGCCAATCAGAATCGAGTATTCACCCAGACCATGGTATAAAATATTGTAATATGTTTAGCATTATTACTTGTGTAATACAGTGGTGTAGTACTTACAATAATAATCCCCCATTTAGCTTAGTTGTTTCATTTTTCAAAATTACTTGCCTGCCTGTGTTTTTAATTTCACTCAGGTCCTCCACTGTAAACCCCAATCCATCCATGCCACAAAAACATGACACAAAAACTCATCCCTTATGAGCTTGCCATATTTTTTTATGTTGAGCCAATAGTTTTTAAGTTTTGAGTTAATTTGACTAAAATCTATAAAGCTGATTTTGCCTAATAAGTTTAAGGCCAACAAACAACACTATCATTGTGTACTTAATATATTGTGGCGTGTTGGGCTAAATGGGTGGAGTTTCCCAGCATGCCATAAGACAATGTGTTTAAGGCTATAAGCTGAAGTAAACTGTGTTTAAGTGTGTTCTAAATCACTCATGTTACCCATTATGCAGTGATTAATGTTTATGCATTTCACAATGGTTCTAATGGGTTACAGTTAATATTGTGGTAAAAGATATTTTGCACCATGAGTTAAGTCATGTACACAGTTAGTGATGTCCCACTGGTGTAAATATTAGAGCGTCTTGCATGAAGTTGTGCTAAAATGACAAAAAGAGGATTTCCATGTTCAGAATTCAGCTCTTTGTGTTATCCTGGCAGTAAAGAAATCTGAGCACTCAATTATATATTGTTATTGTTCCATAAAATTTTAAAAATTGCTGTAAAATTTGTATCCACTGTTTTTATGTTCATATCACAAAGAAATTAATTGCGCAAACAAGAACAAAAACTTATGTTAACTGACATAAGCTTCCTGTCAGACAAGGGTCGTGTGGCACATTTATTTTGTGTCTGCAGTACTCAAAACTTTTATGTAATTGTATTGTAGTAAATTAAAAGTTTTGAGTGCAAGCTGTTTCCAAAACAAATGTAAGTTGAGTGAGTGAATTGGGGTTTACTGTGCAGGTTCCTGCTCCCTTTTGCCATCAATGCAAAAGTAGTTGAGCTGTACCATATTATAGACAGGTATAGTCAACAGAATCACAAAGTGTAGGACAAACAAGCAAACAAAAAACCAAAAGAAAACAAAAAAAAAAACCCAACTCACCCATAGGTTATGTTATTGTTTACATTCAGTTGCACTTTTGTTTACTGTTTAGATATCTCAAATATGTTCTCTCAATATATTAATAAAGATTTATCACAAAATAGCTCTTTTCATTATTACTGCGTAACGTTAACTCTGGCTCAAATTCCAAAATTATATCTCACCACCTCCACTCACCACTCTACAATCACACACAACATCTAATATTTAGCACTCACTGACCCACAAATTAAAAACACTACTAGAAAAACTTTTTCTTAACATTATGTTTATGGTATTACAATACCATACACATAATGCATCTGTTATATTCCATAAATCCACTAATTTGGGGGGGGGGGGTAATTCACTTACCTGCTTCGATGCACTCGTTTATCTCATTAAAATATGCAGATCACGTAAAATCTGATTCTTTAAATGTCTTACCCTTTACAAGTGCATTTTGCAAATGGTCTTTTTTGCTGCAACTCCACTGCGCTGCTAGCATATGCTGCCTATTTCCAGGAGCTATTGATGGGCTCCACGATCCACCGTTGCTGTAAAAAAAAAAAAAAAAAAAAAAAAGAAAGAAAGAAAGATCCATTGAGTAAACAGATATGATATAACTGTCGAATCTACGGCTCTGGAGCAGCCCGAGAGCAGCAGAGCAGCGCGCCCCTAAATGTTTTTAATGACATAACTATTTTGGTACTGAGATTTACTCAATATGCAGAAAATCTGTCGTCATTTGGCGGTGTTAATTTTGGACGCTGATGTTGCTGATTGGGTAACACCTCTGACTTACCGAACAAATGAGTGAAACATACCACAAAGCTGGTGCACGCCGTTTTGTCGTTCAACCTGGGAACTGTGGCAAAACTGCACACCGTTTTGAGATTGAACTTGCCTCATCCGTACTTATATATAGGGTCAGCCCCATTTCCTGTAATATCAGGAAGCAAAATAGAACAACATAGTATTTTCAAAACATGGTTTTCTAATAAATCTGACAGGACATGTGATATAATCGTAGACTGATTACTTTAAACACTTAAATAAAATAAATTCTTAAGTTGTAAGTAGCAGTATTGTTTAGATCTGCTGAAGGCAATTGAATACACTGCAAGAAATAACAGTATGATTCAGAAGCTCATTTCAGTGGCTCCTGATAAATTCATGGCCAAGGTAGCAGAATGAGATGAATGGGGTTTTTTTGTTTTGTTTTGTTTTGTTTTGTTTTTGGTTTTTTTTGTGGTACAAATCAGCTTCATAAATGATGCTAAGTTAAGGAGTACTTTTTCCGTTAAGATGGAGATACTTCGTTTATTCCAAATTTGAGAGTCGTGTGCAAGGAAAAAGGAAAGTCAAAGAAACTGAAGTGGGAGAGAAAAGTGGAGGAAAGCTTCTTTACTCCTCTAACAACACTTTTCAATGAAAAATCACTCATTCAAGCTCAATATGAAAACAAATGTTTAGTTGCTGTGGGTATTTTTCTTTTTTTACAGTGGAGAACAGTAAGGTTGGGCTTGGTTAAAAGTGAAAGTAAAAGTACAAACCTTTAAGTAGCGCTGACACAACGCGTGGCTGGGTTTTTCATTTTCAGATCAAAAACAGCAGTTTCTCTTCGTCTCGTCGGTCCTCAGAATAAAAATGCTTCACAGTTTGAAGCCGCGTAAGCTGCAGAATGGAGGTTTCTGCTTTGAGAACAGCCGCAGGTAAAGAAACGCTTTTTTATCTATTGTTACTGTCACTGCCTAAATGGTGGCATCGGTATCAGTTTTATCATAGTTTTAATATAATGTAAAGGCACACTAAAATGATGTGAACTGGGGAAAGTATTTGAAGGTTTGGATACTGAAATCTTTTCATTTTGTGCAGCTTTTTTACTTTTCTTCCTTTAGACTTTATAGGAATAGAGTGCTCCGGGGATGACGTTTTTCTGTAGGCCGATACGGAAGTGATGTTGAGTACACTTTAAAAAAAAACAACTAAATATTTGCATTGGTTTTCCTAGTTACTGGTCTCCAAACAGATCATGGCTCTGTTCAGCAGAGGCTGAGATGCAGCTGATGGACAGAGCTATAACAAGGGAAACAAATTCATACATTTGGATTAGAAAAAGTCAGTCAGCATCACATAATGTGTTTCTTAATCTAGTGGAAGGATTTTTCAGTCAAGGTTAAAACAACAAAGATAAAATGGGTTAAAATGTGATATGCAGTGCCCATTGTCTCCAATAGAACTGACACCAAAGGCTTCTGGAACACTGGCCCTGTTGTTTTCCGTCTTTTATATTTTCCCCAGTTGCAGGACTTATTCCTAGGGCACACTGTACAGAGTATTTGCACCGACGTCACAGTTTGGTCAGTTACCCGGATGCGCGGCCATGTTGGGGGTACTCGGATGTAAACAACAGAATCGAACAGAATGAACAGCACACTGAATGTTCATTTTAAGCGGACTTTAAAATGTCTAAACTTCAGAAATACACAGAAGAACGTGTGGAAGCTGCTAAAAGTTACAGAGAAGGACTTGGTCAGCGGGAGAAATAGCGCTATCTCGAGAAACTGCGGTTAATAGGTGGTAAAGATCCGTACGAGCTAGCTCCCTCGTCCTGGAAAAATGATGACCCGACGGTTCTGCCTTCCATATCCTATCCAGACATAGTGAACTACCTCGTCTTTTCGCCAAGCCCATACAACAGCGGAAGATCTCAAGTGTTACAAAGGTTTGGATGCCTACAACCAGATGGTGTGCGGCTGGGTGAGGGAGACAAAGTATCAGCTCATCGATGACATGTGTGTTATAAAAGCTTGGCTAAATTTGATTTTAAAATTAATTCAAATATTTTTATTCAAATTTTTAAAAATGTAATTCAATTCAATTTAATTAAGAAATTCAATTATTTTAATTTAGTCCGTTCTTGTAACTTTAAATGTGTGTTCTTTTAATAATTTTCCCTGATAACTGTTTCATGTTACAGTTTTATTTCAGGATTTCATGAGCATGTTTTGTACATCTTGTACAAGTGCTAACATGTCAAGTGCTAACATGTCAAAGTTATCACATTGCAGTCAAAACTGTAGCTGTCCATTTTGAAAAGTTTCTGTTTAAGTGCTGTAATATTACAATGTTCTTTTAAAATAAATTGCTGGTATTCTGATGAGTATGGCTTTCTATGTGTACTGCACAACACATCTTCATAGCCTTATAAGGCTACACTTAAGTTAAAGTTACGGGTGGCTGGGGCTCAGAACGGGCTCAGAGGCAGAGCGGGTCGTCCACCAATCGGAAGATCAGCGGTTCGATCCCCGGCTCCTCCAGTTCGCATGTCGAAGTATCCTTGAGCAAGATACTGAACCCATGCATTGAGTGACTTCTTCACAGGGAGGTAGGGACTAAGATATGTGAAGAGTGTTAATAACATTTAGTATGTGGGTAGTCCAGTGAAAAACAAAACCTTTTCATCTTTACCCAAAAATGCACTTTGGTCATAAGAAGAGGACAAATGTTCAACATCAGAAAGCAAATTAATATTTTCAGTTCACAGATTTTGAAGTTCACAAGTCATGGAATCGATCAGATCGCCAGTCATTTCAGTTTGAGTCCCTGTGCTCAGTGACATCATCACTTTTTGAAGAATCAGTAGTGGCTGGTATGTCCATCAACAAGGAATGTGGAGCATCAGCTTCCAGTTTCCGCTGGGCTCGATCCACACGACGCATGTAGCGTGATGTCAGTGTTTCTTTAGGTGGTTGCAGATTTTGCCTCCCTCCGATATTAACAGAAGGCAGGTGCCTTCTGGGTAGTCTGGATCATCCTTCTTGTACAGATCAGCCTTTGTCCCTGGAATAAATTAATGAGAAATGTAGCATACATTTAACAAGGAAGCTACATTTTGGAAAGATTTCACTGAAACAATAAGAGTAGTTGGCTGTGAGATTGGAATAAAATAAAGCTTTTCAGCCAAGAAAGCAAGAAACAGTAACTTAATATCAATATGTTGTATTGATATTGTAATTATATTGTACTATTTACACAGTAACAGTTGTGATTTATTTGCTGTCTAATGATAATTGTTGACTTTAAAGTACATCTCTTAGTAATCTAAATCTGGAATGACTTTCTTCTGTACCAGTAGCCCTCTTTTTCCATGTAGTGTTGTGTCACTGTAGTATACCTTTAATATTTTTATACATAAATTACTGGGCAGTATACAGTATACATCTATGATGTTTATGGAAGGATAATAGGAGATAGGGGGACCACAGTGAATCGATATTTCTATGAACATCTCTTTCTGTTTGTTTATCTGACTCTCATGCTCATTCACCATTTCCAGGAATGCTGTGCTGGAGTCCGGTTTGTCAGAGTATGGCTACAAAGCTCCCAGTGCCAGAAAGACAGGGACCACCATCGCAGGGATTGTTTATAAGGTGAGGATCTGCCTGAGAGACACATAAAGACTGACTAAAACCAGGGCCAAATTTATCAGAGGAAATCTGATCAGATTTTTGGATCGGATCAAATCTTGAAAATTGGTTGGTAAGAAAAAGGATTTTGAAATTAGATTAGCTACTGTAGTTTTGATCTGAATTAAACCTTTAGTGTGTGTTGTTAAGTTTTTAGGACTGTTATTGTGTGTGTGTGTGTGTGTGTGTGTGTGTGTGTGTGAATGTGAGAGCGAGAGAGAGAGAGAGAGAGAGAGAGAGAGAGAGAGGGAGGGAGGGAGGGAGAGAGAGAGAGAGAGAGACAGACGGACAGACAGACAGACAGGCCAGATGACTGTGCTGCTTGTTTTTTTCCCAGGATTGTTGCCACAGACACCCAGTTCATGATACAGCAAACACAATGGCTTTTGGGCCATCGGCTCAGTCACCATTGTATTACCTTATTCAGTTATGGATAATGACGTAACAGACATTTATTTAAATGAAAATCTTTAGGATTAATACTTTAATTTTAACTTTAATTATTCACATTATACAATGACACGTTCAAAAGTAGTTTCTGACAGTTGAGTCGATCGTGCTTTTTTTCTCTTCAAATAAAAGCACTTAAAGTGACCCCTCGCTGGCTGTTCTACCTGCTGTTGTTTACCTACATGGTGATGTGTAGTCCCATAGATCTGTGGACACTTTTTAAAAGCAGCTTGAGACCCTTTGTCTTTTTATAGTTTTAGCACGATATCTGCATTTCATGTCTGTGGTTTTGTTTTTTACTTGCTATTATGTTATGAAGCAATTTTTTAAGTCTGCTCCTCTTGAAAGGTTCTATATAAATTAAGATATTATTATTACAGCTCTCTCCTGATTGGTTTATGTTGGTGCATATGTGTGAAATAAACCTGAAAGTTTTTAGTGTTTAGGAAATAGACTCTAAGAGCAGGCATGTGTGGTTAGTATTTCCTGTACCTCTGCCAGGATGGAGTGATCCTGGGAGCAGACACCAGAGCTACAGACGACATGGTGGTGGCTGACAAAAACTGCATGAAGATTCACTACATTGCTCCAAAGATCTAGTGAGTAAAACCAAAGTTTTCTGATCAGTTACACAGCAGGACAATGTTGGCTGTGTCCATACTCTTACTGCTTCTATACAGTACTTCAGAGTATTACTTTTTGTGTTAGCAGGACTTAGCAGGACAAGGTGTTTGTATAACATTCTATGTTTTTTACCAATTGGTATTGTATATTACATGCCTTTTTAGGCTTTTCCCTAAGAAAAAATATGGGTTAAAAACATATAAAACTACAAATTTTCTCTGTTAGTTTCCTGTCACCTTTAGGATTGGTTTTGACATTTTATTTTTGAAAGGTAAGGCTTTTCAGTTAGCTTTGTATTTAAAGGAGTTGATGTGTCACTCTGTGAGGAGCCTCAGTTCTTTATATATGAGACTGCTGGCTGTATGAAGATTAAGGCTGAAAACTAAAGGTGCTGAAACTTTTGCTTTTGTTAATTCTAGCCCCCTAATGGGGCAGCTAGGTTGAAATATTCATAATAACTGCATTTTGCAATAAAAAAAATTAGCAAATTTGGCTCCAGAGGGCCATTTTTCAATGGTCAAAGGACCACAGGACATATTTTTTACTCTTTTTTTGAGGATGTTTTTTAAAAACTTTTAACCTGAGAAAAATGTAAAAGCCAAACTGAAGGATTGTGGTCATTTCAGGGTCTGCAAAAAGATATATATATAAAATATAGTGGCAAAATCGGCCATGCTTCCAATTATTTTTAATTGCTGTTATTTTGAGATCACGGTTTATTATTTTGTCATCTCAAGAAAACATACCTTTTTATCTTATGATAACAAGATAATCAACCCATTATCACAAGAAAACAAAAGGTTGTTTTACTTCATCTTCTCAAGATAACTAATTACAGAGATGATTACAAAAAGGTTGTTCCTCTTGTTAGGCTTCTGATAATGTTTATCAGGAATCAGGAGTGCCATGCATATGCAAAGATGGCATCTTGATAACTTTAAGCCAAAAATGTCAGACCAAGTAGTACCCATTATTAATATTACTGATCGCATCAGATGTTAATGGTAATGAAATAATAATGCTCTGTGTGCAACAGAGGTACAGAGAAGGCATAACACAGTGTGCGCATAGAGGCTCTGTACCTGAAATTTTTGCCTGTTCCAAAAGCAAGACTTTGCACCACAGAAACAGCTAGCACAACAACACCTCAATCAACAGTTTAAATGAAGGATGTGATGAGCAAGGAGTAACATCCTATTATCTGCGTCCTCATGGCTGCATGCAAGAAAACCTGCCAGTTTGGGGATGTAGCTGCATAGGCCACCATATATTTGCAGACTCCTTTACCCCGTTTTGCTCTCACTGTAACCTTTAGAGAATCAGTTATGTAGATGTCCCAGTCTGTACATTCAAGGTGAGTGACCTTTCCATACTGTGTTGCTACATACTGATATGGAGATCTGTTGGGTATAGTCAAAGGTTTTCAAAGCAGCAGGTTGAAGCATCAGGATGATAGCTGTTCCATTAAGAACTACACTAATGGCAACAGGAGACTATGACTTGGCTGCAGAAGCGCCTTCCAAGCCAGTGAGGATGTCGCTCTGAGTTTGCCATTGTTAACAATTTCTAGGAAAGGTACTATTTTAGTCATTGCATCTGCTAACTTTAGTGAATGTCTGCAACTTCTCTGCTCCTTAGCTTAGACTGCAGGTAGCTGCTGCACTATGTTGCAGAAGAAATGAAGAAAATTGTACCTTTACGAATAATCAGTGGCTGTTCTAGCCTAAATGGTGCCCTGGGCAACAACCCCTATGCCCCCCCCCCCCCCCAAAAAAAAGAAGAAACCAAAAACAAAACAAAACACAGAATTAGGCAACAACTACAAGGTTTTATTATTTGGTCTGACCCAAAACCTCACAAAGGATGTACCTTATTAAGAAAATACACCCTACATTGAGTGACAACACAACAATAGCACAACACCACACAACAGTTGCAATAACAAGCAGATGTATATTATGGTGCAATGGAAAACAAAAAGCATTTCAATTCAGTACAGTTTAGTTCAGTTTGTAACAAAAATGTGCCCATTTGGCTCCAGAACTCCGAAGGACAAAATAAAGATGTAAAAGAAAAAGAGTTAACTCACAGTCTGGTAATTTGTTAGTTTACGGTCAGTCAAAGTCGGTCCAGTCAGTCGGGGAGAACCAGTCCAGGTTGTGCTGCTGCAGGCTGCTGGTGTGTGGATGGTGACTGGGGTTATGACAGGCTGTGAATGGCAGGTGATCCAGAGTTTGTTAACTTTATTTTGGAGTGGACATTAATCGGAGGATGGCTATTGCGCACGGCACATGAAATGAGGAAGGGATTGACGGCCTAACTTTAATTTCACCACCGCGCTATGAGCGTGGCGGTCCTGCCGCCCCCCCCACACGTCGTGACAAAGTACCGCCCTGGGCAAATGCCCATTCTGCCCATATAATAGTATAATATCAGGATCCGCTACTGCAAATAATTGTAAATAGTTGATCAAACATATGCAACAGAACTCATTATTTTACATGTTCACAAAGTGCAGTGTGTTAATGTTTGTAGTGCAATGGAGAGAGGAAAAAGAAGTATAACAAACTGTAATCCGCTCACAAGAACAAGTGACCAACTTCGAATTAAACGTTGTTGTAAATTATAGTACTAGGCCTTATCAAGGGGCACCAAAATGTTGGGAATCCACACTTGTAGGCTTAGTATGGCGATACCATTAATGTAGGGAATCTACATTAATAGGCTCAAATTGGCTATCAGAAATAATTAATAATTATTAGTAATAATTATTAATTATGTTAAATAACGTGACTTAATTAACATTAAATCACCTCGTGGGGCACCATTCCCGAAAAGGGGAAAATGATAGCCAGTTAATGATATCAGTCTCAAAAAGTTCACTAAACAATTAATTTGGGAAATTGATTAATAATTAAATTATTAACCATAACCAAATTAATAATAAAGCCTGAAGGATTTCGGAATTCTTGACGCAGCAGAGGTTGACTATTCATTCACTATTGTACAACATTAAACAGACAGCAGGTACGATTCCAAAAATATATTTATTCATAAAGCACAGCAAAACCAAAACACACAAATCCTAACTAACTATATACAAGCATGTGTGTGTGTGTATATGTGTGTAGGTGTGTGTCTGTGCGTGTGTGCGAGAGAGAGAGAAAGACAAAGGCAGGTGTGGTGATCGAAGGGCCGTTTGGCCTACAAAACAAAATGGCGGACAACAGAAAACTACAAGATGGCCAGATCAAAGCTGGCTTCAGATCGGGGGAGGTGTTTGTCTGACTGTGTGGTCAGGGTAAAGACAAAAGAAAAGAAGCGGGACTTGAGCGGCCTGCCCGGGTGTAGCTCTGTTGAAAGCCTATTTGTGAGTGAGTCTATGTGAATGCGATTTGTGTTGCGAGGGGTCTGGATTAGTGCAGAAGATGTTTAGTTACATGCAAGACGTCTGTGAACAGCATTAGCAAACTAAACATGACTTCGCTTGGTAAGACCAACTAATCAATAACCTAATTGCAGACAATCACAACAATAACTCAATTAGCAGCATTAAATCACAAACAACAAGTTAAACAGTCTTGCTTAGCCTGTGCAGCTGTGATAAAGCTATGCCCAATTGTTACGTTACCAAATCCTGAATGGATTGAGGGAAGAGTTGGTTTGATGCGTGTTGTCCTTGTTAGCCAACGAAGAAGGCTGGAAAGAGCTGTGGCTCTAGAAGCAGTCTTTGTTGTGTCCTTTTTCTAAAGGTGCAGATCCGAGGAAGCCGGTCGCTCGGGGTCCTTGCAGAGTTAGACGCTGGGGTGCTAACTCAACTTGATTCTCCTTGTTGCTGGGAAGTTAGTTGCAAGCCTTGTGTTTGCTCTTCTAACTTCTGTGGTTTCAGTTATGCACCTTCCTTGAGTGAGGGCATGAGAGTCTTAGGAGAAAAGGGAACAAAAGTCTGTAGAGCAATTGTCCCCCCCTTGATGGTTCGGGACAAAGAGCACCTCTGGGCTGGTCCAAGGCCCAGAAGAGAAGAGGTGTGGGCGGCTTGCCACCCAAGAGCTAAGAGAGGAGACTGTAGTGAATGGAAATCAACTCCTACAGTGTGTCTGATGACATCACAGAGTCACATGGCACTGTAACAGTACTGACCAATCACTTTTGAGACTTGTCTCTCACAGAGGTGTGAAGTTGGCCATTCTGCTGAGATGGGTGTCAGGTAAATTCTTTGTCTGAGAACAAAGAACATGAGGTCTTCCACCTCAGGAGGAAAAGCCTTCACATGTCCAGTTTAGATTTTAACAAATGACAAATCATCTGTGGTTCAGTGAATCCCAACAACGTCATTCTATCAGGATGGCAGAGGGTGTAGTTTGACCCTGAAGCTACTATGCTCTGTTATTTTTAGTGTTTTGGTTTACATTTTTCTGCTTTAAAAAGCATCCTTTAAAAAATTAAGAGGGCAAAAATGTGATGGTGGCCCTCTGCCATCTGATCCAATCAGCTTGAGTACACTTTGGCAATCACCAAGAATCATAAAACCAGCTTTCTGCAGCATTCAGGTATATTTAGTGTGGCATCCATTTTGAACAATGGTTGCCATGGCCCTTGGGCAAAATCTGCAGCGCCCTATATGTATATCTTTTCATAACTTCTAAATCTACATAGGGATGCATGATATTGGATTTTCTGCTGATATTTGATATGCCGATATATGTAACAACTAATTTGACCGATGACTGATAACCAATACATATACCGATACCGATATATCCACTTTTTTCCCCACTTAATTTTTCTGATCCTCAAGTCTCTTCTGTAGTACAATTAACATCCTATTATGCATGCATACTCGTATTGTGATGGTCCAGCAGCAGATGGAGGCATGAAATAGAATGCTTTTCAACATATGTAATATTAATTCATTTTGCAAAATAAGAAAAAGCATGTTGGGGAATTCTGTTCATTTAAAGCCACTGATACCGATGACATGCTGATATTATAAGCCTATTGGCCGATTTTGATAGTACGTTTTAAAGCCAATATAGGCCAATACCGATGACGTGCAAATATTATCATGCATCCCTAAATCTACATCTATGCAAAATGTGCAACTTTTATTGTAAAATCCACAACTTTAATGCTTAACTGACCCACTATCCCTGCAAAGGTTCAACTTAACTCCACTCAACCAGAACTTTTTGCAGGACAAGGTGAAGCAGCTGTAGCTTAGGTAATACAGCAGGATGACCAATACTTAGTCGGGGATTCAGTTCCCATGTTTATGGGTCCTGAACCCTAAATTTCTCCCAATAAGTGTATTGTTATCATGTAACAGCATTTTCATGCAGTTATACAAAGTATTACAGAGGTTGTGACCTAATTTTACTGAATATTGGCATTTTATCTGACGTTGGTTTTTAAATGGTGTTAGCGGCAGTAAAAAATTTGCTTTATGACACTTTGCACTGTTTGACGTGCTATACTATGTCTTGTATGTTCTGCAGCTGCTGTGGGGCTGGTGTGGCTGCGGATGCAGAGATATCCACACAGATCATGGCGTCCAATGTCGAACTACACATGCTGAACACTGGGCGACCCCCACTAGTTGCCATGGTAACCCGTCAGCTGAAACAGATGCTGTTCAGGTGATGGTAACAGAAAGATACAGGATACAAAACACAAATGACTGATGGTCAGATATTATGTTTGGGCTTTTTTTCAATGAACAGCACACATTCAGGCAGACTTCCCCTATATTCCTCCCATTTAAAGAGAGCAGGCAGCATGTTGTAGTGATGTCTGTTTGCTTTTTCAGATACCAGGGTCATGTCGGTTCTTCTCTGATCGTTGGAGGAGTCGACGTGACTGGAGCTCACCTGTTCAGTGTATACCCACATGGCTCCTATGACAAACTGCCTTTCCTTACCATGGGTACATACATGTTTAATATACTGTGTACTTCTGTGTGGTGAACAGACTGGGAAGTTGTCTCTGAGGACTGTTATTTTGACCATAAAAATGCAGCAGAATGAAGACAGGGCTAGGCTTTAAAACCAGAGTAAATCAGACAAAACATGAAAGTTGAAGCAAACTAAATTGAAAAAAGCCCCTTTCTAATGTTAAATTTTGGTTTCAGGCTCTGGAGCTGCAGCTGCTGTGTCTGTGTTTGAGGACAGATTCAAACCAAACATGGAGGTGAGACTGACTGTCTGCTTTTCTTTCCTGGCAAACTTGATGGAATGTAATGTCTGTTATATAAAAACTAGAGTTACACTGCAAGTGACTTCATAACAGAGATGTATGGGAAAATGTTCATTGTGTAAATATCCACCAAGTGGGACACAAAAACAAGACAGAATCCTAAAAACCCAAAAGAAAAAGGTGAATTAGCTGAGTATACAAGTCATATCAAGAACACAGAAAAAAATGTTACACTATGAAAGTGAATTAGCTCTTTTATTCAGTGACATAGAAATCCATTTTTACATTCACTAACAAAGACCACACCAATAATATAAAGGTCTCAAATGGTTTATTGCATATGATGGATTATGGGTTCGGAGATAAGGGTGAAGGGGTGAGGATCGAGGGACTAGAGATGAAAGGATGAGGATGAAGGGATGAGGGTCAAAAGGTCGAATGGATGAGGGATGAAGGGATGAAGGTTGAGGGATAAAGGGATGGAAGATTGAGGGATGAGGGATGTGTTGGTCGAAGGCAGGAACGCAGGAGGGATCGCGGGAGTGAGACTGAGTGGGGGTACTTATCTCCTCAGGAGCTTGGCTTCGGATAGAACCTCCAAGAAAAACTTCAAGAGGGCATGGATGTTTCGGATGTCGTTTGGATTGTAGCGCATATGCGTGATGTTTACTTATGTTTGCACCCTGGAATTTTAATGTGGTCAATAATTTTCTGCCTATAAGCGGTTAAAGCAGCTCTGTGTGAAGAGACAACCAAAGTAAAAAGTCGAAAAAAAGGTTGGCGGCTGGTGCCAATTCTCAGAATTTCTTGAATTGATAATGGAAAAACAACAGGTGGCTATTGAGGATGTGGGACACTCACATCGATGAATTGGTGCAGGTCTGAGGCCAGGGTGAGTGTCTGCATAAATAGCAATGTTGTTGACTGCAATCATGCCCTTAAAAAGGAGCACTGCTATAGACACTGGGTACGTTTCATGGGTTGTGGACAGGGGATGGGGGTAGCTGAGTTTGTGTACGGTTGGACTCCCGGGTTAGTGTGATTAACACGAAAGCGGATGTCATGCTGGTGGTGCTACGGTTTTAGCTATGTCTTGCATGCTTAGTCAAGCTTGGGTGATGATAGAGATGAGTCCTAGCGGTGAAGACGTTGGGCCAGGAGGAAATTTGAAAAGACCAACGTCAGGGACCCGGGCCTAGGTCTGCGCATGCTTGACCTCAGTCTGGTTCTTTGGATAAATGTGAACAGTTAACACCTCATCAGGGGACAGTGCACTGTCCGCTCGAAAGGTCAGTCTCAAGAGTTCATGGTACGCAGTATGGTTTCAGCACGGAACGTGTCAAGTGTGAAAATCAACTACACCAAAAACATGGAAGTTGACTGCTGGGCAATCATATTTGGGGTCAGCATGAATCACTCTTACCTGATATGGAAACGCCCGACAGAATTTTGGCAGATTTTCTTGGTAGGCAGGGATGCTTGGATTGAGATGGGGCCAAGGGGAGTGGATGAAGACAATGCTGAGGGAGAGAGGGGATTGAAGGAATGGATGAGTCGGAGGGAAATTGAAGGTGGATCAAGAAAAACAGAAACAAGGGCCTACTTATGTTAAAAAGCTATGAAAATTTTGATAAGGAAAAAGAAAACAGAAACAAATAGTGTGGGGAGGAATAACAAGGTATAAGTAGCGATGCATGGTCCTGCTCCCAGACATAAGCCAACTAGTAAACTGCTGCTAGTAATAGCAAGGACTGTACTATGACCAAGTGATTTGTAAAGCTTTAATAAGATGGTTCCCCATCGAAATGTTGAGGAAGGATAAACAAATGAGAGAAGGGGGTGGACGTGGGGCAGAAGGTTATCCATAAATTCTTGTCTGTGGGAGCGCATGAGGTGGCCAGCAATGGAGGCTGTGTTGATTTACTTCTCAGGAGTGAGAACGAGAGAGAGTCGAAAGTGTGAAGTTGCGTTAGAAAAACTGGGACGAAGTGGAGAGTTGTAGATGCGATGGGGCAGATTTGGAGCACTGTAGGAAGTGACCAGCCATGGAGGCTGCGTTGATTTACTTCTCAGGAGTGAGATCGAGAGAGATTTGGAACTATAAAGTTGCGTTAGATAAACCGGGACGAAGTGGAGGGTCGTAGATGCATGGGGCAAATTCAAAGCACTGCAGAAAGTGACCAGCCATGGAGGCTGCATTGACTTACTTCTCAAGAGTAAGAAGTAGAGAAAGTCGAAAGTATAAAGTTGCGTTAGAAAAACTGGGACACAGAACAACAGACATTATGGGCCATATTCACAAACATTCTGAAAATACCCTCAGAGAGCTCCTAACTTAGCCTAAACACCTCTAGCAAGGAGTCCTAGCTTGAGTATTTTAGAAAAGTTCTCACAGCAACTCTGAGCAAGGAAGGGAGAGAAACTTTTAACTGAGTGAGGACGTGTGATTGACCCTGTTGCCAAGTATGACGCATTTTTTAACAGATGTGATTGGTTGTCCTTTTGTGAGCCTGCAAGGTGTGGACAGTCAGTGGAAATGAAATAAACTGCATCAAATTATGAGACTGTGAAAGTTTTGTACCAGTTAATGTGATCACTATTCTGATGAAAGGCTGAAACAGACCCAAGTCATCACTGCTGCACTGTTGCATTTGTCCAGTTGCCAAATATCTTAGTATTGTTATTTACTGTACATTGTATTTCTGTTGTTATATCGTTATTGCATTGGGTGAGAGATGTGACTCTGGTCTGGTCTCTGGTGAGATCGAGCACAAGAATTATCACTGCACCATCTAATCTCCATTTATTTGTTATCATCTGAAGAAAATCTGTCTTACATCTTTGTCTCTCTGCCATCTTCTCCTCTGCTTAGGAAACTTTAACCTTCTTCGAAGTCTCCTCTGTACTCCTGACAGTCTTTTTTTTTACCTTAAGAGCTCTCCTGATGATGTGAGAATAACTTTTATTCTCACCAGGCCCTAGTCTTAACTTTACGAGAAATCTAAAAGGGAAAGGGGATTCTAAGAAAACGCCATAATTCTAAGAATTTTCTTAAAATTTTGTCACTAGGAGCAACTTTTTGTACTTGGAAGTTTTGTGAATACAGCCCCAGCATTCCACCTGCAACACTGAGAGAACTCTGCGTTTGCAGTGAACATATCTCTCAGAGGATTATTTAAAACCACAGCCAAATCAGTGAGAGAGACACCAAGAGCACTGCTGTACCCAGTTATCAGGGAAAATAATGCTTAATACCTACAAATAAATGAAACCACTTACCAAACAGCCAGTAAAGTGTAAAGTGCTCCTGTGGTTGTAATGTAACCACATCCAGGCAGCAGCAGCTCACTGGGTCCGTGAGGATGCATTTACAATTCACACAAGTTAGCTTGTTTTCTTTGTTTGCCTCCAGTTTCTACAGGAGTAATCGTTGTCATAATCATTGTTTTTTAAATTTTTTTGTTAGTTGTCTCTTCCATGAAGTGTGGAATGTCTGATCCAAACAGCTTACCCGCAGTGTAATATAGAACACAGCAAAGCTGCGCTTAAGCATAGGAATATGGAAGTTATACAGTTGAGAAAATGCAGCATCAAAGGAAAAGGTTGTCTGACAGCAAGGTAATACAGCAAAAATATTCTGAATATAGCATCCACTCAGACTGATACTGTTTTCCTGTGGTATTACTCTTGTCTGCTTCTCCAAACCAGTAGCGTGCCAGCCACCACTTGCTGTTTGTAATAAACTGACTATGGATAAGTACCTCATACAGCTTGAAATCCAAACTATCCCTTGAATGTGGACACAGAGCAAACATGAGGAGAAATACTGTTGCAGTGAATCATATAGTATGGATGGAGAAGATAAATTGTAGACTGAATTGCAAAAAAACTTGCTCGTTTGTTCATTTTTGTTCCATCCTCCAAAATGGCCACCAGATAATAGATTGCTTATCTAGTTATTCAGTGTTTAGTACCTACTCAATCTTGTCTTCAGGGTCTCTTCTAATATTGTGCCTAAAAACAATTTTTTTTCCCTCCTGTTTTTCCCTTCCACATCTTTCCCTTTCAGATGGAAGAGGCCAAGCAGCTTGTACGAGATGCCATCGCTGCAGGGATTTTCTGTGACCTTGGTTCAGGCAGCAATGTGGACTTGTGTGTTATCACTGAGGATGGAGTAGAGTACCTGCGAAGCTATGACAAGCCCACAACAAAGGGCAAAAGGTGAGCCATTACATATGTACCTTTTATCAGAGAAGTCATGTGTGTTATAAGTATGTTCTAAGGCAGCTACGTATGGAAGACAATAACAGTCAGATTTTGGCATTGAAAATTAAACTTGGTATTGAAAACAAGATCGACCTGAAAAAGGAAACATTGGCAATGAAACAAGTATTGGCACTGAAAAAAAGTTCCACTGAAAAATAAAACTCAGGCATTAAAACATTTTTATTCAGCGTTGATATTTTTTCCATTTTGAGGTGTTCTTTGATGAAAACTCTTAGATTGTATCTTCATGTCAGTGTTTTTTTTTTTGGTGACAGTTTTTTCTTTAGTTGCTGTTTTGGCATGGAGGGGAGTGGTTTGATGGGCAAGGAGAGCACAATTTACATAAAATTTGCATATGCTGGCCAGCTCATTTCTGACTCAGTCGTTGAGCCACACAACTGGCCCAATTAATTGCTTCCACCTGGCCGTCAGACATGCAGAGGAATTTGTTTAGCCATCTTCAGGGTCTTGCACAAGCAGAGCACACGCTTACTGATCATCATTTGAAAAGATCATCATTTGAAAAGATCAGCATCTCTCTATTTATGGTCTCAACTCTGGGTAGGAGTACAACTAGGATTTGTACCCAGGTTCATTGTAAACTTAATTAAAGTCTGAATTCTTTCATAATATGCAACATGTTTGTCTGAAGGTTTAAACTCACAGAGTTGGTAATTAAAACTAAACTTTCATCTCTGTCAGAGAAAACTGATCTAAGTTCAGACTGTTTACTTACAGCACAGCTACACTCACAGATAATGGAGCCTCCTACCTGTCTGTCAAGCATCAAACCATAAACCTTTACAAGTCTGGTCTGAGTGAAGTCCAACACGGATTCAGCTGTAATAGGCCTGACCAGGAGTACTTGATGCAATAAAAGGGGTCAATCATTTTTATCCACATTATTACACATTTTGAACAGCCTGGCCCTGGTGCTGGTGTTGAAATACCAGATTTTGAGATTTAATCTTTTCCAGATGATGTAGATCATTCTGATCTGAATTCAATATTTTGAAATATTGGGCCGAAGTTCAGGATCATGTGGACACAGATACAAATTTTCGTGAATTTGTATCTGTGTCCACATGATCCTGAACTTGGGCCCAATATTTCATATTATTATATTATTTCAATATTATTATTATTATTTGTATTTTGTTTAAAACATGTATGAACATGTTTTAAACAAAATACAAAATAAGTGTTTGTAGAGAAACTTATCCAAAGCCTGTTGGACAATATCTCAGGCTTTGCTGTATTTAAGCCTTGCTGTATTTGCTTCCCTGAAACAAGAAAACTGTGTGGACAAATAGCCATTGACACCCAGCTAATGTCCAGCTAATGTGCTCTGCATGTTTTGAGTGTAATGGGTAAAAGTGAGTAGTCTTACTTTCTGACAGACAACAGATTTCTGTCAGTTTAGTGTTGGAACAGTGTACTGTTTTTGAGTGGATTTTTACCTTTAAACTCTGCTACTGTATCAGTATTAAAGTCCTGGCTACAGCACTGCTTGACCTACAGAGTACAATGTAAACCTTACAGCACAGGACAGAGGACTTAAAGCAAAACAGACTTTTTTCACTCCTTGTCTGTCTTTTTTTTTCAGAGAGGGGCAATACAGGTATGAGCCTGGCACCACAGCTGTCTCGACCAAAACTGTGACCCCGTTCCTTCTGGATGTGGTTGAGGAGTCTGTTCAGATTATGGACACTGAATAAAATACAATGAAATGATTTGTGTGGAATCAAATTTACAAAATATATAGTAATACATCGTCATACATGAAGAGAAAGACTGTGTGGTCAATGGATTTTAAGTAGGTTCAGTATCTTAACAGCATCGTTGCCTGTACACAAAGTAGTTTTCTAATAAAAGCTTCTGTTTTTGTTTCTAATAAAAGCTTTTGTTTGTTGCAGTGCCTGCAAATTATTGGAATTATATTGGAAGACTGTAGTTTTCAGTTTCAGTTTTTAGATTGTATTCTGTATTTTTTACTTAAAACCATAAACAAACTTTCACAAAGTATGTCAAATAAACTACACTGTTTTATGTTCCCGTTATCAGAGAAATTATTAAAAATCTGTTGGAAACTATAACCTCTCCTTCACTGCAGCCTAACTCAAAACTATGAAACTTATTAAAACCTTGATGTTGGAATGATGTCTCTTACTGGAAAATTACTAGACTTATACATTTTAATTATCATTACAATTTTTGAAGTATATTTCTAAACTCATTCTCTGTATCATCCAGCTTCACAGTGAGCATCACATGTAAACACTTTAACTGAAAGCTGTGATGTGTGTGCTGTCACTCACATCCCCACTCATTTAGCGAGTTTAGATATGTGTCAACAAGCGCTCCCAAAATAGTTCATCCCGCCCCCAAGCTGATTGGTTGGAAGGAGAGATGTGTAAACATGGTAGGGTTGAATTTTGGTGGATTAGCATAAACTGTACTCTGACTGTAACATCATGTCAGCTACCTCAAGTGGAGGGAGTGAAATGGAGTGGATTGAATCTAGAGCTACGAGGTTTAAGAGGGCTATGAGAGAGAGAGAGAGAGAGAGAGAGAGAGAGCGAGAGAGAGAAGCTAGCAAGAGTAAGAATGAAATGGAGTGGACTGAAGCTAGAGCAACGAGATTTAAGAGGGCTATGAGAGAAAGAGAGAAGCTAGCAAGAGTAAGAAGATGGATGGATGATAGTGAGGCCACCTGCAGAGCCAGCATTAACAGAAATGGAAAACCAGTCAGAATGATAGACAGACAACAACAGGAAAATGAGTGGACAGTAATAATTGATTTCAGGCAGGATGCTGGGCACTATCACCCAATGTAACTTACCAGAGCATCTAAGGATGAGATTGGTAAAAATAAATATGACAGATTTATGAACAACAGCAGGAAAAGATACTCAGAATGTCGTCACTAAAGGGGGAGAGGATAAAAGCTCATATCCCAGGAACAGTGGATATGAAGAAGTCATTTCTGAAGTTCCATTAAGTACATAATTGAAACATGTTAAAGAGGAGGTTCAAGGAGGAAAAGTAGTGGAGGCCACAAGGATTAACAGCAAAGAGATGTCACTTTAAAGAAAAGCCCTGTCAGTAATAGTTCAGATTGAGAAAATTCTCCCTAGATAGATAGATAGATAGATAGATAGATAGATAGATAGATGTACTTTGGTGATCCCAACTGGGAAATTCTTGTGTTACAACAGCAAGAAATCAAACAGTATGTGGACATTAAGAATACAGAAATATAAAATATATATAAAATGAGTAGTACTAAAATTTTAAATATACAAGAAATATACAGGAATAAAATAGAATAGAAATACGAAATTGCAGGAGTAAAAAGATCAAATTGTATACACAACACAGTCAGAAGTGAGGTAGAGGTTGTAAAAAAATGTGCAAAAAAAAAAATCAGTCCAAATGTGTTGCATGAACCACAACGTGGCTGTGAGTTTCCAGTCTGTCACATTACCCGCATGCAGAGGAAAAGCATCAATACCAAGCATCAATATATGTGACAATCTACAAAATTATACATAGATATAGAGAAATAAAGAAGTAATAATAATTAATTTTGCATAAATTACAAGCGGCACGCTGCACGAAGAGGGCGGCGGAGGGAATGAGGGTCGCCAGGAGGGGGTGTGCTCTAAGATGGAGCGTTTATATGTGTGTGTGCGTGTGTGCGTGCGTGTGAGTGACGGTCGTCTGTTTGTTTCCTGTCTCTAATAATTATTTGTTCAGCTTAAGGGCAAAGATATTCTCTCTCTGTCTCCCATTCGCAAAGGGAAAGTGTGGGGGTAATGGCAATTATACTAATAATTATAGCTGCTGCGTATGGAGAGAATTTTGTTTCTTTATTATTCAATCAAAAAGAATACATTTGCAACCAAAAAAGAGATTTGTAAGCAAAAGAGAACAAGTGGGCAATGAAAAAAAAAACATTTGAGATCAAAACAGAAGAGGTTGCAATTGAAAAAAAAAAAGTTGAGATCAAAACAGAAGGGGTTGCAAATGAAAAAAAAAATTGAGAACATATTTCTTCAACTTTAATCAGAACCAATGCAGCCATTTTGCTTATAAATCAGTCCTCTTTGCTTTCAAGTTGAAAACCTTCTCTTGAAAATCAGTCCTCTTTGTTTGCAAAGTCAAAAGTTTTGCTTGCAAATTCTACTGCTCTTAATGGGCGGGGCCTACGCTGGTGGATGAGAGAAGAGTTTCTATTGGTTGGTATGACCTGGCTAGGGCTCTGGCCATACCGAGCACGAGCGCCATCTACCACTTCCCTACAATGCCTGGAGGTAAGTTGATAGCCTCTGGCTATAGTCCGCCGTACACTCACAACAACTACAACTACAACTACAACAACATAATATAATGAAATGAATTATAATGGGTCAGGGTATCAAAGTATAATCCGTTTTTCTGTCAAAACGAAGAAACGGAAAAACGGAAATAGCGCCCTTTTTCCGTTTTTCGTTTTGAGACACAAAACCAAATAATGGAAGTACTTCCGTTTTTTCGTTTTGTGTCTCAAAACGAAAAACGGAAAAACCAAATCGAAAAAAAACGGCCCAATTTTGATCTCTGCGAATTCATTTTTCTTTTTTCTATTCTTTTTGATATAACCGTGACAACGACGGACAGGAAGCGGAAGTTACGTGTACAACTTCAAAATAAAACTTTAGCGTGCTAACTGCTAACTTCTTATATTACAGCCTATCGCTCTCTTTCTACACTAAAATGACCTGCGATCATTTCATTTCAACCGAGAGGTGTGTGGAGGTCGATTCAATGGAGAGCTGCAAGGAATACAAATTGTGTTTTATTAGTCCTTTGGCGATAATTTTATCCGACTGCTATTATTTCTCCTCGCTTTGCACCGGGCGTCATTGGTTGCCATAACGACGGCGGCCGGCGGAGACTCCTTTCCCGAGTCAAAATCCTTGAGGCCAGCTGGCCGTGATGACTTCTGTATTTTAACTGCTACACTACTCAGCCTTTATAAGCAATGTAAACTGTAATGTGACCTCAATTTAACTGACAGTAAACGTGTATTCCAAAAATGTACAGCCCGGACCTATTTCACCGACGGACAGCCACCACTAGTGGCAACTATAAACTCATTAATTTTACCCTGGCATCTTTATATGACGCGGTTGACTGATGCTGGTTCAAAGAAAACGTAGTAGAACTTCTAGACGTGTGTGTATTAAATTATAATCATTCATTTATCAATCATACGATAGGATACATATGATGTCAATACCCTGGCGCCAGCGCTGGACACAACAGCGCCACCCCGAGTGTCTACAACGCCTGTGTTACCATGTTGTCAGTCTACTGTCTGTGCTGACTGTGACCACGAGGAGTGGAAAAACCATGTTGATTTAATTCAACAAAATGTGTCTACCAACAAGAATAAACGCTGAGGAATCTTTAATTAATAAGGAATATTAATTATTATTATTATTATTATTATTATTATTATTTGTTTGATAGATAGATGACAATAGAATAACCTTTATAAACTGTATGTATAAAGATCATGAGACAAGTTTGATTTGCAATTAATGCATAAACCACCACATCTAGAAATATAAATGTACATGACACAAAACTATTAGGTCAGTATTTCCAATTTCTTATTTGATAAGTTCATATTTTCAGTATAAAGCTTAATTCTATGAATGTATTACTTATGCATTTCTGGAGGTTTTAAAGTGCAAAAACACAAATACAAAGCAATAAACCTCACTCAGACATCATTTTAGCAGCATTCACAGTTCAATATATTGCATGTGTGTGTCAGTGCATATTGGAGTTGACGGTGATTATAGCTCTGGGGAAGAAACTGTTTTTAAGTGTGTTTGTGAGTGCTTTCATGCACCTGCAGCACCTGCCAGAGGGCAACAGGTCAAACATTTCAGAACCTGGATGTGATCTGTCTGTCCTAGATGATATTCTGTGCCCTGCTGAGGCAGTGGGAGGTGCAAAAGGCTGACAGGGAGGGGCAAGGCTATCCAACAATCTTCTGTGCAGCTTTGATTGCCTCTTCCTGTTGGCCTCAGTGCAGGTCCCATACCATACTGTGATGCAATATGACAGAAGGCTCTCGATACAAGAGTGGTAGAAGGTCTTCATCAGTTTGGTGTCTAGATTGTTTTTCCTGAGGACCCTGGACGGACGATGTGGTGGTCCTCCTCACGGCTGGGTCCATATCTGGATCACTGGAGATTACAGTTAAATGCACCCTGACATACTGTTAAAAGTGGACATGTCTGACTCTGTAATGTTACCTTACATTGTGCCAATTTGAAAACAGCCAAAAGGTTGCAGGTGTATTGACAAAGTAGAGTATCATTTCAATGGTTAGGGTTAGGGGTTAGGGGGACACACTTAAAAACAGTTTCTTCCCCAGAGCTATAATCACCGTCAACTCCAATATGCACTGACACACACATGCAATATATTGAACTGTGAATGCTGCTAAAATGATGTCTGAGTGAGGTTTATTGCTTTGTATTTGTGTTTTTGCACTTTAAAACCTCCAGAAATGCATAAGTAATACATTCATAGAATTAAGCTTTATACTGAAAATATGAACTTATCAAATAAGAAATTGGAAATACTGACCTAATAGTTTTGTGTCATGTACATTTATATTTCTAGATGTGGTGGTTTATGCATTAATTGCAAATCAAACTTGTCTCATGATCTTTATACATACAGTTTATAAAGGTTATTCTATTGTCATCTATCTATCAAACAAATAATAATAATAATAATAATAATTAATATTCCTTATTAATTAAAGATTCCTCAGTGTTTATTCTTGTTGGTAGACACATTTTGTTGAATTAAATCAACATGGTTTTTCCACTCCTCGTGGTCACAGTCAGCACAGACAGTAGACTGACAACATGGTAACACAGGCGTTGTAGACACTCGGGGTGGCGCTGTTGTGTCCAGCGCTGGCGCCAGGGTATTGACATCATATGTATCCTATCGTATGATTGATAAATGAATGATTATAATTTAATACACACACGTCTAGAAGTTCTACTACGTTTTCTTTGAACCAGCATCAGTCAACCGCGTCATATAAAGATGCCAGGGTAAAATTAATGAGTTTATAGTTGCCACTAGTGGTGGCTGTCCGTCGGTGAAATAGGTCCGGGCTGTACATTTTTGGAATACACGTTTACTGTCAGTTAAATTGAGGTCACATTACAGTTTACATTGCTTATAAAGGCTGAGTAGTGTAGCAGTTAAAATACAGAAGTCATCACGGCCAGCTGGCCTCAAGGATTTTGACTCGGGAAAGGAGTCTCCGCCGGCCGCCGTCGTTATGGCAACCAATGACGCCCGGTGCAAAGCGAGGAGAAATAATAGCAGTCGGATAAAATTATCGCCAAAGGACTAATAAAACACAATTTGTATTCCTTGCAGCTCTCCATTGAATCGACCTCCACACACCTCTCGGTTGAAATGAAATGATCGCAGGTCATTTTAGTGTAGAAAGAGAGCGATAGGCTGTAATATAAGAAGTTAGCAGTTAGCACGCTAAAGTTTTATTTTGAAGTTGTACACGTAACTTCCGCTTCCTGTCCGTCGTTGTCACGGTTATATCAAAAAGAATAGAAAAAAGAAAAATGAATTCGCAGAGATCAAAATTGGGCCGTTTTTTCGATTTGGTTTTTCCGTTTTTCGTTTTGAGACACAAAACGAAAAAACGGAAGTACTTCCATTATTTGGTTTTGTGTCTCAAAACGAAAAACGGAAAAAGGGCGCTATTTCCGTTTTTCCGTTTCTTCGTTTTGACAGAAAAACGGATTATACTTTGATACCCTGACCCATTATAATTCATTTCATTATATTATGTTGTTGTAGTTGTAGTTGTAGTTGTTGTGAGTGTACGGCGGACTATAGCCAGAGGCTATCAACTTACCTCCAGGCATTGTAGGGAAGTGGTAGATGGCGCTCGTGCTCGGTATGGCCAGAGCCCTAGCCAGGTCATACCAACCAATAGAAACTCTTCTCTCATCCACCAGCGTAGGCCCCGCCCATTAAGAGCAGTAGAATTTGCAAGCAAAACTTTTGACTTTGCAAACAAAGAGGACTGATTTTCAAGAGAAGGTTTTCAACTTGAAAGCAAAGAGGACTGATTTATAAGCAAAATGGCTGCATTGGTTCTGATTAAAGTTGAAGAAATATGTTCTCAATTTTTTTTTTCATTTGCAACCCCTTCTGTTTTGATCTCAACTTTTTTTTTTCAATTGCAACCTCTTCTGTTTTGATCTCAAATGTTTTTTTTTTCATTGCCCACTTGTTCTCTTTTGCTTACAAATCTCTTTTTTGGTTGCAAATGTATTCTTTTTGATTGAATAATAAAGAAACAAAATTCTCTCCATACTGCGCAGCGATGGGTCGGGTCCGGGCATTTTTAGGCAATTCTGAGCAACAAGCAGAAGAATAGGAAGACATCAAGGAAGTTGATATTACAATCTGCATTTAGCATCAGCTGAGTCATTTTGCAGGTTTCATCATCTGGAAATTGTATTGCAGCAATTGAAAAGTAAAAGTGGTTGAATATTGGAATAAATTTGCAAAGTACACTTTTGTATCAATGGAAATCACTACACAATAATAAATAAATAAATAAATGTTGGTGATTTGTTTTTAACAATAAGTGCTTTGCTTCACAAGAGAAAATCTGATTTAAAAATACCACTCTTAAAGTGACTGCAGTTGTTCTGAAAATATACATATGCATCTAGACAGCATTGAGATGTTGGTAATCTTTTTTTTTTAATATATTTTTGGGGCCTTTTTGCCTTTAATGCAAAGTGAGTGTCACAAGAGTCAGGAAATGGAGAGACAGAGAGAGGGATGACACACAAGAAAGGGCCTTCCAACGCAGGATTCAGTCTGCAGCCGCCTGCATTGAGGGCTGTATTTTCTTTCATGAAGCGGCTGCTCTACCAACTGAGCTAAACACCGCCTCCATATTTTATTTTTATGAACGATTGATTTGCTTCATAAGTAAATAACTGTTGTTTAAAATACCATTCTTGCATTGATTCTGATATGTATTTGTCAAACATCATCTACCATGACTCTAAAATTTTATACATTTGTTTTTTGTTGTTCTGGTGTGTCATACTCATCCCCCTTGTTGGGTCTTGAATACAGAGTCCTTGGCACTGTGATCCAGCTCCTAACTCACTGAGCTAATTGTCTGGAGGTGAGACCTGGTGTGTGGCTTCTCAAATAGACTCAGGAAGTCACCGACCGGGCTGCAGTTGTTGTGGCAGATTTCAAAAATAGTCAAAATATCACAAATTCTATTATCTAAACAAAAATCTGACAATACATAAATTGCATCTAGACAGCATGGACATGTTGGTGATTTGTTTTTAATGATAAGTGTTTTGCCTCACAAGAGAAAATGTGATGTTTAAAAATGCCTCTTTTACATTGACTCCAGTTGTTCCCTTGAGAGCAGAATTCAAAATGTTCTAGAAAATTCAGTTTTGGAGATAAAATTCTGATATTTGCCAAACTTCATCAACCACGACTCCAAAATATTGTCAATTTTTTTCAGGAAGATTGAAAATGTATTTAGCAAGAATTGGATGGTATATGTTTACAGTAGTGTTTACAGTCAAACGTTTTCATGCACTGTAGGCTCAATTTTTGATTAATCAAAATTCCGAGAAACAAGTTTTGTGGAGGGCATTCTGGAGATGCTCTCTAGCAAGTTTGGTGACAATTGAGCAAAAATTGTGGGAGGAGATACGTTTTATAAGTTTTACAGTTTTTGAAAAAAAACAGAGTGATGGACTTCATAATTTGTAATGAGTCTAAATGGACAAAAGTTTCTGCAGTACTGGGGCTACATTGTGGTGAAGTTTCAAGCATGTTGCATGTATCGTTGGTTTGGTAGGAATTTTTAAAGTTTTTAAATTTAAATGTTTATTGTGCCCCCCCCCAGGAGGGGGTGGCACATGTCCTTGGAGTTGAGTAAATCTGGCATGGGGTCGGACATTTCTGTAAAGTTTGGTGAGTTTTTGCCCATGGGAAGTATGATTTCCTCGGAACAAGAAAGAAAGAAAGAAAGAAAGAATTCTTCCAATTACAATAGGGTCCTTGGCTGCTTAGCAGCCCGGACCCTAAAAACTGCATAGTGGCAAACATATCCCAATATGTTTCCATTAGATAGGGAGATTCTTATGAACAAATGCTTAAGTCCTTATTGTTCAGTTGCATTCTCAAAAAATATTTCCACATCTTACTGGTTCCATTGGAAAATGAATCTGTGGGGATAATTTTACATGGAAAGTGAGAAAAGCATTAACACACAAGTAAGAGCCTTCATAATGAATATAAGGCCTCCAAAATGCCATTGGGTAAAAATTACATAAAAATATACAAGACAACAATTGAATTATCCTTCATTAATATTATATGAATATAGAGGCCATAAAGGCCTAAGCAAATTATTGTGTGATTCTGCATGAATTTTGTAGGCCTTTATATTAATATATAATGGGGGCGGCTGTAGGACTTTTTGACAAGAAACCCACTTAGTTTAAAGCAATGGCATGTCCAGGACATTTTTACTGGGGTGGCCAAGGTGGGCCATAGAGCTATTGTGGGGTGGCCATGGCATAGCAAACCTCACTGAATGGCAGGTGATCAAAATGTGTAATACAGATGTTCAATGCGTTGCATTGCTTTAACCAATGCACAGTTGAATCTGAATTAAATTGCAAAACATCCATTGTAATCTTCAGCAATTAATGAACCGTGCCATGCTCACCACCACCACAAAAACTAAAGCTGATATTACAATCTGAACAGCACTAACATGCAACTACCATTCTATTCAATTTTCTATTGGACTGCCACCCATCACAGTCACTGGGAAGCTGTGATTATTTTATCGTGTCTTTTTTAATAATCGGTAATTATGTTCATGATAGGCTACACATTGTCTTGGAGCCATTTCCTTATAGTGGAATAAAGCCCTTAACTCTTCCCAAGTTAGTATGGAAAAATCCATCTGCTTTTAACATGAAGTATACTGTATAATCATGAAAAATTATACATGTCAAACTAATGATTCAATTCACTTTTTATTCAAACAAAAGTGAATTACAATACATACATAAGTTAAATTACAAAATCTATAAATAAACAATAACATAAACCAAACATATGTTTGGTTAACATAACATATGTTAACTTTTAAATTCTCATGTAGGACCTGCTGCTCTGGACTGTGAAATATCTGAAAATGATGAATAATCAAGATTAGTCCTTACAGTTCATTACAAGGTATATCACATATGCATGAAAGTATTATTCAAGTTTCATTCAAAGTGATTTGTTAGACAGTTCAATCAGGATAGACTAATAGAATAAAAGAGAGACAGGTATGAAATGAGATCAAGTTTATTGTGCACAGAAAATAGTCTTTGGCGCTTAGACCCCACGGGAAGTAGATCATCTTAGGAAGCAGCTGGATGGATTAGATGCTTCCCATGTAAAGAAGGACTTCCCCCGGAGCCTAGACACTGGTGGTGGTGGTGAAGAGGAATGATGCTTCGTGTAGTGGCACTTTTGGTTGAAGGTTTGATGGAAGATGGCCAGAATCCTGGTTGAGGTGGTGCAGGGGTGGAGGTGGGCTGAACAAACTTCACAGCGGAATGACAACTGAATGACAGCAGAGAGGGAGAACACTTTTAAATTGGACAGCTAATGACTGATTGGTTAAGAGAGAGAGGGTGGCAGATTGTGATTGGATAAGAAAGATGATGAGTAGTGGAGCGTAGGGATAGTAGGAAATTGATTGAGACTTAAGGGGCATGCGTAAAAAAGATAGTCTTCCTGACTGAACTTTCGCTAAGCTTCATTTAGTCAGCATTACAAAATGTTCCATATAAATACATAATGCAGAGTGACACAAAAAAGATAAAATTGGCAAAACAAACCATGAGGTCCAGGTGGAGCAGCATAAGAAGGATGGGCATCTCCATCATCACTGTCGCTATTGACATGGGTGGAGACCTGGTATGGTCCTCTGAAGAATTTGAAGTTGACATACCTGAAGTCATAAAAAATATCCATCAAATCTATAGACTGGGCATGGACACATTGGTGTCACACATTTTCCTCTGTATTTTTTATAATGTTTTGAATTGAAAAGAATAGATAGTGTATGCTAGAGTGGGTTTGATTAATATCATACATTTAAATGAAATTAAATATGAGAGGGCATGGCAACTTCAGGTAACTGTTTATGGAGGACACATCTGGAAGTAAGTGCAGGGGCGTTTCTAGTCACCCTGGGGGCCCTAGGCAAGAGTGACCATGGGGGCCCTCCCGGCCCAAAAACACCAAGAAGATCATTCAATCCAGAAATCTTTTATTTTAAATAACAGAAGTGCACAATCATGTAAGAAAACTTTAAATACAATATAACATTTTTTTTTGTGAAGAGGACGTGGTATGAAGATGTGGTGTGGCCTCAAACTGTGATAGTGGCGGGGCTGCCATGCTGCTGCTGCTGCTGCTGCTGCTGCATGAAGGCATGTCCTGCTCACCTGAGGCTGATAGAAATAATAATAATAATAATAATGCATCCAGTTTATATAGTGCTTTTTCATGACACCCAAATATCCACAATGTAAAAACAAGAAAAAACATACTGTAATTGTTTGACATTTATTTGTGTTATTGCATTAAATCAGATCATATCATGATAGATTTAAAAGGAGAGCATATCACTGTAATCTTAATTTGTTTAAAAAAAAAACAGTTCCTACCTTCATCTGTAGAGGTAAATTCTTGTTGTTGTTGTTGTTCTTGCTGTTGCTGTTGTGGTCCTAAGAATTTCAACAAAGAACCTCCGGGGTGGAAAAAACAATGGGAGAAGCACAACGTATTTAGTCAGCTGGCTTTATGTTCATGCTGCAAGAATTGTGTATGCTACACACTCAACATTAAGATCTGTTTGGAATAATTAATGAACAGCCAACTTCACTGTTCCTGATAATATTTTTGATTAATGTGACATACAGAAAATTCAAGGAGATATATGATATCGCCCTCTTCCAAATACAAATTAGTTACTGGTTAGCTTACTGTTAATTACTCTTTAAATAAGCAAGGCTAAGGTGCAGTAAACATGTCATGTGCAGTTGTGCTTTGTGAGACTACAGACTGGGACAAAGTGGCATCACAACTTTTTTTTAAAATAGTGTCAGATTATACATGTTTGAACTTACCACTTCCCCGTTTTCTTTTTTCTTCATCTTCTTGTTTTTTTTTCTTTTTGCATGCCCTGACGGGTACGCTCGCGATACTTCCTCGAGTTTGAAGTACCGCAGAAAGCCGGCCACGGGCAGTCGGGGCCCCATTAGAGGGGGTTCCAAACGTGTCGCTGCAGTGTCTATGGAGGTTTCAGGTTGTGTCATTGATATGGATCGATATTGGCCGTGTCTCGGGGTCCCTTAACACACTAGGCAGTGACAGTTAGTGGGGGCCCTATGCGGGGGGTTTCCAATGCATCGACGTTGCAGTGTGTAAAGCAGTTCAGTCATTTTGTCATTCACAAAAGGACCAATGTCAGCGCTGTCCTGGGGCCCCTTCCAGCTCGGGGCCCTAGGCAATTGCCTAGTATGCCTACCCCGTTGCGGCGTCTCTGAGTAAGTGACAGAACTTGATATACCATTGTGAGCAGGTGATGCTGCAGTCAGCACAGTTGGTAACACTAGAAGGAAGTATAGAGAACATATATTTTTAAATTTTTCAATTTTATTTATAAAGCCCAATATCACAAATCACAATTTGCCTCAGAGGGCTTTACGGCATTCGACATCCCTCTGTCCTTATGCACATATCAAGTTACAGAATATATCATAAATGCTGCCAATCTATGTATCCCAAAAAGAACAATGCAGAATAGAAAGGAAGTGTTGCCATGGTGGAATGAGGTATGTAGCAGAGCTGTTTAAAAGCAAGACAAGGTGTTCAGAGCTTTGAGGAAGAACATGTCTCATGAGAATCTCATAGAGTATCAGAGGAGAAGGGCAGTGGCCCATAGGATAGTGACATATACAAAAAGAGGACATGGAAAGAATTCTGCTCCACCACCAGCACAGGAGTAAAGTTAGGGGATTTCTGGTCTGTGTTAAAACAAATAAGTGGGAAAAGAGAGTCAGTTAAAATTCCAGCATTTGGTGATGGAGAAAGATTGGCAGAGTCAGATAAAGAGAAGGTGGACATCTTGGGTAAAGCATTTGCAGCAACAGGCCAGACATTAGGGGATATGGGCAATATTGCTGTGAGGAGGCAAAATCACCATGCAAAAATGTATACTTCTGTTAATATAATCCAAATAATCATATTTCCACGTGTATGTTACATGTACTCTATGTTTAGACCTTATATTTTGAAAAGCAGAGAAAGTCACGTTTGTCCTGAGCTGAAAAAATGCCCTGAAATGAGAAAAGTTAAATCAAAAATTGATTGAGGAAGTTACTGCAAGGTATTAAATCACAAGATCAAATTATGAAAAAACAAAAAGGCCTACTATTTTTCTTCATTCAATCTTGAGGCTACTTTAATCAAATATTGGTCAAAGTGTGTGCACAACTGAAATAGTGTAAAGAGTAGATGGCTGTCAACTACATTTTTCAGTCATACCCAATTAATACAATTCCATGACTGTTTAGGGACCCCAGTATGGAGAAATATTTATATACACCATTTTGAAAAATTGCAGTATTCCCCTCACCACAATTTAGCACAATTTTGGGGCATTATTTGGCCCCCTTTCCAACAGGATAGCATAACAGGGGTGGTACCAATGGATTCTTAGGTCCTCAAGTTCCTTAGGGCCTCTAGTTTGATATGACTTTGGCTTTAAAACTGAGCCCAATACAACAGGTTTTATTCACTAACATTACTCTGCTTCACTTCTCACCATCAACTCTTCCTGTCATACCTGCTGCTTCATCACTTTTTTTTTCCCCCAGACATTTGTCCATTGCCTCTCTGCTCCTGTCATTGTCTTGTTCTCTCTGTGCTCTGACTCTTCCTTTAGTGGTCCCTAATTTTTGGTGAGGCATTCTAACGTTGCAGAGCAGGCTGCAGTGTGCTTCACATGTCTACATCTGCAGTTCTTTGTAATTGTTATTTTTATTGTTGTTTGTAATATTTATGATCATTTTGTTCACTTAAACTATCAGTATTCCTATTATTACTCTCCAACTGGTCATCAGTTACTTTAATGTGCCATCAATTGTCAGTGCAACCTCTGACAACTGTCAACTGTCTGTGTCTCAGTCCAGATGTAGTGCATAGTATGTCAACTGCAGTATACCAAAAATACTAGGATGTTCTACTGAATCTGATCCAATTTTGCAATATGCAAGCCAGCATGCTTAACTGGTTATTCTGACCCACAATCCTGTGAACAGCAGACGATACGTAACATCGACAGAGTCACACAGATGACAGCATGATCAAGTAACTGATGACCAGTAAAATAGTAGTAATAGTAATATTAATTGTTTAATTGAATAAAATAATCATAAATATAACCAACAACAAAAGGGCATTAGTATTAAATAACAATGAAATGTATAGCCCCTGTCATTTTACTATCGTGAATATAACTTGCTACTAACTTTCTCTGTTGAGCTCACTGAACAGCAATTTGTTTTATTTCCACGGTAACAGATATATGACGAAGAGGGTCAAAGTTCAGGGCGTAATGTTATGAGAAAGTAGTAAGTCCCAGTTGTGTGCACACTTTATCCAACAGTATGTACTTTTCAAGGGCAGTTGCAGTACCTACTGAAAGTAAAAAGAAAAAGTATATTTGATTCAGAGTGCACCCACTAAACCTATTTCTGGCATACTATATAGCATGGTAGTATGGGTATTGGAACGCACAGAAGAGCTTTGAGACGGTCTTCAAAATGGTGCATTAGAACGACTTCTGACTCGAGTGAGGAGCAAGGAAATTACAACAAAGAGCCTTGAGATGTACCTTAGGTCTGGGGGAATACGGAGACAACATTCCAGCTGGCAAAGCACAAGACAGCTGCTCTCATCAGGGAGGGAACAGCTCGTCACTTATTAGGCTTGTTCGAGATGAGCCAGGCCTGCACAGATCCTATCACCAGCGTTCACCGCACAATGCATGCCTGTTGGTTTTGTGTCTGACTTCATCCCGACTTGCTCTGATGTCATGCAAAAGTGGACATCAATAATCTTGCAACAGCGAGACTGCCATAATTTTTAGAGCCAGGCGCTGCAGTTGCTCTCCACCGGACTGACTGACCAATCACCAACCAAGATGGCAGAGTGAGAGGCAGCACATTAGCAGGCTCAGCAAAAAAGTCTTATATTAAGTCTTTAATTTGACAATTCCTCGTGCAACACCGTGGAACTTTTGTTTGAACAATACAACAGCAAAGTTTTGTGTATCTGACCGGTTTGTCAGAAACCAACCACGATTATAACCTGAATGCTCTGCACGAGGCCTTTGACGACAGCAATCTGGAAGAAATGGCTTTGGACGTAACCACCAAAAAGAACAAAGATGAAATCCTTCACACACGCCAAAGTCCAAACCCTAAAAAAATGAGAAGTCATAGTGACAAGGAGGAAGAGGAAAGTGCGACCGCTTCCATTCTCCATGCAATTTAAGCTCTATCCACAAAGATGGAGAAGCAGACTGAACTGTTAAAAAGTACTGAAACCAACTCCACAGCTATAAAGGAGAACAAGGAGGAAATCACCGCTGCGGACAAACGTAGGTGATCTCCTGAGGGAAAATGGCTCTCTTAAAAAAGCATATGAAGAGTCATCATCAGAATTCTCACCAGAATTGTCCCGATGTCCGGGAACCGGTTGCGAGACACAGTGGACACTGTCCACCACTTTGGTATGAAGAGCAGCGCTGCCACCTCCAACAACACACCAAGAGCTATCATCACACAGTTTTGGATGAGAACCATTCGAGATGCGGTATGGAGGAAATCAATGGATGCAAGAGTTTGCAGCGAAATGCACATCTGCTGCAGAGAGGACTTTTCCAAAGAGGATTGGGAGGCTCACACCAAGCTGTGGCCGCTGGTCCAGGACGCCTGGAGGAAAGGAAAAAGAGTGCTCCTCAAGGAAGGCTACACTTTGATCAACACCAGCGTGTGGATCCTGCCTGATATCATCACTAATCTTCAGATGTTGTGTTATTGGTATGTTGACTTGGTTTATTACACGGCATTGTCAAATGCTCGATCCTGATTGGTCAATTACAACATTCTACGGTCTGTTATTTCTGAATAGCAGACCGTTGCTATGAATAGCAGACCATCATTGACCCGGGGCTCTGCATTGACCGCTTTCTGCTGCTGCTTCTTCTTCTTCTTCTCGTCCTTATTAATTTGGCGGTCGGCAAACAATGTAGTTGTGCATTACTGCCACCCTCTGACACTACGATGTTAAAACATACCCCACGTGGGGGTGGTAGCGGGACGCTCATGTGATTGGCTGAAGAGGAAGGAGACATCTGATTGGCTACCTATATCCCCTTGGTAGAAAAAATGCATTTGTGGATCGGGTCACGTCAGGGGAGTCTCAAAAAGATTCACACACGAATGCGCAGAGGTTCACAAAATAAAAGCATCTGTATATGAATGTATCAACATCCACATATGTTTTGATGAAAATTGCATATATTTAAAACAATAAATATTTGTGTGTGCATCAGAAATACATTTGTGAAACTTTTTTGGTTATTTGTGGATTTTTTTTACATTTATATAAAATGCCAAATATATGTGTGTGCATTGAAAATATTTGTGTGGAGAGAGTCATTTATATATAAATCTTAACATGTATTTGTGAATCCTTCTGTGTGCATTTATTAATATTGAGACTAATCTAACTCCATAACTTTCCTAGTAATATTATTACCCACATAAGTGATATCTATGGACATTGGCTAATGGTGGCAATAGAATTTAATGGTGACAATTATATTCTGTTGTGTATTTATGGCTATAACAGAAAAGCACACAATAGAACCTTGTTTACATCACTGAAAAGGCTACTAGAGAGATGAAAAATGACATATACAACTGACAAAATTATAACGGGAGGAGATTTTAATTTAGTCCCCGATCTTTGGCTAGACTGTCTTCCATCAAGGGTACAATATCATCAATATAAATAAGTCATAGCTGGGTTTGTCTCTGATTTAAGATTGATTGATTACTGAAGATGGAGGAATCCCAACACCACCCAATATACCTGGTCTAACTCTGCTAATAATGGTCAGTCTTCAAGATTAGATTACTGGTTAATCTCAAATAATTTAATTAATAATGTTTCTAAATGTGACATCTCAGTGGCACCCTTAACTGACCACTGCAGCATTTCTCTGTCCCTGAAGTTATGTGGGACTGAAGACATCACTCATCTAAATTTAACAATACTCTTCTTGAAAATACAAAATTTTGTGAGAAGTTAAAAAACTGAATAATAAGAGAAACTGCAATAAGAATAAGTAAGCACACTATCAAAATTAAAGAGCTACAACAACAGGAAATGATTTGAAATATTAATAAATTATGTCATAAAACTGATTTATCTATGGAAGAACAGGTCAAACTAAATGATCTTCAAACCCAATTACATAATATTTTTTAGGAAAAGCAAGGGGAGCATTCATTCTCTCGAGAGCTCGTTGGATGGAAGAAGGGGAAAAGAATTCCTCCTATTTCTTTAGTCTGAAAAAGCAAAGACAAACAAAAAAGAAAATCCAGAAGTTACTTATTAATGGTGTTAACACTGACAAATGGGGGATGACATCATCACCGCACAACATGTAAGACGTGTTTGGTGGCTTCTCCCGAGGAATGCGCCTTTAAAATATATTTTACTTGTGCAAAACCGTTTTCTGGACGATTCTGAGTGATAAATTCGGTTAGCAACAACTGCCGTTGTTCTTTACCGTACTGTTGGACTCAGTTACAATGTCTGGGCGTGCAAAATCGGACTTACCCAAAGGAGGCCGCAGGAAGCCTCGGACATCGCCTGTATGTGACCGCCCTGACTCTCATGAGAAGTCGCCCAATGCAAATGAAGCCCTGCTCTCCAGTATCAAGTCGAGGATGAACGAAATACGCACCGATATTGTTAACAAGCTTGACTCCATCATTGCTGAAACTGTCAAGAGAGAGATTACAGCGGCTATTTCACCTCTCGAGAGCAAGCTGGGAGCTCTCGGGGAGACCGTTGCAGACCTCGAACGCTTGGCTAACAGCCATAGCAGCCAACTAGCCGACCTCGAAGCTCAAGTTTGCAAACTGACCACTCTGGCTGACTCTTTGTCCAAGAAGTGTGAGGACCTTGAGGCGCGCTCGCGCTGGAATAATATATGGATTGTGGGCATACCAGAAAGGTCAGAGGGAGCCCAACCAACGGAATTTACGGCACAGCTTCTACAGAACCTGCTTAAGCTCGACAGCAAACCCATTTTGGATCGGGGGCATCACACCCTGCGAGCAATGCCCGGGGACTGAGACCCAATGCGACCGCTCATTGCCAGGGTGAATATGTTCCAGACTCGGAACCTAATACTTAGGCGGGCAAGTGAACTCTCTCCTCTGACATACGGAGGAAGGGTGATCTCCATCTTCCCTGACTTTACTTCTGCCATCGCGAAGAAACGGGCCGGTTTCATCAAGGTGAAGAAGGTGCTCCAGTCATGCCCAAATGTGAAGTTCGGGTTACTCTACCCCGCTGTGCTGCACATCTCACTCCCCAGCGGACAGATCCACAGGTTTGAGGGCCCCGATCTGGCATTAGCCTTTGTAAATGAAAACATAAAAAAGGGTGTTACCACAGCCCCATAGATTAGGCTGAAAGTTAACTAATTTTGTCACTCTAACTTTCTGTTAATTTATTGGACAATATGTCTGCTTTGGGGTCTTTTGCATAGAATATCCCGACTCTTATGTTCACTACATACGTGCCTTTTTTACTTGCTAAGCCCATAGGAGTTTTATCTTTTAGGTTATGTTATTGTTATAGACTCCCTGCTGACTGTTTGAGCAGACTCCGAACTGAGGGGCTGAGCTGTTAAACCACCTGCCACATAGTTTGCTGTTCAGTTTTAATGAGAAATGTTATTGTCTTGTGCTCCATGTTGACTGGCTTAGCGGATTTTGACATCATTCTGTAACTAATTTTGTCAGCCTAGTAATTAATCTATGCTTGCTTGTAGTCTATTTCATTCCTTCTGTACAGGAAACCCTTGACTGTCCTGTGTTGTTTCGATATATTAAAATGACTGATCTACGACTTTTTGTTTTTGTATCTTTTATTAAATAATGTTAGTGTTGCATGCCCCACGCTGCTTGTCTGAGCAGATTCTGAAACCTACAGGCAGATTCCCAGTATCACTCAGTGTTGTGTTGTGTTGTAATGCACTTTTTCTTTTTTTTTTTTTAAATGCACATTATGTAAAGTTCTGTCACATTTTCTCAGAGATGCCTAGTTTAGTAGTTGAATGTTAGTTATGCTACTAGATGGCAAGGCTGTTTGTTTGTTCTGGTTTTTGGCACGCGTCTCCCTTCTTGTGACGCTTCTGCCACTGGGATGGGGGGTGGTTTTGTGGGGGCCCTTTTTGGGCTTGTTGATTTATTATGTTTTCTCTTTAATCCTTGTATTTTGTCTCTCTCTTTTTTATTTCCTTTCCCTTTTCCTTCAGTCAGTCAGTCCTGGTGCACATGATAACTATCTGTCTGCATCTCACTTTATTACTTATGCCCAATAGTCCAAGTATGAAGGGGGGAGATTTAAAATTTGTCAGCCTCAATTGTAAAGGTCTCAACAACGTCAAACACCCAGGAGGCGCTTATCTCTCTTGATGCAGAGAAAGCGTTCGACAGAGTCGAGTGGGACTATTTGTTCTACTCTCTCAAGGAATTTGGTCTAGGTAAAAATTTCATCTCTTGGATTAAATTACTGTATTCATCTCTCAAGGCATTTGTTAGAACTAATGCAGTACAGTCTGACTATTTTCCCCTATACCGATCCACTCGCCAAGGATGCCCTTTAAGTCCCCTTTTATTCACCCTCGCCATTGAATCCCTATCAATCGCCCTAAAATCTTACCCTGCTATCTCTGGAATCTGCAGGTACGGGATAAATGTTAAGGCCTCCCTTTATGCTGATGATTTGCTTTTGTTTTTGTCCAACCTGTCTATCTCGATCCCTGTTGCTTTGGCCACTCTCGAAACATTTGGTCAGATCTCTGGATACAAACTGAACCTCTGCAAAAGTGAGATAGTTCCTATAAATGACGGAGCTAAGCAATTTCCCCTACATAAATTCCCCTTCAAAATTGCCCACAACAATTTCACCTATCTGGGAATCAAGGTCACACTTAAATTTAATGAGCTATATAAAGCTAATTTCACGCCATTGTTGTCTACAATCCAGAAGTATTTTCACTGTTGGTCACTTCTAAATCTGTCATTAGTTGCAAGAGTCAATGCTGTTAAAATGTGTGTTCTTCCCCGGTTCTCATACCTGTTCCAGTGTCTTCCAATCTTCCTCTCCCAGGCGTTTTTTCGTAAGCTTGACAGTTTAACCTTAGAGTTCTTGTGGGATAAGAAAACACTGAAACTGCGCAAACAATATTTACAAAAACCCAAATCACTTGGAGGGTTGGCTTTACCAAATTTTAGATTCTACTACTGGGCCGCTAATATTAGAATTTTAATGTACTGGCTGGGCTATAACACATTTACACCACCTCCTGTTTGGATTGCTGTGGAGTCTAACTCTGTTAGATCAGTGTCTCTTATGGCCCTTATTCATTCCTTATTTGCTCCTGCAGCCTCTGTCCTGTCTAAAAATGTTATTGTGAGAGTGTCACTCAGGATCTGGGCTCAATTTAAGTGTAATTTTGGTTTGCAAGCATTCTTTATTCATGCTCCCCTGGCTTCAAACCATTGGAATGGTGAATTTAAGCAACACTCAGAGGAAGAGCTTAAAATTGAAGAATTAAATAACGCCATTTTAAGAATGTCTAAAGGTAAGTCCCCAGAACTTGACGGTTGAACCATAGAATTCTATATTTTTTTCTGGAAAGAAATTAGAGTGTTGCTTTACAATGCCCTTTTGGGATGTATTTCAGCAGGGAGTTTGTCATCTACCATGAAATAGGGTCTTATCACCTTGATCCCAAAGCCCAATAAGGACAATCTCACTGGACAATTGGAGGCCAATTACCTTATTATGCAATTATTATAAATTGTTAGCTCATGTATAGTCAATCAGGCTTGGATGAGGGTTTAACAAAACTGATAGATGAATGTCAATCTGCCTTCATAAAGGGCAAGAACATCCATAACCGCCATACTGCTTGTACTGGACATGTTACACTACAGAGAGTACATTGATATGGAGAGCTATGTGTTATTTCTTGATTTTTTTAAAGCATTTGATACCATTGAGCACCCCTTTTGGTGGAGGCATTACACTTCTTGGGCTCTGGGGAAAAAAAATGTAATATTGTTAAGATGTTTTACACTGACATAAATAGCTCTGTTTCTCTAAACCCTGGAATGACTCTTAGATTTCAAGTATCACGGGGCATACAGCAGGGATGCCCTATTTCTCCAAAACTTTTTATTTTGACAACTCAATTGTCAGCGATGCTTAAATTCAAGGTATTAGTATCTTCAAAAAAGTTACTCAGTTATTGGCTAACCAGAGATCTCACTATTCTTGGAAGAGTTCTTTTGAAGAAGGTATCTCCAGTCTGATTTACCCCTGTGACTCCTTGTATGTCTCCTCCAGTAGTATTAACAAAGCTAATTCGGTAATTTTCGAGTTCTTGTGGAGAAATAAAACCCACTACATTAAAAGGTCACAACTTGTTAAAGTATTAAAAGTGGTGGAAAATAATGCTGCAGATTTTAAATCAGTGGTTGGTACATTTAGAATAAATTGGATTAAAGCCTGTGTGTCACAGCGAAATTCAATGTGGTTTCATATTCCAAGAGCATTGTTTAATAAAAAAAGGGGGGCCTGGAATTACTTTTGAAATGTGATTTTGAGGTGAACAAGATCCCTACTAAGTTGTCTAGGTTCCATAGGCAGATTCTTCAGTTTTGAAAAATGATATTTACCCACAATTTTTCTCCCCAGGGATCAACTCTGTGGAACAACAGAGTAATAACAATAAATATAAAGATGTTATTTAAGAATGACTGGTTCGGGAGAGGTATGTTGTTTGTAATTGATCTATTGGATGACAATGGTAACATTTTGAATTATTCAGGCTTTTTAGCAAAGTATAATGTAAACTGCTCATATAGAGAATACAACAGAATAAGTAAAGTTATTCCTGTACCCTTGATACATTTAATTAGTAACACCACAAGGTAATATTAAACCAACCTTGCCAAGTTTAGTAATTGAAGGGTGTAATTTATATGATAAAAAATGTAATAATAAGTTTATCAGTGCAGTTTTGAAATCCAGGGTGTTTCACGATTATCACCGAGTCATCCTTGGCCACTGTGGAAAAGGCAGTTTCTAAATTTATTAAATGGCCAGTTTCCTCAAAAGTTAAAGAAACCCACTTTAAAATAATTCATAAGTTCTATCCAGTGGCTGAGGTTATTAAAAAATGATTTAAGATTTAGGTGGACCCCTGTGCCTTCTGTGGTGTTTGTGAAGAAACCCTGGAACATGTTTTTTTTCATGGCTGGTGGTACAGACATTTTGGTCAGACATAAAAAAAAAACTGGTTATCTCTCAAGATGAATGACATTCCATCTTTTAACATTGTCCATATCCTTTTTTATATCGATAACTTGAACCCATCGGTCTTGGATATGGTCAACATAATTTTCTTTTGAGTTAATATCACATTCATTGTTGCAAATGGAAAAATAGCAAGCCCACCTTAAACTGGTTCATTAATGACTTTAAGTGCTATTTTACATCATTGAAATACATGACCTCTAACAAGACAGCCAAGAAAATACACATGGACATTAGTCGTTTCCTATTGTTTTAAGATATGGTCGCTGTTTTTTTTTTCTTTTCTGTGTGTGTAATCCTCACTCCACCTAGTGTCATGACCGAAATTACTTCATTGTCTGAGTTAATGATACCAGCCTTGTTTCTTGTTTTCAAGTTTTAAATCCATTCTTAAAATAACATCTGTATAGATGTGAAGCCCTGATTATATCTGACTGATCTTAAATGAAAGCTGTTGTCTTGTTTTTATCCTCTGAAAATATTAACCCTATAGTCAGACACAATTCATTTAGCCTCTGTAGTTGAGGGGACAGGTCTGCTCTGCAGCAGTAAACTGATATGATGCTGACTTACATGAGAATTCATGTCCAAATAAGGTTGAACCATGAACATAAATTACAGATCACCTGTAAAGCATTTTAATAAATCAGTCTATCATAATTAAAACCATTGGAGACTGCGAACAAACTGATATACGAGTCTGATAACATTTTCAATAAATCAACATCAGATCTAACAGGATGTGAGTGTTGTGACTTCCTGTACGGACTGAAGGTTACTGGAAACTGTCAGGAAACTGTCCAACCTCACCGCAGCCTTTTGTCGCCGCCCCCTGCTGCAGCTGCCTGCTCTCGTCCACTTTCCAAATGAGGCGCAGTTCATCTCAAACGAGCATAATGTCATCATCAGATGGAGAACTAAGTTGACCAATTCTTTCACACCAAATAAACTTTTATAAGGTCTTGTGTTGGTAGATTGTTTGTCAGGAATATAAACTACCATGGATTGAGGTGTTTTATGCCATGATGAGGTCACCGTGATCCATGCCCTCCAGTCAGACCAGGGGACAGACAGCATGGTTGTTCTCTACCTGCATGCCGTAAAACTGGGCTTCAAGTTGGCAGTAGCAAGGATCTTGAACACTGACATCTTCTTCATCCTCCCTTTCCATTTGATTTCCAGCGTCACATGAAAAAGTGGTAAACCCATAGGCCATTAGTTGACCTAGGCAACATGACAAATTCTTAAAGGAGAAGTTCAGTATTTTGCACTTCGAGCCCCATTCCTGGGTTGTTTATGATGAAATAGAGTGGTTAAGACCAAAATCTTGACGATTGCTCCTTCTCTGAGAATTTGAGAGAATTTGACTTTCCCCTGCCTGGCTTACAATGCTGTCTATGTCCATGTGTAAATCTGTCCTAAAAGCACCTTAAACGTTCGTTTTCAAAGCCATGAAACTCACCGAGTGGTCAGTGGTGTTTGTTGATGTTCCGATGTAAAAATCGTAGCAAACTGTTGTTGGGAATTTATAATACTAGGCCTCATCAAGGGGCACCAAAATGTTGGAAATCCACACTTATAGGCCTTGTACGGCGGCACCATAAATGTAGGGAATCTACAATTTAAGTACCAAATTGGCTATCAGAAATAATAAATAATTATTAGTAATAATTATTAATTATATTAAATAACGTGACTTAATTAACATTAAATCACCTCGTGGGGCACCATTCCCGAAAAGGGAAAAATGATAGCCAGTTAATGATATCAGTCTCATAAAGTTCACCAAACTATTAACTTGGGAAATTGATTAATAATTAAATTAATAACCATAACCAAATTAATAATAAAGCCTGAAGGATTTCGGAGTTCTTGACATAGCAGAGGTTGAGTATTCATTCACCATTGTACAACATTAAACAGACAGCAGGTACAATTCCAAAAATATATTTATTCATAAAGTAAAGCAAAGCAAAACCAAAACACACAAATCCTAACTAACTATATACAAGCCTGTGTGTGTGTATATGTGTTTAGGTTTGTGTCTGTGTGTGTGTGCAAGAGAGAGAGAAAAACAAAGGCGGGTGTGGTAATCGAAGGGCTGTTTGACCTGCAAAACAAAATGGCTGACAACGGAAAACTACAAGATGGCCGGATCAAAGCTGGCTTCAGATCAGGACAAAGACAAAAGAAGAGAAGGCGGAACTTTGAGCTGCCTGCTTGGGTGGAGCTCTGTTGAAAGCCTATTTGTAAGTGAGCCTATGTGAATGCAATTTGTGTTACAAAGGGGTCTGGATTAGTGCAGATGTTTAGCTAGTTGCAAGACGTTGTCTGTGAACAGCATTAGCAAACTAAACACAACTTCGCTTTGGTAAAACCAACTAATCAATAACGTAATTGCAGACAATCACAACAATAACTCAATAAACAGCATTAAATCACAAACAACAAGTTAAACAGTCTTGCTTAGCCTGTAAAGCTGTGATAAAGCTATGCCCAGTAAAGCTGTGATAAAGCTATGCCCAGTCGTTACGTTACCAAATCCTGAATGGATTGAGGGAAGAGTTGGTTTGAGGCATGCTGTCCTTGTTAGCCAGTGAAGAAGGCTGAAAAGAGCTGTGGCTCTAGAAGCAGTCTTTGTTGTGTCCTTGTTCCAAAGGTGCAGATCCGAGGAAGCCGGTTGCTTGGGGTCCTTGCAGAGTTAGACGCTGGGGTGCTAAATCAACTTGATTCTCCTTATTGCTGGGAGGTTAGTTGCAAACCTTGTGTTTGCCCTTCTAACCTCTCTGGTAGAAGTCATGCGCCTGCCTTGAGCAAGGGCATGAGAGTTAGGAGAAAAGGGAACAAAAGTCTGTAGAGCAATTGAATGAATGAATGAATGAATGAATGATCTTTATTGTCATTGCACATGTTACAGAGCAACGAAATTTGTTTCAGTTTCAGCCCGTCCAAGAAACATAAAAAGACAGTGATACATAACAAGGGGAGGACAGGAACGGGAGAACTGTGGGTCACCATACAAACGGCGCCCCGTTACTTAGATGAAAAAAAAAAGGGTGAACAAGAGTGAGGAAGAGGGAAAAAAAAGCAACTCCCAAACTAGGCTCCTGTAGGGGGGGCACAGTGTGGGATTAGGAAAAAAAACACCTCAGCACATAAAGCAACATAATAAACATTACAACAGAACTCGAAGACTTGCACATGTGGGAGGGGGGAGGATGTTCGGGAAGGGAAGTGATGCAGCACAGACACGGTGTGAGGCACGCAGCCACATTGGGCGCATTGCCACCACCTCCTGTGCTATACCGCGACGAAGGGAGGGAGGGGGGGTGGGGAGCCACAAAGGCGTTGAGGTGGAGGGTGTGTGTGTGTGTTATATGTCTCGTGTGTGCATGTGTGTAAGCCCGTGTATGTCATCTCCACTCAGTCTCAACCATTGTCTCTGCCGTCTGATAACTGATGACAAAGACACGGCCGTTGCCGTGGAGACGACCTCGGAGAGTTCTGATCCAGAGACAAGTTCACAGGAGTAGGGAGGTGTGGGGGAGGGAGATAGGGCTGGAGCATCTTGTCTGCATAGCATCCAGGAGAGTGGAGGGATAACCGGCCTTGGGAAGGCTGGTTATCTCGGGGAGCCAATGAAGATAACAATTGTTTTGGGTCAGGCAGACACTGCAATTTCCATGTGCCTTGAGTCTCCCGGTGGCTTTGCTTCAAATATGTCCGAATTCGGTGGCCAATTTCAGCCCAGGCGAGCTGGCAACATCCATCTTGCGAAGGAGTTCATAAATCGCATCCAGCCTGCGATTTTGATCAAGAATCGCATCCTGCTTGCGACTGAGCTCACCTATCGCTTGAGTCTGAGTGTTGGCAGCCCTGCACATTCCCTCAGTCATGATGGGCAGCTTCTCGATTGCCAAAAGTGCTGCCAACATCTTCCGAACTTTGCGAAAAATCAGGAAGCTGCTAACTCCAAACAGCCTGTTATCATATTTCCAATTATGTACATGTCTTCAACATCCTCAACGGAAAGGATCGACAGGCACACGATCCTCCACTTCTCCCAGGAGTCCATCGTGTATCCGGCTGCAAACGTTCCGTCAGGGCAGGCGGGTTCTCCTTTACCCAGTCTCTTTGTCGAGAAAATTTGGTCGATTGCGTTGAGAGACCAGCTGATCAAATCCATGATTTAGGTTTCGGAGAGAAATGCAGAGAGAGGCTCCGATAGATCAGACAGAGACAGCACAAGTCAAGAGCAGTAAGCAGGGCAGATGAGGGCAGGGAGGGAGCGAGAGAAAAAGCGTCCACCTTCGTTGAGAGCCAGAGAGAATTGTTCCCCCCCTTGATGGTTGGGGACGAAGAGCACCTCTGGGCTGGTCCAGGGCCCAGAAGGGAAGAGGTGTGAGCAGCTTGCCGCCCAAGAGCTAAGAGAGAGACTTTAGTGAATGGAGGAGAACTCCTACAGTGTGTCTGATGACATCACAGAGTCACATGACACTGTAACAGTACTGACCAATCACTTTTGAGACTTGTCTCTCAAAGAGGTGTGAAGTGGGCATCCTGCTGAGATGGGTGTCAGGTAACTTCTTTGTTTGAGAACAAAGAATATGAGGTCTTCCATCTCAGGGGGGAAAGCCTTCACATGTCCAGTTTAGATTTTAACAAATGACAAATCATCTGTGGTCCAGTGAATCCCAACACTGTGGTTTCCATGATGATTTATTTGACATTTTGTCCATGCATTGATTTCCTATAGGAAGCCTCATTGTCCGTTGGTAGTAATCTGCCACTGGAAAAGGAAAGGGGGTTGTTTACGACAAGGTTGTAGTCATTGTAGTCTTTTAGCTTAGTGAAAGTGCCGGCTCAACAGTGCTGTCTGTGCTCCTCCTCTTAGGGGGAATTCTCCTGCAGTCGCTGACCACACAAAACTTGCTCATTATCACGTCTGTAAACAACCTTCGCAGTACGATGCCTTTGAACACAACGCCAGCCTTCTTCTGCTTTTGTCTGTGTCCCATTACATTGCTATGGTTTCCTGCCGGTTGGCAATGCTCACGTAAAGGAGCATCATCGCCATCAAGTGGGTGAAGTATAACACTTCAGGGTCAAAGGAACGATCAAGCGGAAGTTTACACACAGGTGTGAGGCAGCTGAAAAAATAGTTCCACAATCCAGATGAATAGCGAAAACACGGATGGAAACCACAGTTTGCCACGATTTTTATGTCAGAACATCAACGAACACCACTGACCACTTGGTGAGTTACATGGCTTTGAAAACGAATGTTTAAGGTGGTTTTAGGACAGATTTACACATGGCCATAGACAGCATTGTTAAGCCAGGCTGGGGAAAGCCAAATTCTCTCAAATTCTCAGAGAAGGAGCAATCGTCAAGATTTTGGTCTTAACCACTCTATTTCATCATAAACAACCCAGGAATGGGGCTCAAAGTGCAAAATACTGGACTTATCCGTTAACTAGACACCATTAGGGTCCTAAAAAAAAAATAAAACAGGTCACAAAACCTGCCATATGGGTACATGGGAACCTATTTCTCATCCAGACTACCTGTTGGCTTTCACTTCTCCATTTTGGACCCATTTTCCACTGTGAGCTCTAACCTGAGATCTGCTTTCATGTCATCGTAGACAGATCATGCTTGCAGCATCTATACTCGCAGTAGGTTCAGCACCTGTTCTTCCTGCCTCACAGAGTGCCTTAGCTGGCTGACTACAGGTATAATCTGAGTTTGAAGAAAACCGGCCTCTTTGGTGTGCCTTTCTACTTAAGTGAAAAACAACATGTCTGATAACTATCATAGCTATCATACAAAGATGTGTAATGACATGAAATATTGACAAACCAGTATAAGACATCAGGAGTGTGATAGAAAAAAAATTTTTGCTTTTTATTGACAACATAAGTTTTCTTATATGGGTAACACTGTGTTCATATTAAAAATAGACCAAAATTAACACAACACAGATATCACACAAACACAGCAGATCTATAATGTAAAGTGTGAAAATACATCTGCTTGACGTGGATTACTTTTCAACTTATATTGTAAAGGTACCTGAACATGAACTTGGTACCTTTTCATAAAACCTCTGATGATCACCAAGACATATGATTTGTTTTTCCAGGAAAATTTAAACCCAAATTAAAAAAAATAGAGCACAAGAACTCTGAAAAAAGTTATATCACTTGAACATATTAAATGCAGTATCATAGCACCAGAACAGAGTGAAGTGGAAAGAATGTTGCTGACTTGTCCGCTCTGTACTGGGTTGTTTCTACAGGCTATCCACTCCACGGATTCTCCTGGCTAGCTGAATGTCACGGGGGAACACTGTGACCCGCTTGGCATGGATGGCACACAGGTTGGCATCAGAGAATAACATAACAAGAAACGCCTCTGCAGCCTGGGAGGACAAGAAGGAGAAGAAAAAAAAAACAGGAGATGTTAAATCAAAGAAATTAGCTTATTGGCATAAAAGCCACACTAATGAATATTTCTTTAATGACAATGGGTCTATATGTAATGTGAAAGGGGCACTCATTGTGATGAACCCGCAGACAGTTATCCGATTCTGCAGTTCCTTGCCAATTTACTGTATGGTTCAGTCTCTGTCAGCCTTTCTCTATGACACAGCTATGGCTCAGCGGTTAGAGCAGGTCATCCACTAATTGGAAGATCAGCGGTTCGACTTCTGGCTCCTCCAGTCTGCATACCTAAGTATTCTTAGGCAAGATACTAAACCCCACATTGCTCCCGATGGCTGAGCCATGTGTGAATGTCTCAATAACTAACTAACTAACTAAAAAAATGAATAAATAAATAAAAAACTGAGTAGCAGGTGGCACCTTACACTGTAGCTTTGGTGTGTAAAGGGGTGTGTGAATGGATGAATGTGGCGCATCGTGTATAAGCGCTTTGAGTGGTTGGAAGACCAAGGCACTATAGTGCTGCAAATCCATTTACCATTTGCCAGTGAATAAGCTCCAGTAAACCCACCCAGGGTTGTAAACTAGCACCAGCCACTACAATGCCAAGTGCAGGGTTCCTACAGATTTTTCATTTCAAAATTCCATACTTCAGACTAAAATTTACAGACTTGTCTTAAGATTTTTCAGATCATATTTGACATCTGAGTACAAATAGCCTGAGGTTATTACCTCCCCCACAGAAGTGACTGAATAAATCCCATGACTCTTAAAATTCAGTAGATGGAGTAGAATTAAGAATTGCTTAAGATTAGTCAATTTAAAATGACAATGCCTCCACATCACAATCCACTTTCACCAGTACCAGTAATCCTCTGATGTAGCCTACACATGTTGTTGCTCAAGCGTCATACAGAGAGCAGTTGATAGGGAGCTTTTATTAACATAATTCTTGTAGTTTTGGAAATATATCCAAATAAAGTGGTTGTGCTTGTACATTTGCATATCATAGAGGACATAACTATTGCCTTGGCTGTTCTCCAAGTGTACTTCCATTTCTGTAAATAAATGGTTTTAATAACATCCAACTGTTAACATGTAGTACGATACATTCTTACTATGTATGCTATTATGTTGCCAAAATCCTATCCAACATATATTCAATTGAATACAGTGCAGAAAGGAGACATTTCAAGTTCAAAGTGACAACTTTGGTTTTGTAAATATACACACTCTGAATTTGGTGCCTGTAACACATTATAATAAAGTTGGAACAGGAACATGTTTACCACTGAGTGACATCACCTTATCCTTCTCTTTTAACAACGCTCAGTGAGTGTTTGGGAAGTGAGGACACTTTCCTGTTCTTAGTTGATATACGACTTCAGTCTCCCAACGGCACACTTTTCCACTTTGTGTCAGTCCATCTCAGATGAGCTTGGGCCCAGATGTTGTGTTTCTGGATGTTGTTGATATATGGCTTTCACTTTGCATAACAGAGTCTTAACTTGCATTTGCAGATGCAGCTATGAACTGTGTTAACTCACAATGACGCACACAAAAAAACCCCATCTGTTTTGAAGTGGAGGTGCTACTGCAGAAAGTGCACACCAAACGAGATGTCAAATTTAATAGCGTCCGGAGTGAACACAAAAAGATGCAGGGATGCTAATAATACGCAGAAATCAGCCACCTGATGTTTTTTAGCACAATTGTGAGGACTTAGAGACAGAGATGAGCACCTGACACTGCTTGACCTTGCATATGTGTTTAGAGAGAGACAGAGAAAAGGTGAAGGTGGACTCATACAATGTTTCTGTAAGTTAGCGTATTAATATGATATACTCATTACACTGCTTCATCAGTTTTTGTCCCGGCCACCTGACCCACCAGTGATAATTTCTTGCATGATCAATAAGTAATTAGTAGATGGCATGGTTCCCATTAACCATACTGATGTGAACTGAGAAGTTAGTGTAGTGTTTATTTTAAAAGGGCCATAATGCTTTGGTAAATTAATAAAAAATAATTTGTAAAAAAGTATTCTAATTATCAAAATTTTATTCATATACAAATCTCATAATATACAACTGTGAAAGAAAACACAAAAAAACAATTAATTATTTTGTACATACATGTCAGCAACAAATGTGTGTAAGAGTGCTCATGAATGTGCGTAGATTCTGTTTTTACCTACGAACAAATTCCAAGAAAGAAAACACTGGTGAATCTCAGAATTGTCTTTAAAACTGCACAAGTGGGTCTAAGAAAACATTGAGTCATTAAGAACAGCTGGTGAGGCCCATTGTTCTTAAAGACTTTTTGCCCACACAGTTTTACACAAAGTGGTGAACTTTACCCTGTCCTTGCTTGTGAACAACTGAGCCTTAAGGAAGCTCCTTTCATACTCAATCATGATAATATCACCTGTTACCAATTAACCTGTGTACCTTTGGAATGTTCCACACAGGTGTTATTTGAGCATTTCACAATTTCCCCCATCTTTTGTTGCCCCTGTCCCAGTTTTTTTGGGAATGTATTGTTGGAATTAAATTCAGAATGAGTGTATATTTACAAAAAACAATTAAGTTAATCTGTTTGAACATGCTAGTCATGGACTGGCCATAACAAACACCATGTTTGAGCACAGGGAGGTTCATAAGTGTACCTGGTACCAGAACACCCTAGGCAAAAGATCGATGATCGACTTTGTGGTTGTATCATCAGATCTGCGGCCGTGTGTCTTGGACACTCGGGTGAAGAGAGGAGCAGAGCTGGCAACTGATCACCACTTGGTGGTGAGTTGGATCAGATGGCGGGGGAGGCTGCCAGACAGACCTGGGAAACCCAAAGGTGTAGTGAGGGTGAACTGGGAACGTCTGGCTGAGGCCCCTGTCCGTGGGGTCTTCAACTCGCACCTCCGGAAGAATTTCTCGTGCATCCCGGGGGAGGTTGGGGACATGGAGTCGGAGTGGGCCATGTTCAAAGCCTCCATTGTGGAGGCGGCTGCTAGGAGCTGTGGTCAGAAGGTCGTCGGTGCTTGTCGTGGCGGCAACCTGAGAACCCGCTGGTGGACACCAGCGGTGAAGGAGGCTGTCAGGCTGAAGAAGGAGGCCTTTCGGGTCTGGCTGGCCCGGGGGTCTCCCGAAGCAGCAGACAGGTACCGGTTGGCCAGAAGGGCTGCAGCTGTGGCGGTCGCTGAGGCAAAAACCCAGGTGTGGCAGGAGTTCGGGGAGGCCATGGAGAAGGACTTTCGGTTGGCCTCAAGGAAGTTCTGGCAGACCGTTAGACGTATCAGGAAAGGAAAGCAGGGCTTGTCTCAGGCTGTGCTCAGCAGAGACGGAGAACTGCTGACCCGAACAGGGCACATCGTTGAGCGGAGGAAGGAGCACTTTGAGGACCTCCTGAACCTGGCCATCACGTCCATTGTGAACGAGGCAGAGCCTGAAATCTCGGGGGAATTCTTGCCCATATCCCTGGCAGAGGTCGCTGAGCTAGTTAAAAAGCTCCCCAGCGGCAAGGCGCCGGGTGTGGATGAGATTCGCCCGGAGATGCTGAAGGCTCGGGACATTGTTGGGCTGTCTTGGTTGACACGCCTTTTGTACGGTGCCTGTAGAGTGGCAGACCGGGGTGGTGGTCCCCATCTTCAAAAAAGGGGACCGGAGGGTGTGCTCCAATTATCGGGGTATCACACTGCTCAGCCTCCCGGGTAAAGTTTACTCAAGGGTGCTGGAAAGGAGGCTCCGACCGATTGTCGAACCTTTGATTCAGGAGGAGCAATGCGGATTCCGTCCTGGCCGTGGAACAGTGGACCAGCTCTTTACCCTTGCGAGGCTGCTGGAGGGGTCGTGGGAGTTTGCCCATCCAGTCTACATGTGCTTTGTGGACTTGGAGAAGGCTTTCGACCGCGTTCCTCGGGGGGTCTTGTGGGGGGTACTGTGGGAGTATGGGGTACCGGGCTCTCTGCTACGAGCCATCCGGTCCCTGTATGACCAAAGTGAGAGCTGTGTCCGCATACTTGGTGTAAAGTCCAGCACGTTTTCGGTGGGTGTGGGCCTCCGCCAAGGCTGTCCCTTGTCACCGATCCTGTTTGTGATTTTCATGGACAGGATCTCAAGGCGCAGTCGGGTGGGTGGGTGGGGGGGGGTCCGGTTTGGTGACCTCAGAATTGCATCTCTGCTTTTCGCAGATGATGTGGTTCTGTTGGCTTCATCACACTGTGACCTCCAGCACGCACTGGAGCGGTTTGCGGCCGAGTGTGAAGCGGTTGGGATGAGAGTCAGCACCTCCAAATCTGAGGCCATGGTTCTCTGCCGGTAACAGGTGGATTGTCCCCTCCGGGTTGGGGGAGAGTTACTGCCCCAAGTGAGGGAGTTTAAGTATCTCGGGGTCTTGTTCACGAGTTAGGGTAGAATGGAGCGTGAGATGGATTGGCGGTTTGGGGCGGCCTCTGCAGTGATGCGGGCGCTACGCCAGGCTGTCGTGGTGAAGAAGGAGCTGAGCCGGAAGGCAAAGCTCTCGATTTACTGGTCCATCTACGTCCCAACCCTCACCTATGGCCACGAGCTCTGGGTAGTGACCGAAAGAATGAGATCGTGGATACAAGCGGCCAAAATGAGTTTTCTCCGTGGGGTGGCTGGGCTCAGCCTTAGAGATAGGGTAAGGAGCTCGGACATCCGGAGGGAGCTCGGAGTAGAGCCGCTGCTCCTTCGCATCGAAAGGGGTCAGTTGAGGTGGTTCGGGCATCTGACCAGGATGCCTCCTGGGCACCTCCCACGGGAGGTGTTCCAGGCACGTCCCACTGGTAGGAGGCCCAGGGGCAGACCCAGAAAAACGCTGGAGGGATTATATATCTCATCTGGCCTGGGAACGCCTTGGGGTCCCCCAGGAGGAGCTGGAAAGCGTTGCTGGGGAGAGGGATGTCTGGGGTGCTTTGCTCGGCCTGCTGCCCCCGCGAAAATGGATGGATGTTTGAACATTAAATATCTTGTCTCTGCACTATATATTATAAATTGATAAGAATAAAATAGGCACCCACAACCTAGAAAAACAAGATTTTTACAGATATCTGCAGCTTAGGCACCACTTTGATAAACATGTCAAAACTAATGAGGAAACTGACATGAGTCTCATCAATATTTTCATTGATGCATATAAGGGCAACAGCCTCAAGAAACTGGTATCAAGATTATATTCATGTATACAGACTTCCAGGAATCATTCTACTTTATACATTAAAACAAAGTGGGAGAAGGAAGCAGACATAACCCTCACAGAGGAAGAGTGGTTGAACATATGTAAAACACAATCCACCACCTCCTGTTCTGGTCGATGGAGAGAATTTTCATGGAATAACATTATCAGGTTCTTTATTACACCAAGAAGAAAATATTTACAGAATGGTAGACCAGAATCTGGACATTGCTGGAGACAATGTAATAATCCAATGGCGGATCACTTCCATGTATTTTGGAATTGCCCAGCAATTCAACCTTACTGGCTAGAGGTAGTAACAGAAATTAATTCAATATTGGGTTTTGAGATGGACTATAATTTTGCCACTATATATTTAGGTAATATTCCAGTGGAATTTAATGTTTGGGACAAGTACCTTCTTAAAGTATTACTTGTAGCTAGCAAAAAAGCAATAACAAAGAAATGGCTAAATAAAGAACCTCCAACGAAGGGAGAGTGGATAGCAATCGTTACGGAAATGCATGATATGGAGGAACTGACCTTCTCTCTAAGACTTTGTATTGATAAATTCCATAAGTATTGGTCCAAATGGCTATTGCACATGAGTAAGGATATTACATAAAAAGAAAGGAAGTATGTGGTGGTGTTAATTTGTTTTTAAGCTGTATTTATCTGCTTTGTATTCCTTTCTTAAATACACATATGCGGATTACGGATACTATCACATTTATTACTTTCCTCCACCTTCTTCTCTGTAAGTTACATGTATATGGGACATTGATTGGCAATGGTTATTTTTACTCCCTTTGAGGGTGAGATGGAGACTGGTGTGGACTTGAAAGGACTCTTGCTTGACACCCGGTTGAGTTTTCTTTGTAGGCCTGTCCTCCTTCCTTGGACTAATGGGAATGTAACCCCTAACAGAAAGCTAATTGTTGAAAACATGGGAATTGTGTTGTACTACTTCTGGTGACCTGTCTGTTCAGGAATCTGTTTGTTTATTTGTTTATTTTTTATTTCTTTTATTTTCTTCTTTCCCCTTGTTTTGTAGTTTTGTTTGTTATCAAATCAAAGCTATAAAAATAAAGTTAAAAAAAAAAAAAAAGAATAAAATAGGATTTGCAATCAGGGTTGTAAATACAAGCCAAAACGGGGTTGAAAAAGTTAAATTATTAAATTTTTATGGCGCCTAGGCAAACATGTTTGTTCACCGTGCCCATGGAAATGCCATGCCTGCATTTTTATTCAAACTTGTGTGGTCCAATGTGTCTGGATTTGGTTCAGTTATAAGGCACTTGGAGTAGAGCAGAGCAAAATGCAGGTTGCGATGTTAAGGTGTAGAGGCTACTCTTTGAGTCCGCTTGCACTTTATATTTCTTGCCTTGTTTTTGACGGCATCAAGCTTGCTCTGGCTGCACTCTCACACAGTGGTAAACATGCCATGAAAAGCCTGATGGCCTACCTGCCTTAGTTATGACTTTATGTGGACCAAACTAGTTTGGTTATGCCCCAAGTGGTCATGGTGCTGTAGCTGATTTAGCTACAAACTAAGCAGTAGTTAGATCATTCACTCATTCATTGAGCCCATGAACATCTGTGCGGCTTAAATAAAAAAAAAAAAAAAAGCAGAGCTTTCAGTGGGCCTTTTAATGCTTACTGCACAATTGTTGTTGCTGTGCCCACACAGTCTTTTTTGTGAGCACAAGTGTCTTTTTTTCTATTGTTCCCACTGAGAAGAGAGCATATGCAGCCGACTAAAGAAAAAGTGCAACACCCACGTCTTATTTTCAAATAATCCAATTGTTTAGTGCAGCTGCTCCAAGTGCCTCTGGCTAATTATCTCTGAGCTTTTCCAGAAAGGCACTGGTTTTGTCACTGACACCCCGTTAGTTACTGTCTGTCCCAAGCTGTGTCTTATGTCAGTCAGAAACTATCACTACAGAGAGAGAAAGGCCCATTTGTTGGAGCAAATCAGCCAGAGACTGAGTGCTGTGAGTGCTGTGGTTTCATCACCATGCGTGTTGTGAATTTGTTCTTTACAGTGTAGTCAACCGTCTGTAAATGTAACATTACGTTACCTACCTAGCTAAAATGAATGTCAAGATATTGTTGCCATTTAAACAAAACTCACACATAACACATCATTAAAAAAAGCACTATGTGGTCTTTACATAAATCATACTATTTGATTATTAAAAAATCCTGATTGGTGTTAGAGATTGAATGACTGTGCACGCTTAACATAGCTATCATCCTCATCTCTCATCCAGATAAGAGATGAGCAACACCAGTGTTGCTTAACTACTTGAGAAATTAGAACAAAGAATTTTGATAAACATGACCTAGCCTGTCTCTGTCCTCTCAGTCTTTGCAAAAGGGAAATTGCAGAGTCTGCTGAGATCCAGAACTGCCTGGGGAGTTGCTGTGATGTATTGTGGGGTTAGTTTCAACAACTTCACTTGAGACCTTCATTCAGCCTGCAGGTAACACCCTTTTCCTCTTCTCACACACATCCAAATTACACAGAAATACAGTATATGATATGGCTTGTGATTGTCTTGGAGAGATGTTACAGAGATGTTATACTTGGCCTTTAACATGTGTAACTGCCTGTTTATTCCTGAGTAATTTTTAAATTTTTGGGAGGCTTTTTTCTCCCCTTCATTGGATATAGAGAGATAGATTGCAGTGTGAAGGGGTGGAAAGAGCCGGGAAGATACGAAGCAAAGAGCCACAGGCTGGATTCAATGGCCATTGCAGAGGACTTGTACCCTCAGTATATGGAGCGCACGCTCTACCAGGTGAGCTATCCAGGCCCCCTATTTCTGAGTAATTTTTACATTCCAACACTGATAACTGCTAATGATGTGAGTTGTTACTTAAATTTTGAGATGAAACTTAGACTAACGGAGACATGTATGAATACATAATCAAATCTACCTATTACTGTATCTAGTTACATGATTTTATTACTTTATTACTTTATATACTGACAAACTTGGGACAATGTGAGTTTAAGCATGAGGCACTGGAGCACTGATGAGATGTGAATGTGATGTTTACTGCTGTGTATTAATGCTGTTTGTTGGTGTTAAATGGTATTAATTTTTCTTTGATTGGGGTCTTAAAAAGGTCTTAGAGCGTCTTAAATTTTACTTTAAAAAGTCTGCAGGAACCCTGATTTAAGCTAAGTTTGTCTACAAGAATAGTTCACTTTAAATTAAAATTCAGTCATCTACTCACCCTCATGCCGACAGGAGGTTAAGTGAATTTTTTCAATCCACAAAACACTCCTGGAGTTTCACATAAAGATGGCTTGCAGCATTCTCCCAAACAACTTAAGTCAACAATGGCTTCATTGCAAACATTTAAATAAACTGAAAAAATACATAAAATGTCTCCATAGTGCTCATCTAGCATCATCCAAGCCTCCTAAAGTGCTTACATGCCAAGTTGACGTGAAAAGTTGTAATTTACACCATGTTTTTAGCCTAAATCCTCACTGTAGCTTTTAACCGGGGAGCTGTGTTCACGTGCACTCCATCAGAGCCAAGAACCTGAGGATTTCGGCTAAAAACATGGTGTAAAAGATGTCTTTTCAAGTCAGCTTGGCATGTTGGGGCTTCAGGAGACTTGGAATACACCAGACAAACAGCATGGAGGTATTTTATGTTTTTTTTAAGTTATTTTTTATGTTTAAAACTTCACCGTTTATAGCAGTTGTTTGGAAAAATGCTACAACACTGGTTTCTAGTAAAACTCCAGGAGTGTTTTATGAACTGAAAAACTTCACCTGACCTTTCATCAGCATGAGGGTGAGTATGTAATTATTGAATTTTCATTTAAAGTGAACTATTCCTTTAAAGGAAGTATGAAGAGTTTGCTGTTTCTGGGCGTGACTGTTTTTGTAATCTTACTAGTAGCTAGATAGTTGGAGGTTATGTTAATTGACTCCCGTTTGGGAATTATGGGTTTGAATCTTACTCCTGGCATGTCTTTTCACTCATAAACAATCAGCCTTATCCTTCTTTTATTTCAGTTGGAAAGACACAAAATCCATCGCTCATTTTGTGTTTTAAAGAAACAAGCTAAGTATGTTGTTCACTTGTCGTTTTACACAAACTAAATTTGTTTCAAATTGAAAGAAAACTAGTTTGTTTGGAAGTGAAAATGTCCTGCCAGAGGGGGGATTTGAACAGGGGATCCCTACTTACAAAACAAACAACTGAACCACTAGAGTATAGTGATACATCTTTGCACTAATTTTAATAGTTATGGCCTTTATTTTAGAACGGTGCAAAAAAAAAAAAAAAAAAAGGTCACGCCCCAAAACATCCTGACTGTTTGCAAACAGCAAACTCCTCATAGTGCCTTTAAGGTTGATTAAAGAAATGATTAAAAAAAAAAAAAAAAAATCCTACTTTTTACAGTAAGGACTTTTCAGTGAATCTGTGTTCTTTTTTCCCTCCCCCACCCCGAGAAGCACCAAAGCAGCTAGTTACTGGCAATTTGGAGGAGGATTCTTTTTTATCTGCTACATTGTACAGATTCATTGACCTTTTGTGGTATGTTTTGATTTTACATAATAATACACTGTATAATTTGGGCTCTAAATTAAAAGAATGTAATGCTTGTCCTCAAATACTACAGATATTATCAGAACTACAGTATACAGAGCCCCCAAAGTTCAGGAGAATATTGTGGAAAACAATATAAAACTGAATTGGAAAATACATGCTAAAAAACAACAGACCACAACCCCCTCAGTCCAACAGCTCTCCACCTGTTTCAAAGGGGAAATCATGACCTTATCATGATAGTAACGCTAACAGACAAGATAGACACATAGAGGAATAGAATTTTTAGTTTTTCAGTTCCTCCTGGGGGGCTTTGAAGAACAGTTTGTGAATAATTGGTTGATATTGTAAATTTACATCTGAATACATTAAATAAAGGAGTTTTAGACTCAATAGTGCTGTGTACTTTATTTTCATTCACGTTTACCAACTCACTTTAATTGAAACTGCGAAAATCTTCTTCAGAATATATACAGTTATATAACAGCATTTTTCTGCAGAACTTTATTTGAATTAGATAATATTATAGATATTTTACTTTAATTTTAGGGTTTTTGTTTGGCAGGTGTAGCTGCCAGTCATTTGACTGTTTTTTAAGGTGGTTTTTAAGGTTTATTAAAAGTGTCTGATCATGATAATTTAGGACAAATGTTTGGAATAAAAGTATTTATCTGCAGGACTTTTAGTATTGTCACTTTATTAAAGGTGTTTGATCGTAATGATTTAGGAAAAATCTGTGAAATAACGGTAGTTTTCTGCATAACTTTTAGCATTGTCACTTTATTAAAAGTGTTTGATTGTAATAATTTAGGAAAAATTAAATGTTTTTGCACTTTATTTGAATTAGGATATTTTACTTTAATTTTACAGTTTTTGTTTGGCAGCCGTAGCTGCCAATCATTTGACTGTTTTTTTTTTACGGAATTTTTTCTTACAGTGTGGGTGACAGTGTAGAAAGTATTTACAATATACTTAATGTTCATCTCGCAAATGTTATTATTAAGACATTAAATTAAAACAACCTAGCAGTCACTGCCTTTTGTGAAGATGAATTACAAGTTAACTTAGCATATTTGCGCTGTAGACTGTGCGGGTGCTGTCCTGCCCTTGCGATTGAGTTCTGCCTCTTTCGATCCATCAAGGCCATGTTATTAATTAATAAACATTTAGATCAGGGGTGTCAAACTCATTCAAGCTGAGGAACTGCATACAGCTTAATTTGATGTCAAGAGGGCCGGACCAGTAAAACTACTGCATAATAACCTTATAAGTAACAACACTTCCGAATTGTTTCCTTTCTTTTAGTGTAAAGAATTACAAACACAATTAATGAACAATCCATGTACAAAACAGATGATGAGCTGCCTGAGATATCATCAGAAAAATAACTGCAATTTCAACAATATGTCTGTTTCTCCACATTCCGTCAGTCTATTGTTCACTATTAGTCTACATATGCATTACAATTTACAGATCACCGTGGATCTAAAAAGGCACAAAACATTAGTGCAAAAACATTCTGAAAACATTCACAATTAATGAACATGGCATTTACAAAACAGATAGTGAACAGCCTGAGATTTAGTAGTGCAATTTTAACAATGTGACACAGCTTTTCTACATCCAGTCAGTCTACTACTCACAGTCATTGCATGTGCATTTTTTACATACATTTATGCAATTGTGCTGGCTTCACCACACCAAACTAAAGTGGAAGCTGTTGAAGAAGCAGGTGGAGTTTTCTCCTACCTTACTGATCAAAAGCTTTGGCAGTAACTTAGCAATAGATTATTTGAACTAAAGCTGCAAACTGACAACATTTTGCACAGTGTTCAATATCTTTCAATATGACAACAAGTATTCACTGTATTTTGGTCAGGCTGGAAAAGCCTCTGAAGCAGCATTTTACATGAAGCAGGCTACTCACTGTTTAACTTGCTCCTGAGATCTCGCATCTCTTAGCCTTAACAAGTGCATCAATGTTAGGCGTCAAATCCTGAGCTGTTACCACTTCCAGAATGTCATTTAAGTGTTTGTGTGTGAGCCTAGAATACAGTTTTGTTTTATTGATGCTCATCCCAGAAAAAAGTTGTTCACAAAGGTAAGTGGTCCCAAACATGCACAAAACCTTTGCAGCCAGGGCTGTCAATTTTGGGTACCCTGGTAAAAGATACTGATAAAAAGTGCCCAAGCCCACCAAGGCAAATCTGTTCTTCAAATCTGAATCACAATGCAAGTCAGTTACCTCAAGTTGGACGTCCACGGGCAGATCAGAAGCCTTGACTGTGAATGGCAAACGAAAAATAGAGAATTCCTTCTCAAGTTCACGAAAGACCTGAAACCGCTGCTGAAATGACTGTAGCAGTTCTGCAATCTTGTCTTTGTACCAATTTATGTCAGCATCAGTTCCAGTGACACATTTCTTAGATGGGGGAAATGAGCAGGGTCACCATTTGACAGTTGAACCTCCCACAAAGCCAGCTTCAACTGGAAAGCTTATATGCTGTCATAATACTGTGTGACAACTTTGTTACGGCCTTGCATTATTTTGTTTAGAATATTCAAGTGTAATATCCACCATAAATGTAAGGTCCCACAGCCATACCGCATCCTTCAGCTCCATAAATTGTCCAATTTCCTCTTGTAAATCAAAGAAACGCGTCAGCATGGCCCCTCGGCTTAACCACCGTACTCTCGTGTGATACTGCAAGCCATGGATAATGTGTTTATCAGTAAGAAGGCCGTCAAACTGACGATGGTTCAGACTTCAGGCTTGGATGACATTAACAGTTTGGACAACCACTTCCATGACGTGATCCATTCTAAACGAATTGCAACACAATGCTTCCTGGTGCAAAATACAGAGGAAAGTCCAAAAACAGTGCCCTCCATTTGCAGCCTGTACTTTTTCTCTGAATTTAGTCACAACACCTGCATTTTTACTGATCACTGATGGCGCATCTTCTGTAGCCAGGCTGACAGCGCAAGCCCAGTTGACCCCAACCCTGTCCAGCCCTCCGACAAGAGAGTTAAAATCGTCATTCGCTGTTGTAGTGTCTGTCATCGGCACCAACTCCTCGGTGACAGTCAGACTCTGATCAATACCAGGAAAAATTTGGCCAGTTGAGCAACATCAACAATGTCCGTGCTCTCATCAATTGCAACTGAGAGTGCAACAAATGACTAACACAATTTCTGCCACCTTCAGCATGCATGTCTTCACAAACTCGCCCTCTGAGTACGGCTTTGATGCTGATGCTATTTTGTTAACAATAAGGTAGCTAGCTTTAACAGATGCATCACTAGTCTCTCCACTACAACTAAAAATACACTGATGTTTCCTAAAAACCTACCAGCAATTCATTTATCTTCTCTGTTCTCAGTTGTCCTTGCAAGTTCTTGTATTTTTCGCTATGATTAGTCTGATAGTGTCATCAAATATTATATTCCTTTGGTATTGAAAGGTGCTGCGAACACACTAAGCACACTGGCTTCCCATTTACCTCTGTGAATAAATATGAACTGGTCCATTTTTCTTGGAAAGTCCGACAGTCTATGTCCACATTTCTCCTTTTTGATAAAGATATTTTACAACGGAGGCTCCTGCACATAATGTTAGTCAGCGCTTGACTGTGTTGTCACGTGACTCACAGATCCTCAAAAGATATCCAGCTTAGGGCTTACTACTTTTATTAGGACAGTGCGACCCCAAGTGGACAAATAAACAAATTCCCCCACCCAACAATTAATACCGTTATCCTTGAGTGATATCCTTAATCTGAATCTTGTCTGAGGTATGTTATGTATGCTTTACAGAAGTACACACTACTTTTATCCACTCAATCATTTGCACTGCTAACAAAGACAGCTTGTTGGCTTGGTGGTGGAAGCAACTGCTTACCTCTTGCAGGGCCAGTAGAGCATAGACCTGCCATCTGAGACTTTCTCTGGAAAAACTCTCGCATACTTCACGAACCTGAAACAAGACAAGGAACCAAGTTTTAATCAACTGAGACTGCAGTTACATGGGTGAGAAAAACACGCTTCACCACAAAACTATGCTATTTCAAGACACTGCTTGTATTCTCAAACCATATAACAAGAGACTATGGAATTACACTGCTCAAAAAAACGTTAAGGGAACACTTGAATCACATATATCTTGGCGAACGAATTATTCAAGTTGAAAATCTTCACTGATAAACGTATAATTTGTTGAGAACAAAATGACATGACAACAGTCAATGAAAACCAAAATCATCAACCAACTGAGGGCTGGATTCAAAATCACACAAAAAAGGGTGAAAGACGTGGCATGTCAATTCTGGTGTCCGAGGCATGTTTATAATGTTAAAAATATATAAAAAATTTAAAACACTACATTTTGTTACTCAACTCTGGTCACTTTACTTACTCATATGAGTATTTACTATAAGAAATGAAAATTTAAGGAGCTATTTAGCTCAAAAGTACAAAACTGTCCTTCCTGGATAACGTCCGGGCTAAAAATCTAAGCATAAATATATGCTAAAAATGTCAAAAATCTTAATAAAAGCATAAATGATGTACTGGGGCATAATTGTGTCGATGTTTGTAATGACACCTACAAATATAGTAACAACAGTAAGGTCATTTACATTTTTATTAAATAAATACTTTTGTCCCCATTTTTGGATTCTCAAATGTCCTTCCTGGGTAACAGACATAAAGTGGCTATACATGACCATATTTGGATTTTGATAGTCATGTGACAGGGTGTTGCATCAGCCAACAGATTCTGAAGGACCCCCAAAATATACCACAAGATCAGTAAGTCTCTCTTAAAATGCTGATAACTTGACCTTTTCGCTCAGTGGTACATGATGTACCACCATGATGTGTCTTTCTGGATAACACTAAAAAAACATTTTTATTTTTTTTACATTTTAAAATGACCTATTTCATGTGAAATATGACATTGATGTATTGAAGATTAAGCTAATATTTTACACAGTAGACCCAGTTAGTGCCTGATAATAAAGGAAAAATAGTTATTTTGTCCTTCCTGGATAACAATATGTCCTCCCTGGATAACAAAGATATTCTGTTACCCAGGACATGTCCTCTGTTATCCAGAATGGACATGTTAATCAATTCAGATTTGTATTGGTATCTGTAGCTTTTTAGGCATTGATTTGATGTTGTATTGTTAAACTTTTATTATTATTAATAACAGCAATTGATTAATTCAGTCAAAGAAGCAGTATTATGTATTTTTTAAACTTCTGTGGTATTCTTTCTTTTATCTTTTTCAATGATAGCAACACAGGACATTATCATAGATATTGTATAGTTATTGCCCAAAAATGAGTATAGTTTTAGATGTTTAAGAGTCAGTTTTGTTCTTGCAGATGCCAGTGTCTCTTGATTACACTGAAATCTTGCAGTGGTCATTCCTGGCTAACAGCATGTCATTCTGGGTAACAATGACACAGTCAAATAATTTAACCCAAATTTCATATTATACTACAGTATCGTGTTTTTTGAGTTGAGGATACAATAACAACCCTTTTACTTATAATGTAAAAAAAATTAAGACATTTTCTATCATTTTTCTCTTTTTGGCATTAACTATAGTGTGACAAACAGGAACAAATGCAGCGATTTCACTATAAATGTCCAAATGCATTACATTAATTCTGATCAAAATGTTGTTTTCTGAGCAGTAATTATTTGTTGGACTCTAACTGTTGTTATCTATAAACTCTTAAATGCCAACAATGATAGACATTTTAATTTATTTTCAAATCCATTTACGTTACCCAGGAAGGTCATTTTTCATGGGAGAAATCACATGATTCACTGAAAAATGTTTATTGCATTCTTATAACAAATTCCTGTTGTTGAGTGGTATACAGAACACTCTAATAAAGATAGAAAGTAACTTAATAGGCATTTTTAGCCAATTTGATTTTTTTTCATTTTTTAAATCCTTACTCGTCTTTGACCCAAAATCAAAGTAAAAAACTGAAATCACAGGCTAATCCAACTCTCAACAATGTCTGGGCATGCTCCTGGAGAGTTGGCAGATGGTGTCCTGAGGGATCTCCTCCCAGACCTGGATCAGGGCATCAGTGAGCTCCTGGACAGTGTGCGGTGGCCAGTTAATGGCATCAATACCTTTATCATCCAGGAACTGCCTGCAAACTCTGGCCACATGAGACAAGGCATTGTCCTGCACCGGGAGGAACCCAGGGCCCACTGCACCACTGTAAGGTCTGACAATCGCTCTGAGGATTTCATCTCGGTACCTAATAGAAGTCAGGGTACCGTTGGCTGTGACATGGAGGTCTGTGCAACCTTCCAAGGATATGCCTCCCCAGACCTTCACTGACCTGCTGCCAAACTGGTCACACTGGATGATGTTACAGGCAGCATATCGTTTACCACAGCATTTCCAGACTCTTTCACGCCTGTCACATGTGCTCAGTGTGAACCTGCTCTTATCTGTTAAGAGAATGGGGTGCCAATGGTGGACCTGTCAAATCTGGTGTTCTCTGGCAAATGCGAATCGAGCTGAGCGGTGCTGGGCTGTGAGCACAGGTCCCAATAGAGGATGTCGGGCCCTCATGCCACCCTCATGGAGTCTCTTTCTGACAGTTTGGTCAGAAACATGAAGCACACCAGTAGCCTGCTGGAGGCCACTTTGTAGGGTTCTGGCAGTGTTCCTCCTGCTCCTCCTTACACAAATGAGCAGATACCGACCCTGCTGCTGGATTGATGCCCTTCTACGGCGTTGTCCAGCTCTCCTCGACTAACGGCCGGTCTCTTGCTCTCTTCTCCATGCTCTTGAGACTGTGCTGGGAGACAGAGGAAACCATGATGCCATCATGGAGAAGCTCAACTACCTGTGTAACCTGATTGGGCTACAGGTACCGCCTCATGCTACCAGTAGTGACAAGCACACTAGCAGAAAACAAAACTAGAAAAGAATCAGGAAGGATGAGGGGAGAGCAGCTGTCTGTGGCCACCACATGTAAAACCATTCCCCTTTTTAGGGAAGGGCTCCCTCCAGGAATTGAACCAGGAACCTTCTTGCTGTGAGGCAACAGTGCTAACCACTGGAGGTATTTCAAGAAATCATTTGAGTCAAGAAAATCATATTGTTTGTCAAACAGCTATGACAGCTGTATCCCCCATTTAGAGTGTTTGTTTCAGACAGTCACTGAAACTGTCGACAGTCAGCTCAAAACATCCCTCAGCTTTCTGTCTCAATAAATCACTGCAAATAGCCATGACACCTTAATATCAGACAACTTCTTCTTGACTTCTGAATTAGTCCGAGGCAGCAGCATTTACAGCATCTGCCAACAGCGACTGCTCCGCTGCATTTTTAGCCTTAGTATTGCCCATATTGAGTCAACCAAACATTGTGTTTCTGTTTTCAACCTCCCCAACAAGAACTTCAACTTCACATTGTGTAGAATTTCATTTTTACCTTTTACTTGTTAGGGCCCGAGCACCACGCGGTGCGAGGACCCTATTGAAATGCAAGGAATTATTATTATTATTATTAGGGCCCGAGCACCACGCGGTGCGAGGACCCTATTGAAATGCAAGGAATTATTATTATTATTAGGGCCCGAGCACCACGCGGTGCGAGGACCCTATTGAAATGCAAGGAATTATTAGGGCCCGAGCACCAAGCGGTGCGAGGACCCTCTTGAAATGCAAGGAATTATTAGGGGGCCAAGCCCGCGGGGCTTGGGGAACGCGCATGCAAAGCATGAGCGTTTCCCAGGACCAGCGGTGCTGGGAACCCTATTGTTTTTGTTCGGATTTTTATTATTATTATTATTATTAGGGGGCCAAGCCCGCGGGGCTTGGGGAACGCGCATGCAAAGCATGAGCGTTTCCCAGGACCAGCGGTGCTGGGAACCCTATTGTTTTTGTTCGGATTTTTATTATTATTAGGGGGCCAAGCCCGCGGGGCCTGGGTAACGCGAATGCAAAGCATACGCGTTTCCCAGGACCAGCGGTGCTGGGAACCCTATTGTTTTTGTTCGGATTTTTAGGGCCCGAGCACGTCCGTGCGAGGACCCTATTGAAATTGCAGGAATTATTATTATTATTACGACAAAAGTAAATCGCTTATTTGGAGGCCTGAACATATTCCAAAACACGCCAATTTTGGCATGCGCATCAGTCGCGGTGTAAATTTAGGTATTTTAGGGTTCGTGGAGGTGGGCGGGTCAAAATGGCTAGGCCACGCCCCTTAAAGAGCACCCTACTCGGCAGGTTTCACGGATCTGCACGAAAATCGGTACGCATGTAGATCATGCTGAGACGCACAAAAAAGGTCATAGGGACACATAGGCTAAACCCAACAGGAAGTGAGATATTTGGTGTTGAACGGCCATTTTTGGCGTTTTCCACGTGTTGTATTTTAACGAACTCCTCCTACAGGAATAATCAGAACGGCTTCAAAATTGCTGTGCACCAACTAGACTAGTTTGTGATCAAAAGTTATTAACGGATTACGTAAACTCCAAGCAACCTGACCTGGGCGTGGCGGCGAAGTTTGATGTCTCGCCATGAAAAATGAGATTGCTATAACTTTGGCATTAATAGTCCGAACGGTACCAAACTCCCCAGGATTCATAATAGTCCCGCCCTGAAGACGTCTACATGCAGAAATATTGAAATTTGCATAGCGCCCCCTGCTGGTGACAGAAAAAGCGATGTTTTAGACTTTGAGGTCCAGCTCTGAGCACGTTCAGCAAATCCAGCTCAAATTTGGTCAGAAAGGCCTCAACATGTTGGTAATGCTCCATGATGAAGAATTTTGACTGTAGTCAAACGGCGTTTCATCCGGAGGGCGGCGAAGTCGACCCTTCGCCAAAATGCATAAAAATGGCCTTAACCTTGGTGTTTTTGATGATATCCACCTGAAACTTCATATGTGTGTCAACAGTCCAGCCCTGAATATGTGATATGAATTTCGTCAATGGGCGTGGCCATATGGCTTGGCCACGCCCATTCATATGAATTACTTCCATAGGACGTCTCACCGATATGCACAAAAATTGGTACACATCTCCATCACCCCCAGACAAACAAAAAAGTCTCTTGGACCTCTAGGCTAAATTCAACAGGAAGTCGGCCATTTTGAATGTCATGGTCATTTTTGGTGTCGCGCACGCATCGTATTTTAACGAACTCCTCCTACAGAATTCATCAGAACGGCTTCAAAATTACCGATTACCATCTAAAACACTTCCTGATCAAAAGTTATTAAAAGGTCTCGCAGAATCTAAAGGGCACGCCAGTTGTGGGAGGTTGAATTTTGACGTCTCGCCATGAAACAGGAAGTGGCAATAACTTCACTGTACTTGGTCAGATCTGTGTGAAACTTCACAGGTATATTGACAGTCCAACCCAGAACATATGTTATGAATTTCGTTAATAGGCGTGGCTAAATGGATTGGCCACGCCCATTCACACAAATAACCACCATAGGACGTCTCACTGATATGCACGAAACTTGGTAGACACATGTATAACATCCACACGCACAAAAAAGCCTCTTGCACGGATAGGCCACACCCAACAGGAAGTCCTCCATTTTGAATTTAATGGTCATTTTTGGCGTTTTCCACGTGTTGTATTTTAATGAACTCCACCTACAGGATGCATCAGAACAACTTCAAAATCATTGTGTGCCATCTAGACAAAGGTGTAATCAAAACTTAGAAGCAGATTTTTGCATCGTGAAACGGTTTGGCCGTCAGGTGGCGGCGAAGTTTGATGTCTCGCCATAAAACACGAAATTAGTATAACTTTGGCATACATTGTCCATTCTTCACCAAACTTCACGTGTTTGTTAACTGTCCAGACCTGAATGTATAGTATGAGTTTCATCAATAAGCGTGGCCGTATGGCTTGACCACGCCCCTTAAAGTGTAGCGTCCCCCATAACAACTTTCATCGACGTGCACGAAAATCAGTATGCACATGTATCGTGTCCAGACGCACAAAAAAGCCTCTTGCACATATAGGCCACACCCGACAGGAAGTCGGCCATTTTGAAACTTAGTCATTTTTGGCGTTTTCCACGTGTTGTATTTTAATGATCTCCTCCTCCAGAAATGAATCAATTGAGTCCAAAACTGGTGTGTACCATCTACACAAGTGTGTGATCAAAACATATTAAGAGAATTGCTCAGCATGGAACGGTGTGGCTGTGACATGGCGTCGACACTTGATGTCTCACCATGAAACACGATATTGCTATAACATGGGATCTAATGGTCGAATCTGCTCCAAACTTCACATGTATGATAATAGTCCTGGCATGAACACACCCACATGACGCTCAGGAGTCAGAGTCATAGCGCCACCCAGTGGAGACGGGAAGTCGCAACGCATTGGTTCCTACACTGTCCGAAGGAGGCGAACATTCAGCGCCTCGTCTGCCGGTCGACCTCTGGCGACACGGTGGCGGCCGCGCCAGGCCCCGAGTTGCGTGGGGTGCGAGGGCCCGCTCAACGCTGCTTGCAGCTTTAATTATTATTATTATTTTTTTTTTTTTTCGCTTGATCGCATTTTTGGGGGCTTTAACATATTCAAAAACTCACCAAATTTGACGTGCACATTCGTCTAGGGGACATTTATGTATACGCAAAATCTCAATGATGCCAGTTGCAAAATAGCGAAATGGCGCCCCCTAGAATGGTTCAATCGGCTCCCACCGCCAGCCCGTTTGACCAAATTTCTCGAAATTCGGGGGGGTCGAGTATCATCCCAAGACGCACGAAAATGCGCAGTTGGACTTTTTTCTAAAACCAACAGGAAGCCGGCTATTTTGATTTGAATATTCCATTTTTTACCGATTTTGGCGATTTGCTAGTGTGCTCTCAGAGCTATCTCCTCCTAGACGGTTCATTGGATCGGCTTCAAATTTGCCGTGCTGCAACTAGACCACATGATGATCAAAAGTTATTAAAAGATCTTTCCCTCGTTAAACGGTTTGGCCGTCAGGTGGCGGCGAAGTTTGATGTCTCAAAAAAAAACCCCCCAAAACCCAGATTGCTATTACTTGGGCGTGAAAGGTCCAATCGGCACAAAACTTGCTGGGTATGATCGTAGTCCCGCCCTGAACACGTCTACATCAAAAAAATTCCCCTGTTCTCAAAGCGCCCCCTGCTGGCGACAGGAAAAGTGATTTTTTACACTTTGAGGTGCAGCTCTGAGCACGTTCAGCATATCCAACTCAAATTTGGTTAGAAAGGCCTCAACATGTTGTTAATGCTACATGATGAAGATTGTGACGTATCGTCAAACGGCGTTGCGCCCAGAGGGCGGCGAAGTCGATGCTTCGCCAAAACGTAGGAAAGTGGCCTTAACTTCAGTGTCCTTGGGCATATCTGCCTGAAACTTCACATGTGTGTTAAGAGTCCAGCCCTGACAATGTCATGTGAATTTCGTTGATGGGCGTGGTCAAATGGCTTGGCCACGCCCTTTAAACATCAGCCCCTGCGGCACGTTTCACTGACATGCATGAAAATTGGTACACATATGTATCACATCCAGACGCACAAAAAAGTCTCTTGGACCCATTGGCCAAACCCAACAGGAAGTCCGCCATTTTGAATTTAATGGTCATTTTTGGCGTTTTCCACGTGTTGTATTTTAATGAACTCCACCTACAGGATGCATCAGAACAACTTCAAAATCATTGTGTGCCATCTAGACAAAGGTGTAATCAAAACTTAGAAGCAGATTTTTGCATCGTGAAACGGTTTGGCCGTCAGGTGGCGGCGAAGTTTGATGTCTCGCCATAAAACACGAAATTAGTATAACTTTGGCATACATTGTCCATTCTTCACCAAACTTCACATGTTTGTTAACAGTCCAGACCTGAATGTATAGTATGAGTTTCATCAATAAGCGTGGCCGTATGGCTTGGCCACGCCCCTTAAAGTGCAGCGTCCCCCATAACAACTTTCACAGATGTACACGAAAATCAGTATGCACATGTATCGTGTCCAGACACACAAAAAAGCCTCTTGCACATGTAGGCCACACCCGACAGGAAGTCGGCCATTTTGAAATTTACAGTCATTTTTGGCGTTTTCCACGTGTTGTATTTTAATGATCTCCTCCTCCAGAAATGAATCAATTAACTCCAAAACTGGTGTGTACCATCTACACAAGTGTGTGATCAAAACATATTAAGAGAATTGCTCAGCATGGAACAGTGTGGCTGTGACATGGCGTCGACACTTGATGTCTCACCATGAAACACGATATTGCTATAACATGGGATCTAATGGTCGAATCTGCTCCAAACTTCACATGTATGATAATAGTCCTGGCATGAACACACCCACATGACGCTCAGGAGTCAGAGTCATAGCGCCACCCAGTGGAGACGGGAAGTCGCAACGCATTGGTTCCTACACTGTCCGAAGGAGGCGAACATTCAGCGCCTCGTCTGACGGTCGACCTCTGGAGAGACGGTGGCGGCCGCGCCAGGCCCCGAGTTGCGTGGGGTGCGAGGGCCCGTTCAACGCTGCTTGCAGCTTTAATTATTATTATTATTAGGGCCCGAGCACGTCCGTGCGAGGACCCTATTGAAATTGAAGGAATTATTATTATTATTAGGGCCCGAGCACGAACCGTGCGAGAGCCCTATTGAAATCATAAAAATTATTAGGGCCCGAGCACGAACCGTGTGAGGACCCTATTGTTTTCCTTAGGATTATTATTAGGGCCCGAGCACGTACCGTGCGAGGACCCTATTGTTTTCCTTAGGATTATTATTATTATTATTATTATTATTATTATTATTATTATTATTATTATTATTATTTTTTTCCGCGACTTTAAACGCATTTTTGGGGGCTTTAACATATTCGAAAACTCACCAAATTTGGCATGCACATTCGTCTTGGTGAAAATTTATGTGTACGCAAAATTTAAACGATGCGCGTTGCAAAATGGCGAAATGGCGCCCCCTAGAAAATTTCAATCGGCTCCCACCGGCAGCCCGTTTGACCAAATTCCACGAAATTCGGGGAGGTCGTGTATCATCCCAAGACGCGCGAAAATGCGCAGTTGGACTTTTTTCTAAAACCAACAGGAAGCCGGCTATTTTGATTTGAATATTCATTTTTTTACCGATTTTGGCGATTTCCAAGATTTCTCTCAGAGCTATCTTCTCCTACACGGTTCATTGGATCGGCTTCAAATTTGGCGTGCTGGAACTAGACCACTTGATGATCAAAAGTTATCATACGATTTTCCCTACGTTAAACGGTTTGGCCGTCAGGTGGCGGCGAAGTTTGACGTCTCGCCAAAAAAACCCCCAAAAAACAAAAGTGCTATTACTTGGGCATGATAAGTCCGATCGGCACAAAACTTGCTGGGTATGATCGTAGTCCGGCCTTCATCACGCCAACATCAAAAAATTCCCCCGTTCTCAAAGCGCCCCCTGCTGGCGACAGGAAAAGCGATGTTTTAGACTTTGAGGTGCTACTCTCAGCACGTTCAGTATATCCAACTCAAAATTGGTCAGAAAGGCCTCAACACGTTGGTAATGCTACATGATGAAGATTTGTGACGTATCGCCGAACGGCGTTCCGCCCACAGGGCGGCGAAGTCAACGGTTCGCCAAAACGCAGTTAAGTGGCCTTAACTTCAGTGTCCTTGGTCATATCTGCCTGAAACTTCACATGTGTGTTAACAGTCCAGCCCTGAACATGTGATATGAATTTCGTTGATGGGCGTGGCCAAATGGCTTGGCCACACCCTTTAAACATCAGCCCCTACGGCACGGTTCACTGACATGCATGAAAATTGGTACACATATGTATCACATCCAGACGCACAAAAAAGCCTCTTGGACCCATTGGCTACACCCAACAGGAAGTCAGCCATTTTGAATTTGACGCCAGATTGGGCGATTCGCACTCCTCGTACTTTTTCTATCTCCTCCTACATGATTCATCGGATCGGCTTCAAATTTGGCGTGCATCAACTAGACCACTTGATGATCAAAAGTTATCATACGATTTTCCCTATGTTAAACGGTTTGGCTGTCAGGTGGCGGCAAAGTTTGACGTCTCGCCGAAAAAACAAAAGTGCTATTACTTGGGCATGATAAGTCCGATCGGCACAAAACTTGCTGGGTATGATCGTAGTCTGGCCTCTATCACGCCAACATCAAAAAATTCCCCCGTTCTCAAAGCGCCCCCTGCTGGCAACAGGAAAAGCGATGTTTTAGACTTTGAGGTGCTACTCTCAGCACGTTCAGTATATCCAACTCAAAATTGGTCAGAAAGGCCTCAACACGTTGGTAATGCTACATGATGAAGATTTGTGACGTATCGCCGAACGGCGTTCCGCCCACAGGGCGGCGAAGTCAACAGTTCGCCAAAATGCAATTAAGTGGCCTTAACTTCAGTGTCCTTGGTCATATCTGCCTGAAACTTTACATGTGTGTTAACAGTCCAGCCCTGAACATGTGATATGAATTTCGTTGATGGGCGTGGCCAAATGGCTTGGCCACACCCTTTAAACATCAGCCCCTGCGGCACGTTTCACTGACATGCATGAAAATTGGTACACATATGTATCACATCCAGACGCACAAAAAGTCTCTTGGACCCATTGGCCAAACCCAACAGGAAGTCAGCCATTTTGAATTTAATGGTCATTTTTGGCGTTTTCCACGTGTTGTATTTTAATGAACTCCACCTACAGGATGCATCAGAACAACTTCAAAATCATTGTGTGCCATCTAGACAAAGGTGTAATCAAAACTTATCAGCAGATTTTTGCATCGTGAAACGGTTTGGCCGTCAGGTGGCGGCAAAGTTTGATGTCTCGCCATAAAACACGAAATTAGTATAACTTTGGCATACATTGTCCATTCTTCACCAAACTTCACATGTTTGTTAACAGTCCAGACCTGAATGTATAGTATGAGGTTCATCAATAAGCGTGGCCGTATGGCTTGGCCACGCCCCTTAAAGTGCAGCGTCCCCCATAACAACTTTCACCGACGTACACGAAAATCAGTATGCACATGTATCGTGTCCAGACGCACAAAAAAGCCTCTTGCACATATAGGCCGCACCCGACAGGAAGATGGCCATTTTGAAATTTACAGTCATTTTTGGCGTTTTCCACGTGTTATATTTTAATGATCTCCTCCTCCAGAAATGAATCAATTAACTCCAAAATTGGTGTGTACCATCTACACAAGTGTGTGATCAAAACGTATTAAGAGAATTGCTCAGCATGGAACGGTGTGGCTGTGACATGGCGTCGACACTTGATGTCTCACCATGAAACACGATATTGCTATAACATGGGATCTAATGGTCGAATCTGCTCCAAACTTCACATGTATGATAATAGTCCTGGCATGAACACACCCACATGACGCTCAGGAGTCAGAGTCATAGCGCCACCCAGTGGAGACGGGAAGTCGCAACGCATTGGTTCTTACACTGTCCGAAGGAGGCGAACATTCAGTGACTCGTCTGCCGGTCGACCTCTGGCGACACGGTGGCGGCTGCGCCAGGCCCCGAGTTGCGTGGGGTGCGAGGGCCCGTTCAACGCTGCTTGCAGCTTTAATTATTATTATTATTTTTTTTTTTTTTTTTCGCTTGATCGCATTTTTGGGGGCTTTAACATATTCAAAAACTCACCAAATTTGACGTGCACATTCGTCTAGGGGACATTTATGTGTACGCAAAATTTAAACGATGCCCATTGCAAAATGGCGAAATGGCGCCCCCTAGAAAATTTCAATCGGCTCCCACCGGCAGCCCGTTTGACCAAATTCCACGAAATTCGGGGAGGTCGTGTATCATCCCAAGACGCACGAAAATGCGCGGTTGGACTTTTTTCTAAAACCAACAGGAAGCCGGCTATTTTGATTTGAATATTCATTTTTTTACCGATTTTAGCGATTTTCAAGAATTCTCTCAGAGCTATCTCCTCCTAGACAGTTCATTGGATCGGCTTCAAATTTGCCGTGCTGCAACTAGACCACATGATGATCAAAAGTTATTAAAAGATCTTTCCCTCGTTAAACGGTTTGGCCGTCAGGTGGCGGCGAAGTTTGATGTCTCAAAAAAAAAAAACCAAAAACCCAGAATTGCTATTACTTGGGCGTGAAAGGTCCAATCGGCACAAAACTTGCTGGGTATGATCGTAGTCCCGCCCTGAACACGTCTACATCAAAAAATTCCCCTGTTCTCAAAGCGCCCCCTGCTGGCGACAGGAAAAGTGATTTTTTACACTTTGAGGTGCAGCTCTGAGCACGTTCAGCATATCCAACTCAAATTTGGTCAGAAAGGCCTCAACACGTTGTTAATGCTACATGATGAAGATTGTGACGTATCGTCAAACGGCGTTGCGCCCAGAGGGCGGCGAAGTCGATGCTTCGCCAAAACGTAGGAAAGTGGCCTTAACTTCAGTGTCCTTGGGCATATCTGCCTGAAACTTCACATGTATTTTAAGAGTCCAGCCCTGACAATGTCATGTGAATTTCGTTGATGGGCGTGGCCAAATGGCTTGGCCACACCCTTTAAACATCAGCCCCTGCGGCACGTTTCACCAACATGCATGAAAATTGGTACACATATGTATCACATCCAGACGCACAAAAAAGCCTCTTGGACCCATTGGCTACACCCAACAGGAAGTCAGCCATTTTGAATTTGACGCCAGATTGGGCGATTTGCACTCCTCATACTTTTTCTATCTCCTCCTACATGATTCATCGGATCGGCTTCAAATTTGGCGTGCATCAACTAGACCACTTGATGATCAAAAGTTATCATACGATTTTCCCTATGTTAAACACTTTGGCTGTCAGGTGGCGGCGAAGTTTGATGTCTCGCCATAAAACACGAAATTAGTATAACTTTGGCATACATTGTCCATTCTTCACCAAACTTCACATGTTTGTTAACAGTCCAGACCTGAATGTATAGTATGACTTTCATCAATAAGCGTGGCCGTATGGCTTGGCCACGCCCCTTAAAGTGCAGCGTCCCCCATAACAACTTTCACCGACGTGCACGAAAATCAGTATGCACATGTATCGTGTCCAGACGCACAAAAAAGCCTCTTGCACATATAGGCCACACCCGACAGGAAGTCGGCCATTTTGAAATTTACAGTCATTTTTGGCGTTTTCCACGTGTTGTATTTTAATGATCTCCTCCTCCAGAAATGAATCAATTAACTCCAAAACTGGTGTGTACCATCTACACAAGTGTGTGATCAAAACAGATTAAGAGAATTGCTCAGCATGGAACGGTGTGGCTGTGACATGGCGTCGACACTTGATGTCTCACCATGAAACACGATATTGCTATAACATGGGATCTAATGGTCGAATCTGCTCCAAACTTCACATGTATGATAATAGTCCTGGCATGAACACACCCACATGACGCTCAGGAGTCAGAGTCATAGCGCCACCCAGTGGAGACGGGAAGTCGCAACGCATTGGTTCCTACACTGTCCGAAGGAGGCGAACATTCAGCGCCTCGTCTGCCGGTCGACCTCTGGCGACACGGTGGCGGCCGCGCCAGGCCCCGAGTTGCGTGGGGTGCGAGGGCCCGTTCAACGCTGCTTGCAGCTTTAATTCTCTATTTTTATTCTTCTCCCGGTAAAAGTAGTGCTGCAGGCTAAACCGTGCAAGGGAGGGTGGTGCAATTTGGAGGGTTGGTCCAGACCCCTGCACGTACCTCAGGCGCAAAAAATGACATATGTCAGCCAGCAGGGGGCACTATAACCAAGGTCAATACGTTTTGGACTATAACTCCCACACCGGACGTCGCACATTCAAAAACCTCATATCCACAGATTCCCTGAATAGCGCTGAATCACATGGCCTGGGCCACGCCCATTTCCGCCTTAATTTTTTTTTCGCTAAATCGCGAAAACTGGAAAACCAACTTTTTCGAACTCCTCCTTGGGGTTTTGCCCGATCAGCGGCAAACTTGGCACGTAAAGTCTTCCACTGGACCCGATCTAAAGTTATCAAAAGAATTTTGTTCGGTTAAAATATGCGCAAGTTATTAACGAATAAAATTTTCTAGCTAGCTATAAAAAGGCGAACTGCTGCATATCTCTGTCAAAATAAAGGCTAACAACACCAAATCTGAGATCGTTGCTTGGCATGTGACTGTGAGGGTGTGAGCCAAATTTGGCTAATGTTGGCCACTAGGGAGCGCTGCAAGGCTGAAACATTTATATGTCTTCAATGGCTGCACCGATTTTTACGAAATTTGGTGGGTATGATGCTGAGTCACTCCTGAGGCCATATCATGAAGTTAATCACGACAGGTGAAAGTGGGCGTGGCTTATTACAAGATAAACAGCAAACATTTATTTCAGCTCAAGTATTATGCTGAGGGCTGTGAAATTCACAGGGTATATATAGAACAGCATACCGACCACCCATAGCAAAAATTGTGTGTCTGCTCCACTAGGTGGCGCTATAACGGACGCAAACGCATTTTGGCCTGTAACTTCCACATTTTAAATCACATCTTAATAAAGTTCATATCCACGTGTTCCCTAAATAGAGTCGCATCTTCTGACATAGGCCACGCCCACTCCAACAGCATATTTCTTTTTGTAAGTCACTACACATCAAAAACCAACTTTTTCGAACTCCTCTTAGTGTTTAAGCTCCATCTGCACGAATCTCTGCACATACAATCTCCAGGCTTGCCTGATGAAAAGTTATCAAAAGAATTTTGCTGCTCCAAAAAATGCGGTAGTTACAAATAAACAATTTTTTTTGGCTAGCTAAAAATCACATAGCTTTTACTTTGACAAAAATATGCAAAGGTATCAACGTCAAACTCAAGTCACTAGTTTCCGAGGTCAGCCAGAGGTTCTGTGCCAAATTTGGTGGAAATTGGCCAATAGGGGTGCTGCAAATATGGAAAAGTAATATCTCGTAAATGGCTGCACCGATTTTTACGAAATTTGGTGGGTATGATGCTGGGCCACTCCTGAGGCCATCTCTTCAAGTTAATCACGACTGGTCAAAGTGGGCGTGGCTTATTACAAGATAAACAATAAACATTTATTTCAGCTCAAGTATTATGCTGAGGGCTATGAAATTGACAGGGTATATATAGAATAGCATACAGACCACCCATAGCAAAAATTGTGTGTCTTCTCCACTAGGTGGCACTATAATGGATGCAAACGCATTTTGGCCTGTAACTTCCACATTGTAATCCCCATCTTCATAACTTTATATCCACATATTCCTTAAATAGCGTCGCATCTTCTGACATAGGTCACGCCCACTTCCACTGCATATTTCTCTTTGTAAGTCACTACACATCAAAAACCTAATTTTTCGAACTCCTCCTAGCGTTTAAGCTCCATCTACACGAAACTTTGCACATACAATCTCTAGACTTGCCTGATGAAAAGTTATCAAAAGAATTTTGCTACTCCAAAAATTGCGCTAGCTAAAAATAAACATTTTTTTAATGCTAGCTAAAAAAAACATACCATTGCATATTTTTGTCCAAGTAAAAGCGATCAACATCAAACTAAATTCTCTTGTTTCAGACGTCAACCAGAGGCTCTGTGCAAAATTTGGCGGAAATTGGCCGATAGGGGGTAGCTATAAACAGAGAAAAATCAAGTGACATGAAAATTGATCGATTCGCACGAAATTTGGCGAGCGTGATGTGGAGTCACTCCCGAGACCACCTGTCAAGCTTAGTGATGTTTGGTCACCGTGGCAACGCCTTATTCGCCATAAAATACGGAGTTGTTTTTGAGGGATAAGGGATGCTTGTAAAGTCATGAAACTTGGCACACATATGACAGTATCCGATTTGTGTTGTCTGATGTGATTTTTCTGCTCTGATGTGCCAACATGGCTCAACACCGCCCCCTACAAATTTTCAACGAAGCAGCCCCCGAAGCTGGTTTGACCTACATCTATGAAACTTGGTACGCACGTGCATCACTGAAAGACGTATAAAAAAGCCTGTTGCAGCCATGTGCCAAACCCAACAGGAAGTCCGCCATTTTGAATGTGCATGTAACTGGTTCACACCTTCACCATACACGTTCCTATCTTCCCCAAACTTCACAGGATTGATGAAAGTCCCGCCCTGAACACATCTATACGCCAATACTTGGTTATTAGTATGGCGCCACCTACTGGCAAAATTACATATCTTCGTATGATTTGAGGGATTTGACGTGTAACTCCTGCGTGAGGGGTCTGCCGTCGACAGGAATGAACGGCGGCGTGAGCCGGCGTCATGCCAGCGCCCTCGAGTTGCGTGAAGGTGCGAGGGCCTGTTCATTGCTGCTTGCAGCTTTAATTATATTTGCTTTTCCCTCTTCATGCAGGTTCTTGTTAATAAATATTAATTCAGGGCATTTCACTGGCCATTTGTAGGCACCTATGAGTGGGGCAAGATGTATCTCACCTGTGCCAAATTTCAAGTTGCATGTGATTTATAAAGTGAAACCGGTATGGGACATGCGTGCGCACTGTTATAAATCAGGATACTTTGTTCCTAAGCACTTTCTGTGCTTGAGCATACCTCACCTTTAGTCAACTTTCCTGTGTACAGTTTGATAATTGAGACCCTTGGTCTGTTTGATTATGTAGAGAAACAAACCTCTGCTGACTGTGATAATTAAGCTCCTGATAAAAACCTCCTGAACAATGAAAATTGAAGGACTTCTAACAAGGAGATGTTGCAGCTGGTTGCAATGTGAAATCCTCATTGCTATATGCCACTAAATCCCCAAAATCTTACGCACTTCTTACACACTGAACCTTTAGATAGACTAATAGATACACCTAGATACCCAGATCAGCAGACAGACAGACAGACTGGCAAATATGTCTATTGCTCTAATAGGTGGCTTTCACGTGACGTCACATTGCTGAATCGCAAGAGCGTGAAATTCAGATGGAGGGAAGGAAGTGAATTTGCTGGATCTGGCATCTGAGAAAATGCCTATGTTTTGTGCAGTTTACGGCTGCTCCAATCGTTCAAACAGAGAGAAGGGAAAGCGATTTTTTAGAATACCAAAGGTTGTAGTCCATAAAGGTGAGAAATGTAAAAAGCTAACTGAACAACGCCATAAAAAGTGGATTTTAAACTTACGTCTGCGGTCGGAAGGAGCAAAGTTCCAGCCGGGCGGCCTAGAGGGTGGCCACGGGGCGGGCTGCGGGCCGGGAGTGGGGCCCATCCACTTTGGCTACCTTAAGAGAGTCATGTTTACTCCCGCAATTGAGTGAATGATTAAACAGTGAGGCCTGGCTTAGCTGAGGAGGCATGGGGATGGAGCGGGGGTCCCCGCGGGTGCAGAGGACCGGATAAGTGTAAGGGTAATGGGAGAGTGGCCACGGGCCGGACTGTGAGCTGCGGGTGGCGGCCGGGTATCAGAGAGGCGAAGACCGTGGGAAAAAGCCGACCGGGAGTGCTCGATGGACGGGTTATAACAAGCGCAAAGGCCGCTTAAAACGACCCGGGAGACGGGTCATAAACAGGCTCTAAAGTCGTACAGTACGAACTCTCTACTATGGATTCCTCCATGTTTAGGCTAATGATGTTTACTTCCTGCCCTCCATTTGAAATCGCTCCGCCTTTGTTTTGTCATAATCACGTGACTGAAACCCAGCTATTTTATCATTACAGCAGCAGCAGTGTTTCCCCTACCATTATATTAGGGGGGTGCCCCGCCCCCCCAACGGCACCCCCCACCCCTCCGGAAGGTCAAGTTAATTTTATTTTCTATATAGCGCCAGACCAAAACAGAAGTCATTTAAGGTTACCTTTCCTATGGAACAGGTCTATACCTTGTCCTTTTATTAAACTAACTAAATAACATCATGTTATTTATCTTATTTACACCACAGCACGTCATTTCAGTCTCTACATAGTCACGCATTTACAATTCTCCTCTGCTCTCTGTATTGTGCACGGCGGAGTTCAGGTGAACACACTAGGGCGCGACTCGGGCTGCATTTTCCTGACCGAACCCGACCCGAGTCCGATACAATTATAAGCACGCCCGACCTGAAACTCAACGCAGTTTGTTACCTGACATACTTATTGTTATGGACAGTGGATACACAACCATCAAAAGACTGCTGTTACTCACAGTCAAACACACCGCTCACACAGCAGCGCAGCACGGCACTGCACACACACTCAGTTGGAGGGAAGCCATTGTTGTGTTTAGGCGTTGTCAAGCAAATAACAAATTCCAGCACTTGAATAGGCCGTAGCACAACACAGCAGTCAAGTGGGCCGAACCTGAGCAAAATTTCAGATTTTTTTATCCGCCGAATGACTTCCCTTTGCAGGGAGGATAACTCACTAAAAGAGTCTGAGAAGTCCGGGGCTGTTGATAAAACATTAAGGATGCCCAGGCCTAACGACGCCTCAGTTTACTCCACACCACTAAAGCTGCTCCTCTTTTAAACCACCACAGAGTTGCTAATTATTTTGCTTTCAGCTGTGTTTGTTGTTGCCGTGGGGAACAGTATGACATCAATATGTCAAATCCAAATATTGCAGATATCATGATATTAATTTCTCATATGATATAAAAAATTTACCTGTGTTATCGTGGAAGAGATGATATGGCACATCCCTAGTATATATACATAAAATAAGTATACAAACAGTGGTGGAAAAAGTTTTCGGACACCCCATGCATTTGTGAAATATTGCATTAAGAATCACTCTTAGGTCTTCAAGTGCAATTTCTTTTAGTACAGTCACAGCCAAATTACTAAACAAATCCTAAAAAAACCCATTAAAAAATTAAAATTGGTTGGTTCCATAAAAATTCATAAGAAATTTTGAGTATGGGTCATTTAGGTACCAGTGATCCACTAATGAAGGTCGTGCTTTTTATTAAAATACACAATTTTTGTTGCTGCACTTCGTGTCTATATAAAGCCAGCACATTTGAAAGTTCTTCAGAGACAAAAATGGGTAAAACAAGGAACCTAACACAGGAAACATGCCTGAAGATACAGATTCTCAGCCAGGAAGGGTACAGCTGCCGCCAGATAGCCAGGAAGTGCAGATGCAGTCCTTCAGCAGTTGGATACACTCTGCAAAAACAGACGAACCAACAGCTCAGAAGACAAACCAAGATCCGGGCGTCCAAGGGTTTCTTCAGCAAGAAATGACCGCATCCTGATCCGCATGTGCAGGGAAAACCGCTGAATGACATCACAGGAGCTTCAGCAGCAGTGGTCAAACCAAACTGGTGTCCAGTGTTCCACCCGCACTGTACGTGGCCGACTTTTAGATCATGGCATAAGGTCCTACAAGGCTGTCAAGAAGCCCCTGATCAATGAGAGACAGAGGTTAGCCCGGCGTCGTTGGGCCCAAGCACACAAGAACTGGACAGCCACGAAATGGAGAAGAAGATCCTGTGGTCAGATGAGTTCGGTTTCCAGCTTTATCTTCCTCCTGCTATTGTGAGGGTATGCAGAAGGCCAGGCAAAACATTATCTCCAGCATGTACAGTACCCACTGTCAAGCATGGTGGAGGCAGTATCATGGTTTGGGGATGCATGAGTGCTGCCGGTGTTGGTCATCTCACTGTCTGTGATGGCACATTGAACTCTGCCAAGTATTGTGGCATTCTCGAAACCCACATGCTCCCTTCTGCACGTGCACTGTTCCGTTGAGGTCAAAACTGGATGTTTCAGCAAGATAATGCCCCTTGCCACACATCCAGGGTCAGCAGAACTTGGCTGCAGGAGCACAGTATCCAGGTCTTAGAGTGGCCTGCTCAATCCCCAGACATGAGCCCCATTGAAAATCTGTGGTGGATTATCAAAAGGTCTGTCTCAAAGCGTAAACCAAAGAATTCAGAAGAATTAAAAGTAGTAATTCAAGAAGAATGGGACAAGATTACCCCTCAACAGTGTGAAAGGCTCATGGGGAACATGCCAGATTAGAACTCAACTGTGTGCTAATGGCAGGACTACTAAATATTAATTTGATGATGTGATGGTTTATTTATTTTTTGTTCAGTTTTGAACACATTCTCTGTTATCTGTTGAGTTTGATACTAGAGTTGGGCGGTATTCAGATTTTGATACCGTTAAACCCTCCCCACATTTTCCCGGGGTATATGGTATTACCGTGGCTAATTAAAAATCACTTTGTAGAGTTCAGAGGGAGTCGCCAAAATGTGGGCTTGCGTCTATACTGTTCAGAAACAGAATAGCAAACTTTACATAGGCCTTAAAATACTGAAAAAATGACAACAAAGCATGTATAACATGAACAACTTTTATTAACAAATGTTTTGAAAGTGTAGATACAGCAGTCAACCAGAATGAAAATAACAAATTGTCTGTGGGCTACAGTTCACCTCCAACACAGTCATCGACACAAACCAATTCAATTAACACACAGCCCTATAGCATCCAATACTTATAGGCTTATGAAATAATAAAAAAGTAACAACAAATAACAAAGGCAGTAACGAAAATGTGTGCTATACAGAATATCCTGAGACCGCAACGGGTGGTGTCCGTCGGTTTATTTTTATAACCTATTAACGTAGCCTAAATCAAATAAATTAAAAGCACAGCTCTACAGCATCCAGTACTAGGTCTTATCATATAAGAAACACAGAACAATAAATAACAAGGCATAACCGAAAATGGAGAGCTTGTGGCACACACTCACAGGAACCAGTCCCACAACGTCACTGGCCTTGCGGATCAGTTTGTTAAGTCTGTTGGCGTCCGCTACCCTCAGCCTGCTGCCCCAGCACACAACAGCATAGAGGATAGCACTGGCCACCACAGACTGTGGCAAATGGCCGACAAAACTCGGCTCTGGCCCTTCCTGTAGAGAGCATCAGTGTTCTTAGACCAGTCCAGTTTATTGTCTATGTGGACCCCCAGGTACTTATAGTCCTCCACAATGTCCACACTGACCCCCTGGATGGAAATCGGGGTCACCGGTGTCTTGGTTCTCTTCAAATCCACCACCAGTTCCTTTGTCTTTGCCACATTGAGCTGCAGATGGTTCTGCTCACACCACAGCAGCCCTGTACTCATCCTCATCACCCTTGCTGATACATCCAACTATGGCAGAGTCATCAGAAAACTTCTGAAGATGGCAGGTCTCAGTGCAATAGCTGAAGTCCGTGGTGTAGAGGGTGAAGAGGAAGGGAGAGAGGACAGTCCCCTGAGGGGCCCCGGTACTGCTGACCACTCTGTCTGACACACAGTGTTGCAAGCGCACGTACTGTGGTCTGCCAGTCAAGTAGTCCACAATCCAGGACACCAGAGAGGCATCCACCTGCATAGCTGTCAGCTTGTCACCCAATAGAGCTGGACGGATGGTGTTTAACGCACTGGAGAAGTCAAAAAACATGACTCTCGCAGTGCTCGCCGGCTTGTCCAGTTGGGCGTAGATGCGGTTGAGCAGGTAGATGATGGCGTCCTCCACTTCAAGTCGGGGCTGGTAGGCAAACTGGAGGGGGTCCAAGAGTGGCTGGACCATGGGCCAGAGCTGCTCCAGGACAAGTCTCTCCAGGGTCTTCATAATGTGGGAGGTCAATGCCACGGGTCTGTAGTCCTTGGAGCCACTGGGACACGGCATCTTTGGCACAGGAACGAGGCAGGATGTCTTCCACAGCATGGGGACCCTCCGGAGACTCAGGCTCATGTTGAAGACATGCTGAAGTACTCCACATAGCTGGGGGGCACAGGCTTTGAGCACCCTGGGGCTGACACCATCAGGGCCTGCAGCCTTACTTGAGTGGAGTCTCATCAGCTGTCTCCTCACATGATCGGTGGTGAAGCACATTGTGGAGGTGTCAGGCGGAGGAGGGGTGTAGTCTTCATGATGAGGAGTGTGGTCAGTCTGGCTACTGGGGGAGGAGGTGTGAATGGGGCTCACACTGGAGGGTAGAGGGGTGTAAGCAGGAGGGGTGGGGGAAGGTGGAGTGGCTGTTGGTTGCACAAGACAGTCAGCAGAAGAGTCAGTGGGGGGGCGGGCGGGACCAGCAGTGTCAAATCTGTTAAAAAACAGATTCAGTTCATTGGCCCTGTCCACGCTGCCTTCAACTCCTCTGTTGTTGTTGGTCCTGAAGCCAGTGATGGTCCTCATTCCACTCCAGACCTCCCTCATATTGTTCTGCTGGAGTTTCCACTCCAGCTTTCTCCTGTACCTCTCCTTAGCCTCTCTGATCTTCACCTTCAGTTCCCCCTGTATCGTTCTCACCTCCTCCCTGTCACCAGCTCTGAAGGCCCTCTTCTTGGCGTTGAGGATGGCTTTGATGTCCTTTGTTACCCATGGTTTGTTATTTGGGTAACAATGGACGGTCCTGGCTGGGACAGTGGTGTCCACACAGAAGGTGATGTAGTCCGTGATGCACTCTGTGAGCCCGTCAATGTCCTCCCCATGTGGCTCACAGAGTGCCGGCCAGTCTGTCACCTCAAAACAGCCCTGCAGTGTCTCATAAGCCTCCTCTGACCATCTCCTCACTGTCCTCATGATCGCAGGCTGGCTCCTTACTAGGAGAACATAGCAGGGGTTGAGGTGCACCAGGTTGTGGTCTGACCTACCCAGAGGGGGGAGGGGGGAGCAGCTGCATGCGTCCTTGGCGTTTGCATACAGCAAGTCCAGGGTTCTCCCTCCTCTAGTGGGACAGCTCACATACTGAGTGAAGTTGGACAGTGTTGTTGCCATGGTGACGTGGTTGAAGTCACCCGAGATAGCTATGAAAGCACTCGGGTGTTGAGTCTGCAGACGGGCTACGGCGGAATGAATGACGTCACATGCCGACGTCGGGTTGGCAGAAGGGGGGATGTAGACGGTCACCATAATGACGTGTGAAAACTCCCTGGGCAAATAATACGGCCTGAGTCCAACAGCAAACAGTTCAATATCCGGGCGACAGATTTGTTCCTTCACAGTGATGTGAGCGGGACTGCACCACCGGTTGTTGACAAGCACGGCAAGCCCCCCTCCTTTGCGCTTACCGCTCTCGGTGCAATCCCGGTCGGCCCGAACAGTCTGAAAGCCGCTGATGGAGACGTTGTCGTCGGGAATGTCCTTGTGTAGCCATGTCTCTGTAAAGCACATCAGACTACACTCCCGGTACTCCTTCTGACTCCTGGCGACTGCTGTTAGCTCGTCCATTTTATTTCCCAGTGACCTCACGTTGCCCATGGTGATAGAGGGGAGACCCGGCTTATATATCCTCTTCTCCATAAGCCTCTGTTGTCTCACCCTCGCTCTTTTCCGCTTCTGTTTCATTCCTCCCCTGCATCCTCTGTGTGTTTTCCTCCACATTTCAGCTGGTATCGCTGATGTTCCAGCCTCAGCGTGATCAGCTGATCTCTGGAGTAAACAATGCGGCCATGGAGTTGTTGCGCAGTGGTGCCGGGTCCGAGTGAAAGTAGTAAATAAAGAGTGAAGAAAAAGACCAGAACTCTCTCAATCAACATGTTTAAAGAGGGCACAGCTTCAGAATATTGGTCGTAAAATACAAAAACAAGTAATAAGGTATAAAGCAAAAAAAAAAAGTAAGAAATTAAGAAAAACAAGCAGGAGCGACCGCAACAGGCTGCACGCACGGTTGGCACATGCGCACTAAAAAAGAAAAAAAAGAAAAAAAACCTGGAAAGGTCTACAAGTATATGTTATAATGTGTTGCACTCACTGTAAAATTTGGTGGAGGATGGGAGGTGACCTGGGTGTGCATCAGCAAGGCTGGAATTGGCCAGATTTGTCTTTGTGAACAATGCATGTATCAAGCCACATGCAAGGTCATCCTAAAAAACAAACAACCAAAAAAAAAAAACCAAAAACGCAGGATTGTGTTTTTTCCAGTAGGGCCATTTTGAATGCCACACAGCCAGGTTAATCAAGTTGTGGATGAAAGACAACCAGTCATGGGCTGGCTTGGCTTGGCTTGCTATGGGCCATCAGTCCAGGGTGGCAGGGATTTACGTTTCCATTACAACAGGGCTACCTGCTTAAAGGTGTGTCTTTAACTGATGACAGCTTGTCTTGAGTGATGATGTTTAAAAGAAGCTGGTTGATCCATCACTTGAGTCCCCTGTAAACTGTGATGTTTGTTTTTCTTCACAACAGTTCCCCATTACTTGTTATGTAAAAGCTTTTATTGTGAATCAGCAAAATAAGGACATGTTCACTTTTCATCAACAATAACTCAACACAACCCCTGTACAGTTGAAAGTGACCATGCCACAATAAAATAAAGCTGATATCTACAAACAGGGAGTCAGGAGAGAACCTTAACTCCAAACCCCAGAGATTCTGTTAAAAGCTACAAAAGTACTATAAGCCTGATGCACAGAGATTTTGAAAAACACCTTTCTCTCTGGATTTCTGTACAGACACATTTAAGTCTATTCTCGCATCACCTAAGTTGAATCTCGCAATCTCGCAATGACTGCAGTCAGTGAGACATCACCGCTACCCGCTTGGAGGCGGCCAGGTGCACTTTAAAACTGACAAAGAAAATGCAAATCAGTGCGACATGATTTGATTCAGCATGGCCAAAAGTGGCAATGGAAAAGCCCTATTACTGTCTGACTCCTGTTCACACATGGTGAGAGACTTTGTACAGCTACCATACTCTCCTCAAGGTTTGCTGCTGTTTGACTCACCAGGCGAGAGAAGGGTCCTTTCCTAAGCAGAAGATCGGTGCTCTTCTGGTACTTGCGGATCTCCATTAAGGCTTTGGTCCCTGGTCGAAACCTTCTCTTCCTGGGAGATACCGGGGGCTCTTCTGGAAAACAAATGCAGAGTTTTGAGTGTTTTTTTTTTTAAATGGCAGGACAGGTAGGCTTTTTTTCTTAAGAACTGAGAATACTACTTGACAAGCAAGTCAAATTTTCTACTTCACCAAACACCAGGGAATATTTTTTTGTACAGGTTAGCTTTTTTTAAAAAAAAACTTGTGGAGTATTGACATGTTGTTAAATACTAATTTAGCTAATTGATCTGTTTTAAATTTTTTTTGTTTCATTTAGTGTCGATAAAAGCAGTGACTTATTTCTGTGACTGGAATGTAAACATCGGTTGGAATGCCAGCCCAGCTACTAAAGTCACTCTCACTTGAAACTTCACTTCGTCTTGGGGGTCGGGGTGTCAAACCAGAGGTCCCTGGGGCCAGCAGCGGGGGGCGACGTTGAGGGGTTTTGCCCTTTCGGCGACTTGCAGATGAATCGTGACGCATCACCTCCAACACACAGCCCAGGACCACAAGGGAAAAATACTGCAGCTGAGGTCTGACTGTGAAAGATTGAGGACATTACATACTTTGTCAATGAAATAACAAACTTCAGGTAATCTCTTCATAGAAGATGAATAGTGCAGCAGATTAATTGCATATTTCAAGAGAATCGTTCACGGTATAAAAGCATGAAATTTGGCAAAGATACTCTCTGAGGGTCACTTTTTGGGAAAAAGTCGTTAGCCACCCAAAAATTCAAAATGGCGGCCATTTTTTCAAGATGGCCGCTATTTCTGTCAAATGGTCATTATGTCGATCTTTCAAACTGTGATGTAGGCATAATATTTTGTGAAAATACTCTCTTAAGAATGTTTTTTTTGAAGAATGGTGCTTGTCCCTGAAAAAAATCAAGATGGCAACCATTTTTCGAGATGGCCACCATTTCTCTTAAATCCGTACATCAATTTATCAAATGGTGATGCTATCATCAAGATCGGTACAAATATTCTTGAAGGAACATTGTCATGGAAAAAGGTGTGTGCCACTCAAAAATTCAAGATGGCGACCATTTTCAAGATGGCCACCATTTCTGTCAGAGCTCAATGTAATGTGTTAGGGAAGGTTTTGTTTAATAGAGTGAATGTCATTACATAACCAGGGTACACTGGTGACTTCACTGCTGTGGAAATCCATAATGATCAAAGCCAATGATACTGATATCCTTGTTATAGCATTGAGCACCTTCCCATTCCTCCAGAATCTTGGTCTCCAGCAGCTGTGGGTTGCATTTGGGCATGGTGTGAGCCTACAGTGCATTGGTGTTCATGATCTATACCAGGTTATTGGGCCGGTTAAGACCAAAGGCATTCTGTTCTTTCACGCCTTTACAGGTTGTGATACTGTATCAGCCTTTCGCAACAAAGGCAAAAAGACTGCCTGGCAAACCTGGGACATTTTCCCAGAGGTGTCTCTCATCTTCAGCAAACTAAGTCAATACCCTCCTGTTCTGACTGATGGTGACTTGGAGATCCTTGAGAAGTTTGTGGTGCTGCTGTATGATCAATCAAGCACAGCTGTTAGTGTAGATGAGGCTAGATATGTTTGCCCAAAAGCAGAGGCCATATGAAGCCATCCCTCCAACAAGAGCAGCTCTGCTTCAACACACTAAACGTGCTGCATATCAGGCAGGCTGCATTTGGGGTCAAGCAACCCAGTGTCAACCAGAAGCAGAGAGTCCTGCAGACTGGGGATGGAAAAAGCTTGGTGAACAATGGGGGGGTCTTCTGGACAGCAAATGCACCAATTGCACAAAGTTGTGAACAACTAGCCAAATGTGGCTGCAAATCAGAGTGCCGGGGAAGATGCACATGTTTTAGATTGGGTTTCACTTGCACAGAACTGTGCAATTGCACATGTGAATTAAACGTAAGAGATTCTGGACCGTGATGTACACCTTCCTGGATATGATGCCCCAAAACAACAATTGCTGACTGCCAAGTAGGGAGGCATTGGCTACTTTTTAACAATGTTTAGTATGACTCGGCAGGGCACAACCTGTCAATCTCAGGTTGGACACTCTAACCGCAAGGCCTTTGAGCTGATAAAAATGTATATAACTTATGTTTATTTTTTCAATCCTTCCTTTTAACTCAGTACCCATTTTTCACCCACGTTGAAAAATGAATCTTGAATTTTTGCAATTGCCTTTTTCTAAAAGTGTGGCCATTAGAGTACTTTTGCTAACACGTATGTGTGTATCAGTGTACGTACTACCAAAATGACGGCCATCTTGAAAAAAGGCTCCATCTTGAATTTTTTTATTGGGTATCCAATTTTTCCAAAAGTGGCCTTAACTGAGTACTTGTGGCATATTTTCTGTATCACTACTTGGAAACAGTGGCAATGAACATAGGACAGGAATGGCAGGCATCTTGAAAAATGGTTTCCATCCTGAATTTTTACTGGCCACTTCCTTTTTCTAACAGTGGCCCCTCCTCTCTGTGGACTGCAACTTGCCCTGGTGGAGAGGCTTGTGTATTCTAATGAACCTGAGAGCTATGCCAGCAGGGATTTTGTATCCCTGGCAAGTTTAACTAAGCCGGACAGGTCAAAGGAGAGGAGGCAGACAAAGCAGACATTATGACTATTTCATAGAAATGGTGACCATCTTGAAAATGGTCACCATCCTGAATTTTTAAGTGGCACATACCTTTTTCCAAAAAAGAGTTCCTTGAAGAGTATTTCTGCCTAATTGTATGCTTGCATCACCATTTGAACAATTGAAATAATTAATATTCTACAGGAACGGTGGCCATCTTTAAAAATGGCAGCCATTTTGAATTTGGGACAAGCATCTTTTCCCATTATCATGCCCTTTAGAGAGTATTTATATTGAATGTTATGCTTGGATCACTGTTTGAATAATTTATATAATAACCATTGAATAGCAATAGCAGCCATCTTGAATTTTTGAGTGGCCAACATCTTTTTCCAAAATAGTGGCCCTTAGAGAGTATCTGTGCCAAATTTCATGCTTTTATACCAAAGTGAACGATTGTCTCACTAATCTGCTGCACTAGAATACCTTTTATTACATTAATTTTTCTCATTTGCTGGTTATACCTAAAAAACACAGTAACCAATGATCGTAAACTCAACTAAACTAAACTAAACTAAATTAAACTAGATCTTCTCATCTAGGTGTTGTACTCTAATTATGTCATATCAGCTACAGCACAGGGACCTTAAAGCTCTGGAGTCTTCCTCAGTAGAACTACATACAATTGAGGCTTTCTGGACCCATCAGTCACTTTAAATGAAGTCCCATTAAAGTCCCATTAAAGTCCCATTTAACCCTTTATATGATGTCTAACCATAAGCTAGTATAAAGTGCTAAAATGATTAGTGGATGGAGAGAAAATTAATCAACAGCAATTCCGATAACCAATTAATCAGTATTCATTAAGCAAACTAATACATCTTTAGGTTGACATGGAGGAGTTGTGTTGAAGAAATTCCTCTGGAGCCATAAAACAAACTTTGTCAAGTGTTGCCACTTGACAAATTAACACGTGACATCTAGCGACATCAAGCTGCTTCTCCTGCATGCTTTAGCTACTTCCTACTGTAAATAGTTGGCAATGCTGATCAGAAGTTGCCAGAAATTTGCAGAATGGCAAGGAAACATTCAACAGAGCACACTAATAAAAGAGGCATGTCCAAAGCCTGGCCCAGGGGCCAATCATGGTCTGCAGATCAACTTTGAATGTCCCTTGACTTGAAAATATATGTAGCCCACCACACAATATTGGTTCATCAAGCAAGATCAATTTGAATTTCAAGTCTGTCTCAAAAAGCTCACACACCCATGTAAATTTAAACATTTATTAGTCACTGCAATAGTTCTTCCTGTCCATACTGGCCATGAAGAGATCCCTCCCTAAGGCAATTCAAGATAAGTCAAGACAGTGACCAATAACTCTGTAAATGTAAATACTGTACGAGGGTTAAAGACTTGTTAAAAAAGATTTACATGAAAGTACCAATGGCTCACAACAGAGTCAAATGGCCTTAAGGAAGGTAATTACTTTGATACTGTTTGTGTGGAATTTGAGCTGTAAGTCAGACAAAGCAAGAAGGGTGCGTCAAATTAGCCTCAGCTAGATGCCATACATACATCACATCAGTCTCATTACATGTCATTGTTTATCTATATGGTCCCTGTTACAATTATAAATACATTATTTTAAGGAGATCCCTTCTTGCTGTTGGATTTAGTAAAAATTAAAACTAACTCTGACCTGATATTAGTGGTCCACCTGTTAATCAGTCCAATTAATGCCATTTTGAGTACTGGCCAATGTTTGTGCCCACAAGGTCGATGACAAAAAAAAAAAAAAAAAAAAAGCCTACAGATGCATATGCAGACAGCCTTGTCCGTGTGGCTGCTGTAAAACAAAGTTTCCGCTCCCTCTTGTGTCAATTTCGCCCTACTACAGGCAGAGGGTGTTGTGAATAAACAGTTGGGAAATGTAAAGGCAAACTATCGACCACCTGATTTAGGGCTTGAAAAAAATATTGTAGGGCGTCCCCAGCCCCACTCCTACTCCTGACGAGAAAACATTAATCAGATCTGCCATTTGGGATGGTAAGCTCCTTTTATACTATCCCTCTCTGCTACTGTGTCTGTCCAGGAACCAGTGAGCAGGTCTACCACCTTTGGTATTTAATTTGCTTTAGCCATAATGTGACTTGGGTGTGGGCAATATAGTTAATATCTTTTATGATGGTATATGTAATTTATATCACAGTATATGGTACAGTAATTGTTCAGTAAATTCGTATGAGAGATGTTTTAAAATAAACGTCATACTCAGTCACATTTGATAATTTTCTACTTTAATCAGCAACATCCATACAAACAACATTTGTTTAGATTAATCACCAGGGGCTCAAGAAAATGCAACAATGAAAATCAAACAAATCTTTTTTTGATGACAGAAATCTTTTCAGATGCCATGTTTTTTTTAGAAACTAGGCACAGCCATAATTTGTTGGTATTTGTATGACTTTTTGCCGCAATCATTTATTGTAATTGTGTGTAGTTCGGATAGGGCAAAATGAACTTTGATCATTGTTATTATATGTAGATTTTGATGAATGATGTGTCTTTTTGTATCTAATATGTCGGTTTTTAACTTATAATGTAAGCATACCCCTATTAGCCTACTTACAAAGGGAATCTGTTATATTTGCTGTAGAAATATTTAGAAAATGTTATTTATTTGTAATCAATTCACTATATTATGTATTTCCCTTTTAGACATGTGGGGGGTTACTTTAGACTGATGTCACACACAGAGCTTTGTTTCTTGCGGTCTCTGTTTGTTGTGTGTTTCAGTAATCCAATGATGATTTTGTCCCTCTGTGTTTGCACGTGGGAATGGGATTGGTTGTGGAGAAACTCCCTATTTAAGATGGCTTCTCATGAAAAAAAACTGTTTGCCTTATGAAGGTCTAGTACCGAAACGTCGCAAATAAATGTTATATTGCAAGTTAGACAGTGTGCGGGAGTCCTTTTGCAGCTTTTTGGTCTTCTCTCTCCAACGCACCTGTCTTGTTTAATAGATGTTCGAAGTGTCTCCTTTATTCTAAATAACAGCATACACCTAAAAGCTTTTGTGCCAAACTTGATCTTGTGACCTGTGATTCTATATGACATGCATAATTTAACTGTATAAAAACCAAGCAAAAAACAAAGAAATCTTTATATTTCATTCAGTTTTTTTATTTGTTGTTTTTACAAAGTTTAGTTTTTGGATTACCTGTGGATATTTCTTCAGGTGACCATTTCTTATTTAACATAAGTGCACTGCAGACAGAGTGCAGATCCAAACAAAGATGATGTAGAAAATGATGGTGTTAAAGCTACATTTGGTCACTTTCGTGAATCGAACTTTGTCTCATATTTGCTGAAGCTGTCACTATAATTTGAAACAAGTACATGAGACAGATAGTCTGTTGAAAAAAAATCACGATCCTCCGCCCCTTCAAACTGTTTCCAATGGCATTTGATAGAATCAGACCACAGCACGAAAGAAACAACCAAACAGAGCCAAGGAGTCTTTAACGCAGCTGTCAATAGCCTACATGCACGCAGGAACATGACATAATTTCTGCTGAAATGTCAGGATGGCTGTAAACATCTGGCGATCATTGAATGCTGATACTGTGCTATGCTAGCGACCTCACCGCGCGCTTTGGTCAATATTTGCCTTGTCTTTTCGTTGTTGACTTGTGTCGTTTAACTATTTTACTATTGTTTTAGTATTTGCGTCTCCCTTTACATGTAAACATGACATGACGTCTCAGTATCCTCCTGATCATGACTACTGCGCCAGTACTAAGCCTGCTGCGCTGGACCTGTCCCTGAACGAAAACGAGGAGCTAGAGGATGAAATAGCAAGGCTCCGAAAACAAATCCAGTTCTGTAAGCAAGCAAGCAAGTTCTGTTTGGAGCGGTTTTCTGCCTATGATGAGGAAATAAGATTCTTTACCAGGTAAATAAAATATCCACCATCTTTGTCTGATGAAGTGTTAGAGCCATAGAGCAGTGGCCTAAGCAGAAAGTAACAACAATATGCAGGATGCAAACAGGTGTATGGTCAAAAAAGAAAGAGCTTGTCAAAGCGAAATTCTGAATATTAAAATACACCAACACTAATTTGGGTCATTATCAAAATAGTGAAAGACATGTCCCTGCATTTTCCAGACACACAAATGCTTGAAAATTTAAAAAAAAAATCATCCACATTAAACCAAAATTATGTAATTCAATACCATTTTAAATGATGATGATAATTTCAGTTTATATATTTGCAGTTTTATTTTTTTATTTCAGTTTTAATTTCCTTTGTATCTTGTCCCACTGCCATGATTCAATGCTATAGGACAGTGTAAAAATATTTCCTCTTTTTTGTTTAAAAAAATAGTAATTGGTCAATTATGGACAAACACTGGGCTTAATATATGAATAAAATTAAAACTAATTGGCTATTTAATAATAAAAATATTTTTAAAAGAATATCTGTCTTTTGATTGGATGTCATTGGTGTTACTGGTATCACAGACCATTATTTTGAAAGGTCAAGAATATGTAAGAGAACTCCCAAGGTCAGGAAGAAGAAGAAGAAGAAGAAGAAGAAGAAGAAGAAGAAGAAGAAGAAGACCCATTTAAGTCAATACCTGGCGAGTGTCTCTTTACTGAGAAAAAGTAAGATATTTTCAATTAAAATGTCGTTTTTCGACGTGGTTCTTTTTGTTGTGTCATTGGTGTTACTTTCATTTGCGCTAGAATGAAAAAAACAGGTTCATGAGTATAATTTATAGATTTTAAAATGCTGACTCATGCTAGCTTTGAGCTAGCTTGGACACCATTTTCTGTAATTAGCCTGTTATAGATATTTGTCATTGGTGTTACTGTCATTGGTGTTACCGCCCTTGCCTGTAACACCAATGACTATAGGCCTATGTGTATCAATAGCATATTTTATCTCAACTAAATAGACATATAAATATTAATTTAATACAAAATGAAACAGTTATTTAGATTATTTTCATAATTTATGCAGAATTATGAATGTGCTAATCTATTTTACAGGGAGGCTATGGCAAAAATAAGTGCTGCTGAAAAACAACGATTGTACAGGCAGAGACGAGATGCTGATGCTGCACGTAGAGCTATTTATCTACAAAAGAGAAAAGAAACTGATTTACATGACGTAGAAACAGGAAAGAGGAAAAGAATAAAAGATTTAAGTGAGAGAGGAAAGAGAGTTCAGCGGAAGCAGTGGAGAGTGAACCAGGCAAGGCACAGACAGAGTCAGAGAAGAGAGGCAGTGTTGACCCCACATGTGAGCCTGGATGAAGTTGCCACGACATCAAGGTTAGCCAAATATTTAGGCTAAGAATTTTTGAGAGAATTACAGTCTATATCAGTCAGGTAAAATGTTGCCAAGGAATTGCATTGTCTCCTTTGTCCAACAATTTGAATGCCTGGAGTGCAATGAATAGAAATTATTTGTCATACAGCGTAAAGTCATTGGTGTTACATTTGCGTCATTGGTGTTACTACAAGAAAATTTGAAGGTAATATAACATTAGACATCATTTAAGATATTATTATTACTTATGTCATTGCAATTTAACTTTTATCCAAATATATTATTATTTGACTTCATCCATAGTAAATTTCAGTAATTTTATCAGCATATTTTGTCTTTTATCAAAAGTACACATATACTCCAATCAAACATTATCACTGAAATTGAGTAATAATGTTAAATACTTAGAAATTAATTCCAAAAATCACTGTTTTATTTCATGGAGTTTTTCAACAGTTTCCAGATGTTGTGATATGTGCCTTTTGATTCATTTCATTGCATTCATGAATCTTGTAATTATAACCTAAAGTGTGTTAACACCAATGACAGAAAACTAAATACATCTTATAAATAACATAAAAAATTTTTAAAAAGACAAATGTTCTAGTTGTCCATTATAGTTGGTAACATGGTCAACATGCTAATAAATACTTCCCATTAAATTAAATTTGTGAAAACTGAATTAAAATTTTTTACTTTTTTGACTTGAAAAATCACCGTATTTTGATAATGACCCATTTGGAAGAATATTGTGTATTCCAAAACAGAACAAATCCATTGAGCCATCATGACCATCTTGCTAGAGGTCCAAATCTTTATACATTTCTTCACGCTCTTTACATTGAACAAAGCAGGTAGATTGGCCTACAACAAATAACATGTCAGTTTCAAACCTAGAGCCATCTGAATATCCTAAATGTCAAGGCAAGATCCACAATCGCCTGACATAGTGACTGTCAGAATAGACAGAAATGTTGCGTAGTGTGAATCTGACATTAGTGTAATTACTCCTCGGATCTACACGATTCACACAGGTCACCCAAAATGACATGAAAAAAGCGAGAGTCGCCAAAAAGCGAGCGGTTTGCATCCCTGAATATTATCTGGGTGGAGATGTGTGGTCCAGGTACTGACCTTACTTCTTAAATGTCCCAGAATGTTGTATAACAGGGATGACAATAAAGATCAAAGGATTAACATATTTGCAATTCAATGCTAAGTATTGACAATTAACATAGGCTAAAGCATGAAAGGTTTGTCTTTGTTATATCAGAGATGATTTGAGTGATGAGTGGCAAGGGACAGCAATGTCAGCCTGGCAAGCTTGAAAAAGTCTGAGACGTCTCATGTTATCTGTCCGAAGACAATGCAAGTGGTCTACACCAGTGTTGAGAGTAACGCATTACAAAAGTAATGCATTACAGTAATGGATTACATTTTGCTGTAATGCGGTCATGTAAGGTATTACCATTAAAATTTCAGTAATATGTAACAAGCCTCTTTCTCACTAACTTGACACATTACAATGCACATTAGTTGACTATTTCCTGTTGCTAGAATTCGATATTGAGAGGCTACATTTGCAAAATGAACATAGTTCCCTCGAATTATGGGCAGAGGTGCTCAGTCAAGTGGCTATAAAGACCTACTGCACCGTCCAGAATACGAGGCTACTTTTTTCCATCTTAGAATTCCTAGGCATGCTTTAGATTATTTGGTGAAAAGTAAGAAGTAATGCATAGGCAATGTAACGCGTTACAATGCAGAAATGGTAATGTTGTAAGGTAACTAATTACTTGCAAATGACAATAATATGTAATGAATAATGTATTACATTTTGGAAGTAACTTGCACACCACTGGTGTACACAATACAGCTCAGTGAGTGGCACAGGAGAGTAATGGATGGACCCTCTCTAATGTCTGAAATAAAGATGAATTAATGATATGATTGAAAGATGAATTAATGATTAATGAAAATGACTGAATGAATGTCCCACAGATCTGCAAGTCACGCCCACCTGATGGCCTTTTGGAAGCAAATAGAGCCAGCCACCCACAAGATCATACGGGTTACAAAAGCACAGAGTGTAGCGAGACTGATCAGGTCCCTCACACTGCCAATGCAACAGTAAATGTTTTCCTGTTGTCCTTACAAAGCATATCATCATTTTCAAATTAATCCTTTTCTCAGAATAACTTGTGCAGGTCACAATGTATTTCTTGCAATTACGTATTAATAAAGTAAATCTTTCTTTTTTTTCAGATTCTTCAACCCATTGACGAGTTCTTCCTGTTTATAAACTACCTGTCATTGGGACTGATGCAAAAGGATTTGGCCAACAGATTCAGAATGCATTAGTTGACTGTAAGCCGCATTATTAACACCTGGGCTAACTTCCTGTATACTGTACTGGAGGCTGTGGGTATTTGGCTAGATGAGGACACTGTGAAAGCTTACCTGCCAGATGTGTTTCAGGACTATGCTGACACTCAAATCATTTTAGATTGCACGGAACTGCAATGCCAAACCCCAAATTCCCTTCCCCTCCAGAGCGAGGTGTTTTCTACTTATAAATCACACTGTACATTCAAAGGGTTGATTGGGATGGCCCCTCATGGTGCGGAGACGTTCGTGTCCTCTCTTTATGAAGGTGCCATCACTGATAGAGATCTTGAGGCAGTCTGGCATTGTGGCAAGGTCCACATACCCACATTTATGTCAAAGAGAGCTCAACTGTCTAGGCCAGAGGTCAGAAAGACACAGTCCATCGCAAGACTGAGAGTCTATGTCGAGCGTGTGATTTACAGGGTCAAAGAACACAAAATATTTAGCACAGTGATCCTCCTGGACCTACGTAGAAACATGCTGGCCAACGGGGCACTGGTGAAGCTAGGTGGACCAATCATTCGCTTAGTGGATAACATACAATTACAGAAACATTCATGACAAACATTCAGCAAGGTTTGGAAGTGGAAGGTGTCTCCCCCCATACAAGCATCACGCTGGATAACCCAAGCTAAAAGGAAGTTGTTCGGCTGACCCCCCTTCTTACAACCAAACACACCACAAAGATTGGCTCCTGAAACATCCGCACAACGTATCAAGCCGGTAAAGTATCCCAGATAGCAGCTGAAATGAAACAGTACAACCTTTAAGACACATCTTGGGAATATACTGGCCAAATACAATAACAAATGAAGAGCTCTGGCAAACCACGCAACAAGAACCACTTGAAGCACAAGTCAAACGCAAGAAATGGGGCTGGATTGGGCACACCTTGAGGAAACCTCCCTCCAACACGACCAGACAGTCTTTATCCTGCAACCCACAGGGGAAAAGAAAGCCAGGAAGACCAAAGAACACCCGGAGAAGGTCTGTCGAGGCAGAACTAAAGGAATCAAGAACATCCTGGAAGGAAGCAGAGAAGATCGCCCAGCACCGAACCAGCTGGAGAAAGTTTGTGAATGACCTATGCTCCCCAAGGAGCAAAGGGGTTTAAGCAAGAAAGATCCCCCTTTCACTAATAGGGAGCATAAACCAACTTTTACAACAACCGTTGCCTGTCTTCTGGCGAATTATCAAAATGGGCCCTTGGTGAAAGCCTGGGCAAGAAATTGTTAATCTCAATGTAGAGTTATACAGATGATAATGTAATGTGAATGTAAAGTGAATGTATAGTTCTCATCTGTGGAATCACCCGAAAATTTTTTCTGCTCTCTGCCCACCTGCTCTACTCCTGCAGATGTCCCTCATTAATCACTACTGCAACAACCACTGACACACAAATTCACAGATATGTTGGTGCGTGCGTGTCTAAATCTTAAATGCAGACACGACAGGAGCAGAATCTCAATTTTAAACAGCATTTAAACTTTATATATCAGTGTTAGGTGTCATGTGCTATTACAGCCTTTACTACTAATACTACTGTTAATACTGTAAATACAAACAATACACACAAAATACTCAGTACCTGTAGTACATGTAGTGCGTAGTACATGTACTATGCAGCACCTGTAGAATGCAGTAGTGCCTCAGTACTTGGTGGCGGTAGCAGGCACCTGTCAAAATTTCTTGTGAATTTTTTTAGTACTGATACTGTTTTACTAACAATGCTGCTACTTCTACTACTGGCACTGCTAATTCTACTATTACTAGAAGTAGTACTGCTTCAACCATTTATCCTGTACATCTTTTGATCAATCACTACTTCTACATAGTTTCAGCAATAGAAACCATTCAAATGTCAAAACATTAAGCTCTGTAAGGATTTACAGAGGTTTCTGTATTTTCAGCATTTCAGCATTTTCTTTCATTTCAGCATTCAGCATCTACACGCATTTTCCGCAGGAAATGCATTTTCTAGTTGTATGTAATGTTTTTACATACATTTGACAGAATACAATACACAATATGCAATGTTTTTTACTTTTATATGTAAAAAAAATAAAAGATTACAATAGCAATACAATTGAATAAAATGACAGATGTTTTTTAAAAAAATGCTTGAGTTCATGTCCTCATTATTGTGTTGATTTAGTTGTGCATGGGGAGCTATTTGGGCATATAAGTGTTAAAGTAGAACAGGTCACACCTCTCTTTCAACTATCTTAATACAATGCTATCTCTGTATAAACGCTGCACAAAAATGTCATCATGGGCACAGATAACAAAATCACACCATTGCATACCGGTAAGCAATAACTTGCCAATAATAGCCATGGCTCTCCTTCAATTTATGTATGCCTTGGTCAACTCTGAGGAATTTGCAGTCTATGTAGTTTAGTGCATTTGGGCATTTAATTTCACCTAGGCCAAATGATGGACGCTCAAGCGGGTCATACATAAACCCATCAGGCCATGCACCCAGCCAAGGTGCATCAGGATGAATCACTAGCCCACACAGTTGGGTTTAGATGGTAACCTTCTAGGGGCACACTCGGGAATGGGGGTGCATCCTCATGCATGACAACACTGTTAGATGGAGGTGGTGGGTGTTAGTACAGTACACTGCCAGCTTGTACCTTGCCAAAGATGGAGTCCACGAGTGGCCTGTCAGCTGAGAGGTTTATTTTGCAGATGAGTGGAAGAGATTCTGGCTTCACTCCTGCATAGGCAGGTCCAGGGTTGAGGGTGGAGGGGTCTGGGAGCTCACCGCTGTAGCCCTAGTAAAGTGCAGATCTGAAATAACATAAGGCAGTCAATAACATTTTTACAACACATTGTAGTCTGTTAAAGGGCAATTTTGGTGTTAATTGACCCATAGCCCTGTTGTTTGAGGTCACAGCGTGCTGTCCATAGGAAAAAAAACAAGAAAATTGGGCACAACATAGACCGAGTTATGGACAGGTAACTAAAGTGACCTACAGAGCATAGAGCCTTCAGTTTCTATGCTCCATTATATCAGCTTTACTTCCCTGTCCATAACTCAGTCCATGTTGTGTCAAAAGCCCCTTTTCCACCACAGGAACTATTTTCATTTACCCTGGATTTTGAAAAGCCTCAGAGCGTTTCCACCAAAATTACCCAGGGGAAAAACTTTCCCCCTGCCCCCAACTTTCCCTGAAAAAAGTACCTAGTAGGGGGGTAGGATTTCAGATTACCTGGAATTCTTGAGGGGCAGGGCTGTGAGCTGATGAATGCCGGCTGGTGGAACACACATTTGCAGCATTCCGCACGTCCGTGTCAGTGTGGCTGCAAACACGTTTCTGCTGTGTATTGATTAGCGCTAACGGTATCGGTAACAGCACTTTTACACATTTTGGTTCAATTCATTATCATCCTGCAGCCTCTCCTTTGTGCTCTGTGCCAGCGCTGAGCATACACACACGGCTACATGCTATGGTAATCGGTGAACAGCCGAGCGGCCGTGGTGGAAACAAACTCAAAAATTACTCGAGCTGACTGCAGCTACACTCATTACTGTAAGTGACATTAAACCTTAGCAAGTAACAAGCCAATAATTTATCAATACATGTGTTCAGCAAGCATGAACATGTAAACATGTAGACAGCAATATTCAATACGCTCCATCCACAGTCTCTCATCCACTGACACTAATGTTATGTCTTACACTCTGATTTAGACAGCACACTAGTTTGGCTGATAGCAAATCATTATTAATAGCTCAAATGACAGCAGTCTGCATGTGGACTGACTTAGTTTGACTCTTATCTTAAAATACGTTTAAACTTAGCTGCTGGCTGAGACAAACAGCCCTTCCTCTCTCTACCAGGACTAATGTTGTGTTATTTTACCCAGGTAAATAAATTCCTGGTAATAAAAATTCCTGGGAATGTTGGTAAAAAGGGGGCTAAAGTTTCTCATTCTTCTTCCTATGGACGGCACACGGTGAGCTCGAACAGGGCTATGGGTCAAATTACACCAAAATTGCCCTTTAACCAGCACAACTGGCTGTGAATCACGTAATGTCATCTGAAGTACACAGAGGCAAAATTGAACGGATTCTGATGAGAGCAGGGTCTCCAGCAACAGCAATAACGGAATAACATTATTATCAGACAATCAATAGCATTTATAATTACAACGCATTGTAGTCTGCGTATTAAATTTGATGCTACATACCTAACTCCACTGGCTGTTGTAGCACCTGGTTTGGGCTTGACAACCATGGCATACACGGGTCCTGGCTTCACCCCCTATTTATTTAAAAGGCGGTGTGAGAAAAGTAACTGGTAAAGTGTGATACTAGCGATCAAGCATTAAATACTAAAATGATACAAACCATTGTTCGTGGTTTATGCCACTTCTGCTCCGTCTGCGTGCATGAAAGGACAGGAGGGATGACAAACATGCTGTATGTTATTAAAGAAGAAAAGACAACAAGACAGCTTTCAGTTAGAAGAATAACTGAGTAAGTGGACTATTTTCTACATTTAGAGCCATAAAGGTAAGTAAAAGTACGACTCTGATAATAGCTTGAATGGTAAAACATCTCCCATTTGTTTACTATAGACCAAATATATGGCTTGCCGATTCCCACTCAGCTACTCTGGAACTGCATTTTGCTACCAACATCTTTGCCTGTGGTTATCAAAGCTCAAGTAAAGTAACAGAAAGGGTAAAACTTGTGTTGAACAAACCTTTGAACACGTTCAACAAAACTTTCAACGTGACTCTTAACAGAACTCTGAACGTGTCATTTTAACTAATCCTACTCTCAGCTGATGTGGCGTCTCTGCTTTCTTCATTGATTTGCAGCAGTGAGCCCTCACTGTGATCTCGTTAGATCTATTTTTGCCTGATACTTTCATCAAAAATACAAACACGTTAAAAAAGAGGCATTTCTAGTTACATGATTAACCCGTAGCAAGACAGATCATGACTAAAAAACACAACAGTCACAGTACTGGACTTTTAGCTCAGGCTAGCTGGAATTAGCATTACTTACCTTCAAAATTGCAGAGGTAGGAAGAAACGTAAAACTTGAATCCCTTTTCAAGTCTACTCTGTGGTGTAGTGGCTGATGCTCGGACAACATGATGGATGTCGTTAACCATAAACTTTGGTACTTCTAAACTGTGGAGAAGACTCCACCATGATACTGGCACTTCTGCATTCAGAATGCTGCAACCAGAAATATCATAGCACCCTAACACCAAACGTGGAAATGATGTGTGCATGGAGCCTATCACTCCATGAACTGTCAAACTAGACAGCTCTAGCTTTTCAGAACCACATTTTAGCATGTTGTTTATCTGTAAAATGTTGGTCTGGCTGGTGAGAGGTGCTTGGTACTATATAACTGTATCCATTGTGGTGGCTGGGTCACAAATTCTAATTTTACAGCTTAACAGTACACTTAAATAGTTTTCTGAGAACATTTCAGGTGAGACATTGGCAATACAGTTACAAAATCTCGATCACACTTTTGTTTTTTTCTTTCTGGGTGTGTGCCCCTTGGTATCACCTATCCCCTCTCTGAATTCTGATGTTTTACGGGTGCTTTAACACGGCAAAGGCAGAACTGTTCATGAGCTTTTTCCTCAGCAGCAGCTTGTGGAGGGTAAGTCACGGGGTGCATAACTGATCGGTTGATGCGACCAGAGCTGATCAGATCAGATTCACAGATGAGAGGAGCATTTGCTGCAGAGCCAGGTGAATACAAACTTTTAGACACACTGAAATGACCGGTTACGTTTCACTTAAACAGTGAATGAATGAACACTGCAGCTCCAAAACTATAAAATCAACATGTGGTGGCACATGTTGATCACTGATTGTTGAGGTAAGGGACAAAACATGTCCCACATTAAAAAGTCTTCTTTATGTTAAAATTGAAAAAAATATTAATAATAAAAACACTGCAAAAGTCAAATCTGTCACACTTGTGTATGAATTGGATTAATATATTAGAGGAGGAATTCATCAAAATTTCAAAACCCTATACTAAGAGAGTACATGTAATTTGACCTGTCCTCAGCAGGACATTACAACGTCTAACTTCCCCCCAAAAAATGTTAAAAAGTGCTACAAATGGATAAATATAAATGTCAGAATTTGCCACAATTGAATCTGCATACTGGAATGCACTACACTAAAGGTGAAAAGGCAGCATTTTGCACAGTTTCAGAGTCCAAGAGGCAAGATGCAGCAGCAATCTGGACACACATGGATCCAGTCCTAAATGCTATTCGAAGAAAATATCCATCAGCCACCACTGTGCACTTCTGGTCTGATGGTCCCAGTAAGCAGTATAAGAACAAAGAGAACTTCTTTCTCCTTTCTGAGGTACCACCTACACTTGGCTTCACCAGGACAACGTGGAATTATTTCCCCACATCCCATGGGTGCCCCTGATGGAATTGGAGCAACAGTAAAACGAACAGCAGACAAATTGGTTCTGCAGGGAAATGATATGACAAATGGAAAGGATTTCTTTGAAAAGATCTCAAACTGTTTGAGTGGCGTGCAGCTGTATCACATTGAGGAAAAAGACATGGAAAAATACGACACACTTCTCATACAACAACTCAAACAGGTTCCATCCACAAGGAAAATACACCAGGTCATCCCACATCAAAATAGTGTCTCCCACAGACTGCTGCCATGTTTTTGCAGTGAGCCAATGAACCGCCAGTGCTTAACCCCAGCAGCTTTCCTTTTAAATGACTGTTGAGATGAACAACAGACTGAAACAGGGGCCAAGAAGAAAGGCCCTTTGGTCATGTTGATGGAGGAGATGGAAAAGGAGATGGGGAAGGAGAAGACTTGATGGAGTGGGAAATAGAAGAGCAGCCAGTTAAAGGTCCTGAAGGCACCATAGTCAAAATATCTATTGACAACATTGAGGAGGGAGACTGGCTAGCAGTGGTATATGATGACCACTGGTGGCTAGCAAAAGCCATGGATGTAGACAGTGAGCACCAAGATGTGAGAGTAGAGTTCATGCACCCTTGTGGTCCAACAGCTAATGTTCACCCCAAACGTGGGAGGAGGGATGTGTGTTTCTGTCCAATCACCGACATTCTTCTGAAACTAACAGGGAAGGCATCTCCCCTGCAGTTAAGCCATACAAGAGAGCTCTACAGTGTAGCCCCTGATGTAATGGACTTCATGGAGCATGAGCATGTCCAACGCATGCTGCTGAAAACTTTGGGGATGCAGGTCACATGAAAATGAAAAATTTCAACTGACATAAAGCTCTTTAGTGCATTTTGAAACAGGCTACAGTGATGAGAAGAGATCTGTTGTGATTTCAGTCGTTCTGTTATACGTGATCCTCTAGGATACAGATTGTGGTCATTAGTTGTTTTTTATGCCAGGTAAATCCTAGTTTTCTCACTTCTGCCTTGAGATCCTGTTGCCAGATGTTCTTTGGCTATCAGGTCTTTTCCATTACTTGATGGTTCCATGTCAAAGTTTAGTAAAATGTGTGTAAACACTTCATGAATTTCACCCTCTGTCATCTGTCTGTCAACACCATCAGCTGTTTGTCAACACTGTCAGATGAAGGTTTTTGTGCTTTTATGACAAAATGTGTTACCCTTTGTTCATTTTTTGTGTTTGTATATTAAAACACCTGATGAACTACACACAATGATGTCTTCTTTATGTTTTTTATAAAAAACCTGTTCCCTTACATGGTTTGGTGGCTCAGACCTTTGCCTATACATATATCTATTTGAAATTAATGTGGTATTATGAAAAAAAAGTGTAGCTCTACAACATGTTTTGTCCCTTATCTCAAGAATCAGTGCGATATCATGTTGATAAAATAACAGGCTGCCACCAAAAAATGAATGTGTGGGGAGCCCTGGAGATCAGATTATCATAGAAGAAATTGACAACAAAAGATCTGAGGAGGCATTTTACAAATTTGAACCCTAATCAGTTTGCAAGTCAACTTTTGAGAGTACGCAAGCAGAATTGTAAGGACAGAATCTCATTTTTGTATGCTTCTGACATCACGGACACAAAAAGCATAGAAATATATCGAGAGAAATCAGCCCCCCTGCCCTCTTGCTCTAAAACACAGACCAAATTGAACACATACATTTTATGAGGTCCACCAAGACTCCCTAAAACACAGGGTTTCACCCTGATGGGCGGGGTTTTGCACAATATAGCAGTGCAGAGTGCTCAGCCTGTGCTCTGAGTGCATATTCATGAGTTTTCCACGATGGAGGGAGGGTGAGTGACATTTGTTTTGTACAAGTAATGTAGGTAACTAGACTCACGGCGTTTCGCCCCAATGCGCACACACACAGCATGCGCACACACAGACAAGTGCACTCAAGCACAGGTGAGTACATGCCCACCAGCAGACAGAGAGCGCGCGTTGGAAAATATGTCTCACCAACCGACGGAAAAGCACACAACAATGCTCTCAGGGTGGTGAAGATGCTAACATTAGCTCTCCTGTGAGTAGCAGCCGGAGTAGCTCTCCTGCTGCGGGTCCAAGTAGAGACAAGAGCCCAAGTGATGCATGCCCTGCCCCTGGCAAGCAGCAACAATCTAGTCACACCACAGAATGTAGGGTTTTGATCCAGCTTGGCTGTCAAAGGGGATATACTCCCCCTGGCTGTACAAGACTGATCTTGGTAAGTAAGTAAGTAAGTAAGTCAGTAAGTAAGTTAATACATGCATACATGTATGCATAAATAAATAAATAGATAGATAAAATACAGTACATAGAGAATGAATACAGGATTATTTTAGTTTTCTTTCTCGGTTTTAGGAATGTTCTTTTGAATATGTAGACAGCATAAACAGGCAAACACAGGGCACGGAAGAAGCCCTTCATTACCAAAAGGCAGAGGAAGGCCCGCTTAAGCTTTGCTAGGGATCACAAGGATTGGACTGTTGATGATTGGGCTAAGGTTCTCTTCAGTGATGAATCCAATTTTGAGTTGATGCCCACTCCAGCCAACTTACTGGTTAGGAGGAAGCCTGGAGAAGCCTACAAACCAGACTGTCGTGCCCCTACAGTAAAACATGGGGGTGGATTGGTGATGATCTGGGGTTGTTTCAGTATGGGTGGAGCAGGGCAAATGCAATTGTGTGAAGGGCGAATGAACCAGGTCACGTACAGGGCTACTCTTGAAAACAGTCTTCTTCCATCAGCTGATAAACTCTTTCCTGCCTCGAATGACTGGATTTTCCAACATGGCAAGGTCAGTTAAAGCCTGGATGGAGAACCAGAACATTCGAACCAATCACCAGATCTAAATCCAATTGAAAACCTGTGCGACATCATCAAACTCAAAATGGAGAACCACAGCCCAAAAACAAAGCAAATTTGTTTGAATTTTTGCAACAGGAATGGGCTGCTGTGACCACAGAACAATGTCAGAAGCTGGTGGAGAGCATGCCAAGACGCATGGCTACAGTCATCAAAAACAATGGTTATGCAATCAAGTACTAACTCCTGTGTGTATCACGTGACTAACAGACAGAAAAGAAAACATGAAATGGCTAAAAGCACTGTTTTTGGCAGTACAATGCCATAGCTATTGATGTAAGAAATTGGGTGATTTTGGTTATTATCAAGAAAACCATGGAAAATGGCTAGATATCAGCTCTTAAATTAAACTCTTATGAGCTATTTTTGTTGTTATCATTATATTTGTCCAAACAAATGTACCTTTAGTTGTACCAGGCATTAAAATGAACAAGAAATTGAAGAAAACAAGGGTGGTCTAATAATTTTTTCCATGACTGTATATATTCACACACACACACACACACACACACACACACACACACACACACACACACACACACACATATATATATATACATATACATATATATATATATATATATACATACATACATACATACATACACATACATACATACATATACATATACATTATATATATAATGTATATACATTATACATTATACATTATATATATAATGTATATGTATATACATTATATATATATATATATATATATATATATATATATATATATACACATATACATATACATATATATATATACACATATACATATATATATACATATACATATATATATACATATACATATATATATATATACACACACATATATATATATACACACATATATATATATATACACACATATATATATATATATACACACATACACATATATATATATATATATATATATATATATATATATATATATATATATAGTTACAGTGACAATAAAGCTTCTTCTTCTTCAAATTACATTTCACATACAGTACAGGCCAAAAGTTTGGACACACCTTCTCATTCAATGCGTTTTCTTTATTTTCATGACTATTTACATTGTAGATTCTCACTGAAGGCATCAAAACTATGAATGAACACATGTGGAGTTATGTACTTAACAAAAAAAGGTGAAATAACTGAAAACATGTTTTATATTCTAGTTTCTTCAAAATAGCCACCCTTTGCTCTGATTACTGCTTTGCACACTCTTGGCATTCTCTCCATGAGCTTCAAGAGGTAGTCACCTGAAATGGTTTTCACTTCACAGGTGTGCCTTATCAGGGTTAATTAGTGGAATTTCTTGCTTTATCAATGGGGTTGGGACCATCAGTTGTGTTGTGCAGAAGTCAGGTTAATACACAGCCGACAGCCCTAATGGACAACTGTTAAAATTCATATTATGGCAAGAACCAATCAGCTAACTAAAGAAAAACGAGTGGCCATCATTACTTTAAGAAATGAAGGTCAGTCAGTCCGGAAAATTGCAAAAACTTTAAATGTGTCCCCAAGTGGAGTTGCAAAAACCATCAAGCGCTACAAAGAAACTGGCACACATGAGGACCGACCCAGGAAAGGAAGACCAAGAGTCACCTCTGCTTCTGAGGATAAGTTCATCCGAGTCACCAGCCTCAGAAATCGCAAGTTAACAGCAGCTCAGATCAGAGACCAGATGAATGCCACACAGAGTTCTAGCAGCAGACCCATCTCTAGAACAACTGTTAAGAGGAGACTGCGCGAATCAGGCCTTCATGGTCAAATAGCTGCTAGGAAACCACTGCTAAGGAGAGGCAACAAGCAGAAGAGATTTGTTTGGGCCAAGAAACACAAGGAATGGACATTAGACCAGTGGAAATCTGTGCTTTGGTCTGATGAGTCCAAATTTGAGATCTTTGGTTCCAACCGCCATGTCTTTGTAAGACGCAGAAAAGGTGAACGGGTGGATTCCACATGCCTGGTTCCCACTGTGAAGCATGGAGGAGGAGGTGTGATGGTGTGGGGGTGTTTTGCTGGTGACACTGTTGGGAATTTATTCAAAATTGAAGGCACACTGAACAAGCATGGCTACCACAGCATCCTGCAGCGACATGCCATCCCATCCGGTTTGCGTTTAGTTAGACAATCATTTATTTTTCAACAGGACAATGACCCCAAACACACCTCCAGGCTGTGTAAGAGCTATTTGACCAAGACGGAGAGTGAGTGGAGTGGAGTGCTGCGGCAGATGACCTGGCCTCCACAGTCACCAGACCTGAACCCAATCGAGATGGTTTGAGGTGAGCTGGACCGCAGAGTGAAGGCAAAGGGGCCAACAAGTGCTAAACACCTCTGGGAACTCCTTCAAGACTGTTGGAAAACCATTTCAGGTGACTACCTCTTGAAGCTCATCGAGAGAATGCCAAGAGTGTGCAAAGCAGTAATCAGAGCAAAGGGTGGCTATTTTGAAGAAACTAGAATATAAAACATGTTTTCAGTTATTTCACCTTTTTTTGTTAAGTACATAACTCCACATGTGTTCATTCATAGTTTTGATGCCTTCAGTGAGAATCTACAATGTAAATAGTCATGAAAATAAAGAAAACGCATTGAATGAGAAGGTTATGTGTCTGATTTGAAGGTTTATTCTGTAACCACAAAACATGTTGTGTGAGTGATGGTGTAGGTTTAGTGGTCAGAAAGACTGATTACCTTCATCATTAACTTTACAGGGTCTATTGTATATTAACGTTGGACTCTTTTTATAATTGAAGTATTTAGTAACACACAGACTTGTGGTCAGTGGGATGTGAGGATTCTTAAAATAACATCTGTTCAGATGTGAAGCCCTGATTATATGTGACTGAGCTTTAATTAAAGCTGTTGTCTTGTATTTCTTTTCTCTGTGTTTGACTGTTTATGTTTTCATCTTATTTCTTTAGTTTGAGGGGCCGGTCTGCTCAACTGATTTATACACAGCAGCTAACTGTTATGATGTTGATTTACATCAAAATTCATCACACATGGACAGAAATTACAAATCGTCCGTAAAGCTCTCTAATAAGGTACTCACTCACAATTTAAACAATTGGAGGCTGCGAACAAACTGCTATTGGGGTTTGATGACATTTCAATAAATCGGCATCAGATAACAGGATGTCAGTCTTTCTGTGACCTCATATACAGACTGAAGGCTGCTGGAAACTTGACCGCAGCTTTTTTGTCACCGCCTCCTGCTTGCTCTCGTCTACTGTCCAGGCGACGCGCAGTTTATCTTGAACGAGCCTATTCTGTTCGTGTTTTAAACAGGTGTCTTTACTAGACAATTACATGCATTTACTTGAAGGCGCCAGTTAACAGGGTCGCTCGCTAATCCGAAATACCGGACAAGAATTTTAAAATTGTTGTGTTAACACCCACCCCTTCCCACCCTTACTGATAATGTAAAGATGTGACCAATTCACGAATGCGTTAACGTGCGGGGCGTCGAGCTCAACATAAAGCTACTTTAAGTCAAGCATAATGCTATGTATATTTCTTGATATAACGGCTACATACGAATGCTACCAAGCTACCACGGCTTACTCTGCCTTAGATTCGAAATCTCTTTAATGGCAGGGTAACTGTTAGGTGCTACTTTACGATTACATGGTCATATTAACTCGCTCTTTTTGAAAACTTGAATTCCTCAATAAAGTCATTGTAAACTTACCCGTTGAGTTGAGTCAATGTTTCAAAACTGAAGACCGAACTGACTAGTGGAGAAATCACCCCCAACAACAACATTCAACAGAAATTCAAACCACCACTCACTGGGTTAACCAATCAGATTCTTCTTCTTCTTCTTCTGCTTCTGCTTCTGCTTCTTCTTCTTCTTCTTCTTCTTCTTCTTCTTCTGTTTTATGGCGGTTGGCAAACAACTTTTAGGTGCAATACCGCCACCTTCTGGACTGGAGTGTGGAACAGAATCGTTTACATTCTAGATTCTATTTAAGACTCCCGTTCTTTCCAAAAACCTGAATATGTCTCTGTACACAACATCTCCTGAATTCATCCTCAACAAATCAGTCAGATTCAAAGTCACTTTTTGTCTCTGGAGTGCTTCTTTGAGTGTTTGTCTCTGTTGCTGATACCTTGGACCAGTGGCGTGCACAGGTAGACACTAGGTGGTGCTAAAGCACCTGCCCTTTGCCCTCTGGACCTTTTTTTTTTTAACAGTGTATGTGGCCTACGCTGACATGATCATCTATAAATGCTCAGCGATTAAAAGCGTGTGATAATAATGCCCCATTTAATATTCCCTCCACCCCCTCACCCCACCCGCACGCACCTCTCTTCCCTGGTCAACGTGAATGCGCAGAGCGGAAACAAACGGAGGCGCGTTGTAGCACACAGTGCACAGCTGTACACATGCCGCACAAAGTGCCCTTATTTTTCACTGAGCACCTGCCCCCCAAAATGTCTGTGCACGCCACTGCCTTGGACACTAAATGAATATATGTTCCACTGTTTCTTGTGATCCACAGTGCTCACAGTTCCCTGTTGCATGTTTCTTTATAAGGTGTAATGTACTATTCAATCCAGTATGACCAAATCTCATCCATGATATTATGTCTTCCTCCTTTCTGTTCCAATTACTTTCTCTCATTTCTCCAACTTTCTTTTGAATACTGAATAAATGATGACCTTTACTCTCTCTATTCCAGTTCTCCTGCCATTTCTTTTTTATCACTAAATTCATTATACTCTTAATCTCAGCCTTACTGTATTTTACATTCATTGTTGGCTCCTTTTTCACTGTTGCCTTCTTTGCATATTTGTCTGCCAATTCGTTTCCTTCAAGTCCTATATGTGCCAGAACCCAAATGAAATGAACCTGTACTCCTAACCTCTTAGTCCTTTGTATCATATATGCTATCTCAAATATTATATCTTGTCTTGTTTCTGAATGGATATCTTTGATACTGGTTAATGCACTGCTGGAATCTCACCCTATTAATACTTTATGTGGTCTGATGTCCCCCACCCAACTCAGTGCCATAAGAATAACCAATAACTCCCCTGTGTATACTGCTAAGTCATCATTCAATCTTTTATTAGACACAATGTCTAACTCTGGAACAACAAAAGCTATACCTACCCAATTATTTACTGTTTTAGATGCGTCTGTGTACATTTTAACAAAGTGTATTTGTTTATTTCGCTCACACTCTGTTATGGCAGTTCAATATTAGGACCCAAAAACAGACACAACCTGAAGACAGAATGGTTTTGACAGTTTATTTTGGTTAGATGAAAGCAGGCTGAAGGCTTGGATGGAGTGGTCTGGCTGAGGAGGACGGATGCGGCTGAGCAGGGCAGGCAAGGAGTCGAAGGTGGATAAACCAAACAGGCTGATGAAGACTGAAGCAAGGCAGGTTGAAACTTGAATTGTGGTGGAGCAGGCGTGGAGGATCTGAAGCACAGAGAAAAAAGGTAAACTGATGTCCAGGGAAAAAACACCAAAAATACAAATGATCAAGTCGTCTCAGGAAAAGAGGCCTAGATGTCTGCACCGCAACAGAGACTGAACGATCTGTCGGAGCCTGGATGTCTGAGCCAGGGTTATATACTGCAGGGCTTGATTAGGAGATTAGGTGCAGGTGAGGAGAATCAGCAGCTGCAGAAGATCAGATGGGCAGGCAGGAGGAGGGAACCCAGAGTCCACACCCAGCAGCACAGAGGCAGGAGGAGGGAGCCAGAAGTCCCCGCCCAGCAACACAGAGACAGACAGTTGGGGGGTATTCCATCAAAGTCGCTAATGATAGTGGCATTTAAGTGATTAAACTTCGTTTGAATTAGCGTCAGCTTCCACCTCAGGCTGAAGTCGTTCCACAAACACATTTTAGCTGTGCCTCATCAGCGTTAACTTCAGCCAGGCTTATCAAGTCTTGCATTAGGCGCGCGCATGGAGTGCATGAGAAGCCTAGCATATGCGATTGTCGAAAACGTGATCATGTCGAAAAAAGACAAGAAAACTAGGGCTGATTTCTTCAACAGCGCGGAGCAAAAGCTCCTTGTGGAGCTTTACGAAGAGTACAGAAACGCAATTACCAGAAAAGGAAATACTGTTGCTATTGTCAAGGCAAGAGATATGGCGTGGCAGAAGATTGCCGACCGCTTAAATGCATAAGTTAACGTTTACATCAATGTTTAATGTCTTATGTTTAGACTGTGTTGATCATATATAGTATGTCCTGTCAGTAGCGGAGAGGAATTGCTACTGTCATTAACGTGGGAGACCTGGGTTTGAGGCTCAATACTTGCACAGTATTATTTAATAGAAATGAACTTCTGCAAGAAATTTTATTTGGTTTACAATTTTTTTTTTATATGTGTAGTGTACTTTGCACCAACTAATATGCCAAATTGTGTTATCTCTGCACAGGAGTGGTGTCAATGTTGAACGCATGGCTGTGCAGGTGTTACTCCAATCATATGGACAAGTGTTAATGTTAGGCCTAGCTGATGTTAAAAGTTCTGTAAATTATGATGAATAATTGTCGGCTAAATGGCATTACATCCCCACCTGCCTGAAAACTGCCACCATAATCCCTGTGCCCAAATCCTCTGCCATCACAGGGTTGAATGATTACCGGCCTGTGGCCCTGACACCGGTGATCATGAAATGTATGGAGAGACTGGTGTTACAGCATGTCAAGGCCCACATCCCACCTGGCTTTGATCAACCTCAGTTCGCCTACAGGTCCAACAGATCCACAGACAACGCCATCTCCATCGCCCTCCACACCGCTCTCAGCCACATTGAAAGCCCCAACACATATATCAGGATGCTGTTTGTTGACTTCAGCTCGGCATTTAACTCCATCAGCCCCAGCAGACTCATCAACAAACTGCAGACACTACAACTTGGAACGTCCCTCTGTCTGTGGATCAAGGACTTCCTGACTAACAGACCCCAACATGTCAGAATGGGTACCTCCACATCCTCCACCATCGTCCTCAATACTGGTGTTCCTCAGGGCTGTGTGCTGAGTCCAGTCTTGTACACACTGCACACTTATGACTGTGTCGCTACTCACGGCTCCAACACCCTTATCAAATTTGCGGATGATACAACCGTTGTGGGGCTCATCAACAACGGTTATGAGACACCATACAGGGAGGAGGTCCAAGCACTGGCGGCCTGGTGCAGTGACAACCACCTCATCCTCAACACCAAGAGGACAAAAGAAGTCATTATTGACTTCCGGAGGTCGAGGACCACACTGCACTCAGGCCTGAGCATCAATGGGGAGGAAGTGGAACGGGTCACCAGCTTTAAGTTTCTTGGCCTGCACATCTCGGAGGACCTGGGCAGGACTGTGAATACCACCCACATCATCAAAAAGGCCCAGCAGCGTCTCTTCTTTCTGAGAACACTGAGGAGGAACAAACTCCCTCAACCTCTGCTGAGAAACTTCTACCACTGCACAATAGAGAGTGTCCTCACCTATGGCTGTACGGTGTGGTACGCCAGCTGCACTGCATCTGAAAAGAAACAACTGCAGCGGGTCATCAAGATGGCTGAGTGGATCATCAGCTCCCCACTTCCACGCCTAGAGGAGATCTATTCCAGCCGTCTCCTCCGACGGGCCACAAAGATTCGGAATGACCCCGCCCACCCAGGACACTCTCTATTCACCAGCCTTCCCTCTGGCAGACTCAGAGTCATGAGAGCCCGCACCAACAGACTGAAAAACAGCTTCTTCCCCATGGCTGTGAAGAGACTGCTACAGGAACCATGACCCCCCCCCCCCAGTTTATTTTATGACAAGGACATTGTAGCTGCTATAAGAGAGCACCATACAAAATTTCACTGTATTTGTTACAGTGACAATAAAGCTTCTTCTTCTTCTTCAAATTACATTTCACATACAGTACAGGCCAAAAGTTTGGACACACCTTCTCATTCAATGTGTTTTCTTTATTTTCATAACTATTTACATTGTAGATTCTCACTGAAGGCATCAAAACTATGAATGAACACATGTGGAGTTATGTACTTAACAAAAAAAGGTGAAATAACTGAAAACATGTTTTATATTCTAGTTTCTTCAAAATAGCCACCCTTTGCTCTGATTACTGCTTTGCACACTCTTGGCATTCTCTCGATGAGCTTCAAGAGGTAGTCACCTGAAATGGTTTTCACTTCACAGGTGTGCCTTATCAGGGTTAATTAGTGGAATTTCTTGCTTTATCAATGGGGTTGGGACCATCAGTTGTGTTGTGCAGGAGTCAGGTTAATACACAGCCGACAGCCCTATTGGACAACTGTTAAAATTCATATTATGGCAAGAACCAATCAGCTAACTAAAGAAAAACGAGTGGCCATCATTACTTTAAGAAATGAAGGTCAGTCAGTCCAGAAAATTGCAAAAACTTTAAATGTGTCCCCAAGTGGAGTCGCAAAACCCATCAAGCGCTACAAAGAAACTGGCACACATGAGGACCGACCCAGGAAAGGAAGACCAAGAGTCACCTCTGCTTCTGAGGATAAGTTCATCCGAGTCACCAGCCTCAGAAATCGCAAGTTAACAGCAGCTCAGATCAGAGACCAGATGAATGCCACACAGAGTTCTAGCAGCAGACCCATCTCTAGAACAACTGTTAAGAGGAGACTGCGCGAATCAGGCCTTCATGGTCAAATAGCTGCTAGGAAACCACTGCTAAGGAGAGGCAACAAGCAGAAGAGATTTGTTTGGGCCAAGAAACACAAGGAATGGACATTAGACCAGTGGAAATCTGTGCTTTGGTCTGATGAGTCCAAATTTGAGATCTTTGGTTCCAACCGCCATGTCTTTGTGAGACGCAGAAAAGGTGAACGGATGGATTCCACATGCCTGGTTCCCACTGTGAAGCATGGAGGAGGAGGTGTGATGGTGTGGGGGTGTTTTGTTGGTGACACTGTTGGGGATTTATTCAAAATTGAAGGCACACTAAACCAGCATGGCTACCACAGCATCCAGCAGCGACATGCCATCCCATCCGGTTTGCGTTTAGTTGGATGATCATTTATTTTTCAACAGGACAATGACCCCAAACACACCTCCAGGCTGTGTAAGAGCTATTTGACCAAGAAGGAGAGTGATGGAGTGCTGCGGCAGATGACCTGGCCTCCACAGTCACCGGACCTGAACCCAATCGAGATGGTTTGGGGTGAGCTGGACCGCAGAGTGAAGGCAAAGGGGCTAACAAGTGCTAAACACCTCCGGGAACTCCTTCAGGACTGTTGGAAAACCATTTCAGGTGACTACCTCTTGAAGCTCATCGAGAGAATGCCAAGAGTGTGCAAAGCAGTAATCAGAGCAAAGGGTGGCTATTTTGAAGAAACTAGAATATAAAACATGTTTTCAGTTATTTCACCTTTTTTTGTTAAGTACATAACTCCACATGTGTTCATTCATAGTTTTGATGCCTTCAGTGAGAATCTACAATGTAAATAGTTATGAAAATAAAGAAAACACATTGAATGAGAAGGTGTGTCCAAACTTTTGGCCTGTACTGTACGTGTAATGTGTGACAAATGTAAGCTATAGGCTGTTGGTGAAAACATCAAAATAATTGCTGCAACAGAGTTTCCATAATTTGATGTAGTGAATGATGCCATAAAATGGATTAGAACCCAAGACGCCCGCATGACAATCAGAGGATGAGACCACTCTGCTACCGGTAATTTTGCTCATATGGAAGAAGAATTTTAATATTTCAAGATATCATCACGACAATGACACTTTTTTTTTAATTGTAATCCTTGGGAATTGGACGAAACTAACCAAGAATGTGTTGTGAATTCATTTTTGCCGAAGTTGTCAACTTTGTTTTCGGACAACACGGATAACCAAGCGAAAAGTGTGAGGAACTGTTTGTCTGAGACTCTGTTTACTACAGGTACATATTCTTTGTAACACCGATTCATTAAGCCTGATAGTTAACCTGCCACGGAGCAGGTTAGTTCAGGAGCATATGTTACCCCAGTAACTCAGCTGAGGTTCCTGATAGCGAACCATGGAACCGAACTCTCTCTAAAACTAGCGCGGCTTTTCGAAATAAGCCGGGATTTGCGGTTAGGTGGTTTGATGGAATACTCCCTTGGTGTTTCTCAATTGCAGAGGCAAGGGAGAGTCCTCCCTAGCATCCAGTGAACACACATTGGAACAGGCTAACAAGTGTCCCCAGAGGGGTATTCCATCAAACCAGCTAACCGCAAATCCCGGCTTATTTCGATAAGCCGCGCTAGTTTTAGAGAGAGTTTGGTTCCATCACTCTCGCTATCAGGAACCTCAGCTGAGTTACTGGGGTAACATATGCTCCTGAACTAACCTGCTCCGTGGCAGGTTAACTATCAGGCTTAATGAATCGGTGTTACAAAGAATATGTACCTGTAGTAAACAGAGTCTCAAACAAACAGTTCCTCACACTTTTCGAATGAATAAAAAAATGAATTCACCGCACACTTTTGGTTAGTTTCGTCGAATTCCCAAGGATTGAAAAAAAAAAAAAGTGTCGTTGTCATGATGATATCTTGAAATATTAAAATTCTTTTTCCATTTGAGCAAAATTGGCGGTAGCAGAGTGGTCCCGTCCCTCGGCTGTTATGCGGGCATCTGGGGTTCGAATTCATATTATGGCATCGTTCACTTCATCAAATTATGGAAACTCTGTTGCAGCAATTATTTTAATGTTTTCACCAACAGCGTATATCTTACATTTGTCACACATTACACGTATGTGAAATGTAATGCCATTTAGCCAACAATTATTCATCATAACGTTGTAGCCTACAGAACTTTTAACATCAGCTAGGCCTAATATTAACACTTGTCCATGTGATTGGAGTAACACCTGCGCAGCCATGTGTTTAACATTGTTGACACCACTCCTGTGCAGAGATAACAAAATCTGGCATATTAGTTGGTGCAAAGTACACTACACATTTAAAAAAAATTGTAAACCAAATAAAATTTCTTGCAGAAGTTAATTTCCATTAACTAATACTGTGCAGTTATTGAGCCTCAAACCCAGGTCTCCCACGTTAATGACGGTGGCAATTTCTCTCCGCTACTGACAGGACATACTGTATATGATCAACACAGTCTAAACATAAGACATTAAACATTGATGTAAAAGTTAACTTATGCATTTAAGCGGTCGGCAATCTTCTGCCACGCCATATCTCTTGCCTTGACAATAGCAACAGTATTTCCTTTTCTGGTAATTGCGTTTCTATACTCTTCGTAAAGCTCCACAAGGAGCTTTTGCTCCGCGCTGTTGAAGAAATCAGTCCTAGTTTTCTTGTCTTTTTTCGACATGATCGCATTTTCGACAGTCGCATATTCTGGGTTTCTCATGCACCCCCTGCGCGCGCCTAATGAAAGATTTGAGAAGCCTAGCTGAAGTTAATGCTGATAAAGCGCGGCTGAAATGTGTTAGTGGAACGGCTTCAGCCTGAGGTGGAAGCTGACTCTCACTACGTTTACACGTAGCCGGCTATTTTCATAAACGGACATTTCACCCTCTCCGTTTTTAAAAATAATTGTGTGCACACGTGTCCGTTTTCAGGAAACGCAGTCTACTCTCGTCGGACAGGTAATACAGGGTGCAGGCAACTTTTTTTTATGACACTGACAGGAGTGCGCACGTATTCTAATGCTTACGGTAAATGCATTGACACGGCTGAAGCTGACAGGGGGGAGCCTCTCGTGAAATGAATGTAATAAGAAAATAAAACAACTTTCCTGATATCAGTAGTCAAAGACACCTGTACTGTTGGACAGAGTACTTCTTGGACAACATGTACAAATAATATGAAGTACTTTCACTGTGTAAGTTGTTGCTGCAAAATTGCTGACCTCCGAGCACTCATCCATCTCTGCTCCTCAATATAATAGAACAGCTGTATTTGCAAATGCATACATACGAAGAGGGCTTGCACCAACATAAATGTGGCTGCTACTCTGAAGGCATCCCTGATCACCATAGCAACATGTAAACATAGGTCGCACTTTTGACGCGAGTGCAAGTTCTGTCGCATAACGTGACGTCTGCCGCCTGCGTTTTCTCTGTTTTGCTCAGTTTACATGCAAACGTGCAACTGGAGTTTGCCAAGATCTCCACTCTGGCCGGAGTTTTTAAAAAGCATCGTTTTCAGAGGCGAATTCTCTGTTTGCGTGTAAACGAAGGGTGCAAACGAAGGTTTATGTCTCCGTTTCTAAAAATACCCGTGTACGTGTAAACGGGGCATCTAATTCAAACGAGGCTTATCACTTAAACGCCGCTATCATTAGCGACTTTGATGGAATACCCCCCAGGTGTGCATCATTAGCCCTCTTGGGACTGACGGGGTTTCAGGGTACTGTGGGAATTTTGATACTCTCTAATGTTGCTGTACAGTTTGAACAAATATAAGTGGCATTTTCAGAGTCATGTGACTTTTAGGTAAAATATATTTCTGGGTTCTACTTAAAGAATAAAAAACAGGTCAGCTAAATGACATTTTTGTAAAAGGTGTTTTTAGAATTCCTCCACGATGTATGAAAATTGACCTTACCCATTTATGAAGGTAGATTTGTGTCTTTATTATTCAATCCAAAAAAAAGTTGCTTTAATCCCAAAAAATATTTTCAATTAAAAAAAAAGTTGCTTTAATCCCAAAAAATATTTTCAATAAAAAAAAAAACTTCACTTCAATGGAAAAAAAAAATTCAATCAAAGAAAAACAGTGTTTGAATGCAAAAAAAATTGAGACCCAAAAAATTGCATTTGAACACTTTTTTTCTTTAATTGAAATAGCCATTTTTGATTGAAGTGAGTTATTATTTGATTAAAAATAATGTTTTTGATTGAAGTCATATTTTTTGTATTTGGGCCATATTATGGGTAGGATATTTGTGTCTTTATTATTCAATCCCCAAAAATACCATTTCAATAAAAAAAAAAATTTTCAATTAAAAAAAACTTTGCTTCAAAAAAAAAAAAAAAAAAAATCAATCAAAGAAAAAAGTGTTTGAATGCAAAAAAATATTTGAGACCCAAAAAATTGCATTTGAACAGTTTTTTCTTTTGATTGAAGTGCAAAAAGTTTTGAAGTCGTTTTTTTTTATTGAATCATTTTGACACAAACATTCCGCTGTGGGCGGATGCTTCCCCATTGGTCAGACATGTTTGAGTGACAAGTGTCTACACCAATGACGTTTGACATAGGGATCTCTTTGTAGAACAAGCAAGTCGCCATTTGCAATGTACAGCTATGCGGTGAAAATCCCTTCTATGCATCCTATCGATGCGCACAAACTTTTCAAACGACAGCATTTCTTCTCCACAGACAACATTAGATGCCTTTTGAAATGTACACCGAGGGGTTTGTTTACTTCAACGATGTGGACATGTTTGTAAAAGGAGTAATAAAAGTCAGCTGCAGCAAGGACTAGCTCGAATCGTGGCAGCGGCAGCAAGCAGTGGGTCTTCCCGTGGCAGCATGGACCTGTCGCGGCTAATGCCGCTGTTTGAGGCCGTTGTCACGGATCTGCCGGTCCGGGGCAGCTGTCACAGACTTGCTGTGGCCAATGCCGGTGTCTGAGGTAACAGCCTCGGTCGCGAGTGTTTTTTCCCCTATAGGCCTACATTTAGTGATGCGATGTGCTGCCACAGACACGCACACACACGTATGTGACTGCGGTCAAGCCGGCTGTCTCTCATTTATATGAAGTCAAGCTAGCCGCTCCAACATTTCAAGTGCTCCTGTATTGCACACTCTATGGCAAATAGACGGAGGCGGTTGACAAAGACAGCGCTAGGATGCTACAGCGAGGACCAGCTTCCAGTTTTCAAAATAAAATGTGGGCTATTAAAGGCAATAAAAAGACGTGACAGTGTGAATCTGCACTGGTTTTGAGGCTACTGACAAAAAAATACAGGAGCACTTGAAATGTTGGAGCGGCTAGCTTGACTTCATATAAATGAGAGACAGCCGGCTTGACCGCAGTCACATACGTGTGTGTGCGTGTCTGTGGCAGCACATCGCATCACTAAATGTACTAAATGTATAGGGGAAAAAACACTTGCGACCGAGGCTGTTACCTCAGACACCGGCATTGGCCGTAGCAAGTCTGTGACAGCTGCCCCGGACCGGCAGATCCGTGACAACGGCCTCAAACAGCGGCATTAGCCGCGACAGGTCCATGCTGCCACGGGAAGACCCACTGCTTACTGCCGCTGCCACGATTCGAGCTAGTCCTTGCTGCAGCTGACTTTTATTACTCCTTTTACAAACATGTCCACATCGTTGAAGTAAACAAACCCCTCGGTGTACATTTCAAAAGGCATCTAATGTTGTCTGTGGAGAAGAAATGCTGTCGTTTGAAAAGTTTGTGCGCATCGATAGGATGCATAGAAGGGATTTTCACCGCATAGCTGTACATTGCAAATGGCGACTTGCTTGTTCTACAAAGAGATCCCTATGTCAAACGTCATTGGTGTAGACACTTGTCACTCAAACATGTCTGACCAATGGGGAAGCATCCGCCCACAGCGGAATGTTTGTGTCAAAATGATTCAATAAAAAAAAACGACTTCAAAACTTTTTGCACTTCAATCAAAAGAAAAAAGTGTTCAAATGCAATTTTTTGGGTCTCAAATATTTTTTTGCATTCAAACACTTTTTTCTTTGATTGATTTTTTTTTTTTTTATTGAAGCAAAGTTTTTTTTTAATTGAAAATATTTTTTATTGAAATGGTATTTTTTGGGATTGAATAATAAAGACACAAATATCCTACCCATAATATGGCCCAAATACAAAAAATATGACTTCAATCAAAAACATTATTTTTAATCAAATAATAACTCACTTCAATCAAAAATGGCTATTTCAATTGAAGAAAAAAAGTGTTCAAATGCAATTTTTTGGGTCTCAATTTTTTTTTTGCATTCAAACACTGTTTTTCTTTGATTGAATTTTTTTTTTCCATTGAAGTGAAGTTTTTTTTGATTGAAAATATTTTTTGGGATTAAAGCAACTTTTTTTTGATTGAATAATAAAGACACAAATCTACCTTCATACCCATTGTGCTGAATGTTTAGGTCAGTTGATGTGTTTCTGTAAAGTCTTATGAATGTATGAAGCATTAACACTTTAATCTGCTCAATTGATTTGGACAATTAAGTAGCTATCTATAAAATGTGTCCTGATGTTTTGCGAAGAGTTGGCAGTGGGAGGGTTAATCCTTCTTTTCATCGAATAAGCAAAACGTGCTGTTCACAGTTGGGGCCAGGTAAATCCCCCCCCCCCCCCCCCCCCCCACACACACATACATTCTCACCGACACATTCACACCCTAATCCCTTTCAGAGTGCAGTTAACCTCAACAGCTGAAAAAAGTCCTAAATCACCACAGCATCTACAGTATATATACACAGACTTACACACAGAATCACACTGTGATTCCAAATGGTTCTAGATTTTATGTGTGTACCACCAACAATGCAGTTACAGTAATATGAATAGCGGATCGCGTTTTCGACAATCGCATATTCTGGGCTTCTTATGTAATCCGTGCGCGCGCCTAATGGAAGATTTGATAAGCCTGGCTGAAGTTAACTCCGATGAGGCGCGGCTGAAATGTGGTAGTGGAACGGCTTCAGCCTGAGGTGGAAGCTGACGCTAATTCAAACGAGGCTTAATCACTTAATCACCCTTTAAGGTTCTCTGATAAAAATAAGACTCAAATATTATATATATCATCATATTTTATATCAAATATAAAATAAAACCCCATGCTAGAGTACCTCAAACCCCAATTTGTTCTTACCTAAAAAAAAAAACAAAAACTAAACAGCTTGCACTCAAAATCAACATAACTTTTCATTGACATTGTGTGAGCATTTACATCTATGTAATATGAACATAAACAGGCTAAATACACATTTTACAACTTCTTTGTTAAAATTCTAAGAATAAGGCGAGATGAACTTTGAACCAGAAGTGCTGTTTCTTACAACTCAGAGTAACATTACTTTAGACACAGTAATAGCCTCAGAGGTTTGAGGTCATTAACTGTGTATATGACTTAACTTGAGGTGACCCATTAGAACCATTGTGAAATCTGTTAACATCAATCACAGCTTAATAAGTTATGGGAATAATGTTGTGCACAGAAGTGCACAGTGTGTTTGTTATTGGCCTTGAACTAATTAGGCAAAATTGGCTTTATAAATTTTTGTCAAATTAGCTCAAAACTCAAAAATTGTTTTCTTAACTTGAAAAAAGTCAGGCTACAAGAGGTGAGTTTTTGTGTCAAGTGGACATAACGTTTTAATGTCATTTCACACATTTCACAATCTGGGGCATTTGTGTTGACTTAACATTTAAATTTTGTGTTATGGATGGACTGAGGTAAGTGCGGTGAATTGTGGTGGACTGACAGCGTAACGGTATACCTTTTATGGATGTATGCAAATATTTTATTTTACTAGTAATGTTGAAGCCTCAGGACTTTATACATTTTTTAAAAATTTTGTTAAGATATTTGTGGCCGAGTTGTTCAAGTGGCATACTGAGTGTTTTTCTTATATTAAATTTTATAATTATCATTCAATACACAATGCACATAACTGTACACACTTCTTATGTTTTTTCTTATTCTTGTCGTTATTCTTTTGATGCATATAGGCCTATTGTATTAACCAGTATAGCATAATACATATTTAAATTTCTGAATCTAACACTAGTTTATACAGTGTAATGTGTTATCCTTAATGTCTTAAGTACTAGTGTTAACATTGTTGCATAATGCATATTTTTATTTCGATGAATTTTATTTTATCACTAATATATAGGCTACTTCTATTTCAATATTTGTTTTAGGCATCTGGAAAATGCACAGTGGAAATTCATCTGGTTTGAATTTGGGTTTTTAAAGTTAAATCTCTGCTGGGTTTTTAAATGGACTTGCCATCATACAGGCTCACGTTTGTTGTGACCAAGTCAAGCACTCTTGCTAAAGGAAATTTTAGAAACGTTTCACAGACGGTCCATGATGTACGAGCCTACAGGAAGCTCGTGAAGGCATCATAGATGCACCTGCGTCTGAAGGACTCTTGTTTAGAGTCGCGCTCTGATTGGCCCGCTGTTAGTAGAGGCGGGAGCACTCCGCAGAGCCTAGCGGCCGATTAGACAATACACCTGGCTGTCAACGTAAGTGTGCCTACCTGTCACTTCCTGCTGTTGGTATTTATTCATTTTCACTTCTTTTTATGACTAGAGATCATTTGGCAAATTAAAGCCATGCTTGTATGATTTCGTCTAATGTGTCCCGCACTGTTTGTGGATCCCGCGGATCAGACGTTACGACCTTGGCTTCATGTTCGACTCAAAGGAGGACCTTGGACACTACTGGGAAAACACCGCTTGGGTTTAATCATCTACCGCGGCTTGACTCGTTTTAATATGGACTCGCGCTGTCGTTTTCATTAACACAGCCGCAGGAGCCGCAGCAGCCGCAGGAGCAGGAGGAGGAGGAGGAGGAGGAGGAGCAGCAGCAGCAGCAGCAGCAGCAGCAGCAACAGCAGCAGCAGCAAGGACTCTGCCTGGTGGAAAGGTAGGCACCGCACCGCAAAGGCGTTAGCCTGCTTTAGCTCTGCAGCGCTGATACACAGCAGCAGCAGCAGGCCTGACTGGGGGATTCTTATGGGCTTTAAACATCATGTCGGACGTAGCTGCTGTTCTGACAGGACACTGTATGTAGAATGATAGGCTACACCATGTTTGATGGACATGGCTGCTGTGTTTTCGCATGTTGTTGCGGCGCGCAGATGTATGTCTGTCTGCGACACTTGACTCGGCTGTCAAAACGTGTGTGTGTGTGTGTGTGTGTGTGTGTGTGTGTGTGTGTGTGGTGTAGGGCCGGCTCTAGCATCTATTGGGCCACAAGCAGAATATGACCCTCCCACCCTCCACCCAGTCCCTCACGAAAACCCTTAGTGTCACATAGAAACATGTAAAGGACAACTGTTCAGTGTTGCCTCTCTGAAAGGTCAAAGACTGTGCGCAATGTAAATGCTTTTTTCCTGGCATTTGTAGATCTTTAGTTCAACCTAGAGACTAGCAGAAAATACCACAGTATGATAAAATTGGTATCAGGCTTCACATCAGAATGCAGGTCAACAGTCTATAGAGGTCTGTATTATTACAGCAATGGACTAATCATACTTTAAAATTGATAACTGACCTATCCCAGCCCTGAAACTAAATGATTGACAGTATGGTGTTTGCCGCTTTACTGCGACTACCCCCTCTTTTGATTATGAACTCACAATGGAGATTTAAGATTTCAAAATCTGTGGTCTTTGTATAATGCCACAGTGGATCTGTGCATCTGTTATTTTTTCTTATTTAATTAAATAACTGGGCTGAATCCAGAGACTGCTATGTAAGCTGTCTTACCCTCCTGCTGATGTAAACTCATGAATGTCACACAGGCCCTGTCCTAAACCTCACCACCTCACTGTGGCTCAGAGGTAGAACGGGTTGTCTGCCACTCGGAAGATCAGCAGTTCGATCCCCGGCTCCTCCAGTCTGCATGTCAAAGTATGCATGTCACAGTATCCTACTGAACCTCAATTGCTCCGGATTGCTCCTCCATCGGTGTGAGTGTGTTAAAAACTGAGTAGCAGATGGCACCTTGTATGGTAGTGTGTGAATGGGTGACTGTGACTGGTAGTGTAAAAAGCACTTTGCATGGTTGGTGGACTAGAAAGGTGCTATACAAGTGCAGGTCCATTTACCATTACCATTTACACACAGTGTCACTGTAGTAGCTGTGGGTTGGTGGGTTTTCCTATTTGAAAAAGGGAAAAAAAGGGAAGGTATAAATAAACAGGCACTCTGTGGGCGATACTTTCTGTTTCCTGCCACAAGCAGGAAGCATCTGTCACCATGGATACTGATGGGTGCATTACTGTCTTTGCTGTAACTGTAAGCATCCTCCATCACAAAAAACACATTATTTCAGCGCGCAATTACCATGTACTGTGAAACAGAGAGTAGGCTTAATTTTTGTACAGAACATGGCTGCATGTTTGTACAAAAGACAAAAAAATTGTATAAAGTGATGTTTTTTTTTTCATTTTACATCTTGTTATGTAGTTTTATCTGAGCACACCATCAAAGGCCAGTGTGAGGATAGTAAGCAAAAATGTATGCGTATGATCAAAATGATATGTGTAGGATTGAGATCGAACTCACATTTCTGTGTTATTTCTTCTATCATCTAGCACATGGACCTCCATTTAGGGGGAGTAAAGTCTGCATACACATGATACACTCATATAAGTGTTTTCACTTATTGAACTTAAATATTACAAACTGCTTTTGATCGACATCTAATTACCCCACTCGTTTTGTTGAACCTGTTAGTGTAGGACTAAGTACACCTTTTTTATTCTTTGGGGCAAACATGTTACATGGTTTGTGGTCATTTTATTAATTTCACTCAAAGGAATAGTTTGGATTTTTGAAAGTGGGGCTGTATGAGTTAATAATCCATAGTCAGTATATTGCATACAGTAGATGGCAGTTGGCACGCTTCCTGTATGGAGAAGCAGATGGGACTAGCACCACAGAAGCTCAATAATGTAATGCTTTGGATGTGGGTTTTCAACAAATGATGTTTTGCCCACTTAAAACAAGGCCTACCTAAAAAATCTATATCAGTCTAAGTGGATTCTATATTCTGAATATTTTCATCTCATGCTCAGACAGCCCTCCTCTTTGACGCTACATTTTCTCAACCATATAACATCCATATTCCTACACAAAAGCCCTACTGTGCCGTGCACTGTATTACGCTGCAGCTCAACTGTTCAGGTCAGGAAGTGCTGTTGCATGATCAACCTGTTCAAACAAAAATAGAAAACAGCTGTAGCTAGTTAAACTGAATGTAGACATCAACACTCCACTTGCAGGACTGAGACTGCTGGAGGGACTGTTGGAGTTTGCCCATCCAGTCTGTATATGCTTTGTGGGCTTAGAGAAGGCTTACGGCCTTGTCGAGTTTTGGGGGGGGTACTGCGGGAATAAGGGATACTAGGCACGCTGCTACAAGCCATCTGGCCCTTGTATAACCACAGTGAGAGCTGTGTCCACATACTTGGCACAAATAATGCTTAATACCTACAAACTGGTTGTTTGGTAAGTGGTATCCTATGTCCTGTGATTCAGAGAGTTTCTAAAGTTGTGTTGTAAAAAAGTCCCACCCATGGCAGCAGCAGCTTTCTCGGTATATGAGCATTTATTTACAGGTCACACATTTACCTTCTGTTGTTTCTGGGCCTCCACTGTCTACAGAAGTTTCCTCCCTCTCTCTCTCTTTCAATGTGTTCAGTCTCCCTCAGCAAAAGTTCTTTGTCTCTATACTTTGGTTCACAAAGGTATCCTTTCTGTCTCTACTGTGACCTGCATTTTGTTGTCGCTGTCATAATCACACCATTTTTTTTTTAATTTTCTTGGATTAGTTTTCTCTTCCATGAGTTGCTTGATTTATTACCTTGGTAAACATTTTCATAATGAGTTTAAGGGATCCATTGCTAGTTTGAAGTCTTTTTTAATACAACATGATGTTCACAGGCATGTGCTGTGAGGGGTGGCAAACCTTTGATTGATAAGTCACATCCACAGTGATCTTAGGATAGAGACATAGCAATCAGTATATCAGACACCGTGTATGTATCGAGCTCATGTTTGGCGTCTGTGTTTTCTTCTTCAGACTTTGACCCTCTGACAAGTAATGGGCGATATGGCCTTAAAATAATATCATGGTATTTCAGGGTGTTTTTGCAATAATGATATTCTTGATGATATGACAAATATGTAAAAAAAAAAAGTATTATTAATTTCAGAACATAGAATAGCAACTAAATAAGTGATATAGTTTTACATGTCAACCTAACAGTTTGCCTTTAGATATTCAGTAAAAACTAAACAAAAATGATCTGTCATTTGTTTGGTTTGTAACAAGAGTAACTCAGAGTGAGATTGAGATTCTGTATACAATATTAATAGTACAGCTAAATAAAATCTACCACAAATTACACATTGAAACAGTTCCCAAATACAAAAATGTACCCCGGGATCTATATGTATATAAATCAACATGCCATTTCCCTCTCTTTTAGCAAAATCCTAAATGATTGAGTTTTTTTTCCTCCCCCTGGACCTTTATGCCATTTCTACTCTAATCATCACGCTGTTGCCTGTGACAGGCTGGTATGCAACAACAACTATTGCACACTCACATACATGTAGTTTTTTTGTTGAGCTGCGAGTGTCATGTAGGTTTACATTACCAAAGGTTTATGACAAAATCACTCGACGACACTGACTCCTGTGTGTGCATGGTGAGAGAGGAGAAGGAAAGATGCTGTGCTGCTGCACAGGGGCTGCTGAACGAGTTCCCTCTGAGTGGTAAGTCGCTAAAAGAGTCTGAGAAATCTGGGGCTGTTTATAAAACATTCAGGACTCCACAGTTTATTCCGCACTACTGAAGCTGCTCCCTTTTATTGGAACACCCGCGGATTCAGTAATAATTTCGCATTCAGCCATGCTTGTTATTGCAGTGAGTAACAGTGTGATGTCAATATGTCAACAAGTCAAAATACTGCGAGTATCACGAGATGAATTTTTCATATCATATTAAAAATTATACAGCTATTATCATGAATGAAATGATATGGCACACCCCCACCTCTGACAGTGTGTTTTCAGTTTAATAAAAGTTATTTTGTTGCCTGAAAATGTCTGATCAACAATTATTTGTACTGTCACACTCTGAGGAGTCAGCTGTTCATTTTTTTGCAGCAAGTACATTTTGTTTTGAGTCTGATTTTTGCTAGCCTAGGTTAGCATTCCAGTTAATGTTAATTATGAATGCACCTTGCTAACTAAGCTAGCATTAGCATTATATTAAGTTAAGTTAATAAAATGGTCAATGAGGGCGTCATGATAGTTCAGGTTAAGTTAAGTGCGCATGCGCCAACCGTGCGTGCAGTCTGTTGCAGTCGCTGCTGCTTGTTTTCTTAGTTTTCAACTTTTTTTTGCTTTATACATTACTACCTGTATTTTGTATTTTTATGACTGATATTCTGAAGCTGCGCCCTCTCCAAACATGTTTATTGAGAGAGTTCTGGTCTGTCTCTTCACTCTGAAATTACTATTTTCATTCAGACCCGGCACCACTGTGCAACAACTTCATGGCTGCATCGTTTACTCCAGAGATCCGCTGATCGTGCTGAGGCCGGCCGACTTGGTGGCCAGAACATCGGCGATCCCGTCTGAAATTTGGAGGAAAACATACAGAGGATGCAGGGGAGGATTGAAACAGCAGAGGAAAAGAGCAAGGTTGCGACAACGGAGGCTTATGGAGAAGAGGATATATAAGCCGGGTCTCCTCTCTCTCATCATGGGCAACATGAGGTCACTGGCAAATAAAATGGATGAGCTAACAGCAGTCGAGGGAGTACTGGGAGTGTAGTCTGATGTGTTTTACAGAGACATGGCTACACAAGGACATACCCGACGACAACGTCTCCATCAGCGGCTTTCAGACTGTTCGGGCCGACCGGGACTAAGTGCAAAGGAGGGGGGCTTGCCGTGCTAGTCACCAACCGATGTGCAGTCCTGCCCACATTACTATTAAGGAACAAGTCTGTCGCCTGGATATTGAACTGTTTGCTGTTGGACTCAGGCCGTATTATTTGCCCAGGGAGTTTTCACATGCCAATACAGTGACCATGTACATCCCCCCTCCGCCAACCCGACGTTGGCATGTGCATCTCAACCCCTGCTATGTACCTCTAGTTGGGAGCCAGCCTGCCACCATGAGGACAGTACGGAGATGGTCAGAGGAGGCTTATGAGACACTGCAAGGCTGTTTTGAGGTGACAGACTGGCAGGCACTCTGTGAACCGCATGGGGAGGACATTGATGGGCTCACAGAGTGTATTACGGACTATATCAGTTTCTGTGTGGACGCCACTGTACCAGCCAGTACCGTCCATTGTTATCCAAATAACAAACCATGGGTAACAAAGGACATCAAAGCCATCCTTAATGCGAAGAAGAGGGCCCTCAGAGCTGGTAACAGGGAGGAGGTGAGAACAATACAGGTGGAACTGAAGGTGAAGATAAAGGAGGCTATGGAGAGGTACAGGAGGAAGCTGGAGTGGAAACTCCAGCAGAACAACATGAGGGAGGTCTGGAGTGGATTGAGGACCATCACTGGCTTTAGGACCAACGCCAATAGAGGAGTTGAAGGCAGCGTGGACAGGGCCAATGAACTGAACCTGTTTTTTAACAGATTTGACACTGCTGGTTCCTGTGCCAAAGACGCCGTGTCCCAGTGGCTCCAAGGACTACAGACCTGTGGCATTGACCTCCCACATCATGAAGACCCTCTGGCCCATGGTCAAGCCACTCTTGGACCCCCTCCAGTTCGCCTACCAGCCCCAACTTGGAGTGGAGGATGCCATCATCTACCTGCTCAACTGCATCTACGCCCAACTGGACAAGCCAGCAAGCACTGTGAGAGTCATGTTTTTTGACTTCTCCAGTGCGTTCAGCACCATCCGTCCAGCTCTACTGGGTGACAAGGTGACAGCAATGCAGGTGAATGCTCCTCTGGTGTCCTGGATTGTAGACTCCTCGACTGGCAGACCACAGTATGTGCGCTTGCAACACTGTGTCAGACAGAGTGGTCAGCAATACCGGGGCCCTGCAGGGGACTGTCCTCTCTCCCTTCCTCTTCACCCTCTACACCATGGACTTCAGCTATTGCACTGAGACCTGCCATCTTCAGAAGTTTTCTGATGACTCTGCCATAGTTAGATGTATCAGCAAGGGTCATGAGGATGAGTATAGGGCTGCTGTGGATAACTTTGTCGCATGGTGTGAGCAGAACCATCTGCAGCTCAATGTGGCAAAGACAAAGGAACTGGTTGTGGATCTGAAGAGGACCAAGACACCGGTGACCCCGATTTCCATCCAGGGGGTGAGTGTGCACATTGTAGAGGACTATAGGTACCTGGGGGTCCACATTGACAATAAACTGGACTGGGCTAAGAACACTGACGCTCTCTATAGGAAGGGCCAGAGCCGTCTCTATTTTCTGAGGCGACTGAGGTCCTTCAACATCTGCCGGACTATGCTCAAGATTTTCTTTGAGTCTGTGGTGGCCAGTGCTATCCTCTAAGCTGTTGTGTACTGGGGCAGCAGGCTGAGGGTAGCGGACGCCAACAGACTCACTAAACTGATCCGCAAGGCCAGTGACGTTGTGGGAATGGCATGTGACTCTCTGATGGTGGTGTCAGAGAGGAGGATGCTGTCTAAGCTGCGAACTATCTTGGACAATGTCTCACACCCACTCCACCATGTGCTGGTCGGGCACAAGAGTGCTTTCAGTGGGAGACTCATACCACCGAAATGCACCACTGAGCGCCACAGGAAATCATTCCTGCCTTTGGCCATAAAACTGTACAACTCCTCCCTCTGAGTTGCTGGACTGTTTCACCACTGCCAGCAGCTCAAAAATAAATTATTACATATTGTAAAGACAATGTACATAATCCTTTGTTTTTCTTATTCCATCTGTATCTAGGGTTCCTGTGTATATTTTGTAAATGATGTTTAGGTTACTACATATATTTTTATATTTGCACTATATCTTCTTTCTACACTTGTTTTGCACTGTATCTTCTTTCTACACTTATAAGGAGCACCTGTAACACAACAATTTCCCCTTGGGGATCAATAAAGTATTTCTGATTCTGACTCTGAAGTTAACATAACCCTTAGGTAACTTAAACGTGGTTATAGCATTAATCAATCAATAATTTTTTTGTCACATGGAATCATAACAGGTACAACTAAAGTGAAATGCAATGCTGTCAGCTTCCTCAATTTGTGCATTTTAATTTAGTCCTTTTTGCTTCTTCTATCATTGTAGGCTGCTGCTTTATAATTGTAATTTCTATGTTGTCATCTTACAGTTGTGATTAAGTAACATTAGTAGGAGTTTGTTCACTTATTACTGTTAGATTATACATGATAATGTCATTCCTCAACTGAAGCAGACATTCATGCACCTGTCTTGACAAGCTGGTATATGTACATGATTTAGTATGATCCAGCTAGTCTGAACCAAAGTGTTTGTCTTTTACTTTAACTGGAAAGGTGTCCACTCTGTCAAAACTAAATGACAGGTGCCAACAGAAGGAAGACCTCATGTCCAGAGCTGTGTGTTTGGGGCTAGTCATTTAGACTTTGGAGAAAGACATCACCTACACAAATTCCCAGGTCTCAAATGGGTTGTGATGATGATGCCAGAAAACCACTTCAAGTTCAGCTGCCTCAGATAAAGGCAGAGCATCTTTGAAGCAGTTTGTTAATAATTCTCTGTCCTTAATGTTCAGAGGTTTAATTTCTTACCTTTGACTTAATTTGTGCTGTTGTTAGAAAGGTGATGGTAGATGTGTACTGATGTTGCCACTTTAGATGTATGTATTAGGCATACAAACTCTGTCATGTATATTAGGGATGCGCAATATTGCTTTTTTTGCCGATATCCGCTATGTCAAGATGTGACAACTCATTTAGGCCATAACCAATACCAGTATCGATTTATCAATTTTTTCCCCCACCCAAGTTTAGTGTTCATCAAGTCTTTATTGTCGTGAAATTAACATCATATTATACATGCATACTATTATCATGATGGCCCACCAGCAGATGGAGACATGAAATACAATGCTTTTCAATATATGTAATGTTCATTTATTGTGCAAAATGAGAAAAAGCATGTTGGCCGGTTTCAATAGTTCATGTTAAAGCCGATATCCACCGATACAGATGAGGTGCTGATATTTGTATACTGAAGATTTGACAGTTAGATTTCAAAGTAGTTAGGTTTAGTAATTGATATTGCACTGCCTTGTATGATTCTTTTTTTGATGGAGATGTCCAAATTGTCTGTGTAGTAGGTTGCAGAATACACCTCATTGGTGCTTTCAGCGGTCACCTATGTAGGTAACCGTGGCTTTCGACCAGGAGCAGATGTCGCCAGGTGGTGCCCAACCTTCACTGAGTGTTTTGACCCCAACCACAACACTCTCCGGTTGGTGGGTTGGCAGTGGTGGCCAAATCACTGCCCATCCGCTCCTGGCTTCCAGCTTTTCTCCTCTCTCTTGCCCCAAATCCAACAAGAGGCTCATTCAGCCTCCTCCCCCATCCTTTGAGCAGCCTGTTTCTTGCTCTTCTCGTCGAGGGCCAGAGCTGATAGCAACTGCCACAATGATTTGGCGGGGAAGCCTCTGCACCCGGGAACAGCCATGCCTGCCATCCTCTGTCTTTGCACTCTTGGATCAGAGGCTGGTATTTCAAGGCCTTCCTCTCATAGGCCTCCTCGGCGCCCTCCTCCCATGGCACCGTCAGCTCATTGAGGATGATCTTATGGTCTTTATCTAACCACAACACAATGTCTGGGCGAAGAGCTGTGTGTACCACCTCTGGGAACCGCAGTTCCCTTCCCATGTCGATCCTCATCTCCCAGGAGCTGGCAGCTTGCAATAAGTCGGACTTTGTTGTTTTCCTTGTTGGGACAGGCCTGGCTCCCTCCTTGATGAAGGTGATAGACTTCCATCCTTCAGTGCTGGCCTGCCTGTTCTTGCACCTCTCCTGCTCTAATGTATCAGCAAGGGACAGGAGCACCTTATCGTGGCGCCATCTGTATCGGCCTTGGGTGAGAGCTGTTTTGCACCCAGTCAGTACATGAGCCAGTGTCCCCTTTTTGCCACAGAGACTGCAGTGTGGGTCCTCCTTCAGTCCCCATGTGTATAGATGTGACGATGAAGGGAGGGTGTCGTACACAGAACGCAGGAGGAAAGAGATGCGGTACGGCTCCAGTCTCCACAACTTTGCCCATGTGATCTTGCGCCAATCCCCAGCTTATGCACGTTAGTTTTATTCATAACCACAGTTATAGTAATTGAAAGGTGTTTCATGTGCCTCTGTAATTTGTGAGTTTTCTGTCATATTGAATTGTAAATAAACCCACAGTGATTCAACAGTATTGAGTGCATTTTCCATTCACTACACAACACTGTTATGTGTTTTTTACACATTTACCATATGCCTTGTAATGAACAGGACACATTGGTGAATTAGTGTTTTCAGTTTCATTTAAATTGATAAATACAAGACAGACATGGGGCGGCTGTGGTTCAGAGGTAGAGCAGGTCGTCCACTAATTGGAAGATCATTGGTTTGATCCCCAGTTCCTCCAGCCTTTACAGATGCAGCCACTTCAAATTTCCTAAGCCATCTGAAAGACAGCCGGAAGCCAGCCAGCAGTTTTCAGCCAGTTTCCAGCCAGTTTCCAGCAAAATACCCCCCCCCCACCTTTCTGGGCGTGTGCCTGGATTCCACTGTAACATGCCCATTTATTCAATTACAAGGTGTCACCATTAGATGGTGCTTCCCTCACAGAAACACAAAAACTAAAGATTAAGAGGTGCTAGTACTTTCCCTGGTAGTATTTCATTTCTATGCTACATTACTAATCTACTCCACTCTCTCAGATGCAAATATTACACTTTTGTTGCACTCTTTTTATTTTAAAGATTTAGTTTGGCATATAAGTAACAGTACTTTTGTACAATAATAAATTATATAAATTTGTTGCTAGGTTATATTATTATAGGTTACAATAAGCCACCCAGCAGTATTTGAGTTATTAAAATGACCACCTTTATCTGCTGCAGCATTGCTGCGGCGCGGGGGGGGGTGTTCATGGTTATGCTAATGATGTGTGGAGGCTACCTCACCGTCAAAGATAAACAGTACCACTTTATTTCACGTGTGCTCCCTTTGAGTCAGTAAGTTATGGGAAACTTTATCAACTTTGTGAATGTTGCCTGTGACAAAGTCATTATTAATATTAAGAATTTACAAATACGGTAAACATGACATCATCGGGAAGGAAATCCCTTGGGCACACCCTTACAAGCCATGGGCTTCAAATGAAGCGGAGAAATGAGAGGATGCATGTTTTATACTTTGTATTCGAGCAGGATCAAAAATAGTGATTTGAATGGATTTAAATTTATGTTCGTAGGGTCTTTAACGTGAGTATCTCCATTCACGTTGTTTACAAAAGGCTACAAATAAAGAAAAAAAACATGAGGAAATTACAACACTTAGAATTGCACAACTTGTATCAGTATACATATCAATATATATGAAGAACTGTAAAAGGTCACTATTGTGAGGTAGACAGTGACGATGTGTTGTTGAATGTTTGCAACAAAAGTGGGGGCTGGAAATCGTATTCAAATGGAACACTACCCATTCAGAGGGAGCAAAAAGGTTCATTGTAATGCTTATGATGTGTTTTAGCTCTCTCACCTCCCAAGATAAACAAGACCACATTATGTCGCGTGCAGTGAAAGTACCACGCTCCTCTTCATTAGCTTGGGGAAACTTTATCTACTTTCTGCCCGAGACAAATTCTTAATTAACTAAATCAGAATTTGCTACAAACACACTTAATAAATAGTAATTGACAGTTTATCACAAATTCCTCTTGTATCACATCTCCCCTTTGTCTAAACATTGAGTAAGTCTGTCTCTGTCTGTTTAAATTAATTTTGTTAGTTTATAATATAAAGAATTGTAAAATGTCACTTTTCTGGGGCTGTTCAGACAAGAGCGGTGAGGCGCACAATAAATGCACTTATTGTTATGATCTTTGTGACATTGTTTTTTCTTCCAATTATGTCATGTAACAGATCATTTCTTAAAATAAAAAACATAAACGCAAGAATATTTTCGTATTTCCTTTATTCAAACACAGTGTGAACCAGACGACAATGGCATGTTTTTATTCAGCCAAATTTTCACTATCCACTCTGCCCTCCTCTGCTCTCCACAACCAGTCTTATTACTTTGTTAAGGCCCGTAATAAGTCGATTGTAGATACCTTGGCTCAGTCTCGTCTCCCAGAAGATCTCTATGGCTCTGACAAGCTCCTCCTTTGTGCCTGGCTTAGCGTCCTTGTGGATGAAGTCTTCCATCATGTGCCAAACAAGCTTGATGGGATTCAGATCTGGTGACTCTGGCGGAGTTTTCACCCAGTTGATTCCCATCGACGCAATAGCGGCAGCAGCGGCGGTATGCTTAGAATCATTGTCCTGGAAGAAGCGATGATCCGGCCCAAAATGTCCTCTGGTGTATGGTGCTGCAATGTCTTTGATGATGCTGTTCTCAAAATAGTGTCTGTCCATGCTTCCCTCAAAGATGACCTTAGGGCCTGGTCCATGACGTGAAATCATCCCCCAGACATGGAGCTTTAAGGGATGTTTGGGTGTAGGTTTGGCGATGAAGTGATCCTTTCTCTTGGAACTAAGCCTAGCATAGTGTTGCAGAGCTACTGTTGTTTTATCCATAAACAGCACATCATCCTACCTTTCCCCAGGCTCCATCCACTGCAGTGCTGGTCTAAGCCTTGCTTCTTTGTTGCGATCTTTTATCATTGGAGAGAAGCGAGTCTTTCCATACATCCAACCAAGGTTTCGGCAGGCTCTGCGTATGGCAGTCAGGCTCAGTGAAACACCAAAATCGGCATCAGTTTTCCACTTTAAATCTTGGGCAGTCATCTCATCATTAGCCTTTGTCTCTGCATCAATCACAGCCAGGATATTACTGTGGGAGTCAAGAGAAGAATCATTAATAAATCATCTTTTTTTAATGTACAAACAGGAATGCATTTTATAATTTGCGCCACGGAATAGAATGTTAATCCTTCACTACTATACTTACTTGTGCAGTTTAATTGGATGTGAGTGGCCAGGCTGTCTCTCCTTGAAGTGATATCGCAATGTTCTCTGAGTAACTTTGATGCCCATGTCAGGCTCAGCAGCATGGACCGCAGACAGCACTGGGGCAACAGCGTGATGCCGGTCCTACTGCCAAACGCAGACTCTTTCAGTCTGAATCCTCATGCACGGAAAATGACACATCTTCCGTGTCTGTCACCCCAGCCTGCTCCAGCGGCGCCTGCTCCAGCTTCACGCCATCACCTTACTGTTATATAACTATAATGTTAATAAAACATTAACAGTGACCTTATCTTGTCTGTTCGATTTTGTTTGGAGGGGTATAAAACAACTGTCAATAACAATACAATACAATCTTGCCAACTACGGCTATGGTTGTTGGGCGGTGAGGAGCCCAAACCCATCATTAGCTAATTCATGTGTGTGTGGAAAATTTTCAAGACACTGCAGTTTTCTTAAAGGCCAAAATGCACTAAAAAGGGTGATCTAACAGCACCATAAATTAAATATATAGAGAAGGAGAAATGAGAGGATGCATGTTTTATACTTTGTATTCAAGCAGGATCAAAAACAGTGATTTGAATGGGTTTCAATCTGAATATTTATGTGCGTAGGGTCTTTAATCTGAGTATCTCCATTCACGCTGTTTACAAAAGGCTATGAATAAAAAAAACATGAGAAAATAACAACACTCAGAATAGCACAACCTGTATCAATATACATATATGAAGAACTGTAAAAGGTCACTATTGTGAGGTAGTTCGGATATTGACAGTGACGTGCTGTTGAATGTTTGCAACAAAAGTGGGGGCTGGGAATCCTATTCAGATGGCACACTGCCCATTCAGAGGGAATGAAAAGGTTCATCGTAATGCTAATGATGTGTTTGAGCTGAGGAGTCATTTTCACACTATGTAAAACAGCTGAATGGGCAACGCTCTACATGAACGCCATATGAGATTGCTTTGAAACGGCCATTGTTTACACAAGACATCTTGTTCAGTTTATCTTTGAGTGATCGGTGACTTTATTGAGTATTGAGAAACGCTGCGGCGCACACTATGTCAGCCTTCTGCTGAAGTCGCAGCAGCAGCCTGTGAACCGAACAGAGTGAAACTGTCTCAGCTTGATATCATGACTTTGCAAGCACCAAATGACTCGCTTTAATGAATTCCGTTAGATTATAATATAAAGAATTGTAAAATATCATTTTCATGAATCTGTTTAGACAGACAGCAGCGGATCAATGAGGTGAAGCCGTACTGTGTGCTGTGTGCAGAGCGCTGTACAGTCTGAACGTTAATAATTAAAAAAGAAAAGATATATGTAATTATTTCGTATATTCACACGCTGTTTTTATCTAACGAAAGATTCTGCTTCAGTCCATATTTGTTGACAACATTTTCGCTGATGTAGCATGTGCACACTAATTTTAGTACCTTATGGGTGCTATTATACACAAAGCAATACAATATTAATTAATAGGCTAGTTCAGAAGATCTTTGTTCGACTCTAGGAGTGGAGGGAGGAAGAGACTGAGACAGAACTTGCGTTTTAAATGGTACCATATATTTGAAAATATATATAACAAACACAAAACGGAATCAATGGCCATTCACACATAAAACACAGAAAAGCAATTTCAAGTTAAAAAAACTTCACATTCAATAAATTCAATATGTTCAAAGAATGCAATAAATCAAATGAATGCAATAAGCTCAGTAAATCCAATAAGTTCAAGATTTCAATGAGCTCAATAAGTTCAATGAGTTCAGTCAGTTCAAATAAATTTATAACTTCAATGAGCTCAAAAAGTCCAGGTTTTCCCACAACGCAAAGGGTGCAAACACGATGGCTTGAAGCGGCTTGAGTGTCCAGAGGGGTATTGTCCGAGGTGTGGGAAGGGAATGTGTGAGTGTGCGAGTGAGTGACAGGCTGCTCAAGGGTACGAGTTGCAGGGGGCATATAATAGAAAAAAAGAAGTGGCTGCAAAGAAGAGCCTCCTACCAGCCCGACCAGAGCAGGAGGATCGGTTCCCTGGAAGTGAGTAGTGTAGCAGGTGGCTAGCAGGCTCACTGCTCAAGGTGCATGGATTCAGTTTCTAGTTTCCTAGCTGACCTGAACAAAGAGGAACAGGACCAGTGTCAGTTCTCTGTTTACACAAATTATATATATCTCCTCACAAATCAAACAATCGATAAATAAACAAACAATAAATAATGCAGGTCGCATAATAAATAAATGCGTACAAAGTTATTCATTTTATCGGTTCAAATATTAAAAAACAGTGTATAATATTAATGCACCTCATCACTGGAGTAACATCAGCACTAGGTTTAACTTTAAAGTGCATTGAAGTGCATGGAAATGCATTCAAACAATGGCTGCAGACAATCATTAGGCTTTTCCTTTTAAAGTGCTTTAAATGACAAAACATGACAATGATCAACAGTAAACATCTTAATAGTGACTCGATATAGTTTGCACTTCATGGAGAAAACGGGCGTAAATGACCATGCCAACCACTCCATCTAATATAATGGAAACGGCTAAGCTAGGCTAACCTAATAGTATGAATGTAGTGCAAAGCTAACTGTTAGCGCGACTCACCAGTTCCGCAGTTTAAAACAGATATAATTGCTTCATCTCTGGCGCTGGTAGTCGGCTCCTATAATTCGACATTAGTTTAATTAGTTACCAAAGTTTCAGCCCTTGACGCAGCGTACCTGCAGCGATTGTCTTTCTCAGCGTGTCCCACGCGCATCACCCGACTGTCTCCCTGTAACACTGTTTTAAAGACACGGATTGGCTGCGCGCAGTCATGTGACTGCGTGATGTAACGATGTACAGACTAACGCTAGGAGACCGCTGGATATGAATGAATGGAGAGGAATACAACTAAACTCAGTTTTTTCCACCTGGGTTACACTGAGGTTAAAAAAAATCCTCGTCTTATGTACATTCTGTACACAGAGTGGGGTGGTCTAACAGCACTAGCACAGTAATATATATATTTATTACTATACGACATTATTATCATTACCACTGCAGATAAACTCAGCCGCCAAGACTAATGATTCAAACGCAGTTTTGTTCTTGCTGTACTATCGCTCGGTTCCCAGCCATATCACTTTAATTTTCGTGAAATTCTTTTGAATATCAAAATGCTGAAGCATATTATTCATGACCTGTGATGTACTAGCCTGATAATCATTAAATATGCTCTGTGTGGGAAGTAAACCGCTTCAGCTTCCACACTCACTGCTCCTCCTGGTGGATAGACAGACCATTGCAACTGGTTTCCATAAATTAAACTTAGGGGCGTTACCAGCCAGCCTCGTATTCTCTATGTCATTGCGGGGGATCTACGAGCCTGGCCAGGTGACAACAAGGACCTATCATGGATTGGTCACAGCTCCACCAGGGGCCAAACGGAAATTTGAAGTGGCTGCATCTGTATGTTGAAGTATCCTTGAGCAACATACTGAACCCCAAATTGCTCCCGTTGGCTGTTCCATTGGTATGTCAGTGTGTTAAAAAACTGAGTAGCAGGTGGCACCTTGTATCATATCCTCAGACACCAGTGTGTGAATGTGTGTGTGAATGGGTGAACGTGACACATAGTGTAAAAAGAGGACGGAGTGGTCAGATGACTAGAAAGGCACGAAACAAGTGGAGATCCATTTAGCACATAAGGAAAGCACAAACTCTAATATCTGTCCTTTTATCCATTATTGCCAATTTTTGAAAACAGCAACATTTAATTAACATTTTTATTTATTTTGTTGATTAAATCTTATAATTAACTACAAATTCTGGAAAAACGTACATCAATGTTTTCTTGTATGATTACAGCGCTGTACATGTTGCTGCAGTTAAAATTCATACCAAATGTGCAGCATAAAAACCTTTAACAAACTTGGGATGAAAGCTTCATAAAAACTTAAGTTGCACATTAATAACTGCATATATTTAAGCAATTCAATATCCATCAACAACACTGAAAAGATTTAGAAAATAATTTAATAACTAGATAATTAAATAATGTTGTGCACAATCAAGTGTAAATTCCTACAAAATCAACAGTTTTTATTAACAACTGTACATTCCCTCACACTCACACACTCACTCACTCACTCACTCACTCACTCACTCACTCTAACACACACACCCCCATGCTTGTATGTAATGACTAGGTAGAATTTGCGTATTTTATTTGCTTGCTTTCTAATGAATAAATACTTTTGGAATCGCACCTGCTGTCTGCCTATTAAAGGAGACCCATTATGCTTATTTTCAGGGTCATATTGATAAAAATATTGATATAAATATGTAATATTGGGGTCCAGTGGAATATGAATTTATTTGCTTTAATGTTCAAAACACACAGTATTTGTCTTGTACTGCTCATTGCTGCAGCACTTCTGTCTGAAATACTGTGTTTGGGCTTATGTCTTGTCTCCCCAGCAGCCCAGTCAGCTGTGACTGGTCAGCTTGCTTAGTCTATTATGATTCTAAGTGCTATATCGTAGGCAACTGGATGTCAGGTCCCACCTGACCCTAACGACACACATGATGGTCAGGTGGGTCAACGACTCACATTGTGAACCTAACGACTCTGAAACTAAGAGCTCACATGTGACCCTAACGACTCTGCCAGGGTTCACACCCACACAGAGCTTAAAGCCTGCAACCCTGTACCAGTCGGTTAGAACTGAAGAAGCTTCTTGGATGAGAGGCGAAACGTCTTCAAGAAACACAAGCAAGTCCAGTTGCCTACGATATAGCACCTAGCATCACCATGACCTGGATGACTGAGAACCTTCACCGATCTATTGTGATTGTTGCAACACTTAGAGATAAGAGCGTGTATTGGAACCGTCTCGCCCCTTACCTTAATTGACTTCACCTCCGGAGGCTGGTGTAAACAACACTGCTGAGGCTAAGCTAACGACGGCGGCTGTCCGCCATGATCAATTTGAGTGAAGAAACAGGAGCCAATTTACTCCAAAGCATTTTCGCAACCAAGACTGGAGCAGGACGTTTCGTAGTGGTAAGTTTTTATTTTGTAGCCGTCTTATATTTCAGCTGTAACATGATAACTGTAACTTATCTAATGTTATGGTAACAACTGTATGTCCATCCTCTTACTGGACGAAGTTGGAAATGTCTGCTGCAGAGTACAAAAGGTTTTTAACAACATAGTCAATTAATACATAATGTGGAAACACCAACAGCAGCACTCAGCTGTTATATGACGTGGTGTAAAGCATAACTATTTTAATCTCAGCAGGCTAATGTATGATCAGACTAATGTAGCTTGTATTGGGTAGTAATACCAAAGTTATTATAAATTAAGCTTCTAACACATTACCTGTTAAAACCACAAAATTAAGCCGTGAATTCATCAGTTTTACCACAGCAGATTGAGATGGCAGATTTCTTTATTATACAAAAACAAATGAATAGAAATAACTGGTACATGCAGATGTCTTAGCTGTCATGTTTACTGAAATCTTCACCTTGCATTTGCGATCTACAATATGTACAATGTACCAATGTTTCACAGTTTCTCCACATTTTTTATATGAAATCAAAGCTTCATAGTAAAACACATGTTGCTTCCTGGATCAATATTTGTTTTGTGCAGTGATGTTGTCTACTGAGTCTTTATTTGCTCACTTATTTAACATTGTGCCTTGTGTCTTTTTACTTATTAGGTTTTGGGGTAATGGACCAGGTTCCAGTTCATCCTACGTGTCTGATACACCATCCAGGCCTGGAGCCTGACTGTTTGAATCTGTTCACCCCACAGAACATCCACAACATTTACAGGTATGACTATGGACCCTTACAGCATAGAACTGAAGAAGAGTATGTTTTTATGACATGTAATTGATCAAGATGGCGCAGCCTGAGTGGCAGCCTGTTACAGCAGCTCCGACCCCTTTCTGTCCTTTAACTGTGCTTTTTGTTATTTTTTTCTTTGCCAATCTCACTCGTTCACGTTCAACAACGGATGTGAAACTGCTAAGATTTGTTTTATGCCTTTTGCCCACTGCTCGATTGTTTACACCCGTGATCAGCTGTTGGCACTGAGCCACACTCGTGTACTTCCCAATGAGAGACCGGAGATCCCCAAGGAGTTACGGAGAAGGAGACGGGAGTGCAGAGCTGGAACTAAGTGTCGGGAGCGGAAAAGGCGGTACAAACCATCTATACTGTATGTTATTATGGGGAATGTAAGATCTCTCCCTCATAAGATGGATGAGCTCATGGCGCTGACCAGACTGCAGAGGGAGTACTGGGAGTGTAGCTTCACGGAGACCTGGCTGAATGAACTCACTCCAGACTCACACGTAACTCTCAACAGATTTCAGCTGTTCAGAGTGGACAGGAGAGCAAAGGAGACCGGTAAGAGGAAAGAAGGCGGGATAGCTATGTATGTGAACGAGAGATGGTGTCATCTGGGCACATCAGAGTTAAAGAGCAGCGTTGCACCAGGGACATCAAGCTGCTAGTGGTTAGCATCCGGCCATACTACCTCCTGAGGGAGTTCTCACAGATCATCTCGATAACTGCGTACATCCCGCCACCGGCCTGATGCTGCAGCAGCCTGTGAGCTCCTACACACTTTTGTGTGTCAGCTCCAAACATCGCACCCCCAGTCCCTCATCCTCATCTCTGGCGACTTCAATCATGCTTCCCTGTCTGCCACCACTTTCACACAGTATGTGGACTGCCACACCAGGGACTGGACACTGGACTTGCTGTATGCAAACATTAAGGATGCATACAGCTCATCACCCCTCCCCCCACTGGGCCGCTCGGACCACAACCTGGTTCATCTGTCCCCTGCTTACAATCCTGTGGTGCTGGAGTCAACCGCCACCTGGCTGCATGGACTGCATGGACCATCGACTACCTCACCAGCGGACCACAGTATGTGAGGCTTCGTGACTGTGTGTGTGATGTGGTAGTCTGCAGCACGGGGGCTCTACAGGGGACAGTCCACGCCCCCTTCCTCTTCACCCTGTACACATTGGACTTCAGACACAACATGGACAGCTGCCACCTTCAGAAGATCTCTGATGATACAGCCATTGTTGGATGTGTGTCAGAGGGGGATACTGTGGTAGCGTCTGCCATCCTCCATGCAGTGGCCTGCTGGAGCTGTGGAACCACGGAGAGGGACAGGAAAAGACACCTTTCACCCCTTGCATGAGACTCTCCATGCACTGAGCAGGTCATTCAGCAGCAGACTGCTGCACCCACAGTGCAAGAAGGACCGCTACCACAGGTCATTCATCCCATCAGCTGTCTGACTCTTAAACAGTGACATCTAATGTAATGTAGCACTGTCATGTCTGCTGCATTACACGCTAAGACTCTGTTCAATCTACATACTCTGTGCAATATTCTGCATCTATAAATATATTGTGTATATAATAGTCTTGTGTGTACAGCTCATTCTTTTTAGTGCCTTACTTTTTCATATATTTTGTATATTTTAATCTAGTAAAATATGTACACACACATATACTGTACATACATATTTTCTATTTTTAATGGTTATTTTATCTATAGAATACTTTGTCACCCTTCACTTTCTGTCTGTGCTTTGAGCTGCTGTGACATGTAAATTTCCCCAGTGTGGGATCAATAAAGTTTTATCTTATCTTATCTTAATGAGATACAACTGTGTAAACTCAATTCTGAACACAAAGGTTTCATTATACCAAAAAAAGCTACTTTAAAGAACTGTATTTTTAGCAAAAAATAAAGTAAAAAAGAAAAACTACTAAAAACATACTAAATAATATACAAAAGATAGATGTATGAATAAAACACAGCAGCGTTTTATCTGCAACACCAATAGTGTCCAATTCTGTCCATTCAGCCTTCCATCCCGTCCTACGGATATGCCAGGGGTTTCCTGATCTGGCTGGTGACTGCGTTGGCCTCCAGCTGCCCCTTGGCTGAAGTGAGAGATGTGTAAGGCAACCACTTCCTCCTTTGAGGGTCTCTGAAACTGGGATGCCATGTCCTTTGGGATGGGGATTTTGGGGAAGACGAGCCTCATCAGGTCATCTGCAGTCTGTAAAATATTGAATTTAAATATTGATTTCCTTGTGTTTTCAAATTATGTGCTTCTCTGAATCAAACTTTTTTGTATGTATTTCAAGTGTGTTGCGACAACTATTTCATATTTTCATCTGATGTTTTTATGTTGGTAATAAAAATAAAATCATTCACAAATTACTGCATATATGGACTGTTTTTACAGCTTTGCTTAGGGTAAAACTGAACTAAAAGAATACATTTTTGCTCAGATTTCTCTGTAATAACAGAGTCCCCAAGGTTATATGTTTAGTAATGAGGGTCTACTAGCTCGGTTTAAGTTACTCCCTCTTTTTCTTCCAACTCAACATGAGGTCTCATACTTGGTTTGAAACCTATGCCCTTTGTAAGTGTTTGTGACAGCTGAAAGTCCAAATGAAAGAAAATATGTGTATGTATGTGTGTCTATACATATATGTGTATCTATACTATATGTGTGTATATACATCAATCAGGCATCTGTGGGACAAACTGGTACCCCAGAGATCCGTCTCCATGTCTCAATGGGTCAAAGCCAAGTCTGATCTACGGTGGAGCCACTGACCTGTCGAGGCATGGACACAGGACCTGGGGGTGTCCTGTGTTGTCTGGCACCAAGGCGTTATTGACGGATCCTTCAAGTCCAGTGGGCTGTGAGGAAAGGTAGCGACTTGCCAACTACAAACCGATAAGCTGTATCGGTATATATTTATACGTATGTGTGTATGTGTATATATACATATATATATATATATATACACACATATATATATATGTGTGTATATATATATATATATATATACACACACATATATATATATACACATATACAGTGGTGGAAAAAAAGTTTTCTGACACCCTTAAAATTTTACACAATCTCAAATATTATCATGAAATATTTGTCAAAAAATCTTTTTTGTGTTTCAAAAGATGTGGCTGCATTAGACAGACACAAACAAATACAAATTATTATTTTTTGTTTATTTACAAGAAAAACTAACAAAACTAAATTCTTGACAGTTTCAGTAGGTCAGCTCTCAACATTGTCAGTATCAAAGTCAACAGATAACAGAGAATGTGTTCAAAACTGAACAAAAAATAAATAAACCATGACATCATCAGTAGAGCTCTAATCCTGGCTGGCATGATCCCCATGAGCCTTTCACACTGTTGAGGGGTAATCTTGTCCCATTCTTCTTGAATTACTGCTTTTAATTCTTCTAAATTCTTTGGTTTACGCTTTGAAACAGACCTTTTGATAATCCACCACAGGTTTTCTATGGGGCTCATGTCCGAGGATTGAGCTGGCCACTCTAAGACCTGGATACTGTGCCCTTGCAGCCAAGTTCTACTGGCCCTGGATGTGTGGCAAGGGGCATTATCTTGTTGAAACATCCAGTTTTGACCTCGACGGAACAGCGCACGTGCAGAAGGAAGCATGTGGGTTTCGAGAATGCCACAATACTTGGCAGAGTTCAATGTGCCGTCACAGACAGTGAGATGACCAACACCAGCAGCACTCATGCATCCCCAAACCATGATACTGCCTCCACCATGCTTGACAGTGGGTACTGTACATACTGGAGATAATGCTTCGCCTGGCCTTCTGCGTACCCTCACATTAGCAGGAGGAAGATAAAGCTGGAAACTGGACTCATCTGACCACAGGATCTTCTTCCAATTCCTGGCTGTCCAGTTCTTGTGTGCTTGGGCCCAACGACGCCAGGCTAACCTCTGTCTCTCATTGATCAGGAGCTTCTTGACAGCCTTGTAGGACCTTAAGCCATGATCTAAAGTCGGCCACGTACAGTGCGGGTGGAACACTTGACACCAGTTTGGTTTGACCACTGCTGCTGAAGCTCCTGTGATGTCATTCGGTGGTTTGCGGTCATTTCTTGCTGAAGAAACCCTTGGACGCCCGGATCTTGGTTTGTCTTCCAAGTTGTTGCTTCGTCTGCATTTCTGCAGTGTATCCAACTTCTGAAGGACTGCATCTGCACTTCCTGGCTATCTGGCAGCAGCTGTACCTTTCCTGGCTGAGAATCTGTATCTCCAGGCGTGTTTCCTGCATTTGGTTCCTTGTTTTACCCATTTTTGTCTGTGAAGAACTTTCAAATGTGCTGGCTTTATATAGACACGAAGCACGGCAACAAAAATTGTGTCTTTTAATAAAAAGCACGACCTTCATTAGTGGATCACTGGTACCAAAATGACCCAATACTCAAAATTTCTTATGTATTTTTATGGAACCAACCAATTTTAAGTTTTTAATGGCTTTTTTAGGATTTGTTTAGTAATTTGTCTGTGACTGAACTAAAAGAAATTGCACTTGAAGACCTAAGAGTGATTCTTAATGTAATATTTCACAAATGCATGGGGTGTCCGAAAATGTTTTTCCACCACTGTATATATATATGTATATATGTGTAAACTGAATATTATAACTAAATGGTTCCAAAGCAGCAACAGTAATTTTCACAACAGCAAACACTACATAGATAATATTCCTGACATCACAATACCGAGTGAAGTTTAGTTTTTATCAGTCACTTTAAGTCATTCCTCCTGTCCTTCTGTCCTCTATCCTCCTGTCCTCTGTGTTGCTCCCTCTCTGCTGATGTGAGTCACTGTGTGCAGGTAACATTAGTGCTGGTAGAGAGAGGAGGGGCTGTTTGTCTCAGCCAGCAGCTAAGTGTAAAAGAATCTGCCAAATTTACAATAAGTGTCAAACTAAGTTAGTCTCCATACACACAGCTGCCATTTGAGCTTATTCTTAACAATTTGCTATCAGCCGAACTAGCATCCTGTCTAAATCAGCATGTAAGACATAACGTTAGTGACGGTGGGTGAGAGACCGTGGACGGAGCATATTGAATATCGCTGTCTACATGTTTACATTTTGAAACTTGCTGAACACATGTATCGATACATTATTGGCTTCTTACTCTCTAAGTTTTATTTACACTTACAGTACCGAGTGTAGTTACCGTCAACAGCCGCTCAGCTGTATTTTACCGTGTCGTGTAGGCGTGTGCGTGTATGTGTGTATGTATGTGTATGTGTATGTGAAGGAGGTCAGCCCTGGCACAGAGCACAGACAAGAGGCTGCAGGATGATAATGAATTGAATCAAAATACATAAAAGTGCAGATAAAAGAACATACCGTCAGAGCTTATCAGTACTATGGTCTTTGATAATTTAGCCCCGGGGCTAATTTACTCCCAGATTTCGGTACCCATCCAAAGTCAACATTGAAAATGCTTAACAGTGTTGTCCCCTCTTTGCAAAATCAGCAGACCAAACATAGGTATTAAAACACATGTAGAGACAGATACACACAATGTCCTTTCATCATACAAACACCTCCTCAGCTGTATAACTGAGACTAACTACAATGTTCAGTAATGATATATCGGCCTCCATGTAACAGAGCACCAAGTAAAAAAAAGAATCACTTTGTACATTTTCCATACAACGTATATTAAATGCCGATTCACAATCAAACTCCGAGTACAGCCACACATTTTGACAAATTAATGCAGGTCTTACTTCTACCCCAGGTCTGACTGTTGCCTGTCTTTTAATCGTTCGAGCTACCGGCAGTAGCTGCTTAGCTCGGGCAGCACACATAGAAATGTTTCAACTTTTGTCAATGTGGACATGCGGCACATCTTAACTCTTGTTAGATTCTCCACAATTCATTCATTAAATTCATCTTACTGACACCACCCAGCTAGCATTTTGACTTCCTGTACGCTGAGTAGCTAAATCTTTTTAAAATAATAGCTTTAGTAATTCAGTTAGCCGAGGTCTACAGCTAAGCACTGGGTATACAGCCCAACGTTAGCTCCTACAGCCATCTACTCCACACTTCAACACTCGGTAGCAAGGCAAGGCAAGGCAAGGCAGCTTTATTTATATAGCACATTTCATACACAAGGCAACTCAATGTGCTTTACATGATTAAAAGTTCAACATCTAAAAGCATTTAAAAACAAAGAACAAAGAGCATTTAAAGACGAAGTACAGAAAAAAAGACAGCTTACTAAACATAAGAGCACAATGCATAAATAAAGGTTAATTAAAACATACAGTGCAGTACAATGCAACAGCATAAAATCAATAAAAGATTTAAATATTTCAAAGTGCTTTAAAAGAGCTCAATCATAAGCATAAGAAAAAAGAGGAGTTTTTAACCTGGATTTAAAAACATTTACACTTGGGGCTGACTTCACTACTGTTGGCAGCTTATTCCATTTGTGTGCAGCATAACAGCTAAATGCTGCTTCACCATGTTTGGTTTGAACTCTGGGCTCCACCATCTGACCTGAGTTTGCAGATCTCAGAGTCCTACTGGGTTTATATTCCATTAGCATTTCATTCATGTATTCTGGACCTAAACCATTCAGTGATTTATAGATCAGTAGCAGAACTTTAAAGTCTATTATATAGCTGACTGGTAGCCAGTGTAAAGTCTTCAGAACTGGAGTAATATGCTCTGATCTCTTTGTTCTGGTCAGAACCCGAGCTGCAGCATTCTGAATGAGCTGCAGCTGTTTAATGCTCTTTTGGGGCAGTCCTGTCAGAAGACCATTACAATAGTCAAGTCTACTGGAGATAAAAGCATGGATGAGCTTCTCCTGGTCTGTTTGGGACATGAGACCTCTCACTCTGGATATGTTCTTCAGCTGGTAGAAGGCTGTTTTGGTGATTGATTTGATATGACTGCTGAAAGTCAGATCCGAGTCTATCAGCACACCAAGGTTTGGGACTTGGTCTTTGGTCTTTAAAGACAGTGACTCCAGGTATTTACTAACAGAGATCCTCTTTTCTTTACTGCCAAAAACAATGACCTCAGTTTTGTTGTGGTTTAATTGAAGAAAATTTTGGTTCATCCAGTTATTTATTTGTTCTAGACAGTGACACAACACCTCTATTGAACTGTAGTCATCTGGGGACACTGCTAGATATAACTGTGTGTCATCTGCATAACTATGATAGTCAACATTAAACTTCTGCAGAATTTGACCCAAAGGTAGCATATATAGCAACTTCCTAGTTTGTTTTTACACAACAAATTAAAAACTCATACAGTATAGCATACTTACCGGTAGAGTTGGGCGGTCCTCACATTTTGATACCGTTAAACCCTCCCCACATTTTCCCGGGGAATACGGTATTACCGTGACTAATTAAAAATCACTTTGTAGAGTTCAGAGGGAGTCGCCAAAATGTGGGCTTGCGCCTATACCGTTCAGAAACAGAATAGCAAACATTACATGGGCCTTAGAATACTGAAAAAATTACAACAAACCATGAACAACATTAACAACTTCTATTAACAAATGTTTTAAAGGTGCAAATGCAGCAGTCAACCGAACAGAATGAAAATAACAACAAATTGTCTGTGGGCTACAGTTCACCTCCAGCACAGTCATCGTCACAAATTAATTAAATTAAAAAACAGCCCTTTAGCATCCAATACTTATAGGCTTGTCAAATAATAAAAAAGTAACAATAAATAACAAAGGCAGTAACGAAAATGTGTGCTATACAGCTTATACCGAGACCGCAACGGGTTGGTTTATTTTTAGAACCTATCAAATCAAATAAATTAAAAGCACAGCTCTACAGCATCCAGTACTAGAGCTTATCATATAAGAAAAACAGAACAATAAATAACAAGGTATAACCGAAAATGGAGAGCTTGTGGCACACGCACAGGAACTTTCGGGCACCCCTCGACATCAGAGGAAAATACCTGGCTCCATTACATTTCCACTCGCAAATCTTGCACAAGGCCTCGTCGACATTCGCCGGCTCTCCCGTGTCATTTGGTCGGAACCCGAAATGCTGCCAAACTGCAGAAGTTGTGTTTTTTGGGGACCAACTCGCTTGATGTGCTGCTTGCCATCTTTTTTTTTTTTTTTAACACATATCTTTATTGATTTTAACTTTTAAGACATTACATCTCTTTTACAGAATAAATTGGTAACATTGTGCGTCACCCTTGAACAACATAATAACACCTCGGACCACCTATGAATTCTGAGACATCATTGATGATAAATAACAAAACAATAATAGTTGACAAATGATACTATCAATAATGACAGTAAATTACTTCGTATCTACATATCATTAAAAAAACAACAACATAAAAATACTTTGAAAAGAAAAGAAGGAAAAAGAAAAGAAAAGGGAAAAAAAAGGGGGGGGGGGTATGGTCTCACTTTGTAGATGCTACAGCTTAATTTGATGGGATGTCAGGTCTTGATTCCAAAAATTTGAGGAATGAATCCCATATCTTGTGGAAGATATGACTCTTTCCTTTGATTGTGTATGTAAGCCTTTCAACAGCTATGCAGGAGGAGAGTTCGGCAAACCATAGATTCAATGATGGACAATGAACACTTTTCCAATGTCTAGCAATAAGACGCTTTGTATGTATGAGACAGAGGTTCAACAGCTTACTTTCATGAGTTCTCAGGGCCACCATTTCTGGAATAAGTCCCAGAATACAGATCTCCGGGCGCATCGGGATTTCTTTGTCTATAATGATAGAGATTGTGTTAATTATCCTTCTCCAAAATTCTTGTATACGGTTACATTTCCAAATGCAATGGTACAAGGTACCTTTCTCCGTTCCACATTTTATACAGGTGTCTGGGATGTTAGGGTTAAATTTGTTAAGTTTTTCAGGAGTTATATAGGTTCTCATAAGCCAGTTATATTGAATCAATTTAAATCTACTATTAATAGATATTGTTTGCGCTTGGTAACAAGCTGTCTCCCATTCCTGTTCTGTAATATCTGTTTGAAGATCCTCCATCTATGCTAATCTTTTGTAATTTGAGGACTCTGTAGTTGTGTTTACCAATTTCTTATATATTATTGAGATCATTCCCTTACTGTAAGGATCTGATGTTGCCATCTCTTCTAAGATACCCAAAGGAGGACATTGATATGACTGCATCCTGGAGCGAATAAAACTACGAATCTGAAAATATTTAAACAAATGAGTCTGAGGTATTCCAAATTTTCCTTTAAGAGACTCGAAGGACATAAGAGTATTATCTTTGTAAAGGTCTGAGATCCTTTGTAATCCCAACTGCGCCCAACACCTGAATCCAGCATCTGATTTACCTGGTGTAAATAATGCGTTGCCCCAAATGGGAGTAAACTGTGATAGCCCTGGATGTTCACCAAACATGTCCTGTGATTCATACCAAGCTCTAATTGTGGTTTTAATAAATGGATTAACTGTGTTCTGCTTAAGTCTCTTAAAAGAATCTGAATAGAGATACCTGTCCAGAGTAAGTCCTCTGGCATTTTCTCTCTCTATCTGAACCCAAGGTAAATTGGAAGGCTCAGCGAACCAGAAAAAGGCCGATCTAAGCTGAGCTGCCCTAAAATACCATAAAAGGTTAGGAAGCTGGAGTCCCCCCCTATCATATGGCAGATATAGTAGTGTTAAGCGTAGTCTTGATCGTCTTTTGTTCCATATAAAGTTGGTGAAAGTTTTCCTCATACTAGAGAAAAAGCCTGGTGGAGGTGTAAGAGGAATTGATTGGAATAAATATAAAAATTTTGGGAGAATATTCATTTTAATAATGTTGATTCTACCAATTATTGTCAAAGGGAGGGACATCCACCTATCCAAGCTATCATTTACCTGAGCAATAATGGGATCATAGTTGCATGGGATTATATTTTTAATTTGAGGTGTAATAGTAATCCCTAAATATTTGAACCCATCCTTAGCTACTGAGAAAGGATGCTGGATTGTTGGATTATTTCTTTCTTGTTTATTGAGAAAAAGTATCGATGATTTAGACTGATTGACCTTGTAACCTGAAAATGTTCCAAATTGATGGATCAGATCAACTAGGGCAGGTATTGAATTCCTCAAGTCTGAAAGATATAATAATATATTGTCAGCAAATAACGAAATCTAATGTTCTTGGTCTGAGATTTGAATTCCCTTTATCTCTGGATGATTTCTGATTGATATTGCCAAGGGTTCAAGAATCATAACAAATAACAATGGGGACAGTGGACAACCCTGACGCGTGCCCCTCGACAAACTGAAAGATTCTGAAGTCACATTATTTGTAATAACTTCAGCTGATGGTTCACAATAAAGTAATTTAAGCCACCGACAAAATTTAGGGCCACATCTATAACGACAGAGTACATCAAATAAATAAGGCCATTCGACTCTGTCGAATGCCTTTTCTGCATCCAGCGACAGAATGCAGGTATCCTTTTCATCATTTTTTACATGTATAATATTCAATAGTCGCTGTATATTATGAAAGGCTTGTCTGTTTTTCACAAATCCATTTTGATCATTGTTAATGATCACTGGTAGGTGTTCATCTAATCTTAATGCTAAAACCTTTGCCAAAATTTTAGCATCAGTGTTAATTAAGGAAATTGGCCTATACGATTCACATTTAGTTTGTGGCTTATCTGGTTTAGGTATAAGTGTAATCAGCGCTTTTCTTAGTGAAGGGGGAAGGATGCCATTTCCAATGATTCTTCAAACATATCCATAAGGGGTTGTATTAATTTTTCTTTGAAGGCTTTAAATATATCAATAGGTAGACCGTCCGGTCCAGCTGTTTTCCCATTTTTCATAATCGATATAGCCTTCAACAATTCTTCTACAGACAATGAGGAATCTAGCTGCTTTCTGGCTTCATCAGAGAAACTAGGGATTTGCATATTATCTAAAAAGGTAGTTTGATGACTGGTATCCCCAGCGGCTTCTGAACTATATAATGTTTGAAAAAAATTAGCAAAGGTTTTATTAATTTCCACTGGATCTGACGACAGAGTCCCTGAAACTGTTAAAATACTATTGATGGCCTTGCTCGATTGCAGTTTCTTGATTTGCCAAGCCAATAGTTTGCCAGATTTTTCCCCTTGTTCATAAAATGTTTGTCTTAAGTGGATTAAGCTATTTTCAGCTTTTGAAAGTGATAGTTCATTGTATTGCGCTCGTAGGAGAAGTAATTCCTGCTGGTGGGATTCTGTGTTTGCGTTATCTTCATATCTTTCTTCCTCTAGTTTCCTGATTTTGTCTTCAAGTAATTGTAATTTTAAATTAACTTTGTTGGTAATAGAGCTCGTGTAGCTAATCATTTGTCCTCTTAGGTAGGCCTTAAAGGCTTCCCATCTTACAGAGGCAGTTGTTTCATTTGTATTTATATTAAAAAATTCATCAATACTGGTCCCAACAAATTTCATGAATTTTGTATCATGTAACCATTTTGGATGCAGCCTCCATCTATAAGGACCTTTAATGAATTTGGGCATATTATATGTCAGCTTAACTGGGCCATGATCTGAAATCACAATGGATTCATATGTAACATCATATATCTGCGAAAATAAATTATTTGAAACCAAGAAGTAGTCTATTCGTGAGTACGATTTTGTTGATGGTGAAAAGCAGGAGAATTCTGATTTGTTTGGATATTTTCTCCTCCATGGGTCACATAAGTCTAAGTCTTGCATAAAATTATGCAAAGTCTTCCTACATTGTGTATGAGTGTTATCCATACCCTTAAGTCTATCAAGGTTTATTGACAGGGTTGTATTAAAGTCTCCTCCAATGAGAAAATAGCCCGGCATTTGAGCTAAAAGTAGAAATAACTCTTCAAAAAATTTTTGGTTATCAGAATTTGGTCCATACAGATTTACAAGATTTATATTCACATCAGTAATCGAACCTTGAAGGATTAAATACCTGCCTGCCCCATCAGGTATAACCTTTGACACTTTAAATGGGATAGATTTGTGGATTAAGGTTATGACCCCCCTTGCGTTAGATGCATATGATGCTGAATAGACCTGACCTGGCCACCTTCTTTGTATCTTCAGTAGGTCACTACATAGCAGGTGGGTTTCTTGTAAAAAGGCAATAGATGCTTTCAATTGTTTAAGTCTATATATGACCTGTTTCAATTTAGCTATTTACCTAACCCCCTTACATTCCAGGATATGAATATTATCTGTGTTTCATTCATCATATGTTACCACAGTCTGTACTCTAATGCTTAAGACCATACCCAAAACAAACTTAAACAGAAACAAGAAGACAACAAGAAATGATAAAGTTATTAACATTTTTCCATAGTGTGGCTCATGAGCGCCGTCAACTTGAACATTACGGCGTTTCCACCCTAACGTATAAGACACAACAGTGGACCCGACTGATCCTACTAAGAGGAGCAAGTCCCATGCAAGCATACCAACTAACAACTGACGGTGCTTCCTTCACACAAACAGCTCTACAAAATAAATTTAGGAAATCAACTCAACTAGTGTCTTGTCTTAACATACACTGCTGTCATATGTCTTAACTAAAACAAAATATCTCTGCTCCGAATGGGTAAATTAGGCTTTAAATGAAAAATCTCTGTCAATGTTGTAATCAAACATTTCTAGGTGCATTACCCAACATATAACGTTATTACTTACAAATAGGGGTTCCATAGATGTTACCTAGCAGAGATTTATTCCAGTCACTCACTCAGTTTATCTTTTGTTAAATGGCTTCTTCTTATCCGCTTGTCTTGTTGTGGGCTTCAATGAGTCTCTCCACTTCTTCTGAAGTGCTGCAGGTCATCATCTGTCCTCCATGCCGGATGGTCAGTTTTGCCGGGTATCTGAACCTGTATTCAATGTTCAGCTCCTGTAGACGTTTTTTCACACCATCAAACTGCCTCCGTTGTCTGCGCACCTCCATGGAGAAATCCGGAAAAAACATCACTTTGTGTTGTTTGTACATCACTGTTTTCTTCTCTCTGGCGGCATCCACCACTCTTTGCCGGTCACGAAAGTTCAAAAACTTCATGATTAGCACGCGGGGGAATCGCTGTTCAGAGGTTGGCAGCCTGCCAATTCGGTGCGCTCGTTCAATAATTACCGGACCCGACAGCGAATCTCCAAACACTTCAGGTAACCACTCTTCCAAAAACTTCACAGCGTCTGTCCCCTCTGCCTTTTCTGGGAGGTTTACTAAACGAAGGTTACTTCTCCTGTGTCAATTTTCCAAGTCGTCCAGCCTGGCGCTGAGCGTCTCCACCTGCGTCTCCAGGGTGTGCACCGTTTTCTGCATATCCCCTACGGTATCTTCTGTGTTGCTTATTCGGTGCTCAGCCTCAGATAGCCTGCCCGCAAAGTCATGTATTTCCGTCTTTATGTCTTGGATAGCGGACAGAACCCCATCAAATTTCGATGAGAACACGCTTTTCATTTCCGAGATCGCCCTCATCAACTCGCTTCCTTCGTCATTAGCTTTAGCTTCTGCTGTTGCCTGTGTACATGGCTGCGGCATGCTAGCTTCTTCAGGCTTTTCTCCCTGTCTGTCTGGAAGTTTTTTCGTTGTTGTCTTTCGGTTGGCCATTTACGTTGTCCTCGTGTCGTCTCAGACTCTTTGTATTCTAGTTGCACCTACAGGCACGTCCTACCTGCTTGCCGCCATGTTGCCTCCCCCCTGCTTGCCATCTTTTCTTCTCTTTCTCGCTTCTGAGCTGTCACGTGATGACATCACATCCAAAAGCTTTATTAACCGTCATCTCCCCAAACAACAGTTAAGAGAATCGTTAGAGCCTACTATTAGTTTTAAATTGTAACAGTATTAAATTCAACCACACCTACAGAGGTGCTGGACAAACACTCATTATTTAGTGTTAGCTCTCCAGTCTCAGGCCCCGAACCGTAGTTGGGCGGCCACTGGTATGTCGCTAGCTCACTTAGCTTAGCCTGGCTCGTGGCTGGTAACAAACTTACAAAGAGTCCGGACCAACTCTGCGGTGGAGAACGGGGCACTTTATTCCAGCGATGCAGCAGTAATACATAGCCTCTCTGTGATGCATTTGACTCTTGCTTCACTGACAGAGGTAACTTATACTTGCCCTCTATCGGCATACAGCTATTCACCGTGGATGCGGCGAGACACGCTACGTCTCACACACACACACACACACACACACACACACACACACACGCACACGCACACACACGCGCACACACACACACACACACACACACACACACATACATTACCCACAAAGCCACCTTCTTAAAGGAGCAGGCTTGGCTTGCAACATTAGGCATTAAATAAATCATAGTTAATATTATATTAGGCCCCTATAGGCCTATATGCACAGATTTTTTTTTAAATGACGGTAATGAAACTGATACCGTTGCTATTTTTAGATACCGCGGGATACCTTATTACCGTATTATCACCCAATCCTACTTACCGGTTGTGATACCGAATGTCCAGATTTGTCCAACAAAGGGAACTGCCCCATCTTTTAGCAGAAACTGTAGTGAAAATCCAGCAGTAAACTGCTGCCAGTTCGCAAAGCAGTCCTCAGAAAAAAATAGAGGGAACACAATAAAATGTGCGGATTGTGGAGGAACTGTATTGAAAATAAACTCCAACCACTTCTTCTTTGGTCCTTCGTCCTTTGGCAATCAAAACAAGGGCAATATTTGGTCACAATGAAGACAGCAGCGTCTTCTAGGCATGGCGTTTGCTCAACAGCTCCTCAACGGTCCAAACTCTGCAACCTCTCTCCTCCACCTCTGGAGCAGGTGTGTTTGGGGGTACAGCTCAGTGGCCGGCAGGCGGGCATTGTGTGCCATGCTAATTACACATTTTTACAAATTAGCTTCGCGAGTAAAGGCCAGAAATTCAAACGTGCTGTTTCAGGCAGGTCAGGAGCTGTGTGTCTGTGGGGAGACAGAACTCCCTTTAGCTTGGACTTTTTTTTTTTTTTCTTTAACTTAGCAGGCCTTATAAAGGCAGAAAAATGCTATATAACACACTAAAGAAGAGGGAAAACCCCCCAAAGCATAGTAGGTCTCCTTTAATGTTGCAACTTTGGTTGTAGTTATTATTTTAATAATTAATCAGTTCCCAATTGATAGTTTAATTTATTTTATGAGACTGATATCATGAACTGGCGATCATTTTTCCCTTTTCGGGGATGGTGCCCCACATTTAATGTAAATTAAGTCACATTATTTAACATAATTACTAATGAAGATTAATTTAATGATTAATTATTTCTGATAGCCATTTTGATACCTTGAACCAAGAGTTAACAATAATTGGAGATCTGTTACGAGGTCAGGTCCCAACATGTCAGTTCTGGGGTTTAAGCAAGCATGGACCTTAAAAAGTTGAAAGCTGGGTAGGATCAAGACCTTTGACAGTGTAGGACACCTATGTTAAAAATAGCCAACAGGTTTTATGATAATCAGACAGATGCTCATTCATGTACACCCAAATCTCTCGTGGGCCATGCTCTTCTTTGGAAGCACTGTCGCTTTCTATTGATCAGCGGCAGATACCTGACGGCACATGCTCTAATGGCTTGGTTAAAAAAAAGCTCATCAATTTTGGTGATGATTGAACAAACCCTCTTAGATTTATGGCCAAATTTTGCAAAAGGCCATTGCACTTGCCTTTAACTATTGACCAATTTTAAAATAATTTAACACGCACAGTTCATCATTATTATTCAACATACCCTGCAAGTTTTGAAATGAAATTTTTTTTGAACATGAGAATCAACAATGAAGCATTTTTCACATTAAATTTCTCACAGGAAATAAATAAATTAATAGTCTCTACATGTTCAAAAAAGGAGAAGGAAGAAGCTAACTTATGTTTACCTTCCCCTTTTATACATCTTAATTTTCTAACACGGCTACTGCTTATTTTTTCAAGGTACCGTCATTTCTCCAAATGAGAAACTCTTGAGTCATCCGAGGTAATTAGTTCTGGAAATAAACAACAATATATACTGAAAATAAAATACAAGAAAATATTTGAAAAAAGAAAAAATGCAGACTTTATTGCTAAACAATTCAATACAACCTCTTATAGTGGAAATGAAACATTTGTCCTGCCTCCACCTCAACTGTTACAGTTTTCTAATGTGAAAATTTTAAACTGTCTTTTGAATTGAGCAATGTTATTACTTTCTTTGATTGTTACAGGTAAATTATTCCACAGTCTCACCCCATTGACAGATATGCACATGCTTTTGAGTGTGGTGCGCACCTTGGATTGTAAGAGATTCCCTCTCCTTCTTAAATTATGACCACTTTCTCTTTCTTTGAACCATTTTTGTATATTATTAGGAAGTGATTTGTTTTTAGCTTTGTAAATAATTTGTGTGGTCTTGAAATCCACTATATCCATAAATTTTAATGTTTGTAATTTTAAAAATAAATCATTTGTGTGTGCCTTATAGCCAACATTGCTACCTATTCTCATTGCCTTTTTCTGCATGGTGCATATTGTCTTTAGGGTGGATTTGTAGGTATTACCCCACACCTCAGCACAATAGGACAAATAAGGAAGAAAAAGCAAGCAGTATAGAATATACATTGTTTTCTGATTCAGTATGTGTCTGACTTTACAAAGTATACCATTGGTCTTTGCCAATTTAGAGCAAATGTGTTTAACTTGCGGTTTCCAGCTGAGATTGTGGTCAATTATTACTCCCAGAAAGTTTTCATAGTTTTCATAAACTCTTTCTAATCTGGTGTTATCACACAATACTTCAATGGTTAAGTCTTCTGGAATTTTGCGTTTCCCAAAAATCATGAATTTGGTTTTCTTTATATTAAGAGATAATTTATTTGAATCAAACCACAGTTTCAGCTTGGCTTGCTCTTCAGAGACAATCTTTAACAACTGTTGGAGGTTCTCTCTTACACAAAAGATATTTGTGTCATCTGCAAAAATTACAAATTTCAAAATATTAGAGGTATTGATAATATCATTTATGTATAATATAGATACTTTTGGTCCCAGTATTGATCCTTGTGGTACACCGCAGCTTATATTTAGGAGCATTGACTTTTACTCTCCCATCTGCACAAACTGTTGTCTATGTTCTAAATAGCTTTTTATCCAACTAAGCCCTATTCCCCTAATCCCATACCTTTCCAGTTTTTGAAGCAAAATCTGATGATTAATTGTGTCAAAGGCCTTTTTAAGGTCAATGAATACACCTATGGTAAACTTCTTGTCATCAATACTGGTAGATAGTTCTTCCACAGGGTCAATTAGAGCCAAAGATGTAGATCGATTTGGTCTAAAACCATATTGACCATCAGTTAAGATCTCATACTTATCAATAAAACTGTCCAATCTGGTGGCAAATATCTTCTCCAAGATTTCAGAAAATTGGGGAAGCAATGAAATTGGCCTGTAGTTAGTGTAAAGATTGTGCTCACCAGCTTTAAAGATGGGAATGGCTTTGGCTATTTTCATCTTAATGGGAAAGGAGCCCAGTTCCAATGAGAGGTTGCAGATATGTGCTATGGGATCTGCTATAGATACAATTACTTGTTTGATCAAGAATAAATCAATATCATCACAATCCCTTGATGTTTTGTTCTTAAAATTATTAACAATGTCAATTATTTCGGTTTTATCTGTATCTCTCAGAAAAATAGTAGCTGGGTTTCTCTCTTCAAGAAATTGTGAGACACCTCCCCCTTGTGGAGGGATTATCTCATCAGCCAGCTTAGGCCCGACATTTACAAAGAATCTGTTGAAGCCTCCAGCACTTGTTTCTATTCTTCTAATAATTGAATTTAAATATTCCAAGTGTCCTTTATGTTATTAGGGCCCGAGCACCAAGCGGTGCGAGGACCCTATTGTTTTCCTTAGGATTATTAGGGCCCGAGCACCTAGCGGTGCGAGGACCCTATTGAAACTGAAGGAGTTATTATTATTATTTTTCTGCCTAATGAATTGGCTTTTTGAGGGCTTTATCATATTCAAAAACTCACCAAACTTCACAGACTCATCAGAAGTGGTGAAAAATTTGATATTTGTGGGGTTTCGTGATAATGTGCAAAAAAATGGCTCAACAGCGCCCCCTACTCATTTTCAACGAAGCAGCCCCCCAAGCTGGTTTAACCTACGTGTATGAAACTTGGCAGGCATATGTAACACACCAAGACGTACAAAAAAGCCTCTTGGGCCCATGCCCTAAACTCAACAGGAAGTCGGCCATTTTGAATTGAATGTGCAATTTTCATGCATTTTTGGCCATTTGCAGGGGTCGTAAATGGACGAACTCCTCCTAGAGATTTTGTCCGATCGACTTCAAACTTGGTCTGTCCCACCTACATAGGTTGAAGACAAAAAGTTATCAAAAGCTTGTGTTTTCGTCACACCGTGTGACCGTGCCGGGACCTCAAACATTGTTACAAACAGGAAGTAGTATTATAACACAGGAAGTAGTTTATTACTCCAACATACATGCTCCAATCTTCCCCAAACTTCACAGGATTGATGACAGTCCCGCTCTGAAGAGATCTACATGTCAATACTTTGTGATTTATATAGCGCCCCCTACTGGTAGTAGAAAATGTCATGTTTTACACTTTGAAGCACATCTCCTCCAAAGTCGAACACATCAACCTCATACATGGTGGGATTATCCAAAAATCCTTGATGATGCTTTCTATGGAAAACTGTGAATTTTCGTCAAAGGGCGTGACCTTGGCGTGGCGGGGAACTTTGATGTTTCGCCATGATGACAGAAGTAGCTGTAACGTGACTCTATGTGGACATATCTTTCCAAAACTTCACACATATGATAACTGTCCAGCCCTGAAAACATCTATACAGAAATTTTTAATCAGCGTCATAGCGCCGCCTCCTGGCGGCAGAAAGTTACTTTTTTCATTCTTTCATTTCCCTCTTCTACCAGGTTCCCCCGAACCACCTCAATTTTGCGGATACATACTCCCAAGACCTTGATGATGATCAAAGCAGAAGCCTTTGAGGTTTCGTCCAACGCTGTCACTGTGGCGCCACCTTATTCGCCATAAAACACGAGGTTGTTTTTGAGGGGCAAGGGACACTCGAAAACTCACGCAACTTGGCACACACATCAGACGGCCGAAATTGTGTTGTCTGATGTGATTTTGTGTTTTCATTTGCCAAGATGGCTCAACAGCGCCCCCTACTCATTTTCAACGTGTTTTGGGTTATAACTCCCAGACCATATGTCGCACTTTCAAAAACCTCATATCTCCAGATTCCCTGAAAAGCGCTGAATCACCTGGGCTGGGCCACGCCGATTTCTGCCTATAAATTTTTTTCGCAAAATTGAGAAAACTGGAAAACCTACTTTTTCGAACTCCTCCTTAGGGTTTTGTCCGTTCAGCGTGAAACTTGGCACGTACAGTCTTCGGCTGGACCTGATCTAAAGATATCAAAGGAATTTTGATTGGTCAAAATATGCGCAAATTATTAACGAATACATTTTTCTAGCTAGCTATAAAAAGGTGAACGGTGGCATTTTTCGGTCAAAATAAAGGCTAACAACACCAAATCTGAGATCCTTGCTTGACATGTGCCTGTGAGGGTGTGAGCCAAATTTGGCTAATTTTGGCCACTAGGGGGCGCTGCAAATATGGGAAATTTATATCTCGTAAATTGCTGCACCGATTTTTCCAAAATTTGGTGAGTATGATGCTGGCCCCCTCTTGAGGCCATTTTGTGAAGTTAGTCACGACTGGTCAAAGTGGGCGTGGCTTATTACAAGATACACAACAAACATTCATTTCAGCTCAAGTATTATGCTGAGGGCTGTGAAATTCATAGGGTATACATAGAATAGCATACAGACCACCCTTAGCAAAAATTATGTGTCTACTCCACTAGGTGGCGCTATAACGGATGCAAACGCATTTTGGCCTGTAACTTCCACATTTTAAATCACATCTTCATAAACTTTATATCCACATGTTCCCTAAATAGAGTCGCATCTTCTGACATAGGCCAGGCCCACTCCCACTGCATATTTCTCTTTGTACGTCACTATACATCAAAAACTTACTTTTTCGAACTCCTCCTAGTGTTTAAGCTCCATCTACACGAAACTTTGCACATACAATCTCCAGTCTTGCCTGACCAAAAGTTATCAAAAGAATTTTGCTACTCCAAAAAATGCGCTAGCTAAAAATAAACAGTTTTTTTTCTGCTAGCTAAAAAACACATACCGTTGCATATTTTTGTCAAACTAAAAGCTATCAATGTCAAACTCAATTCATTTGTTTCAGATGTCAACCAGTGGCTCTGTGCCAAATTTGGTGGAAATTGGCCGATAGGGGGCGCTATAAACAGAGAAAAATCACGTGGCATGAAAATTCATCGATTCGCACAAAATTAGGAGAGCGTGATGTGGAGTCACTCCCGAGGCCAGCTGTAAAGCTTAGTGATGTTTGGTCACCGTGGAAATGCCTTATTCGCCATAAAAGACGAAGTTGTTTTTGAGGGGTAAGGGATGCTTGTAAAGTCATGAAACTTGGCACACATATGACAGGATCTGATTTGTGTTGTTTGATGTGATTTTTCTGCTCTGATGTGCCAACATGGCTCAACAGCGCCCCCGACAAATTTTCTACGAAGCAGCCCCCGATGCTGGTTCGACCTACATCGATGAAACTTGGTATGCATGTGCATCACTGAAAGACGTACCAAAAACCCTCTTGCAGCCATGTGCCAAACATACCAGGAAGTCCGCCATTTTGAATTTGCTTGTAACTGGTTCGCAACTTCACCATACATGTTCCAATCTTTCCCAAACTTCACAGGATTGATGACAGTCCTGCCCTGAACACATCTATAGGCCAATACTTGGTCATTAGTACGGCGCCACCTACTGGCAAAATTACATGTCTTCGTATGCTTTGAGGGATATGCCGTGTAACTCCTGCGTGAGGGGTCTGCCTTCGACAGGAATGAACGTCGGCATTAGCCGGCGTCCTGCCAGCGCCCTCGAGTTGTGTGAAGGTGCGAGGGCCCGTTCAACGCTGCTTGCAGCTTTAATTAGGGCCCGAGCACCTAGCGGTGCGAGGACCCTATTGAAATGCAAGGAATTATTATTATTAGGGCCCGAGCACGTACCGTGCGAGGACCCTATTGAAATTGAAGGAATTATTATTAGGGCCCCAGCACGTACCGTGCGAGGACCCTATTGAAATTGAAGGAATTATTATTAGGGCCCGAGCACCAAGCGGTGCGAGGACCCTATTGAAATTGCAGGAATTATTATTATTATTACGACAAAAGTAAATCGCTTATTTGGAGGCCTGAACATATTCCAAAACACGCCAATTTTGGCATGCGCATCAGTCGCGGTGTAAATTTAGGTATTTTAGGGTTCGTGGAGGTGGGCGGGTCAAAATGGCTAGGCCACGCCCCTTAAAGAGCACCCTACTCGGCAGGTTTCAGGGATCTGCACGAAAATCGGTACGCATGTAGATCATGCTGAGACGCACAAAAAAGGTCATAGGGACACATAGGCTAAACCCAACAGGAAGTGAGATATTTGGCGTTGAACGGCCATTTTTGGCGTTTTCCACGTGTTGTATTTTAACGAACTCCTCCTACAGGAATAATCAGAACGGCTTCAAAATTGCTGTGCACCAACTAGACTAGTTTGTGATCAAAAGTTATTAACGGATTACGTAAACTCCAAACAACCTGACCTGGGCGTGGCGGCGAAGTTTGATGTCTCGCCATGAAAAATGAGATTGCTATAACTTTGGCATTAATAGTCCGAACGGTACCAAACTCCCCAGGATTCATAATAGTCCCGCCCTGAAGACGTCTACATGCAGAAATATTGAAATTTGCATAGCGCCCCCTGCTGGTGACAGAAAAAGCGATGTTTTAGACTTTGAGGTCCAGCTCTGAGCACGTTCAGCAAATCCAGCTCAAATTTGGTCATAAAGGCCTCAACATGTTGGTAATGCTCCATGATGAAGAATTTTGACTGTCGTCAAACGGCGTTCCATCCGGAGGGTGGCGAAGTCGACCCTTCGCCAAAATGCATAAAAATGGCCTTAACTTTGGTGTTTTTCATGATATCCACCTGAAACTTCATATGTGTGTCAACAGTCCAGCCCTGAATATGTGATATGAATTTCGTCAATGGGCGTGGCCATATGGCTTGGCCACGCCCATTCATATGAATTACTTCCATAGGACGTCTCACCGATATGCACAAAAATTGGTACACATCTCCATCACCCCCAGACAAACAAAAAAGTCTCTTGGACCTCTAGGCTAAATTCAACAGGAAGTCGGCCATTTTGAATGTCATGGTCATTTTTGGTGTCGCGCACGCATCGTATTTTAACGAACTCCTCCTACAGAATTCATCAGAACGGCTTCAAAATTACCGATTACCATCTAGAACACTTCCTGATCAAAAGTTATTAAAAGGTCTCGCAGAATCTAAAGGGCACGCCAGTTGTGGGAGGTTGAATTTTGACGTCTCGCCATGAAACAGGAAGTGGCAATAACTTCACTGTACTTGGTCAGATCTGTGTGAAACTTCACAGGTATATTGACAGTCCAACCCAGAACATATGTTATGAATTTCGTTAATAGGCGTGGCTAAATGGATTGGCCACGCCCATTCACACAAATAACCACCATAGGACGTCTCACTGATATGCACGAAACTTGGTAGACACATGTATAACATCCACACGCACAAAAAAGCCTCTTGCACGGATAGGCCACACCCAACAGGAAGTCGGCCATTTTGAAATTTACAGTCATTTTTGGCGTTTTCCACCTGGCGTATTTTAATGATCTCCTCCTCCAGAAATGATCCAATTCACTCCAAAACTGCTGTGTACCATCTACACCAGTGTGTGATCAAAACATATTAAGAGAATTGCTCAGCATGGAACGGTGTGGCTGTGACATGGCGTCGACACTTGATGTCTCACCATGAAACACGATATTGCTATAACATGGGATCTAATGGTCGAATCTGCTCCAAACTTGACATGTATGATAATAGTCCTGGCATGAACACACCCACATGACGCTCAGGAGTCAGAGTCATAGCGCCACCCAGTGGAGACGGGAAGTCGCAACGCATTGGTTCCTACACTGTCCGAAGGAGGCGAACATTCAGCGCCTCGTCTGCCGGTCGACCTCTGGCGACACGGTGGCGGCCGCGCCAGGCCCCGAGTTGCGTGGGGTGCGAGGGCCCGTTCAACGCTGCTTGCAGCTTTAATTATTATTATTACGACAAAAGTAAATCGCTTATTTGGAGGTTTTAACATGCTCAAAAACTCCTGAAATTTGGCGGTCGCATCAGTCGCGGTGTAAATTTACGTATTTTAGGGTTCGCGGCAATGGACGGGTCAAAATGGCTAGGCCACGCCCATTAAAGAGCAATCTCCTTATAAACAGCGCCCTCCTCATCAATTTTCACGGATCTGCACGAAAATCGGTACACATGTAGATCATGCAGAGCCGCACAAAAAAGTCTCTTGGAGCCATAGGCCACGCCCAACAGGAAGTTGGCTATTTTGAATTTAGCGGCCATTTTTGGCGTTTTACCACCTGTCATATTTTGACGAACTCCTCCTACACGATTAATCAAAACGGCTTCAAAATCGCCGTGTACCAACTAGATAAGTTTGTGATCAAAAGTTATTCAAAGATCCGCTACCCGTCGAACACGGAAACGGCTTTTTGGCGGCGAAGTTTGAAGTTTGAAGTTTGTTTCGCCATGAAAAACGAAATTGCTATAACTTTGGCATTAATCGTCCAATCTGCACCAAACTTCACATGATTCATAATATTCCCGCCCTGAACACGTCTACATGCAGAAATTTTGTAATTACCCTAGCGCCCCCTGCTGGCGACAGGAAAAGCGATGTTTTTAGACTTTGACGTGCAGCTCTGACCACGTTCACCATATGCAACTCAAATTTGGTCAGACAGACCTCAAGACGTTGGTAATGCTACAGTATGAAGATTGTGACTAGGCGTCAAACGATGTTCTGCCCAGAGGGCGGCGAAGTCGAAAATTCGCTAAAACGCATTGAAAATGGCTTTAATGACATTAACTTCTGTGTCCTTGGTCATATCTGCCTGAAACTTCACATGTGTGTTAACAGTCCAGGCTTGAACATGTGATATGAGTTTCGTTGATGGGCGTGGCCAAATGACTTGACCACGCCCTTTAAACATCAGCCCCTGCCGCACGTGTCACCGACATGCACGAAAATTGGTCCACGCATGTATCACACCGAGACGCACAAAAAAGTCTCTTGGACCCACTGGCCATACCCAACAGGAAGTCGGCCATTTTGAATTTTGATGCTATTTTTGGCGTTTTCCACATGTTGTATTTTAACGAACTCCTCCTACAGGATTAATCAGAATGACTTCAAAATCAGTGTGTGTGATCTAGACAAGGTTGTGATCAAAAGTTATCAAAAGATTTTTCCACAGTTAAACGGTTTGGCCGTCAGGTGGCGGCGAAGTTTGATGTCTCGCCATGAAACACGAAATTGTTATAATTTTGGGACACATTGTCCAATCTTCACCAAACTTCACATGATTCATAATAGTCCCACACTGAACACGTCTACATGACAAAGTTCTGTGATAGTCATAACGCCCCCTAGTGGCGACAGGAAATGACATATTTTAAACTTTGATTGGCATTAACTTTATTATACTTGGTCCAATCTGACTGAAACTTCACATGGTTGTTAACAGTCCAGGCCTGAACATATGGTATAAGTTTCGTGGATGAGTGTGGTCGTATGACTTGGCCACACCCCTTAAAGTGCAGCATCCCCCATAGCAAGTTTCGCCGATATGCACGAAAATAGGTGTGCACATGTATCATCCGCAGACGCACAAAAAAGTCTCTTGAACACATAGGCCAAACCCAACAGGAAGTCAGCCATTTTGAATTTTGCGGTCATTTTTGGCGTTTTCCACGTGTTGTATTTTAACGAAGTCATCCTACAGGATTAATCAGAACAACTTCAAAATCACTGTGTGACACCTAGACAAGGTTGTGATCAAAAGTTATTAAAGGATTTTTCCCAAGTTAAATGGTTTGACCGTCAGGTGGCGGCGAAGTTTCCTGTCTCGCCATGAAACACGAAATTGCAATAATTTTGTAAAAAATTGTCCAATCTTCACCAAACTTCACATAACTCATAATAGTCCTGTCCTCAACACATCTACATGACAAAGTTCTATGATTGTCATAGCGCCTTCTACTGGTAACAGGAAATGACATGTTTTAAACTCTGAGGTGCTGCTCCCAGCACATTGCCCATATCCAACTCAAATCTGGTCAGAAAGGCTTTAAGATAATGGTAATGCAATATTGTGAAAACCCTGTGAAACGGGGTCTCCTTGACGGCGCGGCGAAGGTTGATGTCTCGCCATAAAACACGAAATTAGTATAACTTTGGCATACATTGTCCATTCTTCACCAAACTTCACATGTTTGTTAACAGTCCAGACCTGAATGTATAGTATGACTTTCATCAATAAGCGTGGCCGTATGACTTGGCCACGCCCCTTAAAGTGCAGCGTCCCCCATAACAACTTTCACCGACGTGCACGAAAATCAGTATGCACATGTATCGTGTCCAGACGCACAAAAAAGCCTCTTGCACATATAGGCCACACCCGACAGGAAGTCGGCCATTTTGAAATTTACAGTCATTTTTGGCGTTTTCCACGTGTTGTATTTTAATGATCTCCTCCTCCAGAAATGAATCAATTAACTCCAAAACTGGTGTGTACCATCTAAACAAGTGTGTGATCAAAACATATTAAGAGAATTGCTCAGCATGGAACGGTGTGGCTGTGACATGGCGTCGACACTTGATGTCTCACCATGAAACACGATATTGCTATAACATGGGATCTAATGGTCGAATCTGCTCCAAACTTCACATGTATGATAATAGTCCTGGCATGAACACACCCACATGACGCTCAGGAGTCAGAGTCATAGCGCCACCCAGTGGAGACGGGAAGTCGCAACGCATTGGTTCTTACACTGTCCGAAGGAGGCGAACATTCAGCGACTCGTCTGCCGGTCGACCTCTGGCGACACGGTGGCGGCCGCGCCAGGCCCCGAGTTGCGTGGGGTGCGAGGGCCCGTTCAACGCTGCTTGCAGCTTTAATTAGGGCCCGAGCACCTAGCGGTGCGAGGACCCTATTGAAACTGAAGGAGTTATTATTATTATTTTTCTGCCTAATGAATTGGCTTTTTGAGGGCTTTATCATATTCAAAAACTCACCAAACTTCACAGACTCATCAGAAGTGGTGAAAAATTTGATATTTTTGGGGTTTCGTGATAATGTGCAAAAAAATGGCTCAACAGCGCCCCCTACTCATTTTCAACGAAGCAGCCCCCCAAGCTGGTTTAACCTACGTGTATGAAACTTGGCAGGCATATGTAACACACCAAGACGTACAAAAAAGCCTCTTGGGCCCATGCCCTAAACTCAACAGGAAGTCGGCCATTTTGAATTGAATGTGCAAGTTTCATGCATTTTTGGCCATTTGCAGGGGTCATAAATGAACAAACTCCTCCTAGAGATTTTGTCCGATCGCCTTCAAACTCGGTCTTTCCCACCTACATAAACTGAAGACGAAAAGTTATCAAAAGCTTGTGTTTTCGTCACACCGTGTGACCGTGCCGGGACCTCAAACTTCGTTACAAACAGGAAGTAGTATTATAACGCAGGAAGTAGTTTATTACTCCAACATACATGCTCCAATCTTCCCCAAACTTCACAGGATTGATGACAGTCCCGCTCTGAAGAGATCTACATGTCAATAATTTGTGATTAATATAGCGCCCCCTACTGGCAGTAGAAAATGTCATGTTTTACGCTTTGAAGCACATCTCCTCCAAAGTTGAACACATCAACCTCATACTTGGTGAAATTCTCCATAAGGCCTTGATGATGCTTTCTATGGAAAACTGTGAGTTTTCGTCAAAGGGCGTGACCTTGGCGTGGCGGCAAACTTTGATGTTTCGCCATGATGACAACAGTAGCTGTAACTTGACTCTAAGTGGACATATCTTTCCAAAACTTCACACATATGATAACTGTCCAGCCCTGAAAACATCTATACAGAAATTTTGAATCAGCGTCATAGCGCCACCTACTGGCGGCAGAAAGTTACTTTTTTCATTCTTTCATGTCCCTCTTCTACCAGGTTCCCCCGAACCACCTCAATTTTGCAAATACATACTCCCAAGACCTTGATGATGATCAAACCAGAAGCCTTTGAGGTTTCATCCAATGCTGTCACTGTGGCGCCACCTTATTCACCATAAAACACGAGGTTGTTTTTGAGGGGCAAGGGACACTCGAAAACTCACGCAACTTGGCACACACATCAGACGTCCCAAATTGTGTTGTCTGATCTGATTTTTGTGTTTTCATGTGCCAAGATGGCTCAACAGCGCCCCCTACTCATTTTCAACGTGTTTTGGGCTATAACTCCCAGACCATATGTCACACATTCAAAAACCTCATATCCACAGATTCCCTGAATAGTGCTGAATCACCTGGGCAGGGCCACTCCCATTTCTGCCTATAATGTTTTTCGCAACATCGCGAAAACTGGAAAACCTACTTTTTCGAACTCCTCCTTAGGATATTGTCCGATCAGCGTGAAACTTGGCACGTGTAGTCTTCAGCTGGACCTGATCTAAAGTTATCAAAAGAATTTTGTTCATTCAAAATATGCGCAAATTATTAACGAATACAATTTTCTAGCTAGCCATAAAAAGACAAACTATGGCATATTTCGGTCAAAATAAATGCTAACAACACCAAATCTGAGATCCTTGCTTGACATGTGCCTGTGAGGGGGTGAACCAAATTTGTCTAATTTTGGCCACTAGGGGGCGCTGCAAATATGGGAAATTTATATCTCGTAACTGGCTGCACCGACATTTATGAAATTTGGTGCATATGATGCTGGGCCCTCCTGAGGCCATATCTTGAAGTTAGTCATGACTGGTCAAAGTGGGCGTGGCTTATTACAAGATAAACAACAAACATTCATTTCAGCTCACGTATTATGCTGAGTGCTGTGAAATTCACAGGGTATATAGAGAATAGCAAACACACCAACCATAGCAAAAATCGTGTGTCTTCTCCACTAGGTGGCGCTATAACGGATGCAAATGCATTTTGGCCTGTAACTTCCACATTTTAAATCACATCTTCATAAACTTCATATCCACGTGTTGCCTAAATACAGTCGCATCTTCTGACATAGGCCACACACACTCCCACAGCATATTTCTCTGTGTAAGTCACTATACATCAAAAACCTACTTTTTCGAACTCCTCCTAGCGTTTAAGGTCCATCTTCACAAAACCTTGCACATAGAATCTCCAGATGGGCGTGATCAAAAGTTATCAAAAGAATTTTGCTACTCCAAAAAATGTGCTAGCTAAAAATAAACAGTTTTTTCTGCTAGCTAAAAAACACATACCTTTGCATATGTCCTCTTCGTGGACATATCTTTCCAAAACTTCACAGATATGATAACAGTCCAGCCCTGAAAACATCTACAGAGGAAATTTGAATCAGCATCATAGCGCCACCTACTGGTGGCAGAAAGTTACTTTTTTCATTCTTTCATGTCCCTCTTCTACCAGGTTCACCCGACCCACCTCAATTTTGCGGATACATAGTCCCAAGACCTTGATGATGATCACCACAACCTTTTGAGGTTTTGTCAAACGCTGTCACCGTGGCGCCGCCTCATTCGCCATAAAACACGAGGTTGTTTTTGAGGGGCAAGGGATACTTGCAAACTCACGAAACTTGGCACACCCATCACAAGACCCAAATTGTGTTGTCTGATCTGATTTTTGTGTTTTCATGTGCCAAGATGGCTCAACACCGCCCCCTACAATTTTTCGATGAAGCAGCCCCCAAAGCTGGTTTCACCTACATGTATGAAACTTGGTAGGCATATGTAACACTCCAAGACGTACAAAAAAGCCTCTTGGAGTTATGCCCCAAACCCAACCGGAAGTCCACCATTTTGAATTTACTTGTGCTATTTTTGTGCATTTTTGGCGATTTCCAGTAGACGTAAATGAACGAACTTGTCCTAGAGATTTTAGCCAATCCACTTCTAGCTTAGTCTGTCTCACCCCAAGACATTGAAGAAGAAAAAGTTTTCACAAGCTTGAGGTTTTGTCAAAAGCTGTCACCGTGGCTCCGCCTTCTTCGCCATAAAAGACGAACTTGTAACTACTCCTACAGATTTTATCCCATCGACTTCTTACTTGGTCTGTCCCACCTCCAGACATTGAAGAATAAAAAGTTATCAAAAGCTGGACTTGTTGTCACACCGTGTGACCGTGGCAGGATCTCAAACTTCGGGGTCTCGCCACAAAACAGGAAGTAGTGTATAATTCCAGCATACATGGTCCAATCTTCCTCAAACTTCCAAGGATTGATAACAGTCCCGCTCTGAAAACATCTACATGTCAATAATTTGTGATAAATATAGCGCCCCCTACTGGTAACAGGAAATGACATGGCGTATATTTTGAAGTATATCTCCCACAACTTGGACAGATCCACCTCAAACTTTGTCAATCTATCCAACACATGTAGAAGATGTCTTATTGTGAACACTGTGACTTTTCGTCAAAGGGCGTGGCCATGACATGGCGGCGAACTTTGAGGTTTCGCCATGATTACAAAAGTTGTGTAACTTCACTGTACGTGGACATATCTTTCCAAAACTTCACACATATGACAACAGTGCAGCCCTGAAAACAGCTACAGAGTAATTTGTCATCAGCGACATAGCGTCACCTACTGGTGGCAGAAAGTTACTGATTTCATTCTTTCATGTTTCTCCTCTACCAGATGAACCACAACCACCTCATTTTTACTGAGACATAGTCACCAACAATTTGATGATGATGACACCAGAAGTTTTTTGAGGTTTCGTCAAACGCTGTCACTGTGGCAACGCCTTATTCGCCATAAAACACTTATAGAAACAGTCCTGCCCTGAACACATCTATACGCCAATACATGGTTATTAGTACGGCGCCACCTACTGGCAAAATGACACATCTTTGTATGATTTGAGGGACATGACATGTAAGTCCTGCGTGAGGGGTCTGCCTTCGACAGGAATGAAGGGCGGCATGAGCCGGCAGCATGAGCCGGCGTCCTGCCAGCGCCCTCGAGTTGCGTGAGGGTGCGAGGGCCCGTTCATCGCTGCTTGCAGCTTTAATTATTATTAGGGCCCGAGCACATACCGTGCGAGAGCCCTATTGAAACCGAAGGAATTCTTATTATTCTTCTTCTTATTTTTTTTTTTATCCTATGATCGCATTTTTGAGGGCCTGAACGTACTCAAAAAGTCCCAGAATTTTGCACACTCGTCACGTCTGGTGAAAAATTCGATATTTTATGGTCATTACAAAGGGGCGTGACAAAATGGCTCAACGGCGCCCCCTAACAGTTTTCAAAATCAAAGCCCCCTGCTTTAACTTTGTCCGAAGCGTACGAATTTTGGTACACATATGTAGCACGCCGAGACGGACAAAAAAGCCTCTTGGGCCCATGCCCTAAACTCAACAGGAAGTCGGCCATTTTGAATTGAATGTGGAAGTTTCATGTATTTTTGGCCATTTGCAGGGGTCATAAATGAACGAACTCCTCCTAGAGATTTTGTCCGATCGCCTTCAAACTCGGTCTGTCCCACCAACATAAACTGAAGACGAAAAGTTATCAAAAGCTTGTGTTTTCGTCACACCGTGTGACCGTGCCGGGACCTCAAACTTCGTTACAAACAGGAAGTAGTATTATAACGCAGGAAGTAGTTTATTACTCCAACATACATGCTCCAATCTTCCCCAAACTTCACAGGATTGATGACAGTCCTGCTCTGAAGAGATCTACATGTCAATAATTTGTGATTAATATAGCGCCCCCTACTGGCAGTAGAAAATGTCATGTTTTACACTTTGAAGCACATCTCCTCCAAAGTTGAACACATCAACCTCATACTTGGTGAAATTATCCATAAGGCCTTGATGATGCTTTCTATGGAAAACTGTGAATTTTCGTCAAAGGGCGTGACCTTGGCGTGGCGGCCAACTTTGATGTTTCGCCATGATGACCAAAGTAGCTGTAACTTGACTCTACGTGGACATATCTTTCCAAAACTTCACATGATATGATATGATAACTGTCCAGCCCTGAAAACATCTATACAGAAATTTTGAATCAGCATCATAGCGCCACCTACTGGCGGCAGAAGGTTACTTTTTTCATTCTTTCATGTCCCTCTTCTACCAGGTTCCCCCGAACCACCTCAATTTTGCAAATACATACTCCCAAGACCTTGTTGATGGTCAAAGCAGAAGCCTTTGAGGTTTCGTCCAACGCTGTCACTGTGGCGCCACCTTATTCGCCATAAAACACGAGGTTGTTTTTGAGGGGCAAGGGACGCTCGAAAACTCACGCAACTTGGCACACACATCAGACATCCCAAATTGTGTTGTCTGATGTGATTTTTGTGTTTTCATGTGCCAAGATGGCTCAACAGCGCCCCCTACTCATTTTCAACGTGTTTTGGGCTATAACTCCCAGACCATATGTCACACATTCAAAAACCTCATATCCACAGATTCCCTGAATAGTGCTGAATCACCTGGGCAGGGCCACTCCCATTTCTGCCTATAATGTTTTTCGCAACATCGCAAAAACTGGACAACCTACTTTTTCGAACTCCTCCTTAGGGTTTTGTCCGTTCAGCGTGAAACTTGGCAAGTACAGTCTTCGGCTGGACCTGATCTAAAGATATCAAAGGAATTTTGATTGGTCATAATATGCTCAAATTATTAATGAATAAATTTTTCTAGCTAGCTATAAAAAGGCGAACGGTGGCATATTTCGGTCAAAATAAATGCTAACAACACCAAATCTGAGATCCTTGCTTGATATGTGCCTGTGAGAGAATGAACCAAATTTAGCTAATTTTGGCCACTAGGGGGCGCTGCAAATATGGGAAATTTATATCTGGTAAATGGCTGCACCGATATTTATGAAATTTGGTGAGTATTATGCTGGGCCTGTCCTGACGCCATATCTTGAAGGTAGTCACGACTGGTAAAAGTGGGCGTGGCTTATTACAAGATAAAAAACAAACATTTATTTCAGCCCAAGTATTATGCTGAGGGCTGTGAAAATCACAGGGTATATAGAGAATAGCATACAGACCAACCATAGCAAAAATTGTGCGTCTTCTCCACTAGGTGGCGCTATAAGAGATACAAACGCATTTTGGCCTGTAACTTCCACATTTTAAATCACATCTTCATAAATTTTATATCCACGTGTTCCCTAAATAGTGTCGCATCTTCTGACATAGGCCACGCCCACTCCCACTGCAAATTTCTCTTTGTAATTTACTATACATCAAAAACCTACTTTTTCGAACTCCTCCTAGCGTTTAATCTCCATCTTCACAAAACTTTGCACATGCAATCTCCAGACTGGCCTGACCAAAAGTTATCAAAAGAATTTTGCTACTCCAAAAATTAGGCTAGCTAAAAATAAACAGTTTTTTTCTGCTAGCTAAAAAACACATACCTTTGCATATTTTTGTCAAAGTAAAAGATATCAATGTCAAACTCAATTCACTTCTTTCAGACGTCATCCAGACGATCCTAGCCCAATTTGGCAGAAATTAGCCAATAGGGGGCGCTATAATCAGAGAAAAATCAAGTGACATAAAATTCATCGATTCGCATGAAATTTGGCGAGCATGATGTGGAGTCACTCCTGAGGCCAGCTGTAAAGCTTGGTGATGTTTGGTCACCGTGGCAACGCCTTATTCGCCATAAAACACGAAGTTGTTTTGACGGGTAAGGGATGCTTGTAATGTCATGAAACTTGACACACATATGACAGGATCCAATATGCATTTTCTGATGTGATTTTTCGGCTCTGATATGCCAACATGGCTCAACAGCGCCCCCTACAAATTTTCTACGAAACAGCCCCCGAAGCTGGTTTGACCTACATCTATGAAACTTGGTACGCACATGCATCACTGAAAGACGTATAAAAAAGCCTCTTGCAGCCATGTGCCAAACCCAACAGGAAGTCGGCCAATTTGAATTTGCTTGTAACTGGTTTGCAACTTCACCATACATGTTCCAATCTTCCGCAAACTTCACAGGATTGATGACAATCCTGCCCTGAATACATCTATATGCCAATACTTGGTTATTAGTACAGCGCCACCTACTGGCAAAATTACATGTCTTCATATGATTTGAGGGATATGACGTCCTGCGTAAGGGATCTGCCGTGGACAGGAATGAAGGGCGGCATGAGCCGGCGTCCTGCCAGCACCCTCGAGTTGCGTGAAGGTGCGAGGGCCCGTTCAATGCTGCTTGCAGCTTTAATTAGGGCCCGAGCACGTACCGTGCGAGAGCCCTATTGAAACCGAAGGAATTCTTATTCTTATTATTATTATTATTAGGGCCCGAGCACGAACCGTGCGAGGACCCTATTGTTTTCCTTAGGATTATTATTAGGGCCCGAGCACGTACCGTGCGAGGACCCTATTGTTTTCCTTAGGATTATTAGGGCCCGAGCACGAACCGTGCGAGAGCCCTATTGAAATCATAAAAATTATTCTTATTATTTTTCTTTTAAACCTTTGATCGCATTTTTGAGGGCCTGAACATGCCCAAAAAGTCAGGAAAATTTGCACACTCGTCACGTCTGGTGAAAATTTCGATATTTTATGGTCGTTACAAAGGGGCGTGGCAAAATGGCTCAATGGCGCCCCCTAACAGTTTTCAAAATCGAAGCCCCCTGCTTTAACTTTGCCCTAGGCGTATGAAATTTGGTACACATATGTATCATCCCGGGACGCACAAAAAAGCCTCTTGGAGCGACACCCTAAACCAAACAGGAAGTCGGCCATTTTGAATTGTTTTTTCAAAATAAGGTCATTTTTGGCCATTTCCACACGTTGTACTTGAGCAAACTCGTCCTACAGATTTTATCGGATTGACTTAAAAATGTACCTGTGCGTGCTCGACTACAGTGGGATCAATTTATTATTAAAAGATCTTCGTCACGTCGAAGGGCGCGGTCGCTGCGGAAGGGTCAATTTGGATATCTCACCAAAAAACACGAAATTATACTACAACTACTACAACTTTGGTGTAGATGATCCTATCTGCACCAAACTTCACATGATGGATAATAGTCCCGCCCTGAACACATCTACATCAAAAAATTCAGTAATTGTCATAGCGCCCCCTGCTGGCAACAGGAAATACCATGTTTTACACTTTGAGGTGCTGCTCTGACCACATTTACCATATTCAACTCAAATTTGGTCAGAAAGGCCTTAACATGTTGGTAATGCTCCATGATGAAGAATTTTGACTGTCGTCAAACGGCGTTCCATCCGGAGGGCGGCGAAGTCGACCCTTCGCCAAAATGCATAAAAATGGCCTTAACTTTGGTGTTTTTGATGATATCCACCTGAAACTTCATATGTGTGTCAACAGTCCAGCCCTGAATATGTGATATGAATTTCGTCAATGGGCGTGGCCATATGGCTTGGCCACGCCCATTCATATGAATTACTTCCATAGGACGTCTCACCGATATGCACAAAAATTGGTACACATCTCCATCACCCCCAGACAAACAAAAAAGTCTCTTGGACCTCTAGGCTAAATTCAACAGGAAGTCGGCCATTTTGAATGTCATGGTCATTTTTGGTGTCGCGCACGCATCGTATTTTAACGAACTCCTCCTACAGAATTCATCAGAACGGCTTCAAAATTACCGATTACCATCTAGAACACTTCCTGATCAAAAGTTATTAAAAGGTCTCGCAGAATCTAAAGGGCACGCCAGTTGTGGGAGGTTGAATTTTGACGTCTCGCCATGAAACAGGAAGTGGCAATAACTTCACTGTACTTGGTCAGATCTGTGTGAAACTTCACAGGTATATTGACAGTCCAACCCAGAACATATGTTATGAATTTCGTTAATAGGCGTGGCTAAATGGATTGGCCACGCCCATTCACACAAATAACCACCATAGGACGTCTCACTGATATGCACGAAACTTGGTAGACACATGTATAACATCCACACGCACAAAAAAGCCTCTTGCACGGATAGGCCACACCCGACAGGAAGTCGGCCATTTTGAAATTTACAGTCATTTTTGGCGTTTTCCACGTGTTGTATTTTAATGATCTCCTCCTCCAGAAATGGATCAATTAACTCCAAAACTGGTGTGTACCATCTACACAAGTGTGTGATCAAAACACATTAAGAGAATTGCTCAGCATGGAACGGTGTGGCTGTGACATGGCGTCGACACTTGATGTCTCACCATGAAACACGATATTGCTATAACATGGGATCTAATGGTCGAATCTGCTCCAAACTTCACATGTATGATAATAGTCCTGGCATGAACACACCCACATGACGCTCAGGAGTCAGAGTCATAGCGCCACCCAGTGGAGACGGGAAGTCGCAACGCATTGGTTCCTACACTGTCCGAAGGAGGCGAACATTCAGCGCCTCGTCTGCCGGTCGACCTCTGGCGACACGGTGGCGGCCGCGCCAGGCCCCGAGTTGCGTGGGGTGCGAGGGCCCGTTCAACGCTGCTTGCAGCTTTAATTATTATTATTATTATTTTTTTCCGCGACTTTAAACGCATTTTTGGGGGCTTTAACATATTCGAAAACTCACCAAATTTGGCATGCACATTCGTCTTGGTGAAAATTTATGTGTACGCAAAATTTAAACGATGCGCGTTGTAAAATGGCGAAATGGCGCCCCCTAGAAAATTTCAATCGGCTCCCACCGGCAGCCCGTTTGACCAAATTCCACGAAATTCGGGGAGGTCGTGTATCATCCCAAGACGCACGAAAATGCGCACTTGGACTTTTTTGTAAAACCAACAGGAAGCCGGCTATTTTGATTTGAATATTCATTTTTTTACCGATTTTGACCGATTTTGGCGATTTGCAAGTGTTCTCTCAGAGCTATCTCCTCCTACACGGTTCATTGGATCGGCTTCAAATTTGGCGTGCTGGAACTAGACCACATGATGATCAAAAGTTATCATACGATTTTCCCTACGTTAAACGGTTTGGCCGTCAGGTGGCGGCGAAGTTTGACGTCTCGCCAAAAAACCCCCCAAAAAACAAAAGTGCTATTACTTGGGCATGATAAGTCCGATCGGCACAAAACTTGCTGGGTATGATCGTAGTCCGGCCTTCATCACGCCAACATCAAAAAATTCCCCCGTTCTCAAAGCGCCCCCTGCTGGCGACAGGAAAAGCGATGTTTTAGACTTTGAGGTGCTACTCTCAGCACGTTCAGTATATCCAACTCAAAATTGGTCAGAAAGGCCTCAACACGTTGGTAATGCTACATGATGAAGATTTGTGACGTATCGCCGAACGGCGTTCCGCCCACAGGGCGGCGAAGTCAACGGTTCGCCAAAACGCAGTTAAGTGGCCTTAACTTCAGTGTCCTTGGTCATATCTGCCTGAAACTTTACATGTGTGTTAACAGTCCAGCCCTGAACATGTGATATGAATTTCGTTGATGGGCGTGGCCAAATGGCTTGGCCACACCCTTTAAACATCAGCCCCTGCGGCACGTTTCACTGACATGCATGAAAATTGGTACACATATGTATCACATCCAGACGCACAAAAAAGTCTCTTGGACCCATTGGCCAAACCCAACAGGAAGTCGGCCATTTTGAATTTAATGGTCATTTTTGGCGTTTTCCACGTGTTGTATTTTAATGAACTCCACCTACAGGATGCATCAGAACAACTTCAAAATCATTGTGTGCCATCTAGACAAAGGTGTAATCAAAACTTAGAAGCAGATTTTTGCATCGTGAAACGGTTTGGCCGTCAGGTGGCGGCGAAGTTTGATGTCTCGCCATAAAACACGAAATTAGTATAACTTTGGCATACATTGTCCATTCTTCACCAAACTTCACATGTTTGTTAACAGTCCAGACCTGAATGTATAGTATGAGGTTCATCAATAAGCGTGGCCGTATGGCTTGGCCACGCCCCTTAAAGTGCAGCATCCCCCATAACAACTTTCACCGACGTGCACGAAAATCAGTATGCACATGTATCGTGTCCAGACGCGCAAAAAAGCCTCTTGCACATATAGGCCACACCCGACAGGAAGTCGGCCATTTTGAAATTTACAGTCATTTTTGGCGTTTTCCACGTGTTGTATTTTAATGATCTCCTCCTCCAGAAATGAATCAATTAAGTCCAAAACTGGTGTGTACCATCTACACAAGTGTGTGATCAAAACACATCAAGAGAATTGCTCAGCATGGAACGGTGTGGCTGTGACATGGCGTCGACACTTGATGTCTCACCATGAAACACGATATTGCTATAACATGGGATCTAATGGTCGAATCTGCTCCAAACTTCACATGTATGATAATAGTCCTGGCATGAACACACCCACATGACGCTCAGGAGTCAGAGTCATAGCGCCACCCAGTGGAGACGGGAAGTCGCAACGCATTGGTTCCTACACTGTCCGAAGGAGGCGAACATTCAGCGCCTCGTCTAACGGTCGACCTCTGGCGACACGGTGGCGGCCACGCCAGGCCCCGAGTTGCGTGGGGTGCGAGGGCCCGTTTATCGCTGCTTGCAGCTTTAATTAGGGCCCGAGCACCTAGCGGTGCGAGGACCCTATTGAAATTGCAGGAATTATTATTATTATTATTATTATTCTTCTTCTTAACTAAAATGAATTGCCTTTTTGGGGACCTTAACATGCTCAAAAACTCATGAAACTTCACAGACTCATCAGAAGTGCGAAAACTGGGCAAGTTTTGGGGTTTCATGATAATCTGCAAAGGAATGGCTCAGTAGCGCCCCCTAAAAATTTTCTACGGAACAGCCCCTGAAGGTAGTTTAACCTACGTGTCTGAAACTTGGTAGGCATATGTAACACACCAAGACGTACAAAAAAGCCTCTTGGGCCCATGCCCTAAACCCAACAGGAAGTCGGCCATTTTTAATTGAATGTGCAATTTTCATGCATTTTTGGCCATTTGCAGGGGTCGTAAATGAACGATCTCCTCCTAGAGATTTTGTCCGATCGACTTCAAACGTGGTCTGTCCCACCTACATAAGTTGAAGACGAAAAGTTATCAAAAGCTTGAGTTTTCGTCACACCGTGTGGCCGTTGTGGGACCTCAAACTTCGCTACAAACAGGAAGTAGTATTATAACACAGGAAGTAGTTTATAACTCCAGCATACATTGTCCAATCTTCCCCAAACTTCACAGGATTGATGACAGTCCCGCTCTGAAGACATCTACATGTCAATAATTTGTGATTGATATAGCGCCCCCTACTGGTAGTATAAAATGTCATGTTTTACACTTTGAAGCACATCTCGTCCAAAGTTGAACACATCAACGTCAAACTTGGGGAAATTATCCAAAAGGCATTGATGATGCTTTCTATTGAATACTGTGAGTTTTCGTCAAAGGGCATGACCTTGGCGTGGCGGGGAACTTTGATGTTTCGCCATGATGACAAAAGTTGCTGTAACTTCACTCTACGTGGACATATCTTTCCAAAACTTCACACATATGATAACAGTCCAGCCCTGAAAACATCTACAGAGGAAATTTGAATCAGCGTCATAGCGCCACCTACTGGCGGCAGAAAGTTACTTTTTTCATTCTTTCATGTCCCTCTTCTACCAGGTTCACCCGACCCACCTTAATTTTGCGGATACATAGTCCCAAGACCTTGGTGATGATCAAACCAGAACCTTTTGAGGTTTCGTACAACGCTGTCACCGTGGCGCCACCTCATTCGCCATAAAACACGAGGTTCTTTTTGAGGGGCAAGGGATACTTGAAAACTCACGAAACTTGGCACACCCATCACAAGGCCCAAATTGTGTTGTCTGATATGCTTTTTGTGTTTTGATGTGCCAAGATGCCTCAACAGCGCCCCCTACAATTTTTCGATGAAGCAGCCCCCGAAGCTTGTTTCACTTACATGTATGAAACTTGGTAGGCATATGTAACACTCCAAGACGTACAAAAAAGCCTCTTGGAGTTATGCTCCAAACCCAACCGGAAGTCCGCCATTTTGAATTTACTTGTGCCACTTTTGTGCATTTTGGGCGATTTCCAGTAGACGTAAATGAATGAACTTGTCCTAGAGTTTTTATCCAATCCACTTCAAACTCGGTCTGTCCCACCCCAAGACCGTGAAGACGAAAAGTTATCAAACGTTTCAGGTTTTCGTCAAACGCTGTCTCTGTGGCCCCGCCTTCTTCGCCATAAACCACGAAATTGTAACTACTCCTACAGATTTTATCCCATCAACTTCTTACTTGGTCTGTCCCACCTCCAGACATTGATGAAGAAAAGTTATCAAAAACTGGACTTGTTGTCACACCATGTGACCGTGGCAGGGCCTCAATCTTTGGGGACTCGCCACAAAACAGGAACTTGTGTATGACTCCATCATCCATGGTCCAATCTTCCCCAAACTTCACAGGATTGATGACAGTCCTGCTCTGAAGAGATCTCCATGTGAATAATTTGTGATAAATACAGCGCCCCCTAATGGTAAGAGAAAATTTCATGTTTTATATTTTGAAGTATAACTCCCAAGACTTGGCCAGATCCACCTCAATCTTGGTCAGTCTATCCGTCACATGTAGAAGATGTTTTATTGTGAACACTGTAAGTTTGCATCAAAGGGCGTGGCCATGACGTAGCGGCAAACTTTGATGTTTCGCCATGATAACAAAAGTTGTGTAGCTTGACTCTACGTGGACATATCTTTCCAAAACTTCACACATATGATAAAAGTCCAGCCCTGAAAACATCTACCGAGAAATTTTTAATCAGCCTCATAGCGCCACCTAGTGGCATCTGTAAGTTACTGCTTTCATTCTTTCATGTCTCTCTTCTACCAAGTTAACCACAACCACCTCAATTTTGCGTAGACATAGTCCCAAGACTTTGATGATGATCACACCAGAAGCTTTTGAGGTTTCAGCAAACACTGTCAATGTGGCAACGCCTTATTCGCCATAAAACACGAAGTTGTTTTTGAGGGGTAAGGGATGCTTGTAATGTCATGAAACTTGGTACACATACAAGAAGTTCCGATGTGTGTTGTGTGATGTGATTTATCTGCTCTGATGTGCCAACATGGCTCAACAGCGCCCCCTACAATTTTTCAAAAAAGCAGCCCCCGACGCTGGTTTGACCTACATCTATGAAACTTGGTACATACATGCATCACTGAAAGACGTACAAAAAAGGCTCTTGCAACCATGTGCCAAACCCAACAGGAAGTCCGCCATTTTGAATTTGCTCGTAAGTGGTTCACAAAATCACCATACATGTTCCAATCTTCCCCATACTTCACAGGATTGATGACAGTCCTGCCCTGAACACATCTATACGCCAATACTTGGTTATTAGTACGGCGCCACCTACTGGCAAAATAACATGTCCTCGTATGATTTGAGGGATATGACGTGTAACTCCAACGTGAGGGGTCTGCCTTCGACAGGAATGAATGGCCGCATCGGCCGGCGTCCTGCCAGCACCCTCGAGTTGCGTGAAGGTGCGAGGGCCCGTTCATCGCTGCTTGCAGCTTTAATTAGGGCCTGAGCACGAACCGTGCGAGGACCCTATTGTTTTCCTTAGGATCATTATTATTATTATTATTATTATTATTATTATTTTTTTTTTCCGCGACTTTAAACGCATTTTTGGGGGCTTTAACATATTCAAAAACTCACCAAATTTGGCATGCACATTCGTCTTGGCGAAAATTTATGTGTACGCAAAATTTAAAAGATGCCCGTTGCAAAATGGCGAAATGGCGCCCCCTAGAAAACTTCAATCGGCTCCCACCGGCAGCCCGTTTGACCAAATTCCACGAAATTCGGGGAAGTCATGTATCATCCCAAGACGCACGAAAATGCGCAGTTGGACTTTTTTCTAAAACCAACAGGAAGCCGGCTATTTTGATTTGAATATTCATTTTTTTACCGATTTTGGCGATTTCCAAGAAATCTCTCAGAGCTATCTCCTCCTACACGCTTCATTGGATCGGCTTCAAATTTGGCGTGCTGGAACTAGACCACTTGATGATCAAAAGTTATCATACGATTTTCCCTACGTTAAACGGTTTGGCCGTCAGGTGGCGGCGAAGTTTGACGTCTCGCCAAGAAACCCCCCAAAAAACAAAAGTGCTATTACTTGGGCATGAAAAGTCCGATCGGCACAAAACTTGCTGGGTATGATCGTAGTCCGGCCTTCATCACGCCAACATCAAAAAATTCCCCCGTTCTCAAAGCGCCCCCTGCTGGCGACAGGAAAAGCGATGTTTTAGACTTTGAGGTGCTACTCTCAGCACGTTCAGTATATCCAACTCAAAATTGGTCAGAAAGGCCTCAACACGTTGGTAATGCTACATGATGAAGATTTGTGACGTTTCGCCGAACGGCGTTCCGCCCACAGGGCGGCGAAGTCAACGGTTCGCCAAAACGCAGTTAAGTGGCCTTAACTTCAGTGTCCTTGGTCATATCTGCCTGAAACTTCACATGTGTGTTAACAGTCCAGCCCTGAACATGTGATATGAATTTCGTTGATGGGCGTGGCCAAATGGCTTGGCCACACCCTTTAAACATCAGCCCCTACGGCACGTTTCACCGACATGCATGAAAATTGGTACACATATGTATCACATCCAGACGCACAAAAAAGCCTCTTGGACCCATTGGCTACACCCAACAGGAAGTCAGCCATTTTGAATTTGACGCCAGATTGGGCGATTCGCACTCCTCGTACTTTTTCTATCTCCTCCTACATGATTCATCGGATCGGCTTCAAATTTGGCGTGCATCAACTAGACCACTTGATGATCAAAAGTTATCATACGATTTTCCCTATGTTAAACGGTTTGGCTGTCAGGTGGCGGCGAAGTTTGACGTCTCGCCAAAAACACCCCAAAAAACAAAAGTGCTATTACTTGGGCATGATAAGTCCGATCGGCACAAAACTTGCTGGGTATGATCGTAGTCCGGCCTCTATCACGCCAACATCAAAAAATTCCCCCGTTCTCAAAGCGCCCCCTGCTGGCGACAGGAAAAGCGATGTTTTAGACTTTGAGGTGCTACTCTCAGCACGTTCAGTATATCCAACTCAAAATTGGTCAGAAAGGCCTCAACACGTTGGTAATGATACATGATGAAGATTTGTGATGTATCGCCGAACGGCGTTCCGCCCACAGGGCGGCGAAGTCAACAGTTCGCCAAAATGCAGTTAAGTGGCCTGAACTTCAGTGTCCTTGGTCATATCTGCCTGAAACTTTACATGTGTGTTAACAGTCCAGCCCTGAACATGTGATATGAATTTCGTTGATGGGCGTGGCCAAATGGCTTGGCCACACCCTTTAAACATCAGCCACTGCGGCACGTTTCACTGACATGCATGAAAATTGGTACACATATGTATCACATCCAGACGCACAAAAAGTCTCTTGGACCCATTGGCCAAACCCAACAGGAAGTCGGCCATTTTGAATTTAATGGTCATTTTTGGCGTTTTCCACGTGTTGTATTTTAATGAACTCCACCTACAGGATGCATCAGAACAACTTCAAAATCATTGTGTGCCATCTAGACAAAGGTGTAATCAAAACTTATAAGCAGATTTTTGCATCGTGAAACGGTTTGGCCGTCAGGTGGCGGCGAAGTGTGATGTCTCGCCATAAAACACGAAATTAGTATAACTTTGGCATACATTGTCCATTCTTCACCAAACTTCACATGTTTGTTAACAGTCCAGACCTGAATGTATAGTATGAGGTTCATCAATAAGCGTGGCCGTATGGCTTGGCCACGCCCCTTAAAGTGCAGCGTCCCCCATAACAACTTTCACAGACGTACACGAAAATCAGTATGCAAATGTATCTTGTCCAGACGCACAAAAAAGTCTCTTGCACATGTAGGCCACACCCGACAGGAAGTCGGCCGATTTTGAAATTTACAGTCATTTTTGGCGTTTTCCACGTGTTGTATTTTAATGATCTCCTCCTCCAGAAATGAATCAATTAACTCCAAAACTGGTGTGTACCATCTACACAAGTGTGTGATCAAAACATATTAAGAGAATTGCTCAGCATGGAACGGTGTGGCTGTGACATGGCGTCGACACTTGATGTCTCACCATGAAACACGATATTGCTATAACATGGGATCTAATGGTCGAATCTGCTCCAAACTTCACATGTATGATAATAGTCCTGGTATGAACACACCCACATGACGCTCAGGAGTCAGAGTCATAGCGCCACCCAGTGGAGACGGGAAGTCGCAACGCATTGGTTCCTACACTGTCCGAAGGAGGCGAACATTCAGCGCCTCGTCTGCCGGTCGACCTCTGGCGAGACGGTGGCGGCTGCGCCAGGCCCCGAGTTGCGTGGGGTGCGAGGGCCCGTTCAACGCTGCTTGCAGCTTTAATTATTATTATTATTATTTTTTTTTTTCGCTTGATCGCATTTTTGGGGGCTTTAACATATTCAAAAACTCACCAAATTTGACGTGCACATTCGTCTATGGGACATTTATGTGTACGCAAAATTTAAACGATGCCCATTTCAAAATGGCGAAATGGCGCCCCCTAGAAAATTTCAATCGGCTCCCACCGGCAGCCCGTTTGACCAAATTCCACGAAATTCGGGGAGGTCGTGTATCATCCCAAGACGCACGAAAATGCGCAGTTGGACTTTTTTCTAAAACCAACAGGAAGCCGGCTATTTTGATTTGAATATTCATTTTTTTACCGATTTTAGCGATTTTCAAGAATTCTCTCAGAGCTATCTCCTCCTAGACAGTTCATTGGATCGGCTTCAAATTTGCCGTGCTGCAACTAGACCACATGATGATCAAAAGTTATTAAAAGATCTTTCCCTCGTTAAACGGTTTGGCCGTCAGGTGGCGGCGAAGTTTGATGTCTCAAAAAAAAAACCCCAAAAACCCAGAATTGCTATTACTTGGGCGTGAAAGGTCCAATCGGCACAAAACTTGCTGGGTATGATCGTAGTCCCGCCCTGAACACGTCTACATCAAAAAATTCCCCTGTTCTCAAAGCGCCCCCTGCTGGCGACAGGAAAAGTGATTTTTTACACTTTGAGGTGCAGCTCTGAGCACGTTCAGCATATCCAACTCAAATTTGGTCAGAAAGGCCTCAACACGTTGTTAATGCTACATGATGAAGATTGTGACGTATCGTCAAACGGCGTTGCGCCCAGAGGGCGGCGAAGTCGATGCTTCGCCAAAACGTAGGAAAGTGGCCTTAACTTCAGTGTCCTTGGGCATATCTGCCTGAAACTTCACATGTGTTTTAAGAGTCCAGCCCTGACAATGTCATGTGAATTTCGTTGATGGGCGTGGCCAAATGGCTTGGCCACACCCTTTAAACATCAGCCCCTGCGGCACGTTTCACCAACATGCATGAAAATTGGTACACATATGTATCACATCCAGACGCACAAAAAACCCTCTTGGACCCATTGGCTACACCCAACAGGAAGTCAGCCATTTTGAATTTGACGCCAGATTGGGCGATTTGCACTCCTCATACTTTTTCTATCTCCTCCTACATGATTCATCGGATCGGCTTCAAATTTGGCGTGCATCAACTAGACCACTTGATGATCAAAAGTTATCATACGATTTTCCCTATGTTAAACGCTTTGGCTGTCAGGTGGCGGCGAAGTTTGATGTCTCGCCATAAAACACGAAATTAGTATAACTTTGGCATACATTGTCCATTCTTCACCAAACTTCACATGTTTGTTAACAGTCCAGACCTGAATGTATAGTATGACTTTCATCAATAAGCGTGGCCGTATGGCTTGGCCACGCCCCTTAAAGTGCAGCGTCCCCCATAACAACTTTCACCGACGTGCACGAAAATCAGTATGCACATGTATCGTGTCCAGACGCACAAAAAAGCCTCTTGCACATATAGGCCACACCCGACAGGAAGTCGGCCATTTTGAAATTTACAGTCATTTTTGGCGTTTTCCACGTGTTGTATTTTAATGATCTCCTCCTCCAGAAATGAATCAATTAACTCCAAAACTGGTGTGTACCATCTACACAAGTGTGTGATCAAAACATATTAAGAGAATTGCTCAGCATGGAACAATGTGGCTGTGACATGGCGTCGACACTTGATGTCTCACCATGAAACACGATATTGCTATAACATGGGATCTAATGGTCGAATCTGCTCCAAACTTCACATGTATGATAATAGTCCTGGCATGAACACACCCACATGACGCTCAGGAGTCAGAGTCATAGCGCCACCCAGTGGAGACGGGAAGTCGCAACGCATTGGTTCTTACACTGTCCGAAGGAGGAGAACATTCAGCGACTCGTCTGCCGGTCGACCTCTGGCGACACGGTGGCGGCTGCGCCAGGCCCCGAGTTGCGTGGGGTGCGAGGGCCCGTTCAACGCTGCTTGCAGCTTTAATTATTATTATTATTATTATTATTATTCTTTTTCTTCTTATCCGAAATCAACTGCCTTTTTGGGGGGCGTAACATACTCGAAAACTCATGAAACTTCACAGACTCGTCAGAAGTGGTGAAAATTTACATATGGTAGGGGTTTCATGACAACGTGCACAAAAATGGCTCAATAGCGCCCCCTAATCATTTTCAACGTATTTTGGGCTATAACTCCCAGACCATGTGTCGCACGTTCACAAACCTCATATCCACAGATTCCCTGAATAGTTCTGAATCACCTGGATGGGGCCAAGCCCATTTCCGCCTTAATTTTTTTTCGCAAAATCGCGAAAACTGGAAAACCTACTTTTTCGAACTCCTCCTTGGGGTTTTGTCCGTTCAGCGTGAAACTTGGCCAGTACAGTCTTCGGCTGGATCTGATGTAAAGTTATCAAAGGAATTTTGTTAGGTCAAAATATGCGAAAGTTATTAACGAATAAATTTTTCTAGCTAGCTATAAAAAGGCGAACTGCTGCATATCTCGGTCAAAATCAATGCTACCAAGACCAAATCTGAGATCTTGGATTTACATGTCACTGTGAGGGAAAGAACCAAATTTAGCTAATTTTGGCCACTAGGGGGCGCTGCAAATATGGGAAATTTATATCTGGTAAATGGCTGCACCAATATTTATGAAATTTGGTGAGTATGATGCTGGTCCCCTCCTGAGGCCATACTTTGAGGTTAGTCACGACTGGTAAAAGTGGGCGTGGCTAATTACAAGATAAAAAACAAACATTGATTTCAGCTCAAGTATTATGCTGAGGGCTGTGAAATTAACAGGGTATATAGAGAATAGCATACAGACCAACCATAGCAAAAATTGTGCATCTACTCCACTAGGTGGCGCTATAACGGATGCAAACGCATTTTGGCCTGTAACTTCCACATTTTAAATCACATCTTCATAAACTTTATATTCACGTGTTCCCTACATGCAGTCGCATCTTCTGACATAGGCCACGCCCACTCCCACTGCAAATTTCTCTTTGTAATTCACTATACATCAAAAACCTACTTTTTCGAACTCCTCTTAGCGTTTAAGCTCCATCTTCACAAAACTTTGCAAGTACAATCTCCAGACTTGCTTGACCAAAAGTTATCGAAAGAATTTTGCTACTCCAAAAAATGCGCTAGCTAAAAATAAACATTTTTTTTCTGCTAGCTAAAAAACACATACTGTTGCATATTTTTGTCACAGTAAAACCTATCAGCTTCAAACTCAAATCACTTGTTTCAAAGGTCAACCAGAGGGTCTGTGCCACATTTGGTGGAAATTGGCCAATAGGTGGCGCTATAAACAGAGAAAAATCAAGTGACATGAAAATTGATCGATTCGCACGAAATTTGGCAAGCGTGATGTGGAGTCACTCCCGAGACCACCCATCAAGCTTAGTGATGTTTCGTCACCGTGGCAACGCCTAATTTGCCATAAAAGACGACGTTGATTTTAAGGGGTAAGGGATGCTTGTAAAGTCAGGAAACTTGGCACACATATGACAGGGTCCGATTTGTGTTGTCTGATGGGATTTTTCTGCTCTGATATGCCAACATGGCTCATCAGCGCCCCCTACAAATTTTCTACGATGCAGCCCCCAAAGCTGGTTTGACCTACATCTATGAAACTTGGTACGCACTTGCATCACTGAAAGACGTATAAAAAAGCCTCTTGCACCCATGTGCCAAAACCAACAGGAAGTCCGCCATTTTGAATTTGCTTGTAACTGGTTTGCAACTTCACCATACATGTTCCAATGTTCCCCAAACTTGACAGGATTGATGACAGTCCTGCCCTGAACACATCTATATGCCAATACGTGCTTATTAGTATGGCGCCACCTACTGGCAAAATTACATTTCTTCGTATGTTTTGAGGGATATGACGTGTAACTCCTACGTGAGGGGTCTGCCTTCGACAGGAATGAACGGTGGCATGAGCCGGCGTCCTGCCAGAGCCCTCGAGTTGCGTGAAGGTGCGAGGGCCCGTTCAATGCTGCTTGCAGCTTTAATTATTATTATTTTTTTTTATCCTATGATCGCATTTTTGAGGGCCTGAACGTACTCAAAAAGTCCCAGAATTTTGCACACTCGTCACGTCTGGTGAAAAATTCGATATTTTATGGTCATTACAAAGGGGCGTGACAAAATGGCTCCACGGCGCCCCCTAACAGTTTTCAAAATCAAAGCCCCCTGCTTTAACTTTGTCCGAAGCGTACGAATTTTGGTACACATATGTAGCACGCCGAGACGGACAAAAAAGCCTCTTGGGCCCATGCCCTAAACTCAACAGGAAGTCGGCCATTTTGAATTGAATGTGGAAGTTTCATGTATTTTTGGCCATTTGCAGGGGTCATAAATGAACGAACTCCTCCTAGAGATTTTGTCCGATCGCCTTCAAACTCGGTCTGTCCCACCAACATAAACTGAAGACGAAAAGTTATCAAAAGCTTGTGTTTTCGTCACACCGTGTGACCGTGCCGGGACCTCAAACTTCGTTACAAACAGGAAGTAGTATTATAACGCAGGAAGTAGTTTATTACTCCAACATACATGCTCCAATCTTCCCCAAACTTCACAGGATTGATGACAGTCCTGCTCTGAAGAGATCTACATGTCAATAATTTGTGATTAATATAGCGCCCCCTACTGGCAGTAGAAAATGTCATGTTTTACACTTTGAAGCACATCTCCTCCAAAGTTGAACACATCAACCTCATACTTGGTGAAATTATCCATAAGGCCTTGATGATGTTTTCTATGGAAAACTGTGAATTTTCGTCAAAGGGCGTGACCTTGGCGTGGCGGCCAACTTTGATGTTTCGCCATGATGACCAAAGTAGCTGTAACTTGACTCTACGTGGACATATCTTTCCAAAACTTCACACATATAACTGTCCAGCCCTGAAAACATCTATACAGAAATTTTGAATCAGCATCATAGCGCCACCTACTGGCGGCAGAAGGTTACTTTTTTCATTCTTTCATGTCCCTCTTCTACCAGGTTCCCCCGAACCACCTCAATTTTGCAAATACATACTCCCAAGACCTTGTTGATGGTCAAAGCAGAAGCCTTTGAGGTTTCGTCCAACGCTGTCACTGTGGCGCCACCTTATTCGCCATAAAACACGAGGTTGTTTTTGAGGGGCAAGGGACACTCGAAAACTCACGCAACTTGGCACACACATCAGACATCCCAAATTGTGTTGTCTGATGTGATTTTTGTGTTTTCATGTGCCAAGATGGCTCAACAGCGCCCCCTACTCATTTTCAACGTGTTTTGGGCTATAACTCCCAGACCATATGTCACACATTCAAAAACCTCATATCCACAGATTCCCTGAATAGTGCTGAATCACCTGGGCAGGGCCACTCCCATTTCTGCCTATCATGTTTTTCACAACATCGCAAAAACTGGACAACCTACTTTTTCGAACTCCTCCTTAGGGTTTTGTCCGTTCAGCGTGAAACTTGGCAGGTACAGTCTTTGACTGGACCTGATCTAAAGTTATCAAAGGAATTTTGATTGGTCAAAATATGCGCAAATTATTAACGAATAAATTTTTCTAGCTAGCTACAAAAAGGCGAAGGGTGGCATATTTCGGTCAAAATAAATGCTTACAACACCAAATCTGAGATCCTTGCTTGACATGTGACTGTGAAGGTGTGAGCCAAATTTGGCTAATGTTGGCCACTACGGGGCGCTGCAAATATGGGAAATTTATATCTGGTAAATGGCTGCACCGATTTTTACGAAATTTGGTGAGTATGATGCTGGGCCCCTCCCGAGGCGATATCATGAAGTTAGTCATGACTGGTCAAAGTGGGCGTGGCTTATTACAAGATAAACAACAAACATTTATTTCAGCTCAAGTATTATGCTGAGGGCTATGAAATTGACAGGCTATATATAGAACAGCATACAGACCACCCATAGAAACAATTGTGTGTCTACTACACTAGGTGGCGCTATAACAGCTGCAAACGCATTTTGGCCAGTAACTTCCACATTTTAAATCACATCTTCATAAACTTCATATCCACGTATTCCCTAAATAGCGTCGCATCTTCTGACATAGGCCACGCCCACTCCCACTGCAAATTTCTCTTTGTAAGTCACTATACATCAAAAACCTACTTTTTCGAACTCCTCCTAGCGTTTAAGGTCCATCTTCACGAAAGTTTGCACATACAATCTCCAGACTTGCCTGACCAGAAGTTATCAAAAGAATTTTGCTACTCCAAAAACTGCGCTAGCTAAAAATAAACATTTTTTTTCTGCTAGCTAAAAAACACATACCATTGCATATTTTTGTCAAAGTAAAAGCTATCCATGTCAAACTCAATTCACTTCTTTCAGACGTCATCCAGACACTCTGTGCTAAATTTGGCAGAAGTTGGCAAATAGGGGGCGCTATAATCAGAGAAAAATCAAGTGACATGAAAATTTGGTGAGCATGATGTGGAGTCACTCCTGAGGCCAGCTGTAAAGCTTAGTGATGTTTGGTCACCGTGGCGACGCCTTATTCGCCATAAAAGACGAAGTTGTTTTTGAGGGGTAAGGGATGCTTGTAAAGTCATGAAACTTGACACACACATAAAAGGATCCGATGTGGGTTGTCTGATGTGATTTTTTGGCTCTGATGTGCCAACATGGCTCAACAGCGCCCCCTACAAATTTTCTACGAAGCAGCCCCCGAAGCTGGTTTGACCTACATCTATGAAACTTGGTACGCACATGCATCACTGAAAGACGTATAAAAAAGCCTCTTGCAGCCATGTGCCAAAACCAACAGGAAGTCCGCCATTTTGAATTTGCTTGTGACTGGTTCGCAACTTCACCATACATGTTCCACTCTTCCCCAAACTTCACAGGATTGATGACAGTCCTGCCCTGAACACATCTATAGGCCAATACTTGGTTATTAGTATGGCGCCACCTACTGTCAAAATGACATATCTTCGTATGATTTGAGGGATATGACGTGTAACTCCTGCGTGAGGGGTCTGCCTTCGTCAGGAATGAACGGCGGCGTGAGCCGGCGTCCTGCCAGCGCCCTCGAATTGCGTGAAGGTGCGAGGGCCCGTTCATCGCTGCTTGCAGCTTTAATTTTTATTGGTTTCCAACAATTATGTCTTATATTTAGTTTTTTTCTCCTCAGTTCTGTGCTTAATAAAGTCTTTATATAAATTATTCATTTTTTTGCAGGCTTTCGACAGACCCCTCGTAAACCAGGGGTTATCTGGATGTTTAGATGTTTTCTTTGGTTGCTGAATTGGACAGTTTCTATGATATAAAGTAAAAAAAATATTTAGGAATAAGTTATAAGCTGAATCAACATCCTCTTTTTCATTAACCATTCCTCCGATCTTGAGCTAACAGATAATTTCTGAATGTATTCAGGGTGTCATCTGTTCTTAATCTCCTCTGCATGTTTATTTTGCTGCTATCTAAGTTCTTGTGTTTACATTCATGGATAAGAAACACCGGCAGATGGTCAGTGATATCGTTTATTAATAATCCACTTTCTAAATTACTGGTCATATTATTAGTGAGAATATTGTCTATTACTGTTGCTGAGTGGGTGGTAATTCTACTTGGTTTGGTTATACTTGGATATAGGCCCTTACTGTACATTGCATCTATAAATTCCTCTATTGCATGTGATTTGTTAGGATTTAAGAAATCTATATTATAGTCCCCGCATAAAAAGGCAACCTTCTGCTCGGTGTTTGAAACCATGGCCTCAAACACGTCTTTAAAGCTTTTGATGCTAGAGTTGGGTGCTCTATAGACACAGCTAACAATGACATGCTTTTGTAATGATTGTCCGATTTCTAGTTTGATTTGTAATATCCCAAGCCCATTTTTTGCATTTTGGTGCCCTCTAGTGGTCACTTAAAATGACACTTAAAGGATATGTTCCTAGTACCTGCGAGGTGCCTGCGAAGAATATTGTGGTGACTGAAATACAAAATGTTGTGCATACAGTCCAAATTACAACAAGATATTGAACATCACTGAGGGCTAACTGCTAAAGTGATTTGAACACCATTTAAAACATGTGATATCTCATATCCAAAGAAAGTCTGTGTCTATTTTGGTTGCACATGAATGAAGACTTGCAGGGATATAGATGTTAATGGATTTTGCAAAAATTTAGAAAATTTGAGAGAGACGGATTTCTAAATTGACTATAGGCTGCAGAAAGGTAAACTTTTGCCACAATTCAGTAGATGTGTACAAAAAAATTCAGCTCTGTAGGAAGCACTGGTGATTTATTATGATTTTCTGGTGTGTGCAATGCGAAATGAAATGAAATTCATGAAATTTAGATTTATTGTAAATATATTGTAGCCACTCCGTCTTCAAGCAATAATCATTAAATTTTATGCATCAACTGAGCTGAGACGGTGCAAACTGAGTTTTGTACTGGTCCCTGTTGCTGCTTACGAGATAGAAACTTTTTGTATTTGTGGTGCCCTCCAGTAGCAGAATATCCCAAAACTGGTCAGCAAAGCTCGGACAAAGCATTTGTATGTACAGAAGTTTGACCATGTTTAAACATGTATAACTTCAATACAAATCGACAAATCAAAATTTTTGACTTCAGATTAGCGAAGTCCTCTGATGATCCCGCCAAAATTTCAGAACCATTGTATCAACCGTTTGGGATGACTTTGCGAGAATAGGATTTAGAGATAATTGAAGAAAAAGTCACAAACTTAACATATTTAGAGCAGAAGACCATTACAGCAATGATGGAGATGAATTAAGAGATTAAAATGGTAATAGAATTTTGACTCTTAGCCAAAGCTAAGAGATAATTGCAAACATGTAAACTTGATTGGTACAATTCCACCTTGAGGTAAATGAGTGTCATTTCTTGGGACTGAGTAGTGGGTGGAATTTGCAACCCATCTGTCAATTTCCGTGAGTTTTTGTCTTAGTGTTCGTCGTACACTTTAAGCTGAGAAAAATTACAAGAATAAGAGAAGAATAATGAGAACAAAAATAATAGGGCTCCAGCAGTGAGTGTCACTGCCTGGGTCCCTAAAAACAGTTTGTCTTCTTTCTCCAGGCATGGATGAGAGGTTATGTGAGCCCCCCAGCTATAGGCCTCTGTTGCCCTGACCTGTGCCTCCCACCAGTGCCTTTGTGAGCATGTATCGCAGGAACGGGCTTTCAGATGGCACCAGCATCAATTCAGTCACCTCAGAGGTAAGAATAAGCTTCTGTAATCTATGTGTATATATGTTTGTGTATGTATATGTATATTCCTCTTTCACCTCTACTCAGCTGGGGTGGTGGTGTGTCTTGAGGATTCCGCACAGTATCTTAGCTGTTCCTAGGACTGCGCCCTTCTGGGTGTTGTTCCTGGAATTTGCTGGAGCTGCTCTCCAAGTCTAGGGGTCACAGACCTGTGCTTCGATGACCACCGGCACGACTTGGCTGTGTTTGTCTGAGTACACTGTCCCAGCCTACATCAACCAAAAAGCTTCATTTTCTTCCACATGGTCTCTTTCTAAAACTTCTAAAAATGAGCGCTGCACTTGTCTTTTTGTGTGTCTATTTTTCTCTTTTTCCAAGTAATGATTTATAAAGAGCCTTGATTTTTGTTGATTAAAATGCCAGAGCTGAGCCTCATTAACCCAGGAAGGACAAAAAGTCAGCATTCAAAGCACATTGAAAATGAAAAGACACAGGAAAAGATGTAATTTATGCAACATTATCATAATTTGAAATGGGTTATATGCAAGGGATAAAGGACCTGTTTTTACTTGGAGTCCTTGATTAACCGTAATAACCCAGTGAATCACATTACGCAAGTAATTTTTTATTTTTGAAGTATCTGTGGTTGTGTAAATCCACACATAAAAATGGTTTTAGTATTTGCATTTTGGATGATACTGTATATGCCGTTTAGTTTTAGTGTCTAGTACTTTGTTTTGTCCCTTTCATTGTTCTTTCCTGTCTGTATATGACTTATAAAAGCTGCCATGTGGTGTTTTGATGATAAACAAACAACATTTCTGTTACAATCATTGTTTCTTGCCAAAACTAATTGTGTGTGACTGAGGTCTAATAAGTATTTTTGAATGTATTTCTTGTAAAACATTGGCAAAACAGATTTTTCCTGTACATTTGAGCCCAGTATTGTTGAAACCCATGTTGACTGGCTAGCAGTCTTGATCACTGGAATAGTGTAAAACCATTGGCTGGAAGCTGTACCTACATAAAAACATGTCTCAGTTGCTATAATAGTAAAGGTTATACATGGCCTGGGTTTATGGGGTTTATGTTTGTTCATGCTAGACGCCATGGAATTGGTAACGATAGAAAAAGATATGTCCAATAATTGGAGATATATATAATGGAGATAAGTATAAATCCACAATCCAAAGATATAATAAATATTGTCAATATCATCAATATTCACAACAAAAGTCCAACTAAATCAGGCCAAACTGATGGTCAGGGAGACATTTTAAAGTGAAAGTTGTACTAGATAGACAAGATGCCTCAAGATGACAAAAATCCTGACTATCCTGATTATTCTTTGATCATTAATATCTAAACAATAGACTGTTTATAAAATGAACAGCACATCTCCACTTCCTCCCACTGTACCAGAATGAAGCCAAAATATCCCAGATACAGGTGCTGCCTTCTTGCACTGCAGATATCAATTCGAGCCAGAGTCTGTGCAGTAGCTATCAGGAGGTGGAGCTGCTGTATTGAGTTCCCACCCACTGTCTGACCCAGCTGTGGGCAGCCCCACTGATTGCGAGCATGCAGATTAATACACTCATAACAAACCAAACTTCCTAAAATGACAGAAACCATCATTTGGAAAAGTTTATTTGACTTTGTGAAAATCTTGGGGTGGCACACCAAAGCCAAAGGCAGGTGAGGCCAAAGCCATAATCAAGGCCTGACAGTAGCAGGGTGAAATCCAATGCATCAGCTGTAGAAGACAATTTGGGAACCTGAGTAGAAAAATCAGTGAAGTTGACTTGTGACTCTCTGCATTTAGCCAACTTTATTGCGACATTACACAGTTTAATGACAAATGTTCTCTTTGTGGTCCCTGACAGCTGGTTACGTAAGTGTAGAACAGCCACTGTGATGAGTGTGTGTGTGTGTGTGTGTGTCTCAGGCCAGCAGCAGCTCTGACTCTCTGGATGGACCTTGCGTGGATTATGCTAAGAGCTATGATGCAGTCGTCTTCGATGTGCTGAAGGTGACACCTGAGGAGTTTGCAGTGAGTACGCTTTAAATGTCATTTGTTATTTGTGCAGCATATAAGACAGATCAGATCTTACCTGGAAGACCCAAGTGTACAAATAAAATACTTACTCAGCAATGTCAAGGAGAGAAAGATGGATATTAACTCTGATAAAGTTCCCTCAAAAAGATCTGAACTACTCTCGGTAAAAAATGGTACCAATTGATTACCAAGAAATAAACATGCAGTGGTCAGTGTTGCGTGAACACTGACTCATATTTGTTACATTTACACTGAATCAAACTGCTCTAATGTAAAAGGGATCCTAAACACACACAATAAAGTGTGTCATCAACCTAATTTCCAGCAGCAATAGGCAGCTGGTTTCGCTAACATCAGATGCCACCAAAAACCAAACCAAGTCAAAAAAACAAAAAAGTTATTTTCTAAACTAAACCAACAGTGTAAGAACCACTGCTTTAAAGGATATGTAATTAACAATTTTTTGTTAAGTTTGTAAGACAGCACAAATTGTAGAATGGCTGAGTGGAATATAGATGCTCCACAAATGGAAAGACACTTCTCTGAAATCAGATTGATAGTGTATATGACTGGGCCGTTTTAGCACTATTTCAGTCAAAATTCCACAGCATCTCACGTCTTAAATTGTCACATCTTGTGTCACATCATTCATGTGACAGCACCATTTGCACTGTAATATATCAAGGAACATTTTTGCTAAAAAAGTTAGCTGCGGTGCACAGGATAAAGAGCTACGGAAATTCAACATCTCCTGCATAAACAGCAGAATATTGAGTTCTGACCAACAAGTCTGATGTGTGTGAAGGTGTATGGCTTTAGTTTGAAACAGTCTTGTGTTGTTAACATGTAATCACATGTTAACAACACAAGGCTAATGAAGGTAAACACAGTGAACTGTGCGTGTAATGGCACTGCACTCTGCTGTGGCACTTCTTAAATCCTAGTGCTTTGAGATGTCTGCAGAGGTTGAATGAACTGAAGGAGAAACTTTTCGTATTGTGAAAAGCAGCTGTTAACAACAGATACTGGAAGAATCACTCATCCTCATTTAGAGAGAATTTCAGACAGATTCACCGACATCCTAAAATGAACCATCCATCCATCCATCCATCCATCCATCCATCCATCCATCCATCCATCCATCCATTTTCTAACCGCTTATCCTCTTGAGGGTCGTGGGGGGGCTGGAGCCTATCCCAGCTGAAATTGGGCGAGAACCAGGGTACACCCTGGTCAGGTTGCCAGACTATCGCAAGGCTGACACATAGAGACAGACAACCATTCACGCTCACATTCACCCCTACAGGCAATGTAGATTCACCAATCAACCTATCCCCAACTATGAAGGTAGATTTGTGTTTTTATTATTCAATCAAAAAATATATTTTCAGTCAAAAAAAACTTCACTTCAATCAAAAAAACATTTTCAGTCAAAGAAAAAAAAAAGTGTTTGAATGCAAAAAAAATATTTGAGACCCAAAAAATTGCATTTGAACACTTTTGAAAAAAGTTTTGAAGTCGTTTTTTTTTTTTTTTGATTGAATCATTTTGACACAAATATCCCGCAGTGGCGGATGCTTCCCCATTGGTCAGACATGTTTGAGTGACAAGTGTCTACACCAATGACGTTTGACATAGGAATCTCTTTCTAGAACAAGCAAGTTGCCATTTGCAATGTACAGGTATGCGGTGAAAATCCGTCTTCCATCCATCCAATCGATACGCACAAACTTTTCAAATGACAGCATTTTTTTTGCACAGACAACATTAGATGCCTTTTCAAATGTACACCGAGGGGTTTGTTTACTTCAAGGATGTGGACATGTTTGTAAAAGGAATAATTAAAAGTCGCGCACAGACAAAGTGAAAGTGAGTCTCCGCTCAGCATGTTTACAGCAAGTTTGAAGCACTCCTGTAACAACGTTTTCTTAGCAGTAAGTAAACAGACCTCTCAGTGTACATTTGAAAAGGCATCTAATGTTATCTGTGGGGAAAAAAAATGCGGTTTGGTGGGATGTAAATAACATAAACAGCGTAAGATCCATCCGCTTCCATTATAAGCTGCTGTGGTGATGAAGGGACAGACACAACTACTGCATAACAGGAGCAATAATAAAAAAAAAACTTCAGATATATTATTTGTTCCTGGTTAAATAGTTTTTGTTAATAACAATGTGTTAATTTTCTTTAAAAACATTAACATTGGACTACAGCGTAGCTGACCAAATTGTCAAGTCACGTGACTGAAAACTATGAATAGCAGTGACGTAACCATGACGTCAACTCCGAAGTGGTCTTTGTTTGCCAAGAGCTCCTCGAGAAGTCTTCTTTCTTCTTGTGGATTTTTGTGTTATTATTGTGATTATTATTTAGTCTTTTCGGGGGGTGAATTCAACCACATCTAAAGGAAAGTCATCATTTGCAATGTCAGCAGGGATGTAATATTGTTTGCAGTGGTACATGCAGTCTAATATACATTTTGAGTTCTGTAGATGTAGCCCAGATGAAGTGAAAAATATGTTAAGATTAAATCAGCGACCTTGACTTTACTGTATCTACAGAATGAACAAGGTCCTTACTAGACTTGCACCGATTAATCGGCAGTGCTCAGAATCGGGCCGATTCTCATGTGATGGGCCATGACTGGCGACCGTAAGGTCAGTCTAAAATACGCAGATTTAAAACACCAGTCAAATTCCCGTCGTGCCACATGACTGACATTGTGTAATGCCAGCAGCACGCACACACACACACGCATATGTGCAACTCACTCCTTGGGCCATGTGAGGAAGGGGACCTCAGGGTCCTTTGGGTAGGACAACCATGGAGTAAATGATTCCGGCCAGATAATCAGGTTTGAGAGGATACTTTCATTTTCAATGCAGGAGGTTCACAGCAAGTGTGTATGTGTGTGGTTCTGAAAAAAACAAAAGGAAAAATAGCTTTACACTCAATTCTTACAAATATGCACAGTGTTTCCCCTATATGCAACTAGCAGCTGCTAAAATATGACCGCCGCTGCTGAGGGTTTTTTTTTTTTTCCTCTTAGCTCTTTAGAAACTACTGTTATATTATTTGGTGCTACAGACGCTTCATATCCAGGTCAATTCACACAGTTGTGAGTAAAGCATAAGAGGAGAGGAGAGGGCTCTGTCTTATCTCTTCATAAACTAAAGTTATATTATTTTACACAGCGGACGTTTCATATAATAACATAACAATATACTATTTATCGTGTTATACGGTGAAACGTTTCACCTTATAACGTGATGACATATTGTTATAATGTGAGACTTATGTTTGAATGAGGGAACGGTGTGCGGAGAGCGGATAAATTGAGGAATATTGCTCATTTACATGAATTGTTTAAAATTGTACTTCATGCTTGGGAGACATGGCGAGATTCCGCTGTTAGGAGCACAGTGGATGATATTGTGATAAATATATGGAAGTGAAACATGGGCTTCTCACCTTAATCATTCACGCACACACATCAGAAGAGAGGAGGAGGAAGTTGTTAATTGTCCGTGTTAAACTTAACTGCGGAGCTCTCACTGCTGCACTGAAACTGACGTGGTGCGTGTCCATGTGTGGAAGATGTGCTTGTCCGCGTGCTTACTGGCAGGCGCGTCCTCAGCGCTAAGGGCTTTCATACAGGCGATCTGCGTCACTGTTTTTGTTTGTTTGAGATGATTATTGAAAAGCTGGTTGTGTCTTGGTTAAAATGTTCTAATAAAGGAAAATATTGTAATATCTTATGTGCTGTAAAATGGTTTGAAAAAAAAAATGAAATCGGAATCGGCCAAAATCGGTATCGGCCATCCAAACACTCTGCAAATCGGAAATCGGAATCGGCCTAAAAAATTGCAATCGGTGCAAGTTTAGTCCTTACAAACTATTGAATTCGATCTCATCTCCAAACACTGGAAAAGTAAGTAATGAACTAGCCTGCATAGCGCTTAATAACATTGTCAAATAATAACGAAAACGTGTCCTTCACGAAGAAAGGAAAATATATAATTGCATTCGTGCAATAAACTTTGACAACAACCACAGAAGAATAAAAACATTTATTTTAATGCATGAGCCATGTAAAATGTTTTAAAGCCTCCTTGACAAAATAACAGTACTCGCACGATAAATTATACAATCCACATATTGCTATATTTCATTATTTCATTGAGCGTAGTAACGTCCATTTGTACTGAGTGCAGGCGCGCTCCTGCAGAAGGGGATACTTTTTCTACCGGGGATAAGTACCTTGGCACAAAACCGGAAATCCACAAGAAGAAGAAAGAAGACTTCTTGAGGAGCTCTTGGCAAAAAAGACCACTTCGGAGTCGACGTCACGGTTACGTCATTGCTATTCATGAAACGGGTGTTGTTTGGACCCAAATGCAGTACACAGGCGCACAGGAACAGTTGGTAATGACGTTTATTAGCACCACAGCAAACAGGGTATGCAGCAGGCAGAATGATCACAGAATGAAGTTTGTTCTTCGGGCTGAGAGCCCTCGCACAGTCTCTGGGGCTCAGAGGAGGGAAAGAGATGTAGCTTACTTCAGCCGAAGAAGACAAGTAGGACGCTCTGCAGTCTGGAGAGCTGGCTGCACGTGCTGTGAGGCCGGCGAGGAGTGAGCTGAAGAGAGGTCGGAGACAGGCGGGGGGGGTCGTAGCCAGGTGAGCAGTCAGCGAAGACAGAGGCACCGTTGAGGAGCAGGCAGGAGAGGAGACGAGGCCAGGCGGAAGAGTCAAAACCAGACGAGCAGGCAGATACCAGAAACACTGAGGCAGAGCACGAGGTCAGGGACAGAAGGCAGGTGAGTTTACCGGGAGGTGGACGAGGATGGCAGGTCAGGGACAGGCAGAGTCGACACCAGGAGATCAGACAGGGAATGAACGCTGGAAAGTCTCTCATAACGTGGAAGAACAATCTGGCAAAGAGTGAAGGTGCTGGAGAGACTATATGCAGGCCTGATTGGCATGAGCTGCAGCTGTGTGGGCAGGTGAGCAGAGTTGGGCTGATGAGGTGGGAGTGGCTGACAGGTAGAGTGGATCAGAGGGAGGGAGAGTGGAAAAATACTGAGGCAGTGTGACAGGAGGGGAATGAGAGGCAGGGACTGTGACAGAACCCCCCCCTCAAGGGACGGCTCCTGACGTCCCAAACTGCCGCAGAGGAGCCGGGTGGGCGGAGGGGGCCTGGTGGAGGGCTAGAATTCCTCAGAGGCCTCCGTCCCAGTACCCTCGTCCGCTGAGAGAGAACTGTCCCCCTCCGAGGCTGAGCTGACGTCATCCCCTTCAGATGCAGATGCCCCAGATGCAGGAGGAGACTGAGCGTTGGCGATGGGACCCCCTCGTATTGAGACGGTGTTGGAAGGCTGGTCGGGGTGCAGACGATGAAACTCCTTGATGAGTCTTGCATCCAGGATCTGACGGGCTGGGACCCATGACCGTTCTTCTGGACCGTACCCCTCCCAGTCGACGAGGTATTGTAGGCCCCTCCCACGGCGACGAGAGCGCAGCAGGCGGTGCACTGTGTAAGCAGGGGCCCCGTCTATGAAGCGAGGAGGCGGAGGTGGCTGGGAGGCAGGTTGCAGAGGACTCTCCAGGAACGGCTTGATCCTGGAGACATGGAAGGTGGGATGAATCCGCATGGTGCGGGGCAACTTGAGCCGAACAGCCACAGGGTTTACTACCTTCTCGATGGGGAACGGCCCAATAAACTTGGGGGCCAATTTCTTTGACTCCACCCTCAGAGGAAGGTCTCGGGTTGACAGCCACACTTTCTGTCCCACCTGGTAGGGGGGAGCCAGGGAGCGACGGCGGTTGGCGGCCGTTGTGTACCGGTCAGTGGCTCGTAGGAGAGCCGTCCGAGCCTCCGTCCAGGTCCGGCGGCAACGGCGAATGAAGGCCTCCACAGAGGGGCAGACAGTCTCTTTCTCCTGCGCAGGAAACAGGGGAGGTTGGTAGCCATAGGCGCACTGAAATGGGGATAGGCCGGTGGCAGAGCTGATGAGGGTGTTGTGGGCGTATTCCACCCACAGCAGTTGAGTGGACCAGGAGGCAGGGTGCTTGGAAGCCATGCAGCGGAGCGCCGTCTCCATCTCCTGGTTCATCCTCTCGGACTGGCCGTTGGATTGAGGATGAAACCCGGAGGACAGGCTGGTGGAGGCTCCCAGGAGGCGGCAGAATTCTCTCCAGAAAGCAGAGGTGAACTGGGGGCCTCGGTCTGAGACCACGTCGGATGGGAGGCCGTGGAGCCGAAACACGTGCTGCAGGACCAGTTCAGCTGTTTCTTTGGCCGAGGGGAGCTTGGCCAGGGGCACGAAATGAGCCATCTTGGTGAACCGGTCCACTACTGTCAGGATGGTGGTGTTAACTCCTGACAGTGGCAGCCCGGTGACGAAGTCTAAAGAGATGTGGGACCAGGGTCGGTGGGGCACAGGCAGAGGGTGCAGGTGCCCGGCGGGAGCCCGGCGCGGAGCCTTGTTCTGATTGCAGACTGGGCATGCATTCACAAAGTCTCTGATGTCGTCGTCCATGGAGGCCCACCAGAACCGCCGCTGCAGAACCTCCTTGGTGCGGAGTATTCCGGGATGACAGGTGAGTCGAGAAGCGTGGGCCCACTGCAGAACCTCAGACCTTAGCTGCCGGGGAACGAATAGGCAGGTCTTGGGGGCAGGAGCTGGGCCCCGGCTGGTCCTCCAGTGCAGCTCTCACCCGCTCCTCCACCTCCCAGGTGAGAGAGGCCACCAGATGAGAAGCAGGAAGGATGTTGTCAGGACTGGAGGGGCCCTCCTCCCCGACCATGAATTGTCGGGACAGGGCATCAGGTTTAGCGTTGCGGGAGCCTGGCCGGTAGGAGAGGGTAAAACTGAACCTGGCGAAGAACAGAGCCCACCGGGCCTGACGGGAGTTCAGTCTCTTTGCTGAGCGGATGTACTCCAGATTCTTGTGGTCGGTCCAGACAAGGAAGGGGGTCTTGGTTCCCTCCAACCAGTGGCGCCACTCCTCCAATGCCAGCTTCACCGCCAATAGTTCTCGGTTCCCGATGTCATAATTCATCTCCGCTGGGGACAGGCGCCTGGAGAAGAAGGCACAAGGGTGTAGTTTCTGGTCCTTGGCAGAACGCTGAGAGAGCACGGCCCCCACCCCCACATCAGAGGCGTCGACTTCCACGACGAACTGTCTCTCGGGGTCAGGGATCAGGAGAATGGGGGCCGAGGTGAAACGCCCTTTCAGGAGCTGGAACGCCTCCTCAGCGGCCGAAGTCCAGCAGAAAGGGACCTTGGAGGACGTGAGGGCAGTGAGAGGTGCTGCCACCGTGCTGTAGCCCCGGATGAACCTCCTGTAGAAGTTGGCGAATCCTAAAAAGCGTTGCAGCTGCTTGCGAGAGTCAGGGACAGGCCAGGAGGTGACAGCTGAGACCTTAGCGGGGTCCATCTCCATGCGGTCCCGGCCAATGATGTAACCCAGGAAGGAGACAGAGGAGGCATGGAACTTACATTTCTCGGCCTTGACAAACAGGGAGTTCTCTAGCAGGCGTTGCAGCACCGTCTGGACGTGGAGAATATGTTCCTGCTTGGACCGGGAGAAGATCAAGATATCGTCCAGGTAAACGAACACGAACTTGTTGAGCATGTCTCTCAGCACATCGTTGATGAGGGCTTGGAACACAGCCGGAGCATTGGTGAGCCCAAATGGCATCACCAGATATTCGTAATGTCCTGTAGGGGTGTTGAAGGCCGTCTTCCACTCATCCCCCTCTCGGACCCGCACCAGATGGTAGGCGTTGCGGAGATCCAGCTTGGTGTAGACGGTGGCCCCTTGGAGCAGCTCGAAAGCTGAGGCAATGAGGGGGAGAGGATAGCGATTCTTCACCGTGATGTCGTTCAGACCTCGGTAGTCGATGCACGGCCTCAGAGACCCATCCTTCTTGTCGACGAAGAAAAAACCTGCCCCAGCAGGTGACGAGGAGGGTCGAATGATTCCAGCGGCCAGGGCATCGCTGATGTAGGTCTCCATGGCCTCCCTTTCAGGTGCGGACAGCGAGTAGAGGCGGCCCTTGGGGGGTACAGAGCCGGGAAGGAGGTCGATGGCGCAGTCGTAGGGCCGATGTGGGGGTAGAGAGGTGGCCCTCGCCTTACTGAACACCTCCCGGAAATCGTGGTAGTCAGAGGGCACCATGGAGAGATCAGGGATGGAACAGGGGCTGGCAGACGGCGTGGGGGCCCCCGCCGGTCTGAGGCAGATCTGCTGACAGGAGGGACTCCAACCCAGGAAGGACCCCGTGGACCAGTCTATATGGGGGTTGTGGCGTCGAAGCCAGGGGTAGCCGAGGATGAGGGGAAGATTGGGAGACCTCAGGATATGAAACCGGATGGTTTCATGGTGTGTGCCGGACAGGAGCATAGAGATGGGGGCAGTCTGATGGGTGACAGTTCCCAGGAGATGACCATCCAGAGCGCTGGCCGGCATGGGGCAAGGGAGAGGATCTCGGCTGATGTCCAGTTGACGGGCGAGTTCCTCGTCCATCAGGTTGACATCTGCCCCAGAGTCGATGAAGGTGGCGAGGGTGTGGGACCCCCCTACCAACAGGAGCTGGACGTGAAACAGAGGTCGTGGGCTAGGGGCAGAGTTCTGGGACCGTCTCAGCAGAATGCCCCCTTCTACTGCTGAGCCCCCCCCTTTTGCTGGACACCGGGAGACAAAATGGCCGGCTTGGCCACAGTAGAGGCAGAGATTTCTCCGGCGTCGTCGTTCTCGTTCCTCCGGCGTTAGGCTGGTTCGCCCCACCTGCATGGGCTCCACCCCCCCATGCATAGGTTCAGAAGGGGGGACAGGAGTGGCTGGGACCCTATGTGGACGGGCAGAAGGCCGGTGATCACCTCTCTCACGGCGTTGTTCCCTCCTCCTCGCCTGTATCCGCCTGTCCAGCCTCGTAGTCAGCTCAATGAGTCCGTCCAGGGAATTGGGGAGGTCGAACGGAACCAGCTCATCCTTCACGTAAGGAGCCAGCCCGTTTAGGAAGGCGTCACATTGGGCAGCAGCATTCCAGTCACTGAGACGAGCCCGGGTTCTGAAGTCTATGGCATAGTCAGAAACTGTCCGATCCCCCTGCCTCTGACTCATGAGTCCCCCTGCTGCATCAGGACCCAGAGAAACGGGTCCGAACACCTTGCGAAGCTCCTCAGAGAAGGCTTGGAAAGTGGCGCAGGCGGGCGTGCCTCTCTCCCACTCCGCCGTTCCCCACAGACGTGCTCTACCAGTGAGGTGATTGATGGCGAAGGCGACTCTAGCCCCCTCTGTGGCGAAGGTATGGGGTTGCAGGGCAAACAGGATTGAGCAGTTTGTCAAAAAAGGATCGCAACCCTCAGGATCCCCTTCGTAGCGCTCTGGCGCCCCCACCCGGGGCTCAGATGTGGAGCTTGATGCTGGCCCAGGGGTGGGAACAGGAGGGGCTGGAACTGGGACAGAAGCAGCGTGTTGCGCCATGGAAGCTGCCATCTGCTGTACCTGGGCGGCTAGCGAGGTTAGCGCTCGTTCCAGGGATGACGCTGACTGATGAGCCTCCGCCGCGTTGGAGGCTAACAGAGCCTCATGCTGCTGAAGCATTCCCTCCACCCGGGCTAGGCGAGACTGAGGGGAAGTGGGGTCTGCTGGGTCCATTTCTGGCCAGATTGTACTGAAACGGGTGTTGTTTGGACCCAAATGCAGTACACAGGCGCACAGGAACAGTTGGTAATGACGTTTATTAGCACCACAGCAAACAGGGTATGCAGCAGGCAGAATGATCACAGAATGAAGTTTGTTCTTCGGGCTGAGAGCCCTCGCACAGTCTCTGGGGCTCAGAGGAGGGAAAGAGATGTAGCTTACTTCAGCCGAAGAAGACAAGTAGGACGCTCTGCAGTCTGGAGAGCTGGCTGCACGTGCTGTGAGGCCGGCGAGGAGTGAGCTGAAGAGAGGTCGGAGACAGGCGGGGGGGTCGTAGCCAGGTGAGCAGTCAGCGAAGACAGAGGCACCGTTGAGGAGCAGGCAGGAGAGGAGACGAGGCCAGGCGGAAGAGTCAAAACCAGACGAGCAGGCAGATACCAGAAACACTGAGGCAGAGCACGAGGTCAGGGACAGAAGGCAGGTGAGTTTACCGGGAGGTGGACGAGGATGGCAGGTCAGGGACAGGCAGAGTCGACACCAGGAGATCAGACAGGGAATGAACGCTGGAAAGTCTCTCATAACGTGGAAGAACAATCTGGCAAAGAGTGAAGGTGCTGGAGAGACTATATGCAGGCCTGATTGGCATGAGCTGCAGCTGTGTGGGCAGGTGAGCAGAGTTGGGCTGATGAGGTGGGAGTGGCTGACAGGTAGAGTGGATCAGAGGGAGGGAGAGTGGAAAAATACTGAGGCAGTGTGACAGGAGGGGAATGAGAGGCAGGGACTGTGACAATTCATAGTTTTCAGTCACGTGACTTGACAATTTGGTCAGCTGCGGTGTAGTCCAATGTTAATGTTTTTAAAGAAAATTAACACATTGTTATTCACAAAAACTATTTAACCAGGAACAAATAATATATCTGAAGATTTTTTTTTATTATTGCTCCTGTTATGCAGTAGTTGTGTCTGTCCCTTCATCACCACAGCAGCTTATAATGGAAGCGGATGGATCTTACGCTGTTTACATCCCACCAAACCGCATTTTTTCCCCACAGATATCATTAGATGCCTTTTCAAATGTACACCGAGGGGTTTGTTTACTTACTGCTACGAAAACGTTGTTACAGGAGTGCTTCAAACTTGCTGTAAACATGCTGAGCGGAGACTCTTTCACTTTGTCTATGCTCGACTTTTTATTACTCCTTTTACAAACATGTCCACATCCTTGAAGTAAACAAACCCCTCGGTGTACATTTGAAAAGGCATCTAATGTTGTCTGTGGAAAAAAAATGCTGTCGTTTGAAAAGTTTGTGCGTATCGATTGGATGGATGGATTTTCACCGCATACCTATACATTGCAAATGGCAACTTGCTTGTTCTAGAAAGAGATCCCTATGTCAAACGGCATTGGTGTAGACACTTGTCACTCAAACATCTCCGACCAATGGGGAAGCATCCGCCCACTGCGGGATATTTGTGTCAAAATGATTCAATCAAAAAAAAAAAAAAAAAAAAACGACTTCAAAACTTTTTTCACTTCAATAATTAAAAAAAAGATTTAAAAACTTTTTTCACTTCAATCAAAAAAAAAGTGTTCAAATGCAACTTTTTGGGTGTCAAATATTTTTTTGCATTCAGACAGTTTTATTCTTTGATTGAAAATGTTTTTTTTTTTGATTGAAGTGAAGTTTTTTTGGTTGAAAATATTTTCTTTGATTGAAGAAACTTTTTTTTTTGATTGAATAATAAAGACACAAATGTCCTACCCATAATATGGCCCAAATACAAAAAAGATGACTTCAATCAAAAAATGTATTTTCAATCAAATAATAACTCACTTCAATAAAAAAAACCCTTTTCAATTAAAAAAAAAGTGTTCAAATGCAATTTTTTGGGTCTTTTATTTTTTTGCATTGAAACACTTTTTTTGATTGAAAAGTTGTTTTTTCTTTTATGTGAAGTTTTTTTTTTGATTGCAAATATTTCTTTTTGATTGAAGAAACTTTTTTTTTGATTGAATGATAAAGACACAAATCTACCTTCATACCCAACCTGCATGTCTTTGGACTGTGGGAGGGAGCCGGAGTACCCGGAGAAAACCCACGCTGACATTGGGAGAACATGCAAACTCCGCACAGAAGGGCTGTGAGGCGACAGTGCCAACCACCACACCACCGTGCCGCCCCCTAAAATGAACCATGTTAAATGTAAATTTGAAAAAAATGCTGATTTAAAATACATTAACGGGCTGGAAGGTATTCAACTGAAATACTTTTTTTTTTACATTTTAATTGTTATAATTGCTCCATATTAGCCTCAAATGTGTCTGCTATTGACAAAATCAGTAGCAAGGCAGTAGATTGTCTTTGGTCCAGAAAAAGACATGGTTCTGAGACATCTGTTCTCAGTATACAAGCTAGGCTCATTTTCCACCACTATAAAAAGAGCATTGCTTTTTTAAAAATCAGACTTCCACTTGTTTGTTCCTCTACCCAAACCTTTGCACTGTGCACTGAGCGCTTTTCGCTTAGCACCAACATTCTGCACAGACTGGAAAATGAATTTCACAGCCAGGAAAATACCAAGCTGTCTTAGTGCTGCTTGCACTTACTTGTTGTGTTGGCATAACATTAGAGCTCTTTCTCTGCTTTGTTAGACAATAGACTTTTGTAATTATGGTTTCTTTGAGTCGAGATTTAGTGATAAATAAAGAAACTGCAGCTTAAATCAAAGGTTAAATCAAGGTGTCTATGTTCATTTACAGCAGGGCTATTCAACATTCAACTGGGCCAAATTTCAAAACCAGAAACTGTCGATTTTCACTGTGTACATATACATATATGTAAAAAGCTATCAGTGCACACAAGCATAACAAGTGGCATAAACAGGAACTAATAACACACTCTCTCTCTATCAGAATCTCCCTCTCTCCCTCTCCTCCCTCTTCTCCACACACACATGCACACACCTCACCTCTCACCTCCTGACATTTTCCTTATAGGTCAGATAGTTTTAAACAGTCCATGGCAGCAACAGTCATGTTTACAACAACAAAGTCATGATATAACTAATATCCCACTGGTAAAAAAAACCTAACATGTCAAAAAAATAAATATTGCTCCTCACGTCACAATACTGAGTGAAAAAAGTAATGTTATCTAAGCATGAAGGACACAAACATCTGTATCAGTCATTCATCCTACTCTCTGTCCCCCCTCTACTGAGGCCACTTACTGTCTGCAGGTCGACAGCCTCAGGTACATTTTAAGATAAAGTGTTAGACAACATACAGACAGCTTTCATTTGAATTGTCTTTAACAGTTTGCTGTTGGCCCCGCGAGCACGACGTACTTTACCATAGCAGCGGTGAATGAGAGACTGCGGACAAAGTGGATTGAAATATAGCTTTCTACATGCTGATCGGGTGTATTAATAAAATATTGACTTTTTACTGGCTGAGGTTTTATAGCACTTACTTACAGTAACAAGCGTAGTTGTCGTCAACTACAGTAATCTTGAACTTATACTCCATTCATTTGCACCGCGGCCTCTCCGCTGTTGTCCAGCTTAACTCTGTTGTGTTTGTGTCTGTGTCTGTGTGTGTGTGTGCACGTGTGTGTGTGTGTGTGATGTGAGGAGGAGGTCAGCCCTGACATGCAGTGAGCAAGAGAGAGGCTGCTTCATGATGATACATGAAATCAAAACTTTAAAAAGTAACGATAAGAGATGATTACAGCGGAACTTATTATTATTATTGTGGTCTTGATTAAATTTGCCTCAGGCCGTTTAGTACTGGGTCTCAGTACCAATCCCTGCCTGGACCACTCAGAGGTTGCTTCTGGGCCACATGTGGCCCGTAGGCCGCTAATTGAATAGGCCTGATTTACAGTATTTGTTGTTTGATCTGTAGCAGTTATTTCTAGCCCAGCATTTCCACTTATGACCAATAATAACAACAACAACAACAACAATAATAATAAATGCTATTACTTATTATTACGAAAAGTATATGTACCATTTCTTAAATGTCCTGCATATTGGAAGATGATACAGATTTCTTTCTTGTTATGTCAGAGCCAGATCACTCTGATGGATGCACCAGTCTTCAAAGCGATACATCCAGAGGTAAGCCTGACCCATGTTGTCAAGTGATTAGTCTCCAGAGCACCATTTCCACTCAGAACTGTCAACACCTCATTTTCATCTTATAGGAAAACAGTTCTAGCTGTGCTGTACTGTTTGAGAAGTTAATTTCTGGTAGTTCATGTCGTTTCTCAGCAAACAGGTCTGTTTGTCTGTGTTCAATATTCTGACAAAACAACAAACAACGAGGAACTTCAGAGGACAACAGTAATCTATTATTATGGACCCATCTCAAACTGTTTGAGTCATTTGTATCAGATTAGATGTACAACACTCCTAAAGAAAATCAGACATCTACCCCTCTTTGCAGAAAATTTCCAGTCCTCTTTTCTGTTTCATATACTTCTAATGCAACTATGATGGCCTTCACAGCTGTTGCCACTCAGCTCAACCCAGTCCTGCATTAGTGGTTGAACGCCTCACTGGAAACCCTGCTTACCCTTTGTTAATCAATGAATTTCCAGTCACTGCTCTGCCCTGAAGGATTTCCTTCCCACCACAGGATCTACACAGACTGTACCCAGGGAAGAGAACCTGGCAGAGATGGTGCAGACATTATGGACCGATAATAAGAGATGACCTTAAGATGAAGCCCTCACAAGCACAGGGTGAACGGTCCAGTTCACTTATACACATGGTCTACTATTTTGCTTCTGAGAATGGCTATGCCTGTCAGTGGTCAGCATGCTCTTTATTCTGGCTAACACAGTCCAGTGCACATTTTTCCAAAGCACATTGATCGGCAGCTGTATTTCCACCACCAGGAGCCCCCCTACTGGAAATAGCACGAAAAGTTTCAGAAAATCCAATTTCTTATAAAGGTCTTATCTTCTGAGAACAAAATACTAAATTCCAGGAATTAACTAGTCTACAGTGATGATGACAGTGACAATCTACAGTGATTCCCTTTGATGTAATTTTACAAATAGTGTAAATAACTTGGTAATCCAGTAGTGATATATCTGTATCTTTTAGAATTTATTTATTGCAGTTGGTATTAATGACTCCTGAATGACTTACTGAACTCTTGAAATAAACTGGGGTCTGGAGATTTGCAGGGAAACCTGCAGCAGAAAATAATATATAGAACATTTTAACTAAAAAATGACTTCTGTACCTTCCTGACCTCCTGACTGCAGACAGTTAATTACTGTCTGTCGTGAGCAAATGAGCAAGTATAGAACATAACAAGTGCATATTCTCTCATACAGGACACAAGGCCTTATCATTATCATTTTAACTGACAGAGAGTAAAAGGCAGGGGATTTTCTAATGATGGACAGATGGCTGTTAATCTCTGCTATTTGAAATTAGTCTATCCCTGTCACTTTTCATCTGGTACCACCATGAGTTTGTAATTAGTGTTTTAGATCTAAATGTCTAAACGGCTATTGGATTAATTGTTATAGAATGTCATACAGACATTAATGCCCCTCTCAGGATGAATTTGAATATCTTTGGTGATCCTCTGACTCTTCATCTAGGGTCTTCATCAATTTAAATCTTGAATTTGTCCAAAGCTGTGGTTTATGACCAAATATCTGCAAATCAGCTATAGTTTGTGTTAAATGCTAATCAGCAAATTATGGCCGCTGAAACACTAAACTCAGATGATGAACATAATAAACACTATACCTGCTTTACATCAGCATGTTAGCATTGTCATTGTGTGCATGTTAGCATGCTGACTGCTGTGCTTCTTGCATGACAAAAACTGTCCATAAGACAATACAGCAGAAAACAAAAATATACAGAGTCCATGGCGTGCAAAAGGATCATAAAATGCCTGCAAAAACACTTAAAAAACACTTTATACAGAGAATTCAGAAAGTATAGAACTCAAGAGGCGTAAAAGAATTATCTAACATATAAAAATAAATAATCAAATATTTATATAGCCACAAGCTGCATTTACAGGGTTCAAGCCAGCATAGACCTTTAAACCTTGAAAGCTGGGTAAATTCAAGACCTTTTACAGTTCACAAAGATGACTGAAGATGAATGATTAAAGATGACCAACAAACTTTTTGTCAATTGGACAGATGCTCATTAATTAACATTCAAATCTCTACTGGGCCACGCTCTTCTTTGGAAGTACTGTTGCTTCCTATTTGTGAACTGCAGAAACATTTTGGGGACATACTTTAATGACTTGGTTAAAAATGTTCACTGAGTTTGGTGATGTTTGAACAAAACTCTCATTGATTTATGGCCAAATTTTGCAGATTGCACTTGTTTGGAACTGGTGGTGCCCCCTATCAACAGATTTAAAAATAATTTAACACATGTGGTTCATCATTATTATTTAACATACCCTGCAAGTTTTCTATGGATTGGACAATCAATTTCTGATTTTTAGTCTGATTTGTATTATCCCATGCCCATTTTTTGGATTTGTGATACCCCCTAGTGGTCTATTTAAAAGAAACTTTATCTGTTCCTGGTACCTCTGAGGACATTGCTTTCAATTTTTGTGATTATTGGCTCAAAGGTTGAGAGGCTAGCTCCATTTATGTGCTGAGCCACAGACCCCTGAATTGACTATAGGTAGCAGTGAGGCAAACTCTTGCCACAAATTCAGCTCTGTAGGAAGTTCTGGTGATTTATTATGATTTTTTTTAAGTTTGAAATGTGAAAGGTCTGGAAATTTAGATTTATTGTAACAAGCAGCACCATCTTCAAGCAATCACTTCCAAATTTTATATATAGACTAAGATATGACCCTTAATTGTGCAAACAGAATTTCATATAAATCTCTGTGACTGTTATACGATATAAAAGGTTTGCATTTGTAGCACCCCCTAGTGGTTGATTTAAATAAAACTTTTGCAGGTACGATTCAGGTACTCATGGACATTTCCTTTATGATTTGTAATGATTGGCTCTAGGGTTAAAGAGTAGGTCCATTTATGTGCTGTACGGTGTCAGAGCAGTGGTGTGCAATTGGTTGAGAAGCTATTTGGGATACATTTTAATCAAGAAATTTTAAAAGGTGGTTTGCCATGAACTAATAAAACAAAAATTATATTGTTCGGAAATTGTAAAGACACACTCAAGTGAGAAAAGATTGTATTGATTTACAAAAAGTATAGAAAAATGCATTTCTAGGTGTGACTTTTAACGACAAAATCTGCCAGAAACCTCACACAAAGATGTGATAACTAAACTGGCAAGGAGCATGGCAGTAATCAGAATCAGAATCAGAATCAGCTTTATTGGCCAAGTACGTGTGTACATACAAGGAATTTGGCTCCGGTAGGCTTTGCTCTCAATGTACAAGTATTTACATAAGTACTAAAAATTAAATAACAAATTGTGCAAATACACATCAATATAAAATATAAAAATATGAAAAAATACAATATTCAGGGTGCGAGTGTTGTTTGTTCTGCCACTCTGTGACTGTTAGGAGTTCATCAGAGCGACAGCCTGGGGGAAGAAACTCTCTTTGTGACGGGTAGTTTGGGCGAACAGTGCTCTGTAGCGCCTACCAGATGGGAGGAGTTTAAAGAGTTTGTGTCCGGGGTGTGAGGGGTCTGCAGAGATGTTCCCTGCCGGTTTCCTGATCCTTGACCAGTCCTGGATGGAGGGAAAATCAGTTCCAATAATCCTCTCTGCACATCTGATTGTCCGTTCCAGTCTGTTCCTGTCCAGTTTAGTGGCGGATCCAAACCAGATGGTGATGGACGTGTAGAGAACAGATTGGATTATGGTGGTGTAGAACGTGATCAGCAGATGGAAAGAATGGAAAGAACAAGGCACATTCTGGATCACAAAGCGCTTACATTGTTAATTGTTCATTTGTATTGCCATATCTAAATTACTATGTGGGGGTTTGGGGTAACACTACTAAAAGCACCGTACATCCATTATGCATACTGCAAAAAAAGGGCCGTAAGGATAGTTAATGATATCAGATTTTGCAAACACATAACATTCTGTTTTTAAAGTCGGATGCATTGAAGTTTATGGATCAAATAGAATGTCAGACAACACATATATGTATGACAGGGGAAGGCAGCAGTCATTCCAGAGGACAATTTAACTTCAAAGACATTTGTGGTCATAAAACTGTGAAGAGTTTAGAATTATTATATATATCAGGGCAGGTAACACATATCCAGTCTGGACCCATAGGCAAGATTCTTAATGCTTGCCTGGGTCAGCAAGGTCTGCAGCAGGTGTTGGGGAAGCAGGGCAACTGTGTCTATATCCAGGACAGCTACAAGTACCTTGGGATCCCACAGGCTAATAGAAATCATGAGGCTGCAAGGAAGTCGACCACAACCAAATGCCTTCAGAGAGTAGGGCAAGTCTTGAGGAGTCAGTCAGAACAAGGTCCGAGCCATCAACATGTACGCACTGCCAGTCATCAGATACCCAGCTGGGATCATAAGCTGGCCAAAGGAGGAGATGGAAGCCACAGATATCAAGACAAGAAAGCTCCTTACCATGCATGGAGGGTTCCACCCCAAGTCCAGCACCCTGAGGCTATACACTAAGCGGAAAGAGGGAGGCCGAGGACTAGTGAGCATCAGAGCGACTATCCAGGATGAAACATCCAAAATCCAGGAATACATCAAGAAGATGGCCCTAAAGGATGGGCTGCTAAGTGAATGCCTCAGACAACAGAAACCTGATGAGGGCAAAGAGGTGGAGGAGCAAACAATATGGAGGGACAAGCCCTAGTGGCCAGATGCAAGATGCAAGCAGGATCAGTGTACATGGAGAGGCACAACCAAGTGGCTGGGATACTGTACAGGAACATCTGTACCCAGTATGGATTCGAGGTACCCAAATCCCAGTGGAACACACCACCAAAGGTGGTTGAGAACAACAGGGCTAAGATCCTGTGGGAGTTCAGCTTCCAGACTGGCAAACAGCTGCTGGCTAACCAACTGGACATAATGGTGGTTGACGAAGAGGGCAGTGGTGGTAGATGTGGCGATACCAGCCGACAGCAACATCAGAAAGAAGGAACACGAGAAGGTAGAGAAGTATCAAGGGTTGAAAGAACAGCTGGAACAGATGTGGAAGGTCAAAGGTAACGTGGTCCCCATGGTAGTAGGAGCACTCGGGGCAGTGACCCCCAAGCTGGGAGAGTGGCTCCAGCAGATTCCAGGAATAACATCTGAAGCCTCAGTCCAGAAGTGTGCAGTCCTAGGAACATACATATATATATATATATATATATATATATATATAAAATGTACATATGTATGTATGTATATATGCGTGTTTGTTTAAACCAGTATGAATATTACTTGTTTTAAAAAGGCTTTAGATAACATAGTAGTTATGACTCACTAATCTGATCTAGTACTGACAGAGAAAGAGAGTTATGGCACTCGAGGATAAAGGCACTCGGCATACTGACACAAGTTGGATTAATCTAAAAAAAAAAAAAAAAAAGATTCTTTTGAACTGAGGACTCTTACAGACTAAAGGAATATGAATATGCGTAATAGAGGAATGGACACATTATTTGAGGTAGCCAACAACCTGCTTTCATACATCCAAAGAACTTCCACTGAAAAAATGAAGTGCTTGGCAACCAGACCAGGCGTCTGTTGATTATTTGTCAATGTGTGTAGCCATGCTGGCCTAGTCAAAGGGACTGAACGTTTAATTGGGACTAGGCTTTTATTTGAAGTTTTATGGTATGTATGTATGTATGAAATAAAGTTCATAAATTAATTTATGGATAGCGGAGAAGGGGTAGAAAATAAGAATATGCATCCCCCTACATCCTTGTTGTTGTTGTTTATGAGAATGTATTCATTGAGTTTGTTGTAGGTTATAGGTTGTGCTCCACATGTAGCTTTAAATATAGTGGTTGGTTTGTATTAGCTAATATTGCTGTTTCATCAAAGTCCTCTTGTAATGCTATATGTGTTTTTTCAGGATTACCCCCATATTTCAGATATGGAGGCTGTACACTCTTGGTCTTGTTAGTCTTGTGTCCTTGTTTATTAGTGTTCTGCACAAGAACAGGGCGAATGAAGTGTGCTGACACACAGTGGGTGGGGCAACAGAAAACTTTTTCCTGAGGACTTATCTCTATAATTCCCAGAGGGAATATTTGTACTTGTATTCTTTCACAACTTGACAAGGCAACAGCTCTGAGGGGACAATAAGGGAGAAGTTCATTAGGATTTTTCCTGAATATGATCTTATTTGAGGCAATTTTATGTGGGCGCAAATCTGTTGTCAGCTCCAGTCAAAAAAAAAGGTTTTGTTATTATCTACCATTTTGGTAAATCTAACTGCCTCATGCTCTGTTATTTTGAGGTCTCAGCCACCACACTCGTGGTGGTATTGGTTGTTGTTACAGATCCCTACATAATGTGATTTTCTGATTGGCAGGAGCTGGCCAGCTGTGGATGGAATGGGAAAGAGAAACACAGTTTGGCCCCCAATGTGGTTGCATTCACACGCAGGTTCAACCAGGTACGTCTTACAAAGTTTCCCAAGCAAATATTTCCTTGCTTAATCACCTTGTTTTTATATGAAGTCTTTCTTGTCTATGAAACAGATAATACATCACACTTCTACTTTGTGGAGAAAGTTAGCAACCATAATCAGTTTTTTTCCTTTAACTAAATAATGTATAATGACCTTTAACTACAAAGTGCTTTTTAGAAAATAATAGTAGAGTAACAGGAAGTTATGCATAATTGAGGGCCTGGACACTTTGAGTGACAGGTGGGTGCTGTCCATTGTCCATTGTCCAATATAATATTATAATTATAATAATTATTATTATTGTTATTGTTATTATTATTATTATTATTATTATTATTATTATTATATATTTCAGTGTGGTCCTGGCATTCACGTGGATGCCCCTTTATGCCCTCCACCCATCTAAACATTGTTATAGTCCAAGTACCCCCACTCATTGCAACAGTACTCCTGAAGGAAGTAGCCCCCCAGCAAGGCAGTGCACCATGCCACACTGCAAACAATGTTCAGGAATGGCCCAAGGAACATGACAGAAAGCTTTAGTCATCCATTTAGCTTTCAAATTCCCCAGATCCCAATCTGATCAAACATCTGTGGGACAAACATTGCATTGTAATGAAATGATCAATCTTATTCACTTCAACTGTCAGTGGTCATAATGTTTTGCCTGACCGGTGTATATATGTATATATATACCTGACCTTTAAGGAGCTATCAAGCCAGCATCCCAGAGGTAGCCTGCTACCTCTATCACATGTGCCCATCAGTTAATACCAGTCTTTTTGTCTTGTTGTGAAAACGGTACAATTAATGTTATGAGCTCACTGATATGTTTTGATGAATAAAAAATGAAATAGGAAAAGCAGGAAAACTAAAACTGTCCCATTAATTGAGAAATCTGGAGAAAAGACAGAATAAAGATTTTTTTGCAGACTGGAGTTAAGCATAATGCTAAATAATGCTAATTTACACTTGTAGGCTACCCATTTGTGCTTTGTAGAAAAAAAACAAAGTCCAGGGCACAGATTACAAAACCATTCGCCTGGATTAACACACCAAGTTCCTTATTTTTATTTGCTTTGTGACCCCAGAGGGACTCTTACCTTGGGGACAGTGCTCACACTCACAGCAGTGGTGTCACAGCAAATTCAAAACATGTTGGGTGCATTTCTGAACACCCTGTATCAACCTGTTGGGAAAAACCTAAATATGACTGCACAACACCTTTAAAAAAAAAACATTTATTCAATTGGCAAAAGACTAAATTGAAACTAATGCAAACCAGTGAGCAAAACATGAAACAAAAAACAGCTGGTTTTACAAAGAATGTGCTATATCTAGAAAGGATTTAAGAAAATTGTCAAACAGAAAACACAGGAGCCCAAATGACCTAGAGATGTGATCTGAATACCTCTTGGAAATTATGGAGGAAAAGGGCACATGCAGAGATCAATTCATTCAAGATAGCAATACCTACTCATTTTATTGTAATTAATTTTATTTAATTTTAATTTATTGATGACACAATACACAAATGTTGAGGTTGGACCAACAAACAGATTGGCATGCGAGTAAGTAACTATGACATGCACAAATTAGTACACGAGAGCTGGAACACCCACCTGCTGATTCCAGGTGTGCCAGTCAGCTACAGCAGCACCAGAGAGAGAGTTATGTTTAAGAGCGGGACTTTGTGCTGGCGTTGTAGGGGAGGTGATGGAAACACATCCAACATATACTAACATCAACCAGGCCAGATGTGTCAATCATCAGGACAAGGAGAAAACAAACTGGAGGCCATTGCCTTATCCCCGCTGCTCTCAAGCAGCCTTAGGATGCCAAAGCAGAACTGGATATGTTGTAGATGTTGCAGGTATATTAATGGAAATAACGCACAGTGTTGCATGACCCAGATGTGCAGATGACCAGCACCCTTCTATAATGTAGTCTGTAATGACATGACGACATGACAAGATATAATAACCTTTGGAGGATGTTTTTTTCGTTGGCGTACTGGCGGAAGTGGCGCAATGTGGATCAGCATTAAAGAAGGAAAAATGAAACAAAGAAACAGTTTATATGGGGGAGTAACACCACACGTGATATTGTAAATGTTATTATATTACCGGATACTTTGGGAACATGTTATATTACTTTTTTAACCATTCAGTGCAGCAAGCCACAGTCCCCACCTGCCTGAAAACTGCCACCATAATCCCTGTGCCCAAATCCTCTGCCATCACAGGGTTGAATGATTACCGGCCTGTGGCCCTGACACCGGTGATCATGAAATGTATGGAGAGACTGGTGTTACAGCATGTCAAGGCCCACATCCCACCTGGCTTTGATCAACATCAGTTCGCCTACAGGTCCAACAGATCCACAGACGACGCCATCTCCATCGCCCTCCACACCGCTCTCAGCCACATTGAAAGCCCCAACACATATATTAGCATGCTGTTTGTTGACTTCAGCTCGGCATTTAACTCCATCAGCTCCAGCAGGCTCGTCAACAAACTGCAGACACTACAACTTGGAACGTCCCTCTGTCTGTGGATCAAGGACTTCCTGACTAACAGACCCCAGCATGTCAGAATGGGTACCTCCACATCCTCCCCCATCGTCCTCAATACTGGTGTTCCTCAGGGCTGTGTGCTGAGTCCAGTCTTGTACACACTGTACACTTATAACTGTGTCGCTACTCACGGCTCCAACACCCTCATCAAATTTGCAGATGATACAACCATTGTGGGGCTCATCAGTAACGGTTATGAGACACCATACAGGGAGGAAGTCCAAGCACTGGCGGCCTAGTGCAGTGACAACCACCTCAACCTCAACACCAAGAGGACAAAAGAAGTCATTATTGACTTCCGGAAGTCGAGGACCACACTGCACTCAGGCCTGAGCATCAATGGGGAGCAAGTGGAATGGGTCACCAGCTTTAAGTTTCTTGGCCTGCACATCTCGGAGGACCTGGGCTGGACTGTGAACACCACCCACATCATCAAAAAGGCCCAGCAGCGTCTCTTCTTTCTGAGAACACTGAGGAGGAACAAACTCCCTCCACCTCTGCTGAGAAACTTCTACCACTGCACAATAGAGAGTGTCCTCACCTATGGCTGTACGGTGTGGTACGCCAGCTGCACTGCATCTGAAAAGAAATAACTGCAGCGGGTCATCAAGACGGCTGAGTGGATCATCGGCTCCCCACTTCCACGCCTAGAGGAGATCTATTCCAGTCGTCTCCTCTAACGGGCCACAAAGATTCGGAATGACCCCGCCCACCCAGGACACTCTCTATTCACCAGCCTTCCCTCTGGCAGACTCAGAGTCATGAGAGCCCGCACCAACAGACTGAAACACAGCTTCTTCCCCATGGCTGTGAAGAGACTGCTGCAAGAACCATGACTCCCCCCCCCCAGTATATTTTATGACAAGGACATTGTAGCTGCTACAAGAGGGCACCGAACGAAATTTCACTGTATTTATTGCAGTGACAATAAAGCTTCTTCTTCTTCTTCTTCTTTGTTACTGCTAAAACACAATATATTACTGTAACATGTTACTTTTTTAATGCATTACCTCAACACTGGCAGTAATAATAATACAAAAATATGACCAGTGATAACAGTTGCAATGGATATTATAATACAATATTAATGGTAGCGATAAGAACAGTTATGATAGCAGTGATGATAATGAAAGTTAGACTAATAATTAAACAGTAGCAGAAGGTGTCAAGCAGGATCACAGCAGCAGGTGCCACCATGATCCAAGAAACCTGTGAAGTGAGGAAGCACCAAGACTTCTTTTTACTATCTTGGTAAGAGGCCACAGCAGTAAAATAAATTAACAGAACATGAATGTATACATATGGAGAGAGAGGAGGAGGAGAGAGGAACTCAGTGTTTCAGGGGAAGTCTCCCTGCAGTGTTGGCCTGAGTAGCAGCCTGACTAGGGGCTGGTCCAAGGTAAGCCTGAGCCAGCCCTAACTATAAGCTTTATCAAAGAGGAAAGTGTAAAGCTTACTATTAATTTGGAAACAGCATCTGCCTCCCGGACTGGCACAGGAAGATGGTTTCACAGAAGAGGAGCTTGATAGCTGAAGACTTTGGCTCCCATTCTACTTTTGGGACCACAAGTGACCATGCTTTCTGCACTGTGTTCTGGTGGAAAAATAGGGTATTAAAAACTCTTTATATGATGATATAATGGTGCTTGACCATTATGAGCTTTGTAGGTGAGGGTCAAGTCTGGATTTTACAGCAAGCCAGTGCAGAGAGGTGAATATACGGGAGAAATATGACCTCTTTTCCTGGTTTCTTTCAGTACATATGCCACAGTATTCTGGATCAACTGCAAAATCAATGGAGACATGTTGGAGTAATCTGATAGAAAGTAATTTCAGTAGTCAAGTGCTGTATTTTTGCAGTGCTATGTAGGTGAAAAAAGGCAGTCCTTGAAGTTTGTTTCATGTGGGAGTTAATAGGTATATCCAAATCAGAGAAACAACCAAGGCAATGCCATCTAGAGAAGCATAGATAACAAGTTTTAGAGATGTTTGGAGCCATGTACAAAAACTCTAGTTTTGTCTGAGTTTAATATCAGGAAATTTCAGATCATCCAGGTTTTTACACCCTGATATGCCTGAAGTTTAGCTAACTGATTTCTTACTGTTTTCTTCTGGCATGATGGATATACATAATTGGGTATCATCTGCATAAGAGAGAAAGTCTCTGGGTGTTTCCTGAAAATAATGTTTAAAGGAAGCACATATAAGGTGAATAATATTGGTTTACTGTAATTTTATTAGAATGCTTATTCTATACAAATGACATGTATTGCATGTCTTTCCATAGTAAGATCCCTGCTCAGACACTCTTTCTGACTTCTGACTTGACATAAGGAGTAGGAATTTTCAGGAGTTTTCAAACTTGTAGTGTTTAGACCCAACTGATGCTGACTCAAGTCACATATTTATCAGTCTTCACCAGCTCTCTCCGGACACACCAAAGATTTTATACAACACATTTCACATATCTAGTAGTACTCCCAAAACCTGGAAACACACACTGACATGTAAAATAGGGGAATTTTCCCTTTAATAATGTGTTGTAAGCATGAAACATGTTCAAATAGTACTTTGTTGTATAATACAGTCTGTCATGGGCATGTAAATGGGACCAATTTTACACATCAAACGCTGTTCACTAATCTACTTAGCCTTTAAACACAGTTGCATAGTGTCCAGAGTATGTCATCAAAGTTATGTTGATAGAATCCAGTATCCTCTGCTGCTTTGCTTGAACAAGTGCACAACTTCATGTAAGTGCAATTCTAAAGTGATGGCATTGTAATTACACCCAGACATGTGTGTGTGTTGTGTGTTTGTATGTTCTTATGTTTCAGGTGAGCTTTTGGCTGGTGAGAGAAATCTTAACTGCCCAGACGCTGAAAATCCGAGCAGAAATACTGAGCCATTTTGTCAAAATAGCAAAGGTGAGTTGAAAATACTGAACAAATGCTGAGGTTTCATTAACATTATGAAAAATATTTAACTTAACTTCAGAACCAAAGGACAGACAACTCCATAGTTGTTACAGTAGTATTGACTCAGTGTGACATTTGGTTTTCAGTTAGAACATCCATCCAGCATGCAGGAGCTTCCCGGGTACTTTTTTATACTACGAGGAGTGATGAAGAAAACAGAGGCTGATGGCTAAAACAAAATGGTCTTTTTCCTCCTGTGGCATGATCCTGACACAGTAGCAGAGGGAGTTTTTTTACTGAGGTCAGAGTGTGAGATGGAAAGGAAACACAGAAGCATGACATAATGTTCTCGGCAACTTCCAAAGATATTGAGGAACAAAACAAAACTAATGAGGCATGCTTTATACACATGACTTCAACTATAAACAAACCAAGAATGTACCACCATAGGGAATCACTCAGCCATGATGGCTTTGATTGGGCATTTTAGGGTTTCAGCTACTACTGAGGTGTGTAAGGGGTAATTAAAATCTCATGCTGTATACTGGAGGTCCTGACACATACTTTAAGGAAAGAAATAAGAGATCATTTGAAAGCATTCATTAGGGAAATCAAATATACTCAAAGTAATTGAATCAAGTGTGTGTACTGAAGAATTCTATATGTAGGACAACTAAAAGTAGATGAAGTTGAGTGATAGGTTTATTACTTTAGAAACACAGCAACGTCTCTGTAAAAAAGAAGCTTGTGATATTGTAATGCAAGGGAACCCTCTACTGGACATTATAGGTAATACTCTCCTTTAATCACACGCACACTAAAATTTGCATGAACATAGCCAGCCATATAGGACATGCTAACCGAATGTATGACGAGCCCACAGTATTTACGATGGATGTGACGCTGTCAAACATCCTACACCCTCTCTAGCCAGCAGTTTCGGAGCAACAGGGCCCCTAAATAGAGGGCTGCACCAATGCTAAAAACTCCACCCTCTACAGAATCTATGGGTACAGTGGGTGAAGCTTGTAACATAGACCCAGCCACACTGATCATGACTGGCTAAAGTTAGGTCCCTGCAGCCCACCTAATTTATAACCTAGGATGCTGCAGAGGAGAAATACAAGGGTCAGGTAGTATGCAACTGGTAAGAGCCACGGCAGAGGAGCCCTACGTGGCCTGCCACAGACAATCATCAAAAGCAGGAAGTTCCTGCAGACAGATGTCAGCGGCAAACTCCTGCGAGAAGTTGATGTACCAGACACTGATAAGATGTTGCCATCATATATAGACACTGCTGTTGGGGTGGCTGTGGCTCAAGAGGTAGAGAGGGTTGTTCACAAATGAGAGGATCAGCTGTTCAATCCCCGGCTCCTTGAGCAAGAAACTGACCCCCAAATTGCTCTCAATGAATGTATGTGTATGAATGTGTGTGTAAGTGGGTGAATATGACTCGTGGTGTAAAAAGTGCTTTAAGTGGTCAGGTGACTAGAAAGGCGTTATACAAGTGCAGGTACATTAAACATTGGCCAGCAATGTTAGTGCAGACTTCAGTGGGTGAATGTGCACTTGTGATTGAAGCGGAGTATTACCTATAGTGCCCAAAGGAGGGCAGAGCCTGTGTGAGATCGAACAGGTGCTTTTCGTGGCACTATCCTAGCAGGAAACGCAACAATGTCTTTGTAAAAAACACAACCACTTTTCATTGCGCTATCTGCAGTGGAAACACAGCAACAGGTTGCTAAAAAACACCCACGAGTGTTGGCTAAACCGCAGCTGAAAATGTAGTGATAACCTGCTAAAAAACAACCGGTTTTGTTATTTGTAAGTCCTGAACTGTGGTCTGCAGCTAAACAATTATTTTGCCTAGGTGACACACCATCCACCATCCCCACCACCTCGTAATGACAAAGTCAGCTCATATTCTACGTCACTATGTTTAGAAACATTGACATTTTATGTATGAATTATACAAATGTAACCTGTCTGTGGTTTGCCGAAAAATACAATGCCAACATTTTCTTTCGGCAACTGGGTTGCTAAAAAGGTTAAGGTGAGTGGTAAAATTGTAGCACAAGCTGTCTGTTGTAAACATGCATGACAGTTTACAGACTCACGTCCTGCCCCAACCTGTTGTAGTATGAACAGTTTTCCTGTTTTGCTGTCAGAATAATGATGTCGCTGTGTTTCCGAATTACTTTTGTAATACAGTCAGCAGTCTATCAGTAGTTGCAATAACAACAGTAATATTTATTTGCTGATGACTGCACAATGTTAATACACTTGTATCCACCTGTATTGACAATTTATGGGTATATGTCCAATCCAATGCCTTTATAATCCTGTGGACTACTGTATTTTTGTGTTGGTGACACACTGCGGGGTTCACGAAGCCATGGGTGGAAACCCTGCGTTAGACCTAGAAGGATAAGTCTGATGTTATTCTCTATTTTTGTTAATATTGACAAATGCCATGAACCAAACCAACAATGTGTTAGTCCAACTCTCAATACTTTGTGACTTCCCTTCTTTGTCTGTAGCTCTCAGCTCCAAGCTCATTGTGTGGCCCAAAAAAAAAAGCACAGCAATTTAATGAAACAGCTGTTCATGGAGTTTTTATCAAACATTGCTCAAGTGGGAGGAAATATTTGCATCCACAGATTAATTTTAATTTTTCCAGTCGTAAGTATTTGTGGCAGCTGGACGATGTATGTGGGATTGAGTCAAAATCATCTACAGTGTGTGTTTATGCTAATGAAGGAAAGTAGCCAGTGTAGCAGTGTGGCTCACGGATGTGTTTTTCATAGGTTTTGGACAACAACAGGGCTCTATGGCACAGAGGAAAAAGATATATCATATATGAAGGTTCAGGGTTCAAACGCCCCTGTGTGGAATTTGTATGTGTGGGCTTCCTCCCATAGTCCAGAGACGTGCAGATAAGGTTAATTAGGTAATTGTTGACTCTAAATTCGCCATTGGTGTGAATGTGTGTGTGAATGGTTTACTGTTTCTGTGTCAGCCCTGAGCTGAAGAAAAAGAAATGAGGGAGAGAGAGATATACATCAAAGGTCCCTGGCTGAATTTAAACTGGGGACACTGTGATTTATGGTCATCATCTTAATCCTCTAAACCAAGGGGGTGTTTTTAAGGATATTTATGTTTTTTCTTTTTTTATTGCAGTCGTACCTGATTCAGATGCATTGTTCAAAATGCCAACTGACTGTGAACTTAGCAAGTTGTTTGTAAAATATCTGTGTTTGTTTCCAGAAACTGTTGGAGCTGAACAACCTTCACTCTCTGGTGTCAGTGGTGTCTGCTCTGCAAAGCGCTCCCATCTTCAGACTCAGCAAAACTTGGGCGGTAAGACATCAGCTCCACAAACTACTTGAAATGGAAAAAGATACGTGCCAGTACTCTTTTTGAAATTAGTGTTTCAATCGGCGGATGTCTGCAAATCATTGTAGTGACTACATTTAGAATTTCTACAGTGAAAAAAATAGATACTAAGAGAAAGTGCTGATGCTCTATACAACATGAACGATTTAAAGTTGGGGTGAGCTTTGGTGTTGGTATTATAAAGGTTGCATTCCTTAATCTAAGACTGTGTGGACACGTTCATGTGTTTCAGGTGGTAAAAAATTCTTTGTACCAACTGTCAACATGTCACACAGGAGTCACAGCACTCTGCTTACTGATTGGCTGCAGAATCCAATTGCTGCAGCTTTTCATAGATATTACATGGCAGCTCTCCACAGGCAGCAGTTGGCTGCCACTTGTTGTGTTTTTCACGGCTCTAAAGGAAAGGGGTATGCTGGATTTAAAAGAGGTTAGCTTTTCCTGCTTCGCTTTCCCAACCATGGGGTCTCCCTGTGCTTGGAATCAGACGGACGGGCAACATAAAGCTTTGCGGCCACGGCTGGAGGGGCTGGGGCAAAACAAAGCATAGAGATGCTTTGTTTTGCCCCAGCCCCTCCAGTCTGATTCTTGTGAATGTGATATCTTGAGAAATCCTTGAGGGACTCAATTTAAATTTTGCACAAACATCTACTTTGACTCAACAATGAACTGATCAGATTTTGGTTGTCAAAGGTTAAAGTCACTGTGACCTTGCATCCTTCTCATTTTCGTGAATATGATATTTCAAGAGGGCCTAGAGGGAACTTCCTTGAATTTGGTACAAACATCCACTTAGACTGAAGAATTAATAGATTAAAATTTGATGGTTAGAGGTCAAAGGTCAAGGTCACTGACCTCACAAAACATAATGGCCATAACTCAAGAATTGATATGCTCATTATGACAAAACTTCATACAGATGTCTAATAGGATATGTTTATGAAGTGATGACATTTTATATCCAAAATTCAAAGGTCAACTTCACTGTGACCTCATAATATTATGCAAAAACACTTTTTTGGCCGTTACTCAACATCATGACAGAGGGGAAGATATTTGGTCAAATACTGAATTGGTGACACAGATCTTGGGTAAAACTGCGCTGATTGTATAGATCTTTGCTGCCAGGTTGAAGACATTTGTGAAACATCCATGTTTTTACAGACATAGATGTAAGCTAGAAGTGCAGCTTGGCTGGTTTGCAGAGGCATACAACTGCAAGGCGATAATTCTACTCTATGATAGTGTTTACATTTCGTTTTGTTTTGTCCTGTATTGAGCCCATGCAGCCAACATGGCATCTTTATTTATACCAGCTCTGTCACATCTGCATTTCTCCACAATTTGTCATTTTGTCTCTATGGCTGGAGATGTAGGGTTCATTAGGGGAGAATAGGGACAACCTTTTGGATTTTCATTGATACAATTTTTGTGTAGTTACCTTGTATCTGTGTTTTACGCAGTAACTGTCATCAGTTGTTCTTACAAGTGTGATGCACACAAAATGTATGGTGACATTTTCTGTAATTGTGTTTTGATTTGGTTTCCTTTTGTGATTTTTTTTTTTTTTGTGAAATGAATATTGTAATATGAGCCATAATGGTCAGTAATTGCTTCTTGGTAAGATCACGTTTTGCTTTGAGAAATTCAGTGTTGCCAGCAGGAGGCAGTGCGGTGCTTTGCTTCTCCCATAGACTCATTGCGAGCAGACTGTCCTCATTTTATCATTACTAGTGCAGTGCCCGTATGAAGTATGTATTTCTATCGAAAAGCGGAAGCTTAAGTAGATTTTTAATGTATGGCCAAATGAGGCTGTGTTCGATGGTTGGATGTACAAAGAGGTGTACATACTCTTACATAGTGTTAATAGAGAAACTGTACATTGGGGAAGACATGAACGTACATTGAGATATGGAGAGACACGCAACATCATTAGGTTTCCTAGCTTTCTGTAGGCGAACAATCTTGAAATGGTAGCTAGCAAGCACGTAACCCTGCACGCCTGAAAGGAAAAACAAACGTTTCCGATCTAGCCATACTTTGGTATGGGAAGTTTGGGCAATGTTTTAGTCAATCTAACCATGTTGTAGCCATGTCAGCAAACACCATGAGCAGATGAGAACAGCGTGGTGAAACTTAAGAAATACTACTTACCATGAGATTACTGAAACATGTCATGTTAATGCAAACTGCACCACTTCATCTATTCCTATATGGGGGAGGGACGAAAGGGAATGCCGTAACCCCGGGTGTACACTGGATCCGTCGCGTGCGTGGTCTGGCCGTGGCACGGACTCCTCCGTCCTGTGCCGGGCATCAATGTCCACTGGAAGCGTATCTATAGCGGCGCGCACGCGAGCAGCTGGAATTGATTGCGAGATCATGATGTCACACGATAATTTGCGGAAACACTGGAGGTAAAAAGACATCAACAAACAAAGAAAAGCTTTCTCTACCTGCCGGGGGCCACAAACTTTGACGTCATGTTGTTGTAGCGATACGCTCCGGAGTTTTCATGGGTGTTTTTATTTTGAAAATTGACCGGATACTCTCGTCTTTTCTGCGCCTGGCTTCCTGTTTGACTCATTTGGTCTGTGGAAATTGACGCTTGATCGTGCAGCGTCCGTCAAAAAAATAGACATGGCACGTATTTTTAGCGGAGCGCTGAGCCGCCTCTGGTGGAGCAGTTTACATAGACTTGAATGGCCGCGATTAGCTCCAGCACCATACCTGTCAAGTTTTGGATTTGAAAATAAGGGAAATTTTCCAGCGCTCGCTGCGAGCCGTCCCACCACCCCAACGAAGCTCCAGTATCCCTTACATTTTAAGACAGGTGTACAAGATATCTAAAAACAACTTGTCAACCGCTTACTAACTACAATTAGGTGATCAGAATCTGATAGGCCAACCTTTGTTGACACTAAAATGCTGTGAACATACCTACGTTATAATACAGCCTAAATGAAAACACAAAGGGTATATGAAGCACATTTATTTATTGTTCATAAAACGGGTGCTTCCTATCCTTAAGCTGAGCCGCGTTCCATGCCGTTGTAAAATCAGTGTAACCCACTGGTAGACCGCAGTGTCTGTGTTGCTTGGCAACCATTCTGTCCACTCGATCTTGCTTGGTGGAAGAATGAATAGTTCTCAATTTTATTGTTGCATTATTACCAATAAATTGTTGATTCTTTTTTTGTGTGTGTTTATTTTATGGGTAACCGTTTTATAAAGCAATAAGCCCCGAGAAGCCGTGAGTTACAGTGATTTTACAATGGCGGAGGGGCACTGAACGCCCCTCAGCCGTTGTAAAATCACTGTAACTCACGGCTTCTCAGGGCTTATTGCTTAAACATATTTTCAGTTCATAATGTGCCCCATCCTGCTCCTCTGTAGGAAAGTAAATTTGCTGTCCCATTTTTCGAGATATTTACAGGACTTTGTTTTTTTGGCAGGAATGCCTTCTACTTCATCACATACATCCATCTCTCCCTTTTGTTGTTCCGGGTTTGTTCCCGCTGTCGGCACTAACCTTGCGACAACTGCCACCCAGTCTACTGCAGGTGGCAGTTCTCGCGAGGCTAGTGACAGAGTTCAGTTTGGAGAGGCAGAGGAATGTTTTTTTATTATAATACGGGAGATTTACGGGAGAATACTAAAATGGGAGGACGGCGGGAAAGAGGGGTAAAATGCGGTAGTTTCCCGGCCAAAATGGGAGACTTGACAGCTATGTCCAACACCCGCGCCGTGGCTGAATCGCCCACTTGACGGATCCAGTGGACATCCGGGGTAGGCGTGTGCAAAGTTTTGGGTGACCCAGAGCGGTATAGCAGTAGGTAATTTGATCTTGTATTCTGTGAGGCGTGGCTACAGCTGCATCAGAGAGCGCGACAGGCTGACTGGTTACATGGAGGTGTATGGGATTTGAACTTTTAATGATAACGTTGTGAATATCAATCCAAAAAACTTCAAAATGACGGATGCACAACATCGTGCCATGCGCAAGCCATATCTGAAAGTTCGGGTTGATCTGACAAATAGTCAGAGAGATATGCGAGCCACAGACACACAGACCGACAGGCACACAGACCGACAGACTGACAGACACACAGACACACAGACTGACAGACAGAGATTTCTTGCTTTATAGATAGATATATGACATTATGCATGTGCAGACACAAACTCCATTAAAAGTTTCAATAGATAAAGCTTCCTTACAGTTGATTGTCATCATCACAGACAGATGTCGCTTCATGTGGCGCTTCAGAGGAAAAGACGTCTCATTTCTCTAAAGGAGGAGAAAGCGGAGTTGTGGAGAGTGGAGAATGAAAGTAGTGGACAGAAAATGCTGCAGCCCCTGAAATCCTCAGTAAGTAAGCTAGATGCTATAGCTAGCTAGCTAACCACTGTAGGGGCTACTTGCAAGTTTATGTTAGCTACTGGAAATGAAGTTAATTTGTTAACTTAGGTTCCGGAGCAGAGCCACGCCTCAACCACTCCCCTGATTACCTGTCAGGCCTACTTATACCTGGTCAACCCATCCTGCTCCATTTGTCTCAGATTTCTTGAGAACAGACCATGCTTCACGTCTCAGCGCAAACTCAAACTCAAACTCGACAACGCTGAAACTTAGGTTTCAAAAGAATGAGTGGTTCCTTAATGAAGAATCAACCCACCTGATTCAGAAGACGAGTCGTATGATGATCTGTTCCAAACAGATTTTCCCCCAGCCATGACAGAATAAGCAGACCACAGCCAAGCCTCTCAGCGGAGACGCCCGCGCTCAGTGATAACCGTGCCAAGGTCCAGCCGGCACCTCTAGCCAGCGTCGCCAAACACCCCCCCCCCCCCCCCCCCCCCAGGGCCAGGTCGTATTCCCATGCTCCCTCTGTGTCTGACGTTCCTCAAATAATCTCAGCTTTCTTCTCGTCCCTGTTTTCGCAGGCTTCACAATCGCATCCTGTCATCCCATCATCCCTTCCTCTACCGCATATAATAACAAGGCTCCTGCTCCTTTCTTTTCCATCATAGCCCACACCACAGCACAAGAGCCACATCCAGAAACTAACAAGGGGCCCCACCATGGGATAATCAAGTTGGCAACTCTCAGCCTTCTCCTCCATTTCCAACTGGTCTATCCTTTACACAGAGTCTCAGTCTTTTTGACTCACTTTCAGAAGCCCAGTGCTGGATCCTGACCAACAATTACAGACTCCCTTACATTCCTCATCTTCTTGTGGATTTCCTCATTGTCACTCCACCATCCTCACCTCCTCACCCTGGGCTCACTACTCTTGCACAAGCTTTCTCAGAACTTGGTGTCCCTCTCTGAGAAGAAAAACTCAGGGCCTAGCACTTCCATCAGATTCCTAGCCAGCATCAGTCTTGACTCCATTTCCTTTCAGGCATCTTTGCCCACAGAGAAAGTACAGCGCATCACTCTGCTTCTGTAAAACTATCCTCTGGTAGACAGATACACAAAGCACCAGCTACTGGCCCTTCTCAGATCTTTCCTGCCTAATCTTTAAACTAAAGCTGCAGCCACCCCCTCTCTCCATGATAAAGCTGTTTTGGATGATGCATGCAAAATGGAAATGCATTCGTGGCAACATTTTTTTTTCTTCTTGGAACAGCATTTCTTTCTTCTATGATGATTTTGTCATTCAACTTTACATGGACACAGCTCCTTCCGTAGGCTTCGGCGGCTACTATGGAGGGAAATGGTTCACTTCCACATGGCCTGCAGAGATCAAAGCCCTTGAGTCAGAGTCCCACTCTCCCTCATCCGTGCTTCATGAGCTATATCCCATGATCATAGCTGCCATTTGTTGGGGGCATGAATGCTCTAGGAAGTCCATACTAATACACTCTGACAACACTGCAGTCATAGAGATCTTTAACAAAGGGCGATCTCGTTCCCCAGCCCTCATGCAGTTCATGCGCAGACTCACATTAATCTCAGCTCAACACCAGTTCATTATCAGGGCAGCCCACATTCCTGGTTACCACAACAGCATTGCCGATTCACTGTCTTGTTTCTCATTCCAGAAATTTAGACGCCTAGCCCCAGAATCGGATCTCCACCCTACACCAGTTCCACCGTTTCCAGCCATGACATTCAACTAGCTCTTCAGCTAAGAAACCTCTCTAACGCTTCACAAGAAGCCATCCTTAACAGCCTTGCTCCAAGCACTCTCTCTCTCCTTCTCATGTCACAAGGTTGATCAAAGGCTTGGGCAAACAGGAGCCCACTCTCACAGCTAGATGCTCGCCACTCACCTCCGACCTCCCAAGCCCCTGTATTTGTTCTCTACGCTCAAGCTACATAGGCTGCCGGCTTTCTTTGGCTTGCTAAGGTGCTCAGAATTCCCCCCAACTTCCTCCTCCCATAATCCTTCTCATCAACTCCACCTATCTGACATCACCATCCACACTTCTGACTCCGTCATATTCACGCTCTGAAGGAGCAAAGCAGACCAACTGGGAGTTTCTTTTCCTATTTACATTTTCCGCCTCAACTCCTATCTCAGCCCATATGAGCCACTGACCAAATACATTAGCTCTAGGTATGCAGCCTCAACACCCTCTCTTTCTCACCGAAGCAGGAAAAAATGGCCACCTGATTCTGGTTCTAGAAACATTGCCTGAGACGGAACCCCCACACTGAGTCTCCCTCCGCCCGATCTCAAGTTCATCCTCCCAGACCAGCCTAACAGAGCACATCCCTCTTCCACCTTCACCCCCACTTACATCCATTCACCACTCCTAAACAACTAACACCTCCTGAATTACAATAAACATTTAAACGACATATTGTTGTGGCATGGTCCTTGCTAGTGAAATGAAGTTAATTTGTTAACTTAGGTTTGGGAGCAGGGCCACGCCTCAGCCACTCCCCTGATTACCTGTCGGGCCTACTTATACCTGGTCAACGCATGCTGCTCCGTTGTCTCAGATTTCTCGACCCCACCTAGTGCTGGGTGGTATGACCAAAAATTTATATCACGGTATTTTTCAAACTTATGTCGGTTTCACGGTATATGACGGTATTTTTTTTTCATGCTCGACTGGGTGTTAACCACATTTTTTAATGATTTAGAGAGGAATTACTGCAGTAAATTGGCTTAGAATGGCCTATTTTACTGTCATGAGGAGTGACTATTGTAGACACACATTAATGTCCACATTAGTATTGATACAGGTTTGCATGGCCTTACAAAATGATGCTGTTTACAAAGAGGTGGCACTCATGATTCTAATGAAGTGAAGGAATAAATACAAACGCGTCTTTGAGTGACATCTGACTCGTCTTTTCTCTTGCAGTGCCACTGCCAACGTTACCTGCAGACGTGGAGGACGCAGATCTTAGTTTCATGCATTCTTGATATTCCAAGACATGTTTGTGCCTGAGGTGGTGAAGCATATTGCTCGTGTTGCCTCCTGCGGCAACAACTTTAGCCCGACATTTGCAGAGAATTGTTGTTTGATCGACGTCGGATTTTTTAAAGCCGAAGAACCTCCAAACAACAGACACGGCTCCTCTTTTCGGTACAAATTTTTCTGTGTCATTTTCTACTCGCTCTGTAACTTTAGTTTCGGAACTTTCACTGTTTTTATCCATTTTCTTAACTCAACAGCTCACTGTTGTGCCGTCACATCACCTTGCTTAGTGCAACTGCAAAACAGTCCCCTCCCAAACAATGTCCCGCGGCGCTATGTTCCGCTGCTCGGCTTTCCCAACGTTGTGTACGCTACATATTCACTGGTAGTGCGGTATATGAAAAATTCATATATACTGCCCAGCACTAACCCCACCCTCCCTTCACTTCCCTTCATCCATCATCCTCCCCACCTCATCCCTACCAACATTCCTCCATCCTCTCTACCCTTCTTTCATCATCTTTTCTTATTCAATCTGGTGCATACCTCTCCCATGTCTCTTTCTAGGTAACGTCTCGGGAAGGAAAATGCCTGAGACGGAACCCCCACACTGAGTCTCCCTCCGCCCGATCTCAAGTTCATCCTGCCAGACTAGCCTAACAGAACACATTCCTCTTCCATCTTCACCCCCACTTACATCCATTCACCAGTCCTCAACAACTAACACCTCCTGAATTACAATAAACATTTAAATGACATATTGTTGTGGCATGGTCCTTGCTGGTGAATGTTTGCTTGTAGCCTATGAGCTAACTGTATGTTTCAGCTGAAGCCTGCTGGCTTCAAAAATTACATCTTGTGAACATTAATATTACTGAAGTAAGAAATCTTCAGTTCAAATGTACAGTTAGCTAATGGGCTATTGCAAACATTCCAATGTAAAAAAATGATAATGTTAGCTCACAAGTAACATTTTTTGAAATGGGGAAAGTGGTTTGCTAGCTATATCATATAGCATACTCACTGGGGATTTTGAGGGCTGCAAATAATTTCTGTTGAGGTGAAAGGGTGTCAGACTGTAGTCTCTTGAAGGTTTTTTAAAGACTTCTAGTGTAAGATAGACACAAATCACTTATGAAGCAGCATAGATTATTTTAAATACATGAAAAGGCATCACACTTCATTTAACACCAACAATGAAACCTTATAATGAAGGATACATTATTACTGATTCATTAATATATACATCACTTTACTTCATGCATACAGTGATAACTTATGATACTGCATGGACTGTTATAACATTCTGTGAGGCCGTACTACACTTGATTGTTGAAGTGTGTATAGGTGAGTTTAAGTATTCATAGTGCATCATAAGCCCCATCAGTTAACCTCTAGTTTACAACTAGTCAAGAATATCCACAAGACACTTATAATTCATTATAAGTCACATCTATAATGTTTTATGGCTGTTGATATAGTGCATCAGGAAGTATTACGTGTGTTTATGAGTGTAGTCAGAGCATTATAAATGCATTATAATTCACTTTGAATGGCCTTATAATGCATTATACATGTGGTCTTTATAGAGAGTGGTACTGCAGGGTCTTGGTGAAAATGGCGCCGGCTGTAAACTTTGTGTAAACATGGTTATCAAAGTAAGCCTCCGAGCATGTTTAAGTCCCTTGCTCCAGTACATTTCATTGTGGGTTCAGTACTGTTTTTTTGGCACAACAGCCTTTAAGTGAATCTAACATTGGTGTTACAGTTTGATACATCAATTTCTGAACAGTAAAAGCACTTTGTAAATTTGGATTTTGCAAGTCTTCAGCACATTCTTATTGAACTGTCACACTGTCATTACCAGCAATGTGCGTTTCTTTATTTGCACACAGAGTGAGGTTATGAAAGGGAATGTGACAACTTTGAGACATCTCATAGTAATCGGTGGCAGTGGCTCAGTGCATAGGGACTTGGCTTGGGGACCGGAGGGTCACCGGTTCAAGTCCCCGCCCGGACCAAAAATATGGAGCGTGGACTGGTAGCTGGAGAGGTGCCAGTTCACCTACCGGGCACTGCCGATGTGCCCTTGAGCAAGGCACTGAATCCCCCAACCGCTCGGGCCAGTCCATGGCCAATTAATTAGTGGGGTTTAAGCTCCAAAGGGGCATAATCCTATTGAGTTGTGTTGCGGAAATTTTCCGGTCTGCCTACGGAGAGTCAAAAAGGAACAAAAACAAGACTGGCAAGGTAGCATGCACCAAGTGTTTTATTCTCTATAGAGAGGAAGCAACAACACAGAACCACACGGCAGAAAGCAGCTTGGTGTTGTACTCCGCCGAACACAAGCTTCAGTTCATTCTTATACTTTCTGATATGCCTCTGGCTCTTTGATGGAAATTCCACAGAACTTCCTCAACAAAGAAAGAAAACAATTGGGGTACAATAAAACAGATAATGACCCACCACAGGATTTTACAACTGGGTGTAATCTCCTGTGGAGATGAAGATCTCATCTTGCCATCTCATGAAGTTATTTACAGTGGGGTTATAACAGCAGGGTTGACCAGGTCATCCTCTGGTCAGTACAGCAGGGTACAACTAAGACTACAGACTAACTACATCAAAGTATAAGACTGTCTCAATGTTTCTCAAAGCATGTAAAAATTCCATCACAGTTGCTTGTCATTATTATCAGTATTGGGGTCCAAGCCCTGAAGGGGCAGAACCCCATTGCGTTTGTGCCAGTTTATTACTAGGGTTTGGGCCCCGAAGGGAAAGAACCTTATGGAGTTTGTGCTGGGTTATTATGAGTGTACAAGGTACTGAAGCCTAGAGATGTGACCTCACTTGGCGACATGGTGGCACTGTAATTAACGCCCATAAATGTGTTTTTGGAAAAGCTATGCCCTATGTCTGATTGACTTGAAATTTGGAACACACATTCAACTCAATAATGTCATGTGACATCGACTTTTTTGGATTTTGACTCTATCAACACAATTTGGTACACAGCACTGTGGGACTGAGATAAACATTTCTACTATAAATAATCAAGACTGTTAAAAAACATGGCTGCCATCAATCACAAAGTCTACACAAAAGGTGGGGCTTCCACAAAATTGGCCATAACTCAACATTTTGTCAGATCACTATATTTCGTGGTAGATACCATCATTCCCTGTCGGGGAATAGGCCTTCCAAAGCATTTGAAGCTCAACTCATAGTGGGCAAGTCAGAAAAATGAAAGTTTTAACAGGCCACAGTCGTCACACCACAAATCTGATTAACCTGAAATATTACACACATCTACATTTAATGTACCCACAGTTCTCCCGCTCCTGTTTGGACGGGCTGAAACTGAAACAAATTTCGGTGCTCTGTAACATGTGCAATGACCAAAAAGATCATTCATTCATTCATGTCCTTCTTAAAAAAAAGCCTCTCTGACAGTGAGGCCATAAAAAGATTTTTTTTTGCTAGTTTGCATAAATGGTGAGACTGAGGTACACCATTTTTGAGCAATGAGCAAGATTGGTCAGAAAACATGGCTGCTGTCAGTCAGATGTTCTTTGCAAAGGGTGGGTCTTAGAAGTGAATAAGCCATGATTCAAGTTGTCTTGAAGCAATCCTGATTAAACTCAGTGGAGACATCCTGCAGTAAGTCCTGAGCATACCAAGTTTTGTTCATATCCAATGAAGGGGGAGCAAGAGGTAGGACTTTAAGTGTGCAATTATTGAAATGCTATATTGTTATGATGAAAAAAGTGTGTGATTAGTCTTATTCCTTTTTCAGATTGAATTAAACAGCTGAAGTGACTTTGCCCACCTTTGTGAAGCCTGAAACCCACTGTCTGCGGCTTTAATTTTGGCAATTGTGCTGCTTCCTTGAACCTGGGATTTGAACCTGGGATTTCAGTGGGCCACCGTGTTTATATATTTAGTTTTACATGTTCATAAAATAAAAATCAAATAAGTTTGCCTCTGAGCTTTGGATCGTGGTATTTTGCCAACTTGGACTCGAGTTAAAAATTTCACAAGCTATGAAAAGTGAGATGTGGTTGTACCAAAGCTGTGGTGGTGTCTCACTCGTGGTGCAGCTGTCTTATTGAGCTTGCAATACAATTTTTAATGCTCTTAAAGGTGAGGCAAGGCAAGGCAACTTATATAGCACATTTAAACACAAGGTAATTCAAAGTGCTTTACATTAAAATGCATAAAAAAACATCAAGAAACAACAATAATATATAATATATAATGATAAAATAAAAAATAAAAGCAACAATACAAAGGCAGTATAAAAGGATTGAGAAAGGAGTTTGAAAAGCTAAAATGCAATAAAATAGTAGGATAAAAACATATAGTAAACAAAAAGGTCTTTAGTCATGATTTAAAAATATTGAGAGTTTGGGCGGATCTACAGTCTTCAGGTAATTTATTCCAGATATGCGGAGCATAATAGCTCAATGCTGCTTTACCATGTTTAGTTCTGACTCGGGGGACAGAAAGTTGACCCAATTCAGATGACCTGAGAGGTCTGGCTGGTTCATAACGTGGGAGCATATCATATATATTTTGGCCCTAGACCATTCAGAGCTTTGTAAACTAGCATTAGTATTTTAAAGTCAATTCTTTGACTGACAGGAAGCCAGTGTAGAGATCTCAGTACCGGAATGATATGATCTACCTTTTGAGTCTTAGTGAGGACTCGAGCACTGGCATTCTGAATCAGTTACAGCTGTCTGATCGATTTTTTGGGGGAGACCTGTAAAGGCACTGTTACAGTAGTCGAGTTTACTGAAAATAAATGCATAAACAAGTCTTTCCAAGTCATGCTGAGACAGGAGTCCTTTAATCCTTGATATATTTTTGAGGTGATAGCAGGCTGACTTTGTCATTGACTTGATGTGACTGTTAAATGTCAGGTCTGAGTCCATGATCACACCAAGGTTTCTGGCTTGGTTTGTGGTTTTTAGCATTACTGACTGAAGTTGAGTACTGACTTTTATTTGTTCATTTTTGGCTCCGAAAATAATTACTTTGGTTTTACCTTTGTTTAGCTGTAGGAAATTCTGAGACATCCATGGAGCCTTAGGGAACTCCACAAGTCATTTTAATTATATCAGATTTGTACTCTCCTACGGACACAAAGTCGTCTCTGCCCTTTAAATAGGATTTGCACCACTTTAGAAATGTCCCAGAAAGTTCCACCCAGTTTTCTAGTCGTTGCAGTAGAAAACTGTGGCCTACAGTGTCAAACGCAGCATTGAGATTGAGTAACACAAGGATTGAAATTTTGCCACTGTCTGTGTTTAGGTGGATATCATTGAGCACTTTGACAAGAGCTGTTTCTGTGCTGTGTTGTGAACGAAATCCTGACTGGAAAGTGTCAAAACAGTTGTTCAGAGTTAAAATGTTATTCATCTTATCTTACTTAGGAATGGGAGGTTTGATATAGGCCTATAGTTTTTTATTTGTAAGGTATCCAAATTGTTCTTTTTTAAAAGTGCTTTAATAACTGCAGTCTTCAGGGCCTGTGGGAAGACACCTGAGAGGAGAGATGTGTTGACAATTTGAAGGAGATCTGGGGCCATAAAGTTAAAAACACTTTTAAAAAGCCAGTAGGCAGAATATCCAGACAGCAGGAGGAGGAATTCAGATGTTTAATAATGTCCTCCAGGTTTTTGTGGTTGATAGGATAAAATTGCGCCATGGTATTTGAATTTGTTTTGGGAGGACACAGGAATGGTAGACAACTTGTGACTGATACAGACGCACTGACTGCTTGTCTAAAGTTCTGAAATTTGATGGTGAAGAAAGCGGCAAATTCGTTGCATGCTCTGGTAGATAGATGCTCAGAAACTGTTGGTGCAGGGGGGTTTGTTAGTCTGTCAACAGTGGTAAATAAGACATGTGCATTATTGATGTTTTTGGTGATGATGGCAGAAAAATAGGACTGCCTTGCCTTTTTCAGTTGCAGATTATAAAAGTGAAGTTTCTCTTTGTAGAGGTCATAAAGAATTTGGAGGTTTGATTTATGCCATCTGCGTTCTGCTCTTCGACACTCTCTATTTCCCATTTTAACTGACGTGGCATTTCTCCATGGGGACCTTTTCCTACCAGAGATTACTTTTAATTTAGCAGGCGCAATTGTATCCATAATATTTGTAGTTTTTGAGTAAAAAGTATCTACAAGCATGTTGACTGGAGCATAGAAGAGGCCAGATGCAGTAGGAAAAACCTGAGAAAAAGTTTCAATTGTTTTTTCATTGATGAATCGTGTTGTTATTACTTTGGTCTGACTATTTACATGCACAGGGATAGCACCTTCAAAGAACACGCAGGAGTGGTCTGAGAGACCAACATCTCTTATCACAACCTTGGAAATGTTTAGCCCTCTGGAAATAATTAAATCCAAGGTGTGCCCCGTATTGTGTGTAGGCTGTCACATGCTTTGTGAGACCAAAGTTTTCCAGGATGCAGCACGGCTGTTTAGTCCCTCTGTCCTGGGGGTTGTCAATATGAATGTTCATGTCACCAAGAATAACTACACAGTTAAAATCAATACAGGCCATAGATAAAAGTTCAGTAAAACTTGAGAAGGGAAACTTAGCTGAAGAGCTACATACTCAAATTAGGTAAAGTCTCCATAAGAGTTCCTCTTAAATTTGAGGAAATCATTAAATAAAATGGCAACACCACCTCCTTTTTTGTGTGCTCTGGTTTCAGATATAAAATCAAAACTAAAGCTGCAAGCAGCGATGAACGGGCCCTCGCACCTTCACGCAACTCGAGGGCGCTGGCAGGACGTCGGCCGACGTGGCCGTTGATTCCTGTCGAGGGCAGGCCCCTCACGCAGGAGTTACACGTCACATCCCTCAAATCATACGAAGACATGTAATTTTTTCCAGTAGGTGGCGCCGTACTAATAAGCAAGTATTGGCATATAGATGTGTTCAGGGCAGGACTGTCATCAATCCTGTGAAATTTGGGGAAGATAGGACAATGTATCCCAAAATTATAGCAATTTCGTTTTTCATGGCGAGACATCAAACTTCGCCGCCACCTGATGGCCAAACCGTTTAACGATCTACTAATCTTTTGATAGCTTTTGATCACAACGTTGTCTAGATGGCACACAGAGATTTTGATTCTGATTAATCCTGTAGGAGGAGTTTGTTAAAATACAACACGTGCGAAAAGCCAAAAATGGCCGCAAAATTCAAAATGGCCGACTTCCTGTTAAGTTTGGTTTAATGGTGCAAGAGGCTTTTTTATGCGTTTAGGTGTGATACATGTATGTACTGATTTTTGTGCATATCGGTGAAAGGTCCTGCGGGGGTTACTTTTATGAATGGGCGTGACCAAGTCATTTAGCCACGCCCATCAACGAAACTCATATCACATGTTCAGGCCTGCACGGTTAACACACATGTGAAGTTTCAGGCAGATATGACCAAGGACACTGAAGTAAGGGCCACTTTTATGCATTTTGTAGCATTACCAAGGTCTTGAGGCCTCTCTGACCAAATTTGAGTTGGATATGCTGAACATGCTCAGAGCTGCACCTCAAAGTCTAAAACATGGCATTTTCTGTTTCCAGCAGGGGGCGCTATGACAAATACAAAATTTCTGCATGTAGAAGTGTTCAGGGCGGGATTATTATATATCCTGTGAAGTTTGGTGCAGATCGGACCATTTACCCCAAAGTTATAGCAACTTTGTTTTTCATGGCGAGACGTCAAACTTTGCAGCCAAAAAGCTGATTCCCCCCTCAACGGGTAACTGATCTTTTAATAACTTTTTATCACAAAGTAGTGTAGATGATACACAGCGATTTTGAAGCCGTTCTGATTAATCCTGTAGGAGGAGTTTGTTAAAATACAAAACGTGAAAAACGCCAAAAATGGCCGCTAAATTCAAAATGGCCGACTTCCTGTTGGGTTTGGCCTATGGCTCCAAAAGACTTTTTTGTGCGTCTGGGTGGGATACATATGTTTGCCGATTTTCATGCATGTCGGTGAAACGCGCCGCAGGGGCTGCTGTTTAAGGGGCGTGGCCATGTCGTGTGACCACGCCCATCGCCAAAACCCATATCACATGTAAATTTCCACCACGACTGACACGTGTGCCAAATTTGGTGAGTTTTTGAGTATGTTAAAGCTCCCAAAAAATGCGATTCATTACAAGGAAGAAGAAAAATAATTAAAGCTGCAAGCAGCATTGAACGGGCCCTCGCACCTTCACGCAACTCGAGGGCGCTGGCAGGACGCCGGCTCACGCCGCCGGCTCACGCCGCCGTTCATTCCTGTCGACGGCAGACCCCTCACGCAGGAGTTACACGTCAAATCCCTCAAATCATACGAAGGTATGTAATTTTGCCAGTAGGTGGCGCCCTACTAATAACCAAGTATTGGCGTATAGATGTGTTCAGGGCAGGACTGTCATCAATCCTGTGAAGTTTGGGGAAGATAGGAACGTGTATGGTGAAGTTGTGAACCAGTTACAAGCAAATTCAAAATGGCGGACTTCCTGTTGGGTTTGGCACTTGGCTGCAACAGGCTTTTTTATACGTCTTTCAGTGATGCACGTGCGTACCAAGTTTCATAGATGTACAGTACAGGCCAAAAGTTTGGACACATCTTCTCATTCAATGCGTTTTCTTTATTTTCATGACTATTTACATTGTAGATTCTCACTGAAGGCATCAAAACTATGAATGACCACATGTGGAGTTATGTACTTAACAAAAAAAGGTGAAATAACTGAAAACATGTTTTATATTCTAGTTTCTTCAAAATAGCCACCCTTTGCTCTGATTACTGCTTTGCACACTCTTGGCTTTCTCTCGATGAGCTTCAAGAGGTAGTCACCTGAAATGGTTTTCACTTAACAGGTGTGCCTTATCAGGGTTAATTAGTGGAATTTCTTGCTTTATCAATGGGGTTGGGACCATCAGTTGTGTTGTGCAGAAGTCAGGTTAATACACAGCCGACAGCCCTGTTGGACAACTGTTAAAATTCATATTATGGCAAGAACCAATCAGCTAACTAAAGAAAAACGAGTGGCCATCATTACTTTAAGAAATGAAGGTCAGTCAGTCCGGAAAATTGCAAAAACTTTAAATGTGTCCCCAAGTGGAGTCGCAAAAACCGTCAAGCGCTACAACAAAACTGGCACACATGAGGACCGACCCAGGAAAGGAAGACCAAGAGTCACCTCTGCTTCTGAGGATAAGTTCATCCGAGTCACCAGCCTTAGAAATCGCAAGTTAACAGCAGCTCAGATCAGAGACCAGATGAATGCCACACAGAGTTCTAGCAGCAGACCCATCTCTAGAACAACTGTTAAGAGGAGACTGCGCGAATCAGGCCTTCATGGTCAAATAGCTGCTAGGAAACCACTGCTAAGGAGAGGCAACAAGCAGAAGAGATTTGTTTGGGCCAAGAAACACAAGGAATGGACATTAGACCAGTGGAAATCTGTGCTTTGGTCTGATGAGTCCAAATTTGAGGTCTTTGGTTCCAACCGCCATGTCTTTGTGAGATGCAGAAAAGGTGAACGGATGGATTCCACATGCCTGGTTCCCACTGTGAAGCATGGAGAAGGAGGTGTGATGGTGTGGGGGTGTTTTGTTGGTGACACTGTTGGGGATTTATTCAAAATTGAAGGCACACTGAACCAGCACAGCTACCACAGCATCCTGCAGCGACATGCCATCCCATCCGGTTTGCGTTTAGTTGGACGATCATTTATTTTTCAACAGGACAATGACCCCAAACACACCTCCAGGCTGTGTAAGGGCTATTTGACCAAGAAGGAGAGTGATGGAGTGCTGCGGCAGATGACCTGGCCTCCACAGTCACTGGACCTGAACCCAATCAAGATGGTTTGGGGTGAGCTGGACCGCAGATTGAAGGCAAAGGGGCCAACAAGTGCTTAACACCTCTGGGACCTCCTTCAAGACTGTTGGAAAACCATTTCAGGTTACTACCTCTTGAAGCTCATCGAGAGAATGCCAAGTGTGTGCAAAGCAGTAATCAGAGCAAAGGGTGGCTATTTTGAAGAAACTAGAATATAAAACATGTTTTCAGTTATTTCACCTTTTTTGTTAAGTACATAACTCCACGTGTTCATTCATAGTTTTGATGCCTTCAGTGAGAATCTACAATGTAAATAGTCATGAAAATAAAGAAAACGCATTGAATGAGAAGGTGTGTCCAAACTTTTGGCCTGTACTGTAGGTCAAACCAGCTTCGGGGGCTGCTTCGTTGAAAATTTGTAGGGGGCAGTGTTGAGCCATGTTGGCACATCAAAGCAGAGAAATCACATCAGACAACACAAATCGGATACTGTCATATGTGTGCCAAGTTTCATGACTTTACAAGCATCCCTTATCCCTCAAACACAACTCCGTATTTTATGGCGAATAAGGCGTTGCCACGGTGACCAAACATCACTAAGCTTGACAGGTGGTCGCGAGAGTGACTCCACATCACGCTCGCTAAATTTCGTGCGAATCGATCAATTTTTATGTCACTTGATTTTTCTCTGTTTATAGCGCCCCCTATCGGCCAATTTCCGCCAAATTTTGCACAGAGCCTCTGGTTGACGTCTGAAACAAGTGAATTTAGTTTGATGTTGATAGCTTTTACTTGGACAAAAATATGCAACGGTATGTTTTTTTTAGCTAGCAGTAAAAAAATGTTTATTTTTAGCTAGCGCAATTTTTGGAGTAGCAAAATTCTTTTGATAACTTTTGGTCAGAGAAGTCTGGAGATTGTATGTGCAAAGTGTCGTGAAGATGGAGCTTAAACGCTAGGAGGAGTTCGAAAAAGTAGGTTTTCCAGTTTTCGCGATGTTGCGAAAAACATTATAGGCAGAAATGGGCGTGGCCCAGCCCAGGTGATTCAGCGCTATTCATGGAATCTGTGGATATGAGGTTTTTGAATGTGGGACATATGGTCTGAGAGTTATAACCCAAAACATGTTGAAAATGGGTAGGGGGCGCTGTTGAGCCATCTTGGCACATGAAAACACAAAAATCACATCAGACAACACAATTTGGGCCGTCTGATGTGTATGCCAAGTTGTGTGAGATTTCAAGTGTTCCTGGCCCCTCAAAAACAACCTCGTGTTTTATGGCGAATAAGGTGGCGCCACAGTGACAGCGTTTGACGAAACCTCAAAGGCTTCTGCTTTGATCATCATCAAGGTCTTGGGAGTATGTATCTGCAAAATTCAGGTGGTTTGGGGGAACCTGGTAGAAGAGGGACATGAAAGAATGAAAAAAGTAACTTTCTGCCGCCAGTAGGTGGCGCTATGACGCTGTTTCAAATTTTCTGTATAGATGTTTTCAGGGCTGGACAGTTATCATATGTGTGAAGTTTTGGAAAGATATGTCTACGTACAGTCAAGTTACAGCAACTTTTGTGATCGTGGCGAAACATCAAAGTTCGCCGCCACGACATGGTCACGCCCTTTGACGAAAACTCACAGTTTTCCATAGAAAGCATCATCAAGGCCTTTTGGATAATCTTCCCAAGTTTGACGTTGATGTGGTCAACTTTGGAGGAGATGTGCTTCAAAGTGTAAAACATGACATTTTATACTACCAGTAGGGGGCGCTATATAAATCACAAATTATTGACATGTAGATCTCTTCATAGCGGGACTGTCATCAATCCAGTGAAGTTTGGGATAGATTGGAGCATGTATGCTGAGTAATAAACTACTTCCTGTGTAATAATACTACTTCCTGTTTGTAACGAAGTTTGAGGTCCCGGAACGGTCACACGGTGTGACGAAAAGTCAAGCTTTTTGATAACTTTTTGTCTTCAACTTATGTAGGTGGGACAGACCAAGTTTGAAGTCGATCGGACAAAATCTCTAGGAGAGTTCGTTCAATTACGAGCCCTGCAAATGGCCGAAAATGCATCAAAATTGCACATTCAATTCAAAATGGCCGACTTCCTGTTGGGTTTAAGGCATGGGCCCAAGAGGCTTTTTTGTACGTCTTGGTGTGTTACATATGCCTCTCAAGTTTCATACACATAGGTTAAAGTACCTTCAGGGGCTGTTCCGTAGAATTTTTTTAGGGGGTGCTACTGAGCCATTCCTTTGCACATCATCATGAAATCCCTACCATATGTAAATTTTCACCACTTCTGATGAGTCTGCGAAGTTTCATGAGTTTTCGCGTATGTTAAGGCCCCCAAAAAGGCAATTTACTTTTAGGAATAATAATAATAATTAAAGCTGCAAGCAGCGATGAACGGGCCCTCGCACCTTCACGCAACTCGAGGGTGCTGGCAGGACGCCGGCCGATGCGGCCGTTCATTCCTGTCGAAGGCAGACCCCTCACGTTGGAGTTACACGTCATATCCCTCAAATCATACGAGGACATGTTATTTTGCCAGTAGGTGGCGCCGTACTAATAACCAAGTATTGGCGTATAGATGTGTTCAGGGCAGGACTGTCATCAATCCTGTGAAGTATGGGGAAGATTGGAACATGTATGGTGATTTTGTGAACCACTTACAAGCAAATTCAAAATGGCGGACTTCCTGTTGGGTTTGGCACATGGTTGCAAGAGCCTTTTTTGTACGTCTTTCAGTGATGCATGTATGTACCAAGTTTCATAGATGTAGGTCAAACCAGCGTCGGGGGCTGCTTTTTTGAAAAATTGTAGGGGGCGCTGTTGAGCCATGTTGGCACATCAAAGCAGATAAATCACATCACACAACACACATCGGAACCTCTTGTATGTGTACCAAGTTTCATGACATTACAAGCATCCCTTACCCCTCAAAAACAACGTCGTGTTTTATGGCGAATAAGGCGTTGCCACATTGACAGTGTTTGCTGAAACCTCAAAAGCTTCTGTTGTGATCATCATCAAAGTCTTGGGACTATGTCTACGCAAAATTGAGGTTGTTGTGGTTAACTTGGTAGAAGAGAGACATGAAAGAATGAAAGCAGTAACTTACAGATGCCACTAGGTGGCGCTATGAGGCTGATTAAAAATGTCTCTGTAGATGTTTTCAGGGCTGGACTTTTATCATATGTGTGAAGTTTTGGAGAGATATGTCCACGTAGAGTCAAGCTACACAACTTTTGTTATCATGGCGAAACATCAAAGTTTGCCGCTACGTCATGGCCACGCCCTTTGATGCAAACTTACGGTGTTCACAATAAAACATCTTCTACATGTGACGGATAGACTGACCAAGATTGAGGTGGATCTGGCCAAGTCTTGGGAGTTATACTTCAAAATATAAAACATGAAATTTTCTCTTACCAGTAGGGGGCGCTATATTTATCACAAATTATTCACGTGGAGATCTCTTCAGAGCAGGACTGTCATCAATCCTGTGAAGTTTGGGGAAGATTGGACCATGGATGATGGAGTCATACACAACTTCCTGTTTTGTGGCGAGTCCCCAAAGTTTGAGGCCCTGCCACAGTCACATGGTGTGACAACAAGTCCAGTTTTTGATAACTTTTCTTCATCAATGTCTGGAGGTGGGACACACCAAGTAAGAAGTTGATGGGATAAAATCTGTAGGAGTAGTTACAATTTCGTGATTTATGGCGAAGAAGGCGGGGCCACGGAGACAGCGTTTGACGAAAACCTGAAACCTTTGATAACTTTTCATCTTCACGGTCTTGGGGTGGGACAGACCGAGTTTGAAGTGGATTGGATAAAAACTCTAGGACAAGTTCGTTCATTTACGTCTACTGGAAATCGCCCAAAATGCACAAAAGTGGCACAAGTAAATTCAAAATGGCGGACTTCCGGTTTGGTTTGGCACATGGCTCCAAGAGGCTTTTTTGTATGTCTTTCAGTGATACATGTGCCTCCCAAGTTTCCTATATGTAGGTGAAAGCAGCTTCGGAGGCTGCTTTGTTGAATATTTGTAGGGGGTGCTGTTGAGCCATTTTGGCACATCAAAGCACAAAAATGACATCAGACAACACAAATCGGGTCCTATCATATGTGTGCCAAGTTTCATGACTTTACAAGCATCCCTTACCCCACAAAAACAACTTTGTGTTTAATGGCGAATAAGGCGTTGCCACAATGACGGCTGAGGAAAACTCAAAAGCTCCTGGTGTGATCATCATCAAGGTCTTGGGACTATGTCTCACCAAATTGAGGTGGTTGATATTAACCTGGTAGAAGAGAGACATGAAAAAATGGAAGCAGTAACTTTCTGCAACCAGTAGGCGGCGCTATGACGGTGATGAAAAATTCAGCTGTCAATGTTTTCAGGGCTGGACTGTTATCATCTGTATGAAGTTTTGGAAAGATATGTCCACCTAGAGTCAAGTTACACAACTTTTGTAATCATGGTGAAACATCAAAGTTTGCCGCCACCTGACAGCCAAACCGTTTAACGATCTACTAATCTTTTGATAACCTTTGATCACAACGTTGTCTAGATGCCACACAGTGATTTTGAAGTCATTCTGATTAATCCTCTAGGAGGAGTTCGTTAAAATACAGCACATGCAAAAAGCCAAAAATGGCCGCAAAATTCAAAATGGCCGACTTCCTGTTGGGTTTGGTCTATGGGTGCAAGAGGCTTTTTTGTTCATCTGGGTGTGATACATGTGTGTACTGATTTTCATGCATATCAGTGAGCGTCCTAGGGGTGGTTCTTACATGAATAGGCGTGACCAAGTCATTTAGCCACGCCCATCAACGAAACTCATATCACATGTTCAGGCCTGGACGGTTAACACACATATGAAGTTTCAGGCAGATATGACCAGGGACACTGAAGTTAAGGCCACTTTTATGCGTTTTGGCGAAACATGGACTTTGCTGCACTCTGGGCGCAACGCCGTTTGATGATATGTCACAATCTTCATAATATAGCATTACCAAGGTCTTGAGGCCTCTCTGACCAAATTTGAGTTGGATATGCTGAATGTGCTCAGAGCTGCACCTCAAAGTCTAAAACATGGCTTTTTCTGTTTCCAGCAGGGGGCGCTATGACAAATACGAAATTTCTGCATGTAGACCTGTTCAGGGCGGGACTATTATATATCCAGTGAAGTTTGGTGCAGATCGGACCATTTACCCCAAAGTTATAGCAATTTCGTTTTTCATGGCAAGACGTCAAACTTCTCCATCAAAAAGCCAATACAGGTAGCTGATCTTTGATAAATTTTGATCACAAACTAGTCTAGATGATACACAGCAAGTTTGAAGTGATTCTGATTAATCCTGTAGGAGGAGTTTGTTAAAATACAACACGTGGAAAACAACAAAAATGGCCGCTAAATTCAAAATGGCCGACTTTCTGTTGGGTTTGGCCTATGGCTCCAAGAGACTTTTTTGTGCGTCTGGGTGTGATGTGTGTACAGATTTCCGTGTATGTCGGTGAAACTTGCAGTTGGGGCCCCTGTTTAAGGGCCGTGGCCACGCCATTTTACCCTGCCCATCGCCGCAAACCATAATACATGTAAATTTCCACCGCGACTGATGCGACCGCCAAATTTGGTGAGTTTTCGAATATGATAAAGCCCTCAAAAAGCCAATTCATTTGGAGGAAAAATAATAATAACTCCTTCAGTTTCAATGGGGTCCTCGCACCGGACGGTGCTACGGCGCTAATAACTCCTTCAGTTTCAATAGGGTCCTCACACTGGACGGTGCTCGGGCCCTAATAATAACTCCTTGAGTTTCAATAGGGTCCTCGCACCAGATGGTGCTCGGGCCCTAATTAGGAGGGGCTGATTCGATTAGAGCAGCCGCACTGTTGTCTGAGTTAAACCAGGATTCCGTTAAAAACAAAAAAAAAAAGTTTATGTTTAATAATAAAATCACTGATTAAAAATGTTTTACCTGGCAGGGATCTGATGTTTAACTAGGCTAGATTAAGTGTTCTCAAAGTATAATGCATTTGGTGCAGGTTGGGGTTGTGGTAGACAATGAATGGATAGTAGATTTGATAGATTAACAGATTTAACAGTTCTTGATTTTGTTCAAGAGTATCTGTCTGTAATAATGGTTTCTATCGGAAAAGTGTTAAATACAAGCAGGGACCTGTAGGGGGAGCTCTCATGGGAGACAGTATGCTGAGGCTGTGAGTGTATGACAGGCTGTGTATACTGTAAACAGGTGGCACGTGATAGTCAGTCTGAGGAGGAGCTGGTGGAGAGGGATACAACAAGGCTAAAAGCAATGAAGTTGATGAAGTTATGAGTCAGTGTTATTATTAATTATTAATAAAACCAAGACCAGTGGCAGTGATAAAGTTTTCCATCCAGGTGTGCAAACCAAAAAGACTAAAAAGCTAAAACGTTCAGAGCTCTTTGTCATAGTGTTATTGGGACCAGACATGACACATGTCCTGCCCAAGCTCTCAACTGTAGTGGCCAGCAACTCAAGTTTCAAATGCAGTTTTGTGGATTGCCTGGACATGACGTCATTTGTGCCAGAGTGAGAAATGACTGTGTGGACAGAGGGATGGATGTCCAGGAGAGTTGGGATCAATTCAATTAGGTCAGCTGTTTTGGCTCCTGAAAGGCAGTATGTAATTGCCCCAGGAAGGCTAACAAATCAAACAATAGAGTCTCCTTCAACTAAAACTTCAGGTTACTCAGTTTTCAGGTTGTCAGTGTAGATTGCCAGCTTTGGTCTGTAGCCGATCGTTAATGAGCTGGCTGAGCGCAGGTGAGCTGGCTGATTGACCACCTGTTCAGGTGCATGTACTGCGGGAGGCAGCGAGACAACAGCAGGTGGCTGCAGTGGAGGACTAGACACTGGTGCTGGCACAGAGGGCTCCAACTGAGGGGACGACAGATGAGGACGTTTACACCTGATGGGGGCCAATAAGGGGTACAGTGAACCCAAGGATGAGGTGGTACTGATGGGTGCGGAGTGCTTTCTGACTACAGACCGGGCACGGTTTGCTCCGCGAACAGGAGGTGAGATTGGAGATAGAACAGGCTCAGCCAAAGGGGAGAAATAGTTGTTGAGAGAAAAGTCATCACCAACACTGACTGGGTTGTAGAGGGGGAGAGAGAGTCTTTTGGGACCCTTGACTACAGATGTCCAAGAGGGTGAACGAGGTGAGGCCATGCGGGGGACATTGGCAGGGGCGGTCGCTGCATCCGGGATCTGGAGCCGCTGGCCATCCACAGGCTCGAGGCACATTAGCCGGACACACAGCTTCGTCTGCCGCTGGAGAAGTTCATCGATGAGACACTCAATGGATTGCAGTTCGCTTTTGAGGTCGGCGATCTCAGCTGACGGGGCCATCAGTGGAGCTGTAACAGAACGAAAACCACAGCCAGCAAACGCCAGAAAAGAAGGGCAGAAAGGCAGCATGGGTCTGTCGGCTGCAGTGTCAGATGACTACAGGGAGAATACTTAACTTGCCTGAGCTCTGGACAGGTGCCCACAGCAGTGAAAAGGCCAGTTTCCAACTCGGAGAAGGAAGAAGAAACTTACCACACAGGGCCCAGAAAGGGCCCGCTGCAGATGTAGCTGCTCTCAGATAGCCAGCCAGCAGCAACACCGGGAGGTAAACCTGCTAGCCACTTTGAATTCAAATTTGAATTTTATTTAAGGATAGCCCCTTGATGTAGCATCTCATTTTCAAGGGGGTCCTGAGTACACAAACAGCACGTACATACATATATACATACATACAGCAAAACAATAATACAAAACAGAAAAAACACAAAGCAAACTACAATTATATAAAAACAAATGCTTGCTCACCCTCTCCCACCCACACCCCAGTCCTCAAATGATATGCAAAATAATTGAATACAATGAACTGAATGTTGTACATAAATTGTACACGAATTAGAAACATGAGCAGGTTGTTCTAACAAAAGAAAATAAAGATGACCTAAAGCAGTGAAAAGAGGTAATGGATCTCAAAAAAGGAGGAAGATTATTCCAGTCAGAGGGAGCTTTATATTGGAAAGACCTGCGACCAATTTCTTTATGAGTACTGGGTACAAAGAAGAAGGGGTATTGCATATGTCTGAGTGGATAAGGGGAACTAAATGGAACAAGAAACTGACTTAAATAAGAGGGACAATTAAAATGAATGCAATTAAAGATGAACAAAATCCAGTGAAAATGTCTTCTATTGTTAAGGTGCAACCAATTAAGTGAATCATACATGAAACAGTGGTGAGTTCTAAAAGGACATCTCAAAATAAATCTACATAGGGAATTATAAACAATATTAAGGGGCTTGAGGTAACTATCAAATGTATTCTGGTAAACAATATCTGCATAATCAATGATAGGCAAAATGAGTTGAGAGGTTATTCTTTTTCTAACATCAAAAGTGAAACACTTAATGGAGCAATATAGTTGGCTGAGACATCCGTAGGTTCTCTTAACAACAGAGTCAATATGAGATTTAAAAGAGAGTTCCGGGTCAAGCAGTCCAAGATATCTGAAAGAGCTAACAGTCTCAAGAGGTGAACCATCATCAAAATTAATTTGCAAGTTATAGGAATGTGAGTAATTGTAACGTGTATGAAATAACATGCTACAAGACTTCTTCTTGTTTAGTACAAGTTTGTTGTTGAAAAACCATTTTTGGACCAGGCTGAAATCTGACTGTAGAGTATTCTGGATTTGAGATATATCATTGTGAGATGTATAAATAACAGTATCATCAGCATGAAGATGAACAGAACATTGAGAACATATACCTGGTAGATCGTTAATAAAGATGGAAAAAAGAAGTGGACCTAAGGTAGAGCCTTGCGGAACACCCTTTTCAACAATTAAATAATCAGGCTGAGAACCCTGAATAGCAACACATTGACGTCTGTTATGAAGATATGCATTAAACCAAAAGAGAGCATGTTGTGAAAAACCAATAGAATATAGCTTGTCAAGGATTAGGTAGTGGTCAACCATATCAAAAGCTTTGGAGAGATCAATAAATATTGTGCCGGTGAGTTGGCCTTTATCAAAGGAGGAGAACATATCATTAGTGAATTTTAAGAGAGCTGAAGTGGTGGAATGCTTGGGTCTAAAACCTGATTGGAGTGGAGAAAGAATATTAAATAAATTTATGTACTGTGATAGTTATATGAAGATAAGTTTCTCAAAAATTTTGGCAGCAGAACAAATAATTGAAATTGGGCGATAGTTATTCATGTCAGATGGATCTCCAGCTTTAAAAAGGGGAGTAACTCTGGCACATTTCCATATGGAAGGAATTGAGCAAGTAGACAATGAAAGATTAAATAGATCTGCAAGGGGATGCATTAATACATCTGCAGCTATTTTTAGAAACTTGGCATCAATACCATCAGGGCCAGCACTGGAGCTGTGTTTGAGCTCACGTATGGCATGGGAGACATCAATGGGAAGGATTTTGCTAAAGGAAAAAGAGCTTTTGGTAAAAACAGGGTTAGGAGACCAAGCTGAGTTATATAAATTGTTGAGTTGGGAGCCACAGATGGATGAGAAATGTTGATTAAAAGCCTGAGAAATGAGTGGCGGATCAGAAATAATTTGATTGTTAAAAAGAATCTGGTTAATGGGACTTTTGTTGGTTTTATTGAGAATGAGATTCAATTGATTCCAAAGCTGTCTAGGATTATGAAAATTATGAGAGAGGCTATCTTTATAGTAGTTGGATTTGGCGTTCCTTGTTTTGGTTTTACACAAATTCCTCAGAAATATTCTTGCATTGTCTAAATCTAATATATACGCGGAGAGCTTGGAATTTTAATTTTCCAAACACAAAATATAACATAATGGTCACTTAAACAGTCAGCCATAACACCAGATTTGATTATTCTTTCTGGGTTGGTAACAAGTATCCAGTCTAACAAAGAGGAAGAACGACTATCAAATCTGGTAGGTTCATTAATCAATTGAGTTAGGTTCACACTGGAAAATAAATTTCGATCATTAGAAGAGGAATGAGCAAGCCAATTTGCGTTGAAGTCGCCTAGAATTATCATTTCATTGTGTTTCTTGAGAGAGTTAATAGTAGACAGAATACACATTGTAGAGTCACTTGGACCAGATGGAGGCCTATAAATGTTGCCAATAGTTAAATGTTTGTTGTCATGAAGAATAATGTTAATAAAGATACATTCAAAATGAACCGGTTCTACAGAAAGAGTAACACGTTCAGATACAAGATTTGCAGGAACATATGTGGCCACCCCACCTCCTCTAGAAGCCCTATCAGCTCTGTACAAAACAAAGTTATCAATATTAATTTCATCATTACTGATGTTACTATGTAACCAGGTTTCAGAGATTGTGATGATGTTCAGTTTATAAAGCGTAACCCAGGCTCTGAGGGAGTCAGTTTTGGAAGTGAGGCTTCTAATATTGAGATGGATAACTTTTAAACCCTTGACTGATTCAGTTATGCCAGTGGAAACAATGAAAGCAACAGGTTAGTAAAAACAAAAAATAAAAGCAGAACTGAGATGAGGAAAATGTGAGGGGAGTGAGAGAGCAGCAAATAACAGAAGAAGAGACACCACATACACACAAAAATATACACACAAAACACATACACTAACCAGAGATACAGATAGAACAGGTTGATAAGACACAAAACAGACACGCACACAGAAACAGAAAAGAACAAAGTGGCGAAACAACTGACCCAGGACTATAAGGGCCCATAGGTTATGGATAATGGGCCAAAACCATAATCGGAACTGTGTCTGCTTCATTGAAAAATTTTAAAAATTTCATAAATTTTATAAATTTTATAAATGTGGCTAGAGAACCCGAAAGCCAAGCCTTATGAAATAAAGTGGGCTGCTGCAAGTATGTAACTATAATATCAAGATAATAAGACTCAACAGAAGATTAGTTGCAGCACAATAACTTTTATAATAAGAGTGAAAGAAAAATCAACCCTCAGGGAGAACACCAAAGCGACTTTACGACACTAATATTAACTCATGGCAGCTGTGTATAAACAGAAAACAAACCATTTTACGGTAAGAAAAAAACACGCGAGTCTGCTGAATCTAAACAAACCAATCACAGCCGCAGATAACAGATAACAGATAACAGAAAAACAACACAGAAGGGCAGTACCAATGAACAAATTAAAAGGCCTTTTAAGTAGCTCTGCATGTTTCCCAGTAAATAAGTTACTAACAGAGCAGAATTGTCATCACTCTGCCAACTACGAGGAAAAACAGATTAAACTTCAGCACCAATGTTAATAGCCCACAATGCCACCCAAACCGAAAACGGAAGAGACTAAGGCCTCATCGAGGCCCCAGGCTCACCTGAGAAACAGCCTCACTCAAACTCAAACTCAAACTTTATTTATTTATATAGCACTTTTCATACATACAAGTGTAACACAAAGTGCTTTACAAAACAAACAAGATGAAATAAAACAAAACAAAATATATATAGATAAAAATGAAAACCCATCCTTCCCACCCCCGTCCAAACAAACACACATACACGCACGCACAAATGCACACACACGCAAACACGCACACACACACACGCACACACATACACACACAAAGGTAAAATGTTGATATTGATATGGCTCGACACCGAGGGTCCAGGTGAGGACAACGTGAGGGGGCCGTCCGCAACAAGAGGCGCCACAGCTCTCATCCACAGGGAGCACCGCCCCAGGGACCCCCACCTGGGCCGGGGTGCACACTGAGGAGAGCAGGCATAACTACCGCTGCGGAGGGCCCCCATGAGGAAACACTGGAGCTAAAAACTAAGATATGCATCAGTCTAAAAATTGTAAAAAGAGAAGAGAGAAGATTTAAGAAAATTTAAAGGTAATATAAATAAATAAAAATCATTAGAAACATTGAGGATTAAATATTAATAAAAGAAATAAATAGCTATAAGGAAATAAGTTAAGTAGGTCAACTAAAAGCTAAACTAAAAAGGTGGGTCTTGAGCCTCCTTTTAAAAATATCAACAGTCTCTGCAGCCCTGAGGTTCTCCGGCAGGCTGTTCCACAAACGGGGGCCGTAATGGCTGAATGCTGCCTCACCGTGAGTTTTGGTTTTAACTCGTGGAACAATAAAAAGGCCAGTGCCAGAGGACCTCAGGGTCCGCGAGGGCTGATATGGTAAAAGCAGGTCGGATAGATAAGAGGGCCCAAGGCCGTTAACACATTTAAAAACCAGTAAAAGAACCTTAAAATCAATCCTGAAACGGACGGGGAGCCAATGCAGCGATTTTAAAACAGGTGTAATGTGCTCCCGCCCTCTGGTCCTCGTCAGCACGCGAGCGGCTGAGTTCTGTAGTAATTGTAGATTATTAATACTCTTTTTGGGAAGACCAGAGAGCAGGGCATTACAGTAATCTAACCGACTAGAGATAAAAGCATGCATCAGCACCTCCGTACTGGCCTGAGAGAGAAATGGGCGGACCCTGGCTATGTTCTTAAGATGGTAAAAACCAGTCTTAGTAATGTTCTTTATGTGTTGAATAAAAGTGAGCTCAGGGTCAAAAATAACGCCCAGGTTGTGATGGTTTAAAATCCTGTAGTTTTGGTAAAAGTTTCTCTCTCTGACCTTCAGGACCGATAACTAAAACCTCAGTTTTGTCCTGGTTGAGCTGTAGGAAATTTTCTGCCATCCATGACTTAATATCTAAAATGCAGTTAAAAAGGGCATCAAGTGGCCCTGAGTCATCAGGAGACACGGCGATGTACAGCTGTGTATCATCAGCGTAACTATGGAAACTGATGCCGTGTCTCCTGATGACATCCCCCAGGGGAAGCATGTATAGATTAAAAAGAAGTGGACCTAAAATTGACCCTTGGGGAACCCCACACCTGATTTCATGCATTCTGGAGGAGCATGTATCCATACTTACAAAGACAGATCGATCTGTGAGATAGGAGTTGAACCAGTTAAAAACAGTACCAGAGAGGCCGACCAGGTGCTTCAGCTGATTTAGTAAAATGTGATGGTCTACTGTATGGAAGGCAACGCTAAGATCCAGCAGAACCAAGACTGTGAGTTTATGATTATCTAAATTGCACCTGATGTCATTTAAAATTTTTACAAGAGCTGTCTCGGTACTGTGGTTCATCCTAAAACCAGATTGAAACTTCTCTAAAATACTGTTTCTCTTTAAAAAATAATTTACTTGGTTAAAAACCAATTTTTCTAAAATTTTACTTAAAAACGGTAAGTTGGATACAGGTCTGTAGTTATTAAAAATGCTGTAGTCTAAATTGCTCTTCTTCAGAAGGGGCTTCACCACCGCCGTTTTATAGGCAGTGGGGAAGACACCCGTCTGCAGAGAGCAATTTACTATGTTTAAAATCTGTTCCTCAAAGAATTCATAAAATGTCTTTAAAAGTGATGTGGGAATTGGGTCTAAAAGGCAGGTTGTTGGGTTTACCTGGGAGAAAACTCGACCAAGAGTCCTCGCATCAACCAGGGCAAAACTCTCCAGTGTCTCCTCAGGTAAAAGCACTGATCCAGGTGTGTTAAAAACAACATTCTGGTAGGGTAAAAGACTGGATCTGATGTTATCAATCTTACCTCTGAAGTGGTCTGCAGAGTCCTCACAGAGGGCTCCAGATGGAGCCAAGGAGGACTTATTAAAATCAGTATTGGTTAAAAGATCGAAGGTGGAGAATAGGAACCTGGGTTTGTCTTTATTGTTTATTATGAGGTTTGAAAAATAGGTTCTTCTTGCCAGTTTGATTGTGTTATTATAGTTTTTGAGTATGTCCCAGTATATTTCAAAATGAACTGTCAATTTTGTTTTTCTCCACCTTCTCTCTGCACTCCTGCATTTTCGTTTTAATATTCTTGTATTCTCATTTTTCCATGGACATATTTTCTTTGCTTTTACAGTTTTTGTTAAAAATGGAGCAACTGCATCCAGTGACGACGTAAGTTTGTTATTAAAATCATTTACAATAAAATCACATGGTGCAGGTAAAATCTCAGCAGGAGTGCTTTTTAAAATCTCAATAAAATTTGCAGCCGCTTCAGAGGTAAGACTGTTTTCACTGAGGTCTCCTGGTGGCTAAGACTGGAATTAAACCCGGTGAGATTAAAAAACACACAGTAGTGGTCGGACACAGCCAGGTCAACAACAGAGGACACACCAGTGGACAGGCCATAGGTTATGACCAGGTCCAGGGTGTGTCCTCTGTTGTGAGTTGGCTGTGTGACGTGCTGCTTAAAATCCATACAATTTAAAACATTTAAAAATTCAGCTGTTGTTGAATCTGAATCCAAGTTATCAACGTGTAAGTTAAAATCACCAGTTATTAAAACCCTGTCATGTGTGGAATGTACCGTTGATAAAAGTTCAGAAAATTCACTGATAAAGGAGGAATTGTGTTTGGGTGGTCTGTAAATAGTAATGCATAAATTAGGAGGACTGCTAAAAACAAAGGCATGATGTTCAAATGAGTTGTAATGATTAAAATGAATGTCCTTTGTTTTTATGGAGTTGGATTTGATTGAAGCAGTCCCACCACCTCTTCCACCATTCCTGTTAAAAAATGAAAAACTAAAATTGGGTGGGGAAGCCTCAGTGAGAACTGCTGGAGCGTCAGTGCCGAGCCATGTTTCAGTTAAAAACAAACAGTCTAATTTGTTATCTAAAATCAGATCATTAATGATAAAAGACTTATTGGATAAAGAACGAACGTTAAAAAGTGCCATATTCAGGGTTGTCGGTGAGCTGGTTGGATGAGAGTCTCTGCTGAGAATGTTCACATGGACCAGGTTGTCACGGGACAGGCGGTAAGATGTGATGGGGCGGTGGATGTGTGGTGGTCTGTAGTGTGTTATTACTGAAATATGTGAGGGTTGTAAGGTGGGTGTGGATATGGTCTTGTGGCGTCAGTCTGTGTGGCCGGAGAGATGTGCAGAGAGGTGGGATGCAAGTTTCTTTTTACCATTGGTGTTGAGATGGAAATTGTCCAGCCAGAATAGGTGCGGTTTTTTCCAGAAGATGTTGAAGTTGTTGATGAAACCATAACCACATGCTGAACAGAAAACCGACAACCACTGATTGGCACTGTAGAGTCTGCTAAAATTCTCTGACCCCAGTCTGAGGGACGGGATGAGGCCAGAGAAGATGCAAGCCTTCCCCAGTGACTCAATTAGTTCAGCCAGCTGCTCGTAATCACTGCGGAGTTTAGACGATTGCCTCAGACGCATGTCGTTCACCCCGCAGTGCAGCAAAACCGTGTAAGCAGAGGGGTGTCTGTCGACGATGGCCGGGATGTGTTCATACAGGTCCAGAATTTTTGCACCGGGGAAGGAGTATGTGATGGAATTCTGGAGGGCGACGGATCTGACCATGGAGTCCCCGACCAAGATGTATTGTGGAGGTGGGATGTGGAGGGCAGCGCTAGCATTAGCCTTCTTAGCATTGGCGGTGCTAGCAGCCGAAGTAACCGGAGCCGCCGGAGCCGTGAAGATAGCCGGAGCTGCTGAAGTAGCCGGAGTGGCCAAAACACACGGAGCAGTGGAGATTTTCCCCGGCCGGTTTCCCTTCTGGCGTCCCTTATGACGTGCGGTTCGCGGGGGGCTGACGCGTCCGCTCCCGGAGAGGTCCACCGCAGCAGCCGCCATGTGTACCACCGGAGGAGGCGACTTGACCGTGGCCCGAGCGACGGTGGCTAGGTGCCCCACCGTGGCCCGAGGGACGGGGGCCGGAGGACCCGCCGCGACCACCCGTGGCCCCAGGGACGGTGGCTGGAGGACCCATTGTGGCCACCGGAGCAGGAGCCGCCGATAGTGGAGGAAGTGGAGGTGCCGGCAGTGCAGCCGATACAGCCGGTTTGTTCGGAGGAGCCGCATTAGCCCCAGGCATGGCTGCATGATCGGGGTGCACGCTGACATCGGTCGGCAGGATGGAGAAGCGGTTGGTGATGTCGAGTGGCGGAGGAGAGACAGCTCGTGATATTCGTCTCCTACCTCTACACACCACCTCCGACCACAGAGACTCCGTGAGCTGGGAGTGGAGACGGATGGACAGGTTGCGGGCTGATGAGGGGTCCCAGAGGATCGTGTCGGCTGCTGATGGTGAGTTAAGGATGTTAATTATTTCCGACTGCGTAGCCGCAGTGTCCATAAACTCACTTAAGAGGTGGTCTTTTTGTCGCAACTCCTCGGCGAGCCGCTTGAGCTTCTCCCGGAGATTGGACATGTCCTTCTGGGACTGTTTACAGCTCTCGCAGCAGGGCAACATGCTAGCACAGCGTTGACCAGCGTTGACTTAGATTAGACTTGCCACTAAGAGTTAGCTAACCAAACGCCGGTGCTACAAGCTATTGAACCCCTCAACCTGGAACTCTCCGCAGTGAAGCAGGAAATATGTGCCAAAATCGACTCTCGTATTGAGGAGGTAACTGCTACCCTGAGAGGGGAGATTCTACAACTGGAGACCGATATCAACAGCAAGCTAGAAACCATTCAGGCTACCTCACTCGCTCATGGTAAAACCATTCAGGATTGAGCTAGCGGCTATAGCTAGCTGAGAATAGCCAAAGTGAAAGAAGGCAAAGAACATGGTCAAAATGTCTGGGACTTCACAGCTAAACTACTTCAGGACACACTTGCACTAGAAGAGAAGCCTCTTCTCAACCAAGCACACAGAGCACTATGAACCCGACCAGATGATAGCGCACCCCCATGAAATATAAATATCATCCTGCGAGTGCAGGGACAACGGATACAGATCTTCCAGGATTTCCCCCCGAAGTCGTTAAACAATGGGCATCTTTTTCCAAAACCAGAGGAATACTGAGAGACATACCAGGGGTCCCATTTGGGCTCTTATACCTGGCCAAACTCCGAGTCGCATACAATGGCTCTGACTCCCTCTTCACTGACCCCAAAGACCCATTCCAGTACGCAGAGAGCATCGCTAGAGCTGCCATGGGATATGTGTTATAAAAATACGGGACAGTGTCTTTCTCAGACCCTCTATATTGCACATGGTAAATCCACAACTGACTTAGAGTTAACTATTATGAGGCTTATGCCCATAGAGTTCATATTTGGTTATCTTTTTTTGATACTTTGTCATAACTTGTGCTGAATTGCTCAACACATTCCAATGCATAGGGTGTTCCTCATAAATATCTCTGGGCAATCACCCCATAAGATGTAGTTATATTGCAAGGTACTCGATTAAAGGGACAATTTTGGTCAGGGATGATTTGCACTTCTTGCTCTGTTAAGTTCACAAAAACATTAATGTTGCAGAGTTACTTAGTTAATAATAGTATTAGAAGTTAATTGTACGGAAGGTTGCTTTAAGACTACTGTGGAGCATTTCACGCTCACTTTTTAATTGTTTTCTGGGAATCTGTGTGTATATATGGGGAGTGGGTGGGAAGGGGAGGGGGGTCGCCCAGATTTCACACAGTAACACAACAAATTACTTTAGGTAGGCTATGCAGGACGATGTAGCAAGCAAAATAGGAGGAAAAGGCATCACATTCTGTAGCTGGAATATCAAGGGTGCAAGTGAGCCAATTAAACAGGGCAAAATCTTAGCCCACTTAAAATCCCTAAACACCAACACAATATTCTTGCAAGAAACCCATTTCAAGAATGACTCAGACAACAGGCTGAGAAGCAGGTGGATAGGACAGCTGTGACAGCTGATTCCTACAGTATTATCAAAAACTCTGTTCATCTCAATCAGCAGCCTACCCAGCAACAATGCAGTCTTTCCTGGATAAATGCAATCTTCCAACAGTAAGTGAAACTGCAAGTGCAAACGCAAAGAGCTAGGCTCAGAGATAACAGTGGCCCCGATCGTCTCTGCAAAGAATTCTACAAAAAGTTTAATGATTTAATCTCCCCGCGATGACACTGCATGTATACACAGGCATATGGAGAGCAGATCTTACCCCCAACTCTTGAAGATTTAACTATCACTCTAATTTAGAAAGATAAGACCCCGGAAGATGCAGGCTCCTATAGACTAATTGCAGAAAATCCTAGCCAAGACCCTTGCACATAGACTCAACCTAGCTCAACCGAGCAAACTCGCACACCCGGATCAAATTGGGTTTATGCCCAAACGACACTCATATTTCAATCTGAGGCCCCTTTTTAACATAATTTACTCACGCAGAGAACCAAAAGAACCCCTTGCGATCATTGCGTTGGACGCAGAAAAAGCGTTTGACCAAGTCGAATGGTCTTACCTCTTTGCAGTTCTGGAGAAATTCGAATTAGGTGAAAACTTAATTTCATGGCTAAAGCGCCATAGCTACCGGACACACCTCAAACAAAATTTCCCTCTACACGGACAACGTACTACTGTACAATACTAACCCCCAAATTAGTTCCTAATCTGCTATCCACAATAGACCCATTTGTCACATTCTCCGGTTGCAGAATAAATTGGAATAAAAGTGAAATTATGCCAATAAACATACAAGATGTCATCCTGCTTCAACAGCTTCCTTTCAGAATAGTAACCAACAAATTTAAGTATCTCTGCGTTTTTACTACCAGGAAACAACTTAATCTTCTGGTTGGATGAATCATGGCAACAAGCCAATTGGCTAAAATGGAGAAGGATTATTCACCCTTTGCCATAGGCGCAATTATCATGTCCCCTATTCCACTAAATAAGTCAGTATACAACCACAACCGGCTAATACACCATGCCACTCGTACCTGGAAACAGCTGAAGCTCGGCCTCAAATTCAGAACCGTATCTTTCCTCCTCCCAATTGCATATAATCCCTCCTTTAAGGCCTCTACGTTAGACAGTGCTTTTACCCAGTGGAAAACCAAGGAATCAACACCGTGGGCGACCTGTATGTAAAGGGAACCTTTGGGTCTTTCCAAGAGTTGCGGGAAAAATACCATCTGAACTCCAATCATTTTTTCTGATTTCTTCAAGTTAAGGATTATGTGAAGTCACACATGCAGGACTACAGTACTGCACGTCCAGAGCAACTTGATGATTGTTTGAATAAACAGGCAGATTCAGAGAAACTCGTATCATTTATTTACAAAGTTTTAGAAAACATCAATGCCCCTTCATCTGAGGTCTACAAGCGGGCTTGGGAAGATGAACTGGGACAGTAAATTTTGATAGATAGTTGGGGGGACAAAAGTCCACAGCATATTCATACCTGCCCCATAAATGCTAGGCTTAAGGTGCTGCACATGTTATTTTAATCAAAATCCAAACTCAATAAAATATTCCCCAACACCTCCCCTCTCTGTGATAAATGTCATATCCAGGAAGCCACTTTAGCCTATAGCTTTGTACTTTGCCCAGAGACAGAAAGTCTCTGGACCAGCATCTTTTCCACTATACTAAAAATCCCTCTGGAACCAGATCCAGAAATGATTATATTGGGGAGAGTGGAAGCTTTCAGAAAGCTGTCTTCTTCTCAACAACACTTTGTCTTCTATGGTCTTATGGGGCTAAAAAACTCATACTCAAGTGGAAAAAAGCAGAGGCCCTTCCTGTGAAGTTGTGGATCACAGAACTCACTGAAACACTCCACCTGGAGCAAATTAGGTTTATCTTAAATGATAAACTGAAGAAATTGAAGAAACTGAATACAAGAAGTACTGGGCAGATGGGTGAATGAGCAGTCTAAAGGGTTTCTTTTGCTGTGTTTTGTATTGCTTTGTTTTTGGTTTTTGTTTATTTTTGTCCTGTCTGTCTGCTGTTGGTTTTTGTGTTTGGCTATTTGCTTTCCTCTCATTCTTCCCCTTATGTTACGCCATGTCACATCATGTTGTGATAAAAGTTGAAGCAATTTCATACTCTGTACAAATGTCAAGCTTTTTGCACTAATGCTGCCAATTAAAAAAATATTTGGAAAAAAAAAGAAAACCAGAGTTTGCCAAATTAGTTTGAATCGCTAAGAATGCAGACCTCCTCTGACTCACTGTACATGAAAAGTGCCTCATTAGCTGATACTGCAGTCTACAGCAGACGTAAAGACAGAAAAACCACTGATATGTCTCTTGACAAATTGTCAGTCAGTATATTCCTTTAAATGATTCTCTAGCTCAAACAGTCTGTCAAATTTGGGACATACCCTTAACGTTGTTTGTGTAAGACATCGTGATGTAATTGTTGGGTGTTTGCCATAGTTTCCATTCAGGTAAAATGTTCTAAATGAGAAGGACTAATAAAATGTGTGTAATTTTTTCTCTCTGTTGTAGTTGATTAGTCGAAAAGACAAGGCGGCATTTGAGAAACTTAACTATCTGACATCCAAGGAAGAGAACTACACCCGCATGAGAGAATACATCCGCTCTCTGAAGATGGTGCCCTGTATTCCTTACCTTGGTAAGTCCTCCATCTGTGCCTCAATATCTTTTCAACACACCCTGCTTTTAACCCTCTTCAAGTCAGTGCTTTCCAAGCCCCTGAACATCTTACACAGCATTCTAGTCGGGCTTCTACATTTCAGCATCACAGAGATATTCTCACTGGGATTTCACTTTGAAGTTGTGTTAAAGTTTGTTATAGGCTTGGAGTGTTCAGCTGCATGGCCCATGATGTTAATCTAGGTGTTGCTGAATGCCATAAACAGTTGCCCAAATACCCTGAGAGAAGCATATTTCTTTCTGTTCAATTCATTGCATCATGTAACATGTTATTATACAATTTTATAATGTAGACTTGTGTTGATTTTTACCATTACATTTTAAACAAAGCAACACAGTGCCCTTTACTGTGGAGAACCACAAGTGTCACGGAAATGGTGATAAACCATTTTATTAATTCTGAACTAAAATATAAAGAATAAAAATGGGCATCAATGCATTTGTTTACAAATTAATTTTTAATCAGAAATAAATAGACTAAATTGATGTACTGTAATTTAAAGTAATTTAGTGTTTGATTATTTAATGGGCAACAAAAAGAATCATAAAATTTGATCAATTTACACATAGATAATGGAATTTAAAAATCTGTTGAAATTTCAAAACAAAATAACTGGATTTTACACACTGAATTAAGAATACAGATTTGAATCAGGCACTTAAAAGCACAATTTCCTTTTTTTATTTGCATGTCCACTTCCTTGTTTTTCCTTTTTACAATTCCTATTCAGTTTGCATAATTTCTCCACTTAGACTTTTCATGATTCTTTGGGCCTTGTTAACAATAATGATAATAATAATGATAAATATAGCCGCAAGCGGCAATTCCGGGGTTCAAGCCAGCATAGCCATTTAAATTTTGAAAGGTGGGTAAGATCAAGACCTTTGATACACTGAGTTTGTTGATGTTTGAAAAAAACCCTCATTGATTTATGGCCGGATTTTGTGAAATTTCATTTCACTTGATGTTTCTCTGTTTATAGCGCCCCCTATTGGCCAAATTCCGCCAAATTTGGCACAGATCCTCTGTTTGACGTCTAAAACAAGTGACTTGAGTTTGACGTCGATAGCTTTTACTTTGACAAAAATATGCAACGGTATGTGATTTTTAGCTAGCAGAAAAAAATTGTTCCTTTATATCTACCACATTTTTTGGAGTAGCAGAATTCTTTTGATAACTTTTCATCAGGCACATCTGGAGATTGTATGTGCAAAGTTTCGTGCAGATGGAGCTCAAACGCTAGGAGGAGATAGAAAAAGTAGGTTTTTGATATGTAGTGACTTACAAAGAGAAATATGCAGTGGAAGTGGGCGTGGCCTATATCAGAAGATGCGACTCTATTGTGGGAACACGTGGATATAAAGTTTATGAAAATGTGATTTAAAATGTGGAAGTTACAGGCCAAAATGCGTTTTCACCCGTTATAGCGCCACCTAGTGGAGTAGACACACAATTTTTGCTATGGTGGTCTGTGTCCTATTCTATATATACCCTGTGAATTTCATAGCTCTCAACATAATAGTTCAGCTAAAATAAATGTTTGTTTTTTATCTTGTAATAAGCCACGCCCACTTTGACCAGTCGTGATGAACTTCAAGATATGACCTCAGGAGTGACCCAGCATCATACCCACCAAATTTGGTAAAAATCGGTGCAGCCATTTAAGAGATACAAATTTCCCATATTTGCAGCGCCCCCTACGTGGCCAACATTCGCCAAATTTGGCTCATACCCTCACAGTCACATGCCAACCAAGGATCTCTGATTTGGTGTTGTTAGCATTTATTTTGACAGAGATATGCAACAGTTCGCATTTTATAGCTAGCTAGAAAAATGTATTCATTAATAATTTGCGCATTTTTTCGACGAAACAAAATTCTTTGAGTAACTTTAGATCAGGTCCAGCTAAAGACTGTACGTGCCAAGTTTCACGCTGATTGGACAAAATCCCAAGGAGGAGATAGAAAAAGAAGGTTTTTCAGTTTTCGCGATTTTGTGAAAAAAATTTCTAGGCGGAAATGGGCGTGGCCTATCCCAGGTGATTCAGGACTATCCAGGGAATCTGTGGATATAACGTTTTTGAATGTGCGACATATGGTGTGGGAGTTATAGCCCAAAACGCATTGACCTTGGTTATAGCGCCACCATCTGGCCAATTGGTATTTCTATATTATGAGCACCATTTGCACACAACTTCCAGTTATTGGTGAAAATTTCATGTCTCTATGATGTACCATCTCACGGGAATTTGCGAAAACATTTCTGAAGAACAAGAAGAAGAAGAAGAAGAAGAAGAAGAATAATTAAAGCTGCAAGCAGCGTTGAACGGGCCCTCGCACCCCACGCAACTCGGGGCCTGGCGCGGCCGCCACCGTGTCGCCAGAGGTCGACCGGCAGACGAGTCGCTGAATGTTCGCCTCCTTCGGACAGTGTAAGAATCAATGCGTTGCGACTTCCCGTCTCCACTGGGTGGCGCTATGACTCTGACTCCTGAGCGTCATGTGGGTGTGTTCATGCCAGGACTATTATCATACATGTGAAGTTTGGAGCAGATTCGACCATTAGATCCCATGTTATAGCAATATCGTGTTTCATGGTGAGACATCAAGTGTCGACGCCATGTCACAGCCACACCGTTCCATGCTGAGCAATTCTCTTAATATGTTTTGATCACACACTTGTGTAGATGGTACACACCAGTTTTGGAGTTAATTGATTCATTTCTGGAGGAGGAGATCATTAAAATACAACACGTGGAAAACGCCAAAAATGACTGTAAATTTCAAAATGGCCGACTTCCTGTCGGGTGTGGCCTATATGTGCAAGAGGCTTTTTTGTGCGTCTGGACACGATACATGTGCATACTGATTTTCGTGCACGTCGGTGAAAGTTGTTATGGGGGACGCTGCACTTTAAGGGGCGTGGCCAAGCCATACGGCCACGCTTATTGATGAAAGTCATACTATACATTCAGGTCTGGACTGTTAACAAACATGTGAAGTTTGGTGAAGAATGGACAATGTATGCCAAAGTTATACTAATTTCGTGTTTTATGGCGAGACATCAAACTTCGCCGCCACCTGACAGCCAAAGCGTTTAACATAGGGAAAATCGTATGATAACTTTTGATCATCAAGTGGTCTAGTTCCAGCACGCCAAATTTGAAGCTGATCCGATGAATCATGTAGGAGGAGATAGAAAAAGTATGAGGAGTGCAAATCGCCCAATCTGGCGTCAAATTCAAAATGGCTGACTTCCTGTTGGGTGTAGCCAATGGGTCCAAGAGGGTTTTTTGTGCGTCTGGATGTGATACATATGTGTACCAATTTTCATGCATGTCGGTGAAACGTGCCGCAGGGGCTGATGTTTAAAGGGTGTGGCCAAGCCATTTGGCCACGCCCATCAACGAAATTCACATGACATTGTCAGGGCTGGACTCTTAAAACACATGTAAAGTTTCAGGCAGATATGCCCAAGGACACTGAAGTTAAGGCCACTTTCCTACGTTTTGGCGAAGCATCGACTTCGCCGCCCTCTGGGCGCAACGCCGTTTGACGATACGTCACAATCTTCATCATGTAGCATTAACAACGTGTTGAGGCCTTTCTGACCAAATTTGAGTTGGATATGCTGAACGTGCTCAGAGCTGCACCTCAAAGTGTAAAAAATCACTTTTCCTGTCGCCAGCAGGGGGTGCTTTGAGAACAGGGGAATTTTTTGATGTAGACGTGTTCAGGGCGGGACTACGATCATACCCAGCAAGTTTTGTGCCGATTGGACCTTTCACGCCCAAGTAATAGCAATTCTGGGTTTTTGGGGTTTTTTTTTTGAGACATCAAACTTCGCCGCCACCTGACGGCCAAACCGTTTAACGAGGGAAAGATCTTTTAATAACTTTTGATCATCATGTGGTCTAGTTGCAGCATGGCAAATTTGAAGCCGATCCAATGAACCGTCTAGGAGGAGATAGCTCTGAGAGCACACTAGCAAATCGCCAAAATCGGTAAAAAATGGAATATTCAAATCAAAATAGCCGGCTTCCTGTTGGTTTTAGAAAAAAGTCCAACTGCGCATTTTCGTGCGTCTTGGGATGATACACGACCCCCCCGAATTTCGTGGAATTTGGTCAAACGGGCTGCCGGTGGGAGCCGATTGAAATTTTCTAGGGGGCGCCATTTCGCCATTTTGCAATGGGCATCGTTTAAATTTTGCGTACACATAAATGTCCCCTAGACGAATGTGCACGTCAAATTTGGTGAGTTTTTGAATATGTTAAAGCCCCCAAAAATGCGATCAAGCGAAAAAAAATAATAATAATAATAATAATAATCCTAAGGAAAACAATAGGGTCCTCGCACGGTTCGTGCTCGGGCCCTAAATATAGCCGCAAGCGGCAATTCCGGGGTTCAAGCCAGCATAGCCATTTAAATTTTGAAAGGTGGGTAAGATCAAGACCTTTGATACATTGAGTTTGTTGATGTTTGAAAAAACCCTCATTGATTTATGGCCGGATTTTGTGAAATTTCACTTCACTTGATGTTTCTCTGTTTATAGCGCCCCCTATTGGCCAATTTCCGCCAAATTTGGCACAGATCCTCTGGTTGACGTCTGAAACAAGTGACTTGAGTTTGACGTCGATAGCTTTTACGTTGACAAAAATATGCAGCGGCATGTGTTTTTTAGCTAGCAGAAAAAAATTGTTCCTTTATATCTACCATATCTTTTGGATTAGCAAAATTCTTTTGATAACTTTTCATCAGGCACATCTGGAGATTGTATGTGCAAAGTTTCGTGCAGATGGAGCTTAAACGCTAGGAGGAGATAGAAAAAGTAGGTTTTTGATGTGTAGTGACTTACAAAGAGAAATATGCAGTGGAAGTGGGCGTGGCCTATGTCAGAAGATGAGACTCTATTAAGGGAATACGTGGATATAAAGTTTATGAAAATGTGATTTAAAATGTGGAAGTTACAGGCCAAAATGCGTTTTTACCTGTTATAGCGCCACCTAGTGGAGTAGACACACAATTTTTGGTATGGATGGTCTGTGTCCTATCCTATATATACCCTGTGAATTTCATAGCTCTCAACATAATACTTGAGCTAAAATAAATGTTTGTTTTTTATCTTGTAATAAGCCACGTCCACTTTGACCAGTCGCGATGAACTTCAAGGTATGGCCTCAGGAGTGACCCAGCATCATACCCACCAAATTTGGTAAAAATCGGTGCAGCCATTTAAGAGATACAAATTTCTCATATTTGCAGCGCCCTCTAGTGGCCAACATTCGCCAAATTTGGCTCATACCCTCACAGTCACATGCCAACCAATGATCTCCGATTTGGTGTTGTTAGCATTTATTTTGACCGAGATATGCAACAGTTCGCGTTTTTATAGCTAGCTAGAAAAATGTATTCTTTTATCATTTGCGCATTTTTTGACTGAACAAAATTCTTTTGATAACTTTAGATCAGGTCCAAGAGAAGACTGTCCGTGCCAAGTTTCACGCTGATTGGACAAAAACCCAAGGAGGAGATAGAAAAAGAAGGTTTTTCATTTTTCGCGATTTTGTGAAAAAATTTTCTAGGCGGAAATGGGCGTGGCCTAGCCCAGGTGATTCAGCACTATTCAGGGAATCTGTGGATATGATGTTTTTGAATGTGCGACATATGGTGTGGGAGTTATAGCCCAAAACGCATTGACCTTGGTTATAGCGCCACCATCTGGCCAATTGGTATTTCTATATTATGAGCACCATTTGCACACAACTTCCAGTTATTGGTGAAAATTTCATGTCTCTACGATGTAACATCTCACGGGAATTTGCGAAAACATTTCTGAAGAAGAAGAAGAAGAAGAAGAAGAAGAAGAAGAAGAATAAAACAGTAGGAAAACAATAGGGTTTCAGCCCTTCGGGCTTGAACCCCTAATAATAAAACAGTAGGAAAACAATAGGGTTTCAGCCCTTCGGGCTTGAACCCCTAATAATAATAAAACAGTAGGAAAACAATAGGGTTTCAGCCCTTCGGGCTTGAACCCCTAAATATAGCCGCAAGCGGCAATTCCGGGGTTCAAGCCAGCATAGCCATTTAAATTTTGAAAGGTGGGTAATATCAAGACCTTTGATACATTGAGTTTGTTGATGTTTGAAAAAACCCTCATTGATTTATGGCCGGATTTTGTGAAATTTCACTTCACTTGATGTTTCTCTGTTTATAGCGCCCCCTATTGGCCAATTTCCGCCAAATTTGGCACAGATCCTCTGGTTGACGTCTAAAACAAGTGACTTGAGTTTGACGTCGATAGCTTTTACGTTGACAAAAATATGCAGCGGCATGTGTTTTTTAGCTAGCAGAAAAAAATTGTTCCTTTATATCTACCATATCTTTTAGATTAGCAAAATTCTTTTGATAACTTTTCATCAGGCACATCTGGAGATTGTATGTGCAAAGTTTCGTGCAGATGGAGCTTAAACGCTAGGAGGAGATAGAAAAAGTAGGTTTTTGATGTGTAGTGACTTACAAAGAGAAATATGCAGTGGAAGTGGGCGTGGCCTATGTCAGAAGATGAGACTCTATTAAGGGAATACGTGGATATAAAGTTTATGAAAATGTGATTTAAAATGTGGAAGTTACAGGCCAAAATGCGTTTTTACCTGTTATAGCGCCACCTAGTGGAGTAGACACACAATTTTTGGTATGGATGGTCTGTGTCCTATCCTATATATACCCTGTGAATTTCATAGCTCTCAACATAATACTTGAGCTAAAATAAATGTTTGTTTTTTATCTTGTAATAAGCCACGTCCACTTTGACCAGTCGCGATGAACTTCAAGGTATGGCCTCAGGAGTGACCCAGCATCATACCCACCAAATTTGGTAAAAATCGGTGCAGCCATTTAAGAGATACAAATTTCTCATATTTGCAGCGCCCTCTAGTGGCCAACATTCGCCAAATTTGGCTCATACCCTCACAGTCACATGCCAACCAATGATCTCCGATTTGGTGTTGTTAGCATTTATTTTGACCGAGATATGCAACAGTTCGCGTTTTTATAGCTAGCTAGAAAAATGTATTCTTTTATCATTTGCGCATTTTTTGACTGAACAAAATTCTTTTGATAACTTTAGATCAGGTCCAAGAGAAGACTGTCCGTGCCAAGTTTCACGCTGATTGGACAAAAACCCAAGGAGGAGATAGAAAAAGAAGTTTTTCAGTTTTCGCGATTTTGTGAAAAAATTTTCTAGGCGGAAATGGGCGTGGCCTAGCCCAGGTGATTCAGTACTATTCAGGGAATCTGTGGATATGATGTTTTTGAATGTGCGACATATGGTGTGGGAGTTATAGCCCAAAACGCATTGACCTTGGTTATAGCGCCACCATCTGGCCAATTGGTATTTCTATATTATGAGCACCATTTGCACACAACTTCTAGTTATTGGTGAAAATTTCATGTCTCTACGATGTAACATCTCACGGGAATTTGCGAAAACATTTCTGAAGAAGAAGAAGAAGAAGAATAAATATAGCCGCAAGCGGCAATTCCGGGGTTCAAGCCAGCATAGCCATTTAAATTTTGAAAGGTGGGTAAGATCAAGACCTTTGATACACTGAGTTTGTTGATGTTTGAAAAAAACCCTCATTGATTTATGGCCGGATTTTGTGAAATTTCATTTCACTTGATGTTTCTCTGTTTATAGCACCCCCTATTGGCCAATTTCCGCCAAATTTGGCACAGATCCTCTGGTTGACGTCTAAAACCAGTGACTTGAGTTTGACGTCGATAGCTTTTATTTTGACAAAAATATGCAACGGTATGTGTTTTTTAGCTAGCAGAAAAAAATTGTTCCTTTATATCTACCACATTTTTTGGAGTAGCAAAATTCTTTTGATACCTTTTCATCAGGCACATCTGGAGATTGTATGTGCAAAGTTTCGTGCAGATGGAGACTAAACGCTAGGAGGAGATAGAAAAAGTAGGTTTTTGATATGTTGTGATTTACAAAGAGTAATATGCAGTGGAAGTGGGCGTGACCTATGTCAGAAGATGCGACTCTATTGTGGGAACACGTGGATATAAAGTTTATGAAAATGTGATTTAAAATGTGGAAGTTACAGGCCAAAATGCGTTTTCACTTGTTATAGCGCCACCTAGTGGAGTCGACACACAGTTTTTGCTAGGGGTGGTCTGTGTGCTATTCTATATATACCCTGTGAATTTCACAGCCCTCAGCGTAATACTCGAGCTGAAATAAATGTTTGTTATTTATCTTGTAATAAGCCACGCCCACTTTGACCAGTCGTGATGAACTTCAAGACATGGCCTCAGGAGTGACCCAACATCATACTCACCAAATTTCGTAAAAATCGGTGCAGCCATTTAAGAGATATAAATTTCCCATATTTGCAACGCCCCCTAGTGGCCAACATTAGCCAAATTTGGCTCATGACCTCACAGTCACATGCCAATGAAGGGTCTCCGATTTGGTGTGGTTTGCATTTATTTTAACCGAGATATGCAACACTTTGCGTTTTTGTAGCTAGCTAGAAAAATGTATTCGTTAATCATTTGCGCATTTTTTGACTGAACAAAATTCTTTTGATAACTTTAGATCAGGTCCAAGAGAAGACTGTCCGTGCCAAGTCTCACGCTGATTGGACAAAAACCCAAGGAGGAGATAGAAAAAGAAGGTTTTTCAGTTTTCGCGATTTTGTGAAAAAATTTTCTAGGCGGAAATGGGCGTGGCCTAGCCCAGGTGATTCAGCACTATTCAGGGAATCTGTGGATATGATGTTTTTGAATGTGCGACATATGGTGTGGGAGTTATAGCCCAAAACGCATTGACCTTGGTTATAGCGCCACCATCTGGCCAATTGGTATTTCTATATTATGAGCACCATTTGCACACAACTTCCAGTTATTGGTGAAAATTTCATGTCTCTACGATGTAACATCTCACGGGAATTTGTGAAAACATTTCTGAAGAAGAAGAAGAAGAAGAAGAAGAAGAAGAAGAAGAAGAAGAATAATACAACAGTAGGAAAACAATAGGGTTTCAGCCCTTCGGGCTTGAACCCCTAATAATAAAACAGTAGGAAAACAATAGGGTTTCAGCCCTTCGGGCTTGAACCCCTAATAATAATAATAAAACAGTAGGAAAACAATAGGGTTTCAGCCCTTCGGGCTTGAACCCCTAATGATAATGATAATGATAATAATAATCTATCTATAAAGCAAGAAATCTCTGTCTGTCAGTCTGTGTGTCTGTCAGTCTGTGTGTCTGTGGCTCGCATATCTCTCTGACTATTTGTCAGATCAACCTGAGCTTTCAGATATGGCTTGCGCATGGCACGATGTTGTGCATCCGTCATTTTGAAGTTTTTTGGATTGATATTCACAACGTTATCATTAAAAGTTTAAATCCCATACACCTCCGTGTAACCAGTCAGCCTGTCACGCTTTCTGATGCAGCTGTAGCCACGCCTCACGGAATACAAGATCAAATTACCTACTGCTATACCGCTCTGTGTCACCCAAAACTTTGCACACGCTTACCCCGGGTGTCCACTGGATTCGTGAAGTGGGCGATTCAGCCACGGCGCGGGTGCCGGACATAGCTGTCAAGTCTCCCGTTTTGGCCGGGAAACTACCGTATTTTACCCCTCTTTCCCGCCGTCCTCCCGTATTAGTATTCTCCCGTAAATCTCCCGTATTATAAAAAAAAAACCAACAACATTCCTCTACCCCTCCAAAGTAGCCTGGGTGGCAGTTGTTGCGAGGTTAGTGCCGACTGCGGGAACAAACCCGGAACAACAAAAGAGAGAGATGGATGGATGTGACGAAGGAGAAGGCGTTCCTGCCAAAAAAACAAAGAAGTCCTGTAAATATCTCGAAAAATGGGACAGCGAATTTACTTTCCTACAGAGGAGCAGGATGGGGCACATTATGAACTGAAAATATGTTTAAGCAATAAGCCCTGAGAAGCCGTGAGTTACAGTGATTTTACAACGGCGGAGGGGCGTTCAGTGCCCCTCCGCCATTGTAAAATCACTGTAACTCACGGCTTCTCGGGGCTTATAGCTTTTATAAAACGGTTACCCAACATATAGCCCATGAAATAAAAACTCACGAAAAAGAATCAACAATTTATTGGTAATAAGGCAACAATAAAATTGAGAACTATTCATTCTTCCACCAAGCAAGATCGAGTGGACAGAATGGTTGCCAAGCAACACAGACGCTGCGGTCTACCAGTGGGTTACACTGATTTTACAACGGCATGGAACGCGGCTCAGCCAATCACATTTAAGGATGGGAAGCACCCGTTTTATAAACCATAAATAAATGTGCTTCATATACCCTTTGTGTTTTCATTTAGGCTGTATTATAACATAGGAATGTTCACAGCATTTCAATGTCAACACAGGTAGGCCTATCAGATTCTGATCACCTAATTGTAGTTGGTAAGCGGTTGACAAGTTGTTTTTAGATATTTTGTACACCTGTCTTAAAATGTAAGGGATACTGGAGCTTGGTTGGGGTGGTGGGACGGCTCGCAGCGAGCGCCGGAAAATTTCCCTTATTTTCAAATCCAAAACTTGACAGGTATGGTGCTGGAGCTAATCGCGGCCATTCAAGTCAATGTAAACTGCTCCACCAGAAGCGGCACGGCGCTCCACTAAAAATACGCGCCAGGTCTATTTTTTGACGGACACCGTGCGACGAAGCGTCAATCTCCACAGACCAAATGAGTCAAACAGGAAGCCAGGCACAGAAAAGACGAGAGTATACGGTCAATTTTCAAAATCAAAACACCCATGAAAACTCAGGAGCGTATTTCACATCGCTACAACAACATGACGTCAAAGTTTGTGGCCCCCGGCAGGTAGAGAAAGCTTTTCTTTGTTTGTCAATGTCTTTTTACCTCCAGTGTTTCTGCACATTATCGCGTGACATCATGATCTCGTGATCCGTCAATTCCAGCCGCTCGCGTGCGCGCCGCTATAGATACGCTTCCAGTAGACATTGACGCCTGGCACAGGACGGAGGAGTCCGTGCCACGGCCGGACCACGGACGCGACGCGACACCCGGGGTTATGGCATTCCCTTTCGTCCCTCCCCCATATAGGAATAGATGAAGTGGTGCAGTTTGCATTAACATGACATGTTTCAGTAATCTCATGGGTACATAGTATTTCTTAAGTTTAACCACGCTGTTCTCATCTGCTCATGGTGTTTGCTGACATGGCTACAACATGGTTAGATTGACTAAAACATTGCCTAAACTTCCCATACCAAAGTATGGCTAGGTCGGAAATGTTTGTTTTTCCTTTCAGGCATGCAGTGTTACGTGCTTGCTAGCTACCAATTCAAGATTGTTCGCCTACAGAAAGCTAGGAAACCTAATGATGTTGCGTGTCTCTCCATATCTCAATGTACATTCATGTCTTACCCAATGTACAGTTTCTCTATTAACACTATATACGTGTATGTACACCTCTTTGTACATCCAACCATCGAACACAGCCTCATTTGGCCATACATGAAAAATCTACTTAAGCTTCCACTTTTCGATAGAAATACATACTTCCTACGGGCACTGCACTAGTAATAATAATAATAATAACTTCAATTTATATAGCGCCTTTCAGAAAACCCAAGGACACTTTACACTGATAGTCACAGAAAAATCAGACACAACGAACAACTGGAAAAGACACAGAGACTGTGTTGGATGGGTGGGGCTAAGAGAGGTTGTACGCTGCAGTGAACAGATGGTGTTTAAGTAGTTTGTTGTTAATGAATGATATCAAAACTGAAGCTCAGGATGGATTGACATCAGCTTTCTGTAACTTCATTTTAAGGCCCTGATCACACAGGGCACATTTTAGCAACTGGTGGCACCTTTTTGTAATTGATTTTAATGCGAATGAAGCCTTTAGCTTGTGGTTTTTGCGTTGTGTTTTTTTTTGTGCTCTAAGTGCCTGGCATTTTTGCCGCGGCGCTTTGAACGCCTGAAGTTGAAAAAACTTAATCTCTGAGCTGAAAAAAACGCCTCACGTCATCTCTGCCTTTTCCCCATTGTCCAAACGGATGATTTGAGAGGCGAGCCTCCTGTGGTGGTTATGATAACAAGTTTACAGCTGGCAAACAATGGAGGAGAAAGTGGTGGTAGCCATTGCTGGATACCCAGAGCTGTACAACTTTACAAACTGCAGTTACTACGATCTCAACAGCAAACAGCAGGCATGGAAGAATATGTGCAGTACTTGAAGTTTCAGGTAAGTTGTTTTCATACATAGACTTTATTAACAATTAACATAAACAGTTGGGTTGCATGCAGTTGGTAGATATGTGCTAAGCAAGCTTTAGTTCACTTTCAATGTAAGCTGTAGGACATAACTGACTAGCTGTTAGCTAGCATCTTTTTTTTTTTTTTTACCTTGTTTTGTTAGAGGAGGAGCACAGACGGAAATGAAAATATCTGAGAGTCAAGTATTTGAAAGAAATGAGGTCGGAGGACGAATAAAGGAGTGGAGCAGAAGAGGGCAGCCAGAGAAGGTGGTTTATGGCTATTATGTCATTCCTTGAGCCACGCAGCAAGGAGAGACCAACAACCTCCAACTGCTCATTTGATCTATGCAGCCAGGATTGTACTGTTGAGTCTCTCCTACTCCCTGTTTAGTCACAAGTTGAGGTAGGTGAAGCAATTCTCAGGGACCTGTTAGGAAGAGTAGGGTAGTGAGGTGGTCAAAGTCAGAAGCTTCCTTTATACATCAATCATTTTGGCTGTGTGAACACTGATGTAAATTTATTATGCTTCCATTCTATTTAAGTGTGTCACAGCTACATCAGTAGGGTAGTATGCATTATACCACCACTGATGTGCTTATTTACATCCGGGTTTATTCTGTAATGACATGTCAAAATGCCTACTTTGAAAAGGGACTGTGACTTTCTGCAGTGTTTTTAAACTTCTTTGCGTTATTTTGTTAGGAAGATGAGTTGGGGAGAGTTTGGAGCCATCCACTACACCCCCTACAACATCAGCCACTAGGGTATCCTGAGGTGGCCCACAAGCCAGCACATCATCCACCAGGTGCACCCAAGGCTGTGGAGACTCCTGTCCAACCCACCACTAGCAGAGAAACTGGGAGAGGTCACAAGAGGAGAGCAGATCAAACAGAAGAGTTGAGAGGATACCAAAGAGAACTCCTGGCAGCTGTCAACAAACCTCATGATGAGGATGAATGTTTTTTATGAGCTTGAACCCTGCTGTAAAATGCTTGTCACCAAGGAAGAGCACTAAATTTAGTTAAAATTAATGCAGATCCTAATTAAAACAAAGTTTGGTGATGAATAGATGAAGAGTTTTTTTTGGTTAACTCATTCTATCTCCCTTGTACACACACAAACAGACGTAAACAATATTATAACTCAAGTACTTGAATAATTGTAAATACTAACTAGTAATTCTTTTAAATTGTTATATTTTTAGATTCTGTGAGTATTGTAATTACTTGCCCAGTTCACATAGCTTAATCTTCTATTGAGATAATCTGAATTATTTGTAATCTTATTGAAACAATTGAACAAAACGATTTTCTGTGTTTTACATAATATTTAAAATGAAAAGAGAAGCAGTCTTATCTCCTCATGTCTTCATCATGTTTTTGTGAATTTATACATGCCAGTATGTACTTACCTACAACATCAAACACTGAACAGGAAAAAAAGACATTTTATTTACTTAAATAAATACAACAATTTTACTCTTTGGAATTACTCTCTTTAAGTGATTTATACAGATGTCCCTTAAAAGAGTCTTTTTTAATATGCTGCTGTAAGTCAGTTGAAGATGATGCTGTTGGTCAGTGTAGGATGTAGTGGGTTGTCAGAGGCAATGGTACATGCTTAACTGACATACAGCTATATTTTGCCATGACAGAAGGGAGAGAAGTAGATGGCAAACTTCTCTCTAACAGTCAGTGCTGGAGGCATTGTTGCTGCCAACCTGGCTGATACCCTGTATCCCAGCTGATGGCTCAGTGCACAGGATGGTGCTGCTGGGGTCTTCATCATCATCATCAGAGTGCCAGCAGATGAAGTCATGTGAGATGCATGTCGTCTCCACCAGGACTTCAGCAACCTCAGGTGACACGCCAAGGACTCTCCTGTACAGTTGCCACTGTGAAGCCAGGATGCCACGATGAGGCCATGATGAGGCTTCACCTCCTACAAAAACAAAGGGCAAGTCTCCTTCGGCTCCTGGACGAGGCGAATCTGATGGGAGGTCAAGGGCATCATGATGGAGTGCTTGACCAAAGGCTGATGAGGAAAGTGTACATCCATCACTGCTCTTACCATATGCTCCTACATCGATCATCCTAAAGCGGTAACTGGCGTCCACCACAGCAAGTAGGACAATAGAGAATGAGCCTTTATAATTGTGGAACTGGGAGCCACTATTTGCCAGTGCTTGAAAGGTGACATGCTTTCCGTCAATAACTCCAACACAATTTAGGAAATTCCACAATTTATGGAAGTCCTCAGCAATGGCCCTTCACTCATCTGTTCCAGGGTGTGCATGTGGTTTCTTTTCTTTCTTTTTTTTTTTTCAACAAAATCTTTTTTGGTTTTTCAAATAACAACCCTAGAGCTGAATGACAGGACAGTGTGCAAATATATATCACATAGGTACCAGATTCAAAGACCCTGATGATGCGGCCTCTTCGGAATAAGAGCACCTCGCCCGGTATGGGGACACCGGGGCCCCCTCCTGGAGCCAGACCCGGGGGGGGAGGGAGCCAGCGAGCATCTGGTGGCCGGGCCTTAGGCCATGGGGCCCGGTCGGGCTCAGCCCGAAGAGGATACATGGAGCCGTTGCCCTGTGGGCTCACCACTCGCAGGGACAGACATCAGGGTCGGGTGCTTTGTGTGCCGGGCGGCAGGCAGGGGCGGGCCCCCGGGCATGCTGATCTCTGGTGACGCGGACTGGTTGTAGGGACATGGAATGTCACCTCTCTGGTGGGAAAGGAGCCGGAGCTGGTGCGAGAGGTGGAGCGGTACCGACTAGATATAATTGGGCTCACCTCCATGCACAGCACTGGTTCTGAAACCAAACTCCTGGAGAGGGGCTGGACTCTCGCTTTTTCCGGAGTTGCCCAGGGTGAGAGGCGCCGGGCGGGTGTGGGGATACTCACAAGCCCCCGGCTGAGTACCACCGTGTTGGAGTTCTCCCCGGAGAACGAAAGGGTCGCCTCTGTGCGACTGCGGGTTGCAGGGAGTAGGTCTCTGACTGTTGTTTGTGCTTACGCACCGAACAGCAGTTCGGAGTACCCGGCCTTTTTGGAGTCTCTTGGCGGTGTCCTGAAAGGGGTGCCGGCTGGGGACTCCTTGGTTCTCCTGGGGGACTTCAACGCTCACGTGGGCAATGACGGAGAAACCTGGAGGGGAGTGACTGGGAGGAACGGAACTGCCTGATCTGAACCCGAGTGGTGTTTTGTTATTGGACTTCTGTGCTAGTCATGGACTGGCCATAACAAACACCATGTTTGAGCACAAGGAGGTACATAAGTGTACCTGGTACCAGAACACCTTAGGCCAAAGATCGATGATCGACTTTGTGGTTGTATCATCAGATCTGCGGCCGTGTGTCTTGGACACTCGGGTGAAGAGAGGAGCAGAGCTGTCCACTGATCACCACCTGGTGGTGAGTTGGATCAGATGGCGGGGGAGGCTGCCGGACAGACCTGGGAAACCCAAACATGTAGTGAGGGTGAACTGGGAACGTCTGGCTGAGGCCCCTGTCCGTAGGGTCTTCAACTCGCACCTCCGGAAGAATTTCTCGCGCATCCCGGGGGAGGCTGGGGACATGGAGTCGGAGTGGGCCATGTTCAAAGTGTGGAGGCGGCTGCTAGGAGCTGTGGTCAGAAGGTCGTCGGTGCTTGTCGTGGCGGCAACCTGAGAACCCGCTGGTGGACACCAGCGGTGAAGGAGGCTGTCAGGCTGAAGAAGGAGGCCTTTCGGGTCTGGCTGGCCCGAGGGTCTCCTGAAGCAGCAGACAGGTACCGGTTGGCCAGAGGGGCTGCAGCTGTGGCGGTCGCTGAGGCAAAAACCCGGGTGTGGGAGGAGTTCCAGGAGGCTATGGAGAAGGACTTTCGGTTGGCCTCAAGGAAGTTCTGGCAGACCGTTAGACGTATCAGGAAAGGAAAGCAGGGCTTGTCTCAGGCTGTGCTCAGCAGAGATGGAGAACTGCTGACCCGAACTGGGAACATCGTTGAGCGGTGGAAGGAGCACTTTGAGGACCTCCTGAACCCGGCCATCACGTCCACTGTGAACGAGGCAGAGCCTGAAGACTCTGGGGAATTCTCGCCCATTTCCCTGGCAGAGGTTGCTGAGGTAGTTAAAAAGCTCCCCAGCGGCAAGGCGCCGGGTGTGGATGAGATTCGCCCGGAGATGCTGAAGCCTCTGGACATTGTTGGGCTGTCTTGGTTGACATGCCTTTTCAGTGTCGCGTGGAGGTCGGGTACGGTGCCTGTAGAGTGGCAGACCGGGGTGGTGGTCCCCATCTTCAAAAAAGGGGACCGGAGGGTGTGCTCCAATTATCGGGGTATCACACTGCTCAGCCTCCCAGGTAAAGTTTACTCAAGGGTGCTGGAAAGGAGGCTCCGACCGATTGTCGAACCTTTGATTCAGGAGGAGCAATACGGATTCCGTCCTGGCCGTGGAACAGTGGACCAGCTCTTTACCCTTGCGAGGCTGCTGGAGGGGTCGTGGGAGTTTGCCCATCCAGTCTACATGTGCTTTGTGGACTTGGAGAAGGCTTACGACCGTGTTCCTCGGGGGGTCTTGTGGGGGGTACTGCGGGAGTATGGGGTACCAGGCTCGCTGCTACGAGCCATCCGGTCCCTGTATGACCAAAGTGAGAGCTGTGTCCGCATACTTGGTGTAAAATCGGCCAAGGCTGTCCCTTGTCACCGATCCTGTTTGTGACTTTCATGGACAGGATCTCGAGGCGCAGTCGGGGGGGGGGGGTCCGGTTTGGTGACCTCAGAATTGCATCTCTGCTTTTCGCAGATGATGTGGTTCTGTTGGCTTCATCACACTGTGACCTCCAGCACGCACTGGAGCGGTTTGCGGCCGAGTGTGAAGCGGTCGGGATGAGAGTCAGCACCTCCAAATCTGAGGCCATGGTTCTCTGCCGGAAGCAGGTGGATTGTCCCCTCCGGGTTGGGGGAGAGTTACTGCCCCAAGCGAGGGAGTTCAAGTATCTCGGGGTCTTGTTCACGAGTGAGGGTAGAATGGAGCGTGAGATGGATCGGTGGTTTGGGGCGGCTTCTGCAGTGATGCGGGCGCTGCGCCGGGCTGTCGTAGTGAAGAAGGAGCTGAGCCGGAAGGCGAAGCTCTCGATTTACTGGTCCATCTACGTCCCAACCCTCACCTATGGCCACGAGCTCTGGGTTGTGACCGAAAGAATGAGATCGCGGATACAAGCGGCCGAAATTAGTTTTCTCCGTGGGGTGGCTGGGCTCAGCCTTAGAGATAGGGTAAGGAGCTCGGACATCCGGAGGGAGCTCGGAGTAGGGCCGCTGCTCCTTCGCATCGAAAGGGGTCAGTTGAGGTGGTTCAGACATCTGATCAGGATGCCTCCTGGGCGCCTCCCGCGGGAGGTGTTCCAAGCACATCCCACTGGTAGGAGGCCCCGGGGCAGACCCAGAACACGCTGGAGGGATTACATATATCATGTGGCCTGGGAACGCCTTGGGGTCCCCCAGAAGGAGCTGGAAAGCGTTGCCGGGGAGAGGGATGTCTGGGGTGCTTTGCTCGGCCTGCTGCCCCCGCGACCCGGCCCCGGATAAGCGGATGAAAATGGATGGATGGATGGAAGGTACCAGATCAGCCCTTCCCTCCCTCCCCCCCTCCCACTTATCCCACCCTTCCAGGTCCAACCATATACAAAGTATACCTACAGAGTATGTATCAGTACAGATGAGGAGGAGTAAATACAAAACATACATATATTATATACAAGCATAAATAGTATAAAATAAGACTGTTGTAGAAAGAAAGTAGATATCAGCCACTGTGCAGCACTTTAGTTGAGAAACTGGGGTAAAAAAGTGGAGAAAAAATAAATAAAATAAGCAAAAAAATGAAGTTAGAAACAGCACAACTGTAATTGTAAACACATCTGACATTCACATGACATTGGAGTTTACTTATTTATTTGAATATAAAATGATTACTGTATTGTGGACTCTGTGTCCAAATATGTTAGGAAACCACCCCAGATCTTTTGAAACTCTCCAGGTTTACCCTTCAGATTATACATGGTCTTTTTGCTAGGTATGCATAATGCTAGTTCATTTGCCCATCTAGCAAATGCAGGTGGTAATACATCTTTCCAATGTATAGCTATACATTTGTTAGCTGTGATAAGGGCAAGTCTAATAAATTTAAGTTGTTTTTTTATTGGCTTTCATCCTAGATGTGTCGCCCAGGAGAATTACTCTTGGCTCTGTGGGGATGGTTAGTCCTGTGATGTCACCAAGCACTTTGAGTATAGAGGTTCAATATGAATTAAGGCAAGGGCAGCTCAAGAACATATGAACCAGCATTCCTATTCCAGATTTACATCTTGGACAAAACTGAGAGTACTGAGGCTTTATTCTATATAACTTTTTGTGGGTAAAGTATGCTCTGTGTATAAGATTGTATTGTGTAATTTTATGTCTAGAGTTAAAAGAAAAATGCTTACTACTAACACACAGTGATTCTCAATCCCCTTCTTCAAAATTACACCCAAGGTCTTCTTCCCATTTGCGTTTCACTCTTAGCACTTCCCAACCTATAATCTGAGAAAAATAATCTGAGTAAATATAAGATATAAACCCCTTCACTCCCTGTTTACTACGCACAAGTTTATCTAGAGGCAGCTCTTTTAATGGTTGTAGATGGCCACCATGTTCGGATATGACAAAGTGCCTGACCTGGAGGTATTTGAAAAAGTGGGTGTGGGGCAGCCCATACTGGGCTCTTCGAAAGTCTGAAAGATTCCATCCTTGAACAGATTCCCAAAAGTTGTAATACCTTTTGTAAACCACAGGTTTGTAATACCATCTCTAAGGGCTTAGAGTAAAGAGGGATTTAAGTGAAAAGGGGAGTTGGCATAATTGGGTTGAATACAGCCCGTTTTCTTCCGAATTTCCTGCCAAATCTATAAGTATGGACGATAACTGGGTTTTTTGTAATAACCCGAAGAGAATTTAGCGAGCTGATATATGGAGCTGATCCCAATTTTAACTCTGTTAGATGATTCTGCTCAATTTGTTTCCACTTAGGTGGATGGACTTGCTCTGTTTGCCAGGCCCATATTGCTCTAATTTGTGCTGCCCAATAGAAGTACTCAAAATTGGGGACTTTCAGTCCACCTTTTTCTAGAGGGTTTTGTAGTGTTGACATCTTTACCCTGGGTGGTTTATTTCTCCATATGAATTGTGTGAGGCACAGATTGAGTTTAAAAATGGTCTTGGGACTAGAATTGGTAACATCTGGAAAAGATACAGGTATTTTGGTAATACAGTCATTTTTATGCAATTAATACGCCCTATTAAAGACAAAGGTAAGTCATTCCATTTCTTACAGTCCTCTTTGGTTTTTTCTAATAACGGTGTATAGTTAAGGGAGAATGTATCCTGCACTTTGTTTGGAATTTTAAGTCCAAGATAGGTAATACAATTGGACATTTGGACTCCACTGAAACACAGTATCAGGAGGATGAACTGTAGGGTGCACTGTAGGGTGTCTGTAGAGCACTTTCACCAATGTGGTAAATTTGGGACCTATGTTCATTCTACCCATTGTCTCAAACAAGTACTGCCATTCTACACGGTCAAAAGCTTTTTCTGTGTCGAGTGACACTGTAACACAGGGGTTTTGGGACTCTGAGCTGTAAATTATGTTGAAAAATAATCGTACGTTGTCAATTGATTATCTGTTCTGAATGAATCCTGTTTGGTCCATATTTATAATGTCAGGTAGTACTTTTTCAAGTTGTAGAGCAAGTAATTTAGAGAAAATTTTATAATCGCTGGTTAAAATTGAAATAGGCCTGTACAAGCTACAAAGTTTAGGATCCTTCCCAGGTTTAGGCAAAACAATAATCAGTGCCTGCTCCAGTGACTTTGGGAGTCTACCTGTTTCTATGTCATAATTAAACATTGAGAGCATAGGTTCTATCAGTTTGGGAATTTTTTTTTTTTTAAAAAATCCACGGAAAAGCCTTCATGACCTGGTGATTTCCTTGAGGCAAGTGAAGTTAAGGCTTCCATCACCTCCTCTTTCGTAACACTGCCCTCTAGTGTCTCCTTCTTATCATCTGATAAAGTTGGAAGAGTGAGCTTATCTAAAAAATGCTATATACTCACTGCATTACATCCTTGTGATGTATACAAGGACTAATAAGAGCTCAAGAAAGCCTCATTAATCTCTCTAGGATTACTAGTAAATGTGTCATCTTTCTTGTGTATATTGCCATGTTTGTGTCCTCTTTCTTAATCTGCCAAGCTAAAAGCTTCCCCGCCTTATCTCCCTGTTCGTAATATCCATGTTTCATTCTTTTTATAGCATTTTCTGTCTTATGTGTAGTAAGCATATTATAGTCCAGCTGTTTTGATTCCAGTTGTTGGAGAATGATATTGTCACATGACTGTGCATGTTGTCTTTCTAGTTCTTTTATCTTATTTTCAAGAGATTGGATTTTAGGTATATACTTTTTGTGTTTACCTGAGGTGTAAGCTATAATTTGACCTCTGAGATAAGCTTTCATGGTGTCCCATACAGTGTTAGGGTTTGCTGTATTTTGATTTATTTTTTAAAAAGAGTCAATTTCTCTGCTGATCGTTTTCACAAATTCTCAATCATTAAGTAAATGTGAGGTGAATCTCCATCTGTTGCGTCTGGTAACTGGCGTGACTGCAGGTATTGTTACTAACAGGGCAGCATGATCTGATAAGGTTCTTGCCAAGTACTATCAAGATGTGACTTGATGTATCTTAGAGGAGGGCATCAACATTAAATCTATAGGTAAAGGTGCTTTATTTAGTCACACATACAGTACAGTACAGTGAAATTTGTTCTCTGCATTTAACCCATCCTAAGTATTAGGAGCAGTGGGCAGCCGCAGTGGGCAGCCGCAGTGCAGCGCCCGGGAACCAACTCCAGTTGTTTTGCCAGTGGAGGTCATTGTCACCGACAGGAGAAAGCGCCTAACATACGTGTCTTTTTTATAGGGGTATAACTCTTGCGGACAGAAGAATAAAATGAGTATTCTCTAGTATCCTTATTTAATGTACGCCAGATGTCTACAAGCCCCCTTCCTAGCATCTCCTCTTTTAGAAATACAGAACTCCGTGTTAGAGAGCTGGTCTTCTGAGAAGACCTATCAAGGACTGGATCCAAAACTAGATTGAAGTCTCCTCCCATGTAGATCTCTGTGTGTAGGTCAGATAGAGTAAAAAAACAGTTTCTCAAAGAACTGAGGATTATCTGTACTTGGTCCATTCACCTGAAAGGGGACATTTCTGTGAAGAAGTATGGCCACTCCTCTACCTTGAGATGTATACCATGAAAAAAATATTTGGCTATAACCTCCTTGTTTCAATTTAGCATGTTCATTGTCTGTCAGATGTGTCTCCTGCAATAAGGCTATATCAACATTGTGCTGTTTCAAATAACTTAAAATGCATTTCCTCTTCACATAGTTCTTTACCCCTTTTACATTCCAAACCAGACACCTACAGTACAGGCCAAATGTTTGGACACACCTTCTCATTCAATGCGTTTTCTTTATTTTCATGACTATTTACATTGTAGATTCTCACTGAAGGCATCAAAACTATGAATGAACACATGTGGAGTTATGTACTTAACAAAAAAAGGTGAAATAACTGAAAACATGTTTTATATTCTAGTTTCTTCAAAATAGCCACCCTTTGCTCTGATTACTGCTTTGCACACTCTTGGCATTCTCTCAATGAGCTTCGAGAGGTAGTCACCTGAAATGGTTTTCACTTCACAGGTGTGCCTTATCAGGGTTAATTAGTGGAATTTCTTGCTTTATCAATGAGGTTGGGACCATCAGTTGTGTTGTGCAGAAGTCAGGTTAATACACAGCCGACAGCCCTATTGGACAACTGTTAAAATTCATATTATGGCAAGAACCAATCAGCTAACTAAAGAAAAACAAGTGTCCATCATTACTTTAAGAAATGAAGGTCAGTCAGTCCGGAAAATTGCAAAAACTTTAAATGTGTCCCCAAGTGGAGTCCCAAAAACCATCAAGCGCTACAACGAAACTGGCACACATGAGGACCAACCCAGGAAAGGAAGACCAAGAGTCACCTCTGCTTCTGAGGATAAGTTCATCCGAGTCACCAGCCTGAGAAATCGCAAGTTAACAGCAGCTCAAATCAGAGACCAGATGAATGCCACACAGAGTTCTAGCAGCAGACCCATCTCTAGAACAACTGTTAAGAGGAGACTGTGCGAATCAGGCCTTCATGGTCAAATAGCTGCTAGGAAACCACTTCTAAGGAGAGGCAACAGGCAGAAGAGATTTGTTTGGGCCAAGAAACACAAGGAATGGACATTAGACTAGTGGAAATCTGTGCTTTGGTCTGATGAGTCCAAATTTGAGATCTTTGGTTCCAACCGCCGTGTCTTTGTGAGACGCAGAAAAGGTGAACGGATGGATTCCACATGCCTGGTTCCCACTGTGAAGCATGGAGGAGGAGGTGTGATGGTGTGGGGGTGTTTTGCTGGTGACACTGTTGGGGATTTATTCAAAATTGAAGGCACACTGAACCAGCATGGCTACCACAGCATCCTGGAGCGCCATGCCATCCCATCCTCCTTCAAGACTGTTGGAAAACCATTTCAGGTGACTACCTCTTGAAGCTCATCGAGAGAATGCCAAGAGTGTGCAAAGCAGTAATCAGAGCAAAGGGTGGCTATTTTGAAGAAACTAGAATATAAAACATGTTTTCAGTTATTTCACCTTTTTTTGTTAAGTACATAACTCCACATGTGTTCATTCATAGTTTTGATGCCTTCAGTGAGAATCTACAATGTAAATAGTCATGAGCTGTATATGTACTGTATATCCCATTGGGGTGGTTTATATGTACATGATATGGCTTGCAACACCTCATAAAATAGTCCTAATTATTAACAGAATATTTCCCTTTTCTCTGTATTATTATGAGGTACACATACTCAGGTAGTTGTATTAAAAAAAGAACGAAAAAGAAAAAGAATGTTTTCCCTTGGCAATGTTCACTCAACAGTCTGTTCATAATTCAAGTTTGGTATCTTATTGGAACAGGTCCGGGTATTCCCTACGAAGAAATCTCTCTGCCGCATCCACTGTGTCAAAAGATCTTGTTGCCCCGCTTTGGGTATCCACTTTCAAGGTTGCAGGATAAAACATCCCGTATCTCACGTTGCCCTGGCAGAGTTGGCTCTTTAGTGCTCTGAAAGCTAGTTGCTTCTTGTGTAGGGTTGGTGATAGGTCAGGGAATATCATTATTTTGGAGTTGCCGTACATGAGCTCCTTTTTCTTACGTGCTGCACCCAGGATTTGGACGGTGTCCTTGTAACGGAGAAGTTTAGTGACAAAGGCTCGTGGTGACCCGCTCTCTTGTGGCCTCCTCCATAGGATGCGGTGCGCTCTTTCTATCTCCAGTGTCACAGAGAGACCCAGTATCGATGGTAACTATTTTTCTAGGAAGGCAACATAAACAGTAGTACAGTAGTAATTGCACATAAACAGGCCATACAAAAGTGAAGCCTAGTTTCTCATAACTTTTAATTTTTATTAATAACAGTAACATAAGCAATATGAGATTTTTGTTGTCTTGTTTTTAGAGATAGACCAGACATTAATTTGTTAGGCCTATTTGTAACAAGGAAAGAGGTTTGACTTTATTATAACTGAACAGAGATACAAGGTAACATAATCTGAGCATTTGTTTATCATTGTAGCTTTCCATTAAAAACTAGAGGTCACATATAGGTGACACATTAGATTTTAGGCTATTGAATAAAGGTGTGGATACCATGTTAGTGGTGACAACAGAACAAACATTACTTACCACAAACAAATGCTCAGTCGCTTGGCAGGACCAATAGACTCCCTTAGTATTCATTTTTACTATGCTGGGCCCAACAATAGTCAGCAGGTTGTCAAACTGCCCTAGAGTCATCCTAAAATATGCCTGGAAATGGCCATAATCGAGGCAAAGTTCCTAGGTGCAGCAAGTGGTACTTCCCGTGATCCACCCTCTTTAGGGTCTTTTTTAGAGCAAGCACCCTCTACCTCAACATTTTAGGGACTAGATACTAATTACTGTCAAATAATTAAAATAAGTAAACAGTACATTGATTACACGCAAATGTTAGGAGGTGATGGTGGTGGTTGCCAGGCAACAAAAAAAGGCGCAGCGGGCGTATTTTTTTTATACTGGTGGCATTCAGTAAAAAAAAAAAAAAAAAAGTGTGGCGCGCCCTGCATTTTGGAGGCTGCAAAACACATCCTGTGTGATCAGGGTCTAAACTTGGAAGCTGTAAGTTTTACCATTTTCATTTTGTGTTACTGTTTATTTTTGCAGATTTGCCTGTTTAAGTTCAATGTATTGTTAGTTACTGTTTGTAAACAGGCTTGCCAGTAAAAGTGAAAGTAAAAGCCAACCCCATATTCACCCCCATTTGGCATTTTGTCTGGCTATAGTTTGCGTTTTTTCAGTACTGTGTCTCTTGGATGCCTACTGCTAACGGTCTGGATCCTGGTCGCTACCTTTTTTATGAAGCCCTGACTTAACCTGAGTGCTGTTTTTTTTTTTACGTCTCTTTATTGGGTTTTTTGAGAACAGGTAATATGCACATTTCAAAGACAGGAATCTGAATGCCATGTAAAGGTGGGATAAAGTAATGTCCAGTTGAGATAAATATAGACAAATATAGTGTCCTGCTTGCATTTATCACACAAGGGGGAGACGTTAGACGTTATATAGCATGAAGTCTTGCTTTTGTGTAGTGGAGTCTATGTACAATTTTGAATTGTATAAGTCTGTGTCTAACATTTATGGAACTGTTATATATATATTGATGAGAATTTCCTCCCAAATATCATCAGTGATTTCAGTACCCAGCTCTTCTGTCCAAGCGTTCCTTAGTTTTGTGTCAGACAATATAATATTGGCTTGCAAGGATGAATACAGAAAAGAGACAGACCCTTTACTATAAGGGTCATGACGGGCAAAGTTATCAAGTGTAGTGTTAGGCTTGTTTTGATAATGTGGAAAGTGAGTATAATAATATAATTTCTTATTTGGAGGTATCTAAAAAAAGTGTGTTGAAGGTAGACTATAAAACTGCTGCAGTTGTTGGAAGGATGACAGTTTCTCCCATTATGGTGATATGTTTGTCTTTCCAAACAGAAAGAAATGGGTCAACCAAACCTGGAGGGAAAGCATGGTTTTTGCAGATAGGTTTATCTATGTATACTGTGGGTTAATTCATATTCTTCCATATTCTTAACGTATATAGAATAATCTAGCTGGTTATATATGCTGGAATCTTTTCTTTGCAGGATTATTCAAAAGCACAGGAAGAGAAGTATACCCATAGTCTGCCTGTTCAATCTGAAGCCAGGCAGGCATGGTGGAATCTGCTGAAGAGCTTTTGTGGCAAAGGGATGAAACCCTCAGGTTTGTGGCCCAAAAGTAAAATTTAAATTGAGGGAGGCCAAAACCACCTTTGAAATTATCCTTTTCTAGATGGTTCTTTGATATTCTGGCCCCGTTATTGATCCAAATAAATACTGAGCTCAATCAATCAATTTTATTTATATAGCCCAATATCACAAATCACAATTTGCCTCAGAGGGCTTTACAGCATAGGACATCCCTCTGTCCTTTGGACTCTCACAGCGGATAAGGAAAAACTCCCCCCCAAAAAACCCTTTAACTGGGAAAAAAATGGTAGAAACCTCAAGAAGAGCAACTGAGGAGGGATACCTCTTCCAGGACGGACAGATGTGCATTCGATGTCGTGCAGAACAGATCAACATAATAAATTTCAGTTAAGTATTTCTTAACGTAGTATAAGGGTATATGGACTGGTAAGCATTGACAGGTGTACAAGAATCTGGAATGTGTAACAATTTTTAGGGCACTGATGCGGCTGACTAAAGATATTGGCAGTGTATTCAAGTATTCAGTGTTTCTCTTCAATTATAGAATCTTGTTTTCCCAATTGGACTCTAGGAGTTCACCATATTTTAGAGTTGCAACAATACCCAAACTCTTAATTTGGTTATCTACAATTCTGAATGACATTATACTTAGAAACTCTGAGTCTACATTATATGATATTGGAACTAATACACTCTTTTTTCACTTAATATAGTACCCTAGGAGACCCCTCCGAATGTTTCAGTTAAATGCAGAAGAGGAGGGAGAGGCATATTGGGGCACAATAAGAACAAAGTTATGTCATCTGCAAAAAGTGACAGATGCTGTTTCGTTTCATGTATTTGAATAGGGTTTTAATCAGGATTTGTTCTGATCTTACTGGCCAAGACTTCAGTGCATAGATTAAATAAATGCGACAAGCAGCCTTGGTGGATGCCTCTATGTCGGTAAAATGGCTGTGATGTCTCCCCATTGGTAATAATGGAGGCCTGAGGTTGGGTGTAGATGATCCCAATCCAATTTCTGAACGTGTCACCAAAGCCAAAGCGGTGTAGAGTAGACAGCATGAATTTACATTTAATATGGTCAAATGCCTTTTATGCATCTAAGGCGGTGACCACACACTCCTCTTCAGTACATTTAGATTTGTATAATTCTTGGTAGAATTTGGCTAAGCAGTTGTTAATCTCACCTGGGGATGCTGTCAACTTGCCATTTTAATCTCTGATTTTGTGAAGGGCGTGGGAGGCTTGTGTATGCCTTAGCTGTCTGGCCGACAGGCTGTGTGGCTTATCTCCAAACTCAAAGTATTTTTGTTGTGTGTTGTAGAGAATAGAGCCAACACATTTTGTTAAGATGTTATTGTGTTCAAATTTCATTTTGGCAATTGGCTCCAAAGTCGCGTCAGAGGGATCTGTGCCGTCACATCACCTTGCTTAGTGCAAAACAGTCCCCTCCCAAACAATGTCCCGCGGCGCTGCGTTCCGCCACTCGGCTTTCCCAACGTTGTGTACGCTACATACTCACTGGTATTGCGGTATATGAAAAATTCATATCATAAAAAAAAAAAAAAAAAAAAAAAAAAACGTTATTTGGTATGAACCGGTATACCGCCCAGCACGTTGTCTATTCTTAAGTATCTGTTCGCCTGCCTTTATGATCATGGATAGTGGGGTGTGATAGGATATTGGAATAGGGTGGTACATTATTTTATCTACTACTGAAATCAGTTTTGAAATCAAGGAGAAAGTTCTCTACATGGGAGTACATTTTGTGAACTGGAGAGAAAAACTAATAAACCCTGTCTGTTGGATGAGAAAGCCACCATACATCTACCAAATTTAAACATCAATGTTTTTAGGCAAATGCTAGAGTTTGATTGTTGAAGTGTTTTTGTAATTTATTTTTCTACAAATGGATCCATTGTACAATTTAATTCTCCACCAATCATAATATTGTCTGAAAAGTTTGGTATGGCATTGAAAATCTTTTGAAAAAAAAAATGGGATCATCAAAGTTAAGGCCATATAGAGTCACAAGTTCAATTGGTACAGCGTTCAAAGAGCCAGGTACAATAAGAAACCTCCCTTCAGGATCAGATATTGTAGTTGAGTGAGTAAAAGGGATATTTTTCTAAAACAATATTGCCACATCCCTTGTTTTGGCATTGAAGTTAGACTGGTAAATCGGATCTATCCAGCTGACCTTTAGTTTATCCTTAAATTTGTGTTTCACATGCGTTTCTTGTAGAAACAGTATATCTGCTGACAGAGCTTTGAATGTGAAAAACCTTTGCACGTTTTATTAAATGGCACAAACCTCTAACATTCCAGCGCACCATTTTGTACCCTTCCCTATGTGCTTGATCTGCTGGTGGCTTAGATGGCATCAAAATATGTATAAAGAAAATGCAGGTTGCCAGAAAAACAGAAAAAGAAAAAAAGCAAGGAAAAGCAACAAACAAAAACAAACAGCCCCATCATAACAAGGCAACTACCCCAAACGTAGTGCTTTACAGTACTAACTAACATAGGGCGACTAGAGTACACTAGCAATACAGAGACCAGCTCTAACTTCAAACTGGATCCGCATAGCAGTATGAACCTAGATGATTACACAGATAACTTTAAGTCGCGGGAAATATTTTGACGATTATAATAACAAATCAGCATTATATTTATCACAGAGAATAATGTCAGAATATATTTCTAACTTTCACAGCCTTGAACTCAGCAATGAATACAAATAAAGTGACAGATTATCAGAATCTCTCTTCACATCTTCAGAATGGTCTTCTTTGCCAATACTAAAATAAATGAAACTGCTTGTGATTGGAGATTGATTTTGTATAATGAAATCTATGAATGACCTTGAATTCGATCAATATATGCCTGACATTTAAGGAACACCCACTAATATTGCCCAGACATTCCTCCCTTAGCTAACTGGTCAGACATTTCCTTCTCCCATTTTTCTTTAATTTTGTCTGTGCTTATTTCATCTGTCTTTGTCAATATATTATAATAGAAGGAGACTGCCTCCCCGTCTATTGGATTGTGTTTGTTTATGCTTTCAATAACTGAATGGGTATTGATTCTTTCAAAGTTATGGAGATGTCTCCTAGTGAAATCCCTGACCTGTAGATATCTGAAGAAGCCGGTGGATGGAAGGTTATACTTCTGTTTAATTTGAGTGAATGATCCAAAACTGTTGGCAACATACAGATCCTGCAAGGTCACTAAATCCTTCTGTTTCCACCAAGTGAAAACTCTATCTTGTATACCAGGTATGAATGCATGATTATTACATATTGGACTGTTCAAATAGGTGTCAGGGATTTTAAGACATGACTTGATCTGTGTCTATATCTTAAAAGTATTAAGAATAACAATATTTCCACTATGCAGACTTGTTTCAATTTTGGATGGGCTATCAATCAGTGCACACAGAGATGTCCCTTTACAGGAAGCCTGTTCAATACAGATCCATTCTGGGGTTTCAGTATCCTTTTCTGGCAATGTTTCTCTCCACCAGGCTATGTTATGAAAATGAACAGCCCAACAATATCTTCTAAAGTTGGGAAGGCCAACACCCCCTTCAAATTTTGACTTGGTTAGATGTTTCTTGGTTATTCTAACTGATTTATAGTTCCATAAAAAAGGAATAATTATTGAGTCCAGGTTGTCAAAAAATTTCAATGGTATAAAGGACAGAATTGATTGAAATAGATATAGGAAACGTGGAAGTGTTACCATCTTGGTGGCATTAATTTTGCCTACCATAGACAGAAGTTGTGTCTTCCAAAATGCGCGATTCCCACCAAGTTCAGCCACCTTATTACGCCAATTTACTTGCAGCAAATCCTCGGGTTTCCTCGTAATAATGATTCCCAGGTACTGTAGTTGTAGGCTACTTTAAATTGGACTGTATCTAGGAGTTGTTGGTCTATGTTGGCAGCAAGTGGCATAAGTTCACTTTTACTCCAGTTTATTGTTATGTCGGTTAAGGGCAGTAACATCTGGAACAACATACCATGTACAATAAGAGAATGCCCTACCTACAGCACCTTTAATACATATACGTATGTACCGTGCTCTGTGACTGTCCGCCATGCTTTGCACTGTCTTTGTTGTTGTTATTGTTGTTGTGCAGTGCATGCCTACATATACGTATGTATGCATGCACTGCACTATACTGCAATGTGATGTATTATCTTTGTGTACTAAATTGTGAATGGGACTTTTCATCTGCTGCTAAGTATCCGATGTCTTGGTCCACTCTAAGCGGCAGGAGTGGGCCATCACGCACTTGCACTTTAACTAACAACTGGCACTTTACACCCGGCACTTTATAGAATCCACACTGCACTTTATGTCTATGTATGAATGGGTATTTTAATGTGAACTCCTTGTGTACTGTTATTATTATTATTCTTTCTTTTCTTTTCTCGTCTACCTCCTATGTGTCTGTCTGTCTATTACCTGCCAAGGGACTACGGATGTAAATTAGCAGGCTTGCTAAATCCGACACATTTACACATGTACTCACATACTGATGTTCATTAATGTGTACTGTCCCTTTCAAATAAATAAATAAATAAATATATATCATAAATAAAAAATTGTGAACCTGGAGAAAGTACCGAAGGTTTCCAGAAGATCTAATAGAGGGGAAACTGAGGCCTCTGGTTCAGCTACAAACAAAAGTACATTGTCTGCGTACTGTATAGCAAAATGTATTGTTGTTGACCCTCTATAATGATGGGAGCTATTTCAGTACTTTGCCGGATGCTGATGGCAAGCACCTCCGTGGCTAATAGCAAACACACAGGGGGACAGGGGACACCCTTGTCTCGTCCCACGATGTAACTTAAAAGCTTCTTATGCTGTCTGATTCGTAATTACTGAAGCCTCCGGTTTTGCAAATAAAATTTTCACCCAAACCCAAATTTCTTAAGGGTTGCAAACATATATGGCCACTCAATTTGGTTGAATGCTCTTTGCGCATCAGGCGGGATCAGACATGCCTCTGTGTCCTGTTTCCTATACATGAATCCTGTTTGATCCTGTGTATGATTGAGCCTATATGTTTTTTAAGTCTATTTGTCAGGACGTTGCTCATTGTTTTAGTCTCAATGGGAATAAGAGACACTAGATGAGAAGAGCCAACCTCCAGCTTATCCCTCCCCGGTTTTGCCTTGTACACCATTGGCGGAAGTTCTGCTTGGAATCTGGAATGTTTGATCATGTGATGCATTATGGGACTGAGTATCAACCAGAATGCCTTGTAAAATTCAGCACTAAAACCATCTGGGCCTGCACATTTATTATAAGGCAACTGATTGATCACCTCGTTTATCTCTTCTTATTTGATATCCCCCTCTAGTAAATCCCTAGCCTCCTCACTTAGCTTAGAAAGCCCAGCGTTTGTTAAAAAGTCATTTACTGCAGCAGTATTTATCTCTCCTTTTGATTTGTAAACGTCATTGTAAAATTTGACAGAACAATTATTTAATGCATTGGCCTCGGTTAAAATAGTATCATTTTTAGATCGGATCCTATGTATGGCCCGTGTCGGCTGTAAGTTTTTAAGTTGCGGGGCAAGTAGTTTATGGGGTTTGTCTGTCAGTTCAAAATGCTTTTGTTTGACGTGATTAATTACTCTGATTGTCTTTTTTTTACAAAGAATTGAGTTATATTCACTTTTAAGTGAAATAATTTTCTTCAGTGTTTCTGAATTTAGTTTTGACTCACAGTCTATCTCCAAATCTGTAATTAAATGTTCAATTCCAGTTAATCTGCCTTTTTTCTTTTTTTTTCTTAATTTGAAAGGATATGATATCCCCTCTGATGACAGCTTTGAATGATTCCCATAAAACGGAGTCTGTCACATGACCTATATCATTTTCTGTAAAAAAAAAAAAAAAAAGGTGAATTTTTTTCTTTAATATATGTGAAAAATAAATCATCATTCAGTAATGACTTATCAAATTGCCAACTGTATGAGCCTTTTCGTGCTCTTAAATTAAGGTTAAATTATAAAGGGGAATAGTCAGATATCAGTCTGTTATGGTATTCAACCGCCTTTACCATCTGCAATAATCTGGAGTCAATGACACATAAATCTGTTCTGGAGTATGATTTATGTACTGCTGAGTAGAATGAGTATTCTTTATCTAGTGGATGTAGGCTTCTCCATGCATCAACCAAATTAAAATTCTTCAGGTAATTATTTAACGTTGTTGTGGATTTACTTATAAAAGTGCGACTTGGATATGTATCTTTTGTTGGATTCAGGACACAATTATAGTCCCCACCTATAATTACTTTAGACAGAGTAGGGTCAGGAATTATGTCCATTATTTTTTTTAAAAAACAAAGGGTTGTCATAATTCTGGCCATATAAATTAATAAAGGTGACACCAACCGAATTTATTTCCCCAGTAACGATTATGTATCTGCCATTTGTGCCTGATATACTTTGTTTATGAATAAATGGAACGTGTTTCCTAATGATAATGGCCACTCCCCTCTTCTTCATAGTGAAATTTGATTGATAAATTTGGGCTGCCCACACTGGTTTTTGCCGTATGTTTAACATGGGTCTCTTGTTAAAAAAGGATGCCAGCTTGTAATTGCTTGACATGAGTAAAAACTTTATGTCTTTTAACTGGATTATTCAATCCACGTACATTCCAGCTGAGCAAACGTATTGTGCCATCCCTGCGTGCTTTGCTCAAATCACTCATTTGATAACCTCTGTATCAACTGCAGTGTAGTTTGTGATATCCAAAACCTCTCTGATAAAGTTAAGCCTCATAAGAACATCTGTAACAAAGAAACCTATTCCCTGAATCCCCACAATAAAGAACCTAAACATGAACAAGAACTTCACAATCCGACCCACTTCCCTCCTTACAGTTACAAGCAGCTGATTTATTGTCCAGCAGGCCAGTTGTCAACAGTGGCAAACCAAAACGTCTTAGTTTCTCCTCCCTCCTTCATTGTCACAATAAATGTGGCAGGATATCGGAAACCTTACCTGATGCACTTGGTTCTGCACTTAGCTTTGATCTTGTCAAAGCGATGTCGCTGCTTCAGTGTGTCCTCTGCCAAGTCAGCAAATACACTCTTTTCCCATTATACTCCAGCATCAACTGTCTTGCCAGGCTCAGGATGCGGTCTTTTACTTGGTAATGATGTATGCGCAGAACAAATGCTCTTGGTCTCTCATTATTTGGCTTCTGTAATGTTTGGTGTGCTCTGTCTATTTTTGTAGCTTCGGCAAAGTTGTTCTTTCCCAAGAGTGTTGGTAGCAACTCTGCCACAAAATCTGTCAGCCTGCCCTTTTCTGACTTTTCTGGGATGCCAATTATACGTATGTTATTTCGTCTCGACCGAGCCTCCAAATCACACGTCTTCTCCCGTAGCCTTTTGCACTCTGCAGCTATCTCCGTGTAGCGTGCCATCAAGCTAGCGATTTGGGTCTTGTGTGCGCCCATAGTCTGTTCCGCTGCAGCAAGTCTGTCGATGATGTCAGTCAAGGACACCTGCACCTGCGTCAAGGTCTGCGCAATAACATCAAACTTCCGACCAACTGTTGTATTCAAGCTGGTTATGGCATCCATAACATCTTGAATGCTAGGTGAACTGCTGTTAGCTTCGCCGCCTCCCTCCATTAGCATTGTGGTCTGCTCCGGTCTGTTCGGCATCTTCAGTCGCCTTGTAAATTTTCTTCAATTTATTTGGCATTGTTCTTGAGTTGGCTTTCCACTGTGCAGCCTTGGGTGCCACAATCTTAAGTGTATGGGACTCTCTTTAGGTTTTTGGGGGTAGCGAGGAGCTTTCAGAAAAGACCGCTCATGCCATGCTCACCGGAACCGGAATCAAGCACTTTTTACTGTGCTGTGCTGTACTTTTTACTGTCTTTTACTGGACACATTTTCCCCACAAATACAACATGCTAATGTGTTTAGCACAAGCCTATGGCATTTACATTGTATAAATTAGTCTACCAGTCAGTGGACTTTTTTCTCTACTCGTATGAAGCCAGGGACAACAGCAACATTTGTTTTCCAAACAAATATAACATGCTAACGTCATTAGCACAAGCCTATGGTATTTTACATTGTATAAATTAGCCTTGGGATGAGCAGAGATTTCCTCTGCCCATATGAAGCTGGGATCAATCCTGAAGTATAAATCTTCTGTAAAATTAAAGTAAATAAAATCTTCGTTTCCACTGAGGGAAATAATTTCAACTTACATGTCGCTGCGACGTGTAGTTACATTCCTGGGGAGATGCACATCAGGCTATGGCATAGGGTACGGTGTAGGCTCTATGTTGATGGAGCTCACGATATCACTCCCTCATCTCTGTTAATTTGACCTGTGATTGTAGCCTAAATGTGTGAAAGGCACGAGGGCTTTGATTTTGGGCGGTTGGAGTGATGGAATGGTTGAAGCTGCCTACCAGAGAAAGAGGAAGGAGGCTGGAGGAATATCTTAGTGTCTCAGGTATTAAATGTATCATGAAAAATGGAACTGAATGAAATGAGATTACCTGGAACCGTCATACATAGTTTATTGCAAGATTGATAACATACAGACTATAAAAATAAATACCTGGTAGTATCTGCACACTAATACAGTGATTGCTTTTTTCAACAGACCAGGAAACGTTTTGAGGGTGGAGGGAATAACTGAGTTGTCCACACTGAACTGTTGGTTACTGTTTAAATATAGAAAAGCTGCTTTAACATGGAAATTCTGCAAAGATAATCTATTTGTTTAAAGTATTTTTGTGAATCCTGTCTATATTTAAAGGCTTTAATCTATTTCACAATGCCCATGTGTGGTGGATCTTGTTAACTTGGTGCTGATAACTTTGAAGAATAGTTGAATAGAGTTCAGAGCGGAGTCAGGATGTGGTTAAATAGCTTTGCATACAGACTGCAATCAGGGAAACAACTTGCCTGGTTCTGCCCAAAGTTAAAAAAAAAATACACCTACCAGCACCTCTAAATCTCACTGAACTGTTATCAAATCAAAATATTGGATGACATTAAGAAGCGAATGACTTGACAAGTAGATTATCCTGACACATTAGACAGATTTACCGAAATCTTCTAGAAAATTGTTACAAAAATATATAACCATTTTATGTTCTGTAGAACTGATCCCACTATATATCATACTTACAGAATATATGTAATAGAAGCACTAGTAATTAACTGAAGTGCCAGTTTTTGACAATTTTGATCTTTGGATATACACCAATTAGCCAAAACATTAAAACCACAGACAGGTGATGTGAATAACTTTGATTATTTTGTTCCAGTGCATTGTTCCCAGCAGAACAATGCATTGGAACAAAATAATCAAAGTTATTCACTTCACCTGCCAGTGGTTTTAATGTTTTGGCTGATCAGTGTAAATTTCTTTGTTACTCTTTTACATGAATATATTATTAATGCAATGTGATTTAATTCAGCACAGAACAGACAAGGAAATCATTTTGTAAATTTTATATTGCCTCATATGTAGAAGTTTTTGATGTGCACAACATCCAAATCAGGTTATCAACAAAATCTCCAAAAGCCCACACAGAGCAAAACACATTAGATATTACAGCCACTTCATGTATGTTTGTCTGGCCCCCAAAATGCCAAAATCTATGAATGAAATAACAGAATGCTGCACAGGCTCCTATTGCATTACAGCCTGAGCCTTTGCAATTTCAAGATATCTTATCAACATAAAGAAACCAACAGCAAAAACAAACAAACAAAACAAAAACCAAAAACCTAAAACTATTTATATTAAGAATTTGTCCTTTTTTGTGATATAGAAATAGAAACCCCTCTGACAAATTGTTTGTCCAGTAAAATCTGTTCAGTTTAGAATTAAATGTTAATGGAAGGTGTTGGCATTGGGTTGTATCATCATAGTCACTTTCTTCAGAGAATAAGCTCCTCCTCTGAACTCGGCCCAGTATACCCCATCCTGGTAACGGCTGCGGTAATGCCCATTGCGATACCACACACCATTAAGGTTGGAATGAGCACAGGCATTATACCACCATCCACCCTTCTGGTAGTGTGCGCAGTTACCTGGAGACACAAGAAATCAAATCAGAACTACTAGTATACTAGCTCAGATATTCTATTGATCAAAAATTAAATCTGGATCGGGATGATCCAGTTTTGGTTATCCCATGTTTTGCTATCTCTTAAAGGGGCTACACATCACAATGAGGGACACTAGCTACGGAAAAAAAAAACAGGTAGAATAGCCAGCGTTGCCTCTGTTTTTATTTGTGGAGACTTAAAAAAGCATGGGGAATACAACTGTTAGAAATGACATTGGAATTTGTCATTGATAATTGATATCAAGTAATAAAAGTTCAAAGATTAATCCTGAAGATTTTCATTTGAATAAATGTCTGGTAAGTCATTATAACTGAATGAGGTAACACAATGGTGACTGAGCCGATGGCCCCCTGATGAAAGCCATTGTGTACGCAGTTTTATGAACTGGGTGTCTGTGGCGACAATACCAGGAAAAATCACCAGTGGCACACAGTCATTAATAATCTGCTCCCACACACACCAAAACATACGTACATTCACACACACACACGCAACTCATCTATCCTATGGTAACCCTTTCATCTTGCCAGCTGCAGGACTCATAAGACAAGCTGTTATAACAACAGCTGTGGCTCAGTAGGTATAGTGGGTCATCCACTTATCGTTTGATCAGCAGTCTGATCCTCAGCTCTTCCTGTCCACATGTTGAAGTATCCTTGGGCAAGATACTGAACCCCAAATTGCTGCAGATGGTTGTGCCATTGGTGTGTGAGTGTATTTTAAACTGAGTAGCAGATGGCACCTTGTGTGCTAGCCTCAGCCACCAATGGGTGAATGTGGGTGAATGTGACTCCATATACAATTTACCCAAATAAATTGAGTCTGGTTTCAAGCCAGTTTGCCAACAAATACACTAAAGTCACTGCTTATCACCGTAGGTGCCAACAAAGAGAACACAAAGGAGGTCTTTAAGATTGTAGCTTTATAAAAGTTTTATTTGATATTTACAGCTATGTGAGGTATTTTTTTATATTTAAAGGTTTAATAGGTAGCCTAATGTCTACTTAATTACGTTATCACTGTAACAGTTCAATATATTAAAAACATATTAAAAATCACACTCTCGGAGGTGGTGTGTGTCTTCCCTAAGATCAGGTCTTCTACCAGAGGTCTGGGAGTTTGAGGGTTCTGCTCAGTATCTTAGCTGTTCCCAGGACTGCTCTCTTCTGGACAGAGACATCAGGTGTTGTACCTGGAATTTGTTGGAGCCACTCTCTCTATTACCAATTGGACCACTTTGGACCTCACCTTCCACATCTGTTCCTGTTGTTCCTTCGGCCCCTGGTACTTATCAGTCTTTTCATGCTCTTTCTTCCTGATGTTACTGTCACCTGGGGGGTTGTTGTCACCGACTGCTCCATTGAGCACTCGCTGGAATGCTGAAAAGTTGATTTTTACCGTGTTAAATCTCCCACTTGTCATGTGTCCTGGTCACTGCAGTAACTGCACCAATCAGCATTTTCATATTAACCCTGCAGTACCTCTCAGCTCTAAAGCCCCCGTTTCCACCAAATACTTTTGGTATAGTTCCTTTGGAATCAAAAGTAACCTTTCAGACGTGATTTGTAGACCCTAGGTCCATTTACTGTAATGTTTCCACCAGAAACGGTACTGTTAAATGTGGGCGGGGTTGTTGTCACTCACTGCTCCGCACTTGCTGTATTTCCTCATCACCAGTGACACCGATGGATGCCTGCACCTTTTTTATCATCCACAGAACTGGGTTGCAAGCTGACATTTTCAGAAAAAAAGAGAACAGACTGCAGTGAGAGTCTCTCTCCATGGGATATTTAAAAATAGCGGGTCTATCCTATCGGGACTTGGGGACTTCTAGTCCATACTCACCACAGATGTTCCCTGTCCTGGCTTAGATCTTACATCCTGCTACTATGTGCTGGACTGCCTCAGAGGCCTCTTTGCACAGCCTGCACCAAGATCCTGTCTGCTATGATAGCCCTCTGCTTATGTGGATCTGCTTTAGGCCTGCCTTTTCCAGCCACTAGTAGGATTTCTTGATGTCAGCCACTTCCTCTATCTGCCAATGGTACATCCCATGGACGGATTTGGTCCTCCATGATATTTCCTCTTCCTCCTCATCACCCTCTGTCTTCTGCTGCCTGAAGCATTCTCTGAGCAGGTCATCCAGGGGGGCATCTTCCTGATATATTCTTGGATGCTCCTTGTTTTATCCGGAATCATGGCTTTGCCACTCACTAATCCTTGCACTCCCTCTTTTCACTGCTCGTAGAGTCTCAGGGTGCTGCACTTCAGGTTGAACCCTCCATGCATTTGAGGAATTTTCATGTCTTGACATTAGCAGCATCCATCTCCTGCTGTGGCCAGCATACTGTTCCAGCTGAGTATCCGATGACTGGTAGGGTATACATGTTGATAGCCTTGGTCTTATTCCTTTCATTGGGCTGGCTTCTTAGGACCTGTCTGTCTACCCTCTGAATGTATTTCGCTGGGGCTGACCACTTTCCATCTTCATCGTGGCTCCCATTGGCCTGTGCGATACCCAGGTACTTGCAGCTGTCCTGTACGTCTGTTATTCTGCCTTCTGGTAGCTGCATCCCCTCAGTTCTGAACATCTTCCCTCTCTTTGCCACCATGTGGTTACACATACCCAGTCTGAATGACATCCTGATGTCCTCACTGTAGATCCTGGTGAGGTGGATCAGTGAGTCTATGTCTCATTCTCTCCTGGCATACAGCTTGATGTCATCCATGTAAAGGAGGTGGCTGATAATCGCTCCACTTCTGAATCTGAGTCTGGATCCACAGCCAGTCTTTGTGATAAGTTGGACCTATGCAGAACAGTAGCGGGGACAGTGCATCACCTTGGTATATGCTGCACTTGATGGTAATTTGGCGTCCAGAGTTATATATACATATAAAAACACACACATATAGGATCCTCTACCAGAGGCCTGGGAGTTTGAGGGTCCTGCACACTATCCTAGCTATTTCTAGGACTGCAGTCTTCTGGACAGAGGCCTCAGATGTAGTACCTGGAATCTGCTGGAGCCACTCTCCTAGTTTGGGGGTCACAGCCCCGAGTGCTCAGATTACCATTGGCATCACTGTTGCTTTTACTCCCCACATCTTTTATAGCTTCTCTTTCAGCCTTTGGTATTTTTCAAGCTTCTCATGTACCTTCTTCCTGATGTTGCTGTCGCTCAGGATTGCTATATCTATCACCACTGCCTTCTTCTGTTATTTGACAATCAACACAATGTCCATTTCGTTAGCCACCACTAGTTTGTCAGTCTGGATCTGGAAGTCCCACAGGATCTTAGCTCGGTCATTTTCAACCACCTTAGGAGGTGTCATCCATTCTGACATATGGACTTCCGGCCCAAATTCAGTGCAGATGTTCCTGTACACTATACCAACCACTATGTTATGGTGTCCCATGTGCACTGTTCCTGCCTGCCTCTTAAACCCTGCTATTATGTGGTGAACTGTCTCAAGAGCATCTTTGCACAACCTGCACCTGGGGCCCTGTCTGGTGTAGAAGACCCCTGCTTCTGTTGACTAAGTGCCTGTTCTTGTGCTGACATGATTAGTGCTTCTGTGCTGTCTGTCAGTCCAGCGTTTTCCAGGCACAGGTAGGATTTCTTGATGTCAGCCACTTTTTCAATTTGTCAGTGGTAAATGCCGTACAGGGGCTTGTCCTTCCATGATGGTTTGTCGTCCTCTTTTGCTTTTTCAAGTTTCTGCTGCCTGAAGTATTTACTTAGCAGCTCATCTTTGGGGGCCATCTTCCTGATGTATTCCTGGATCCTGGTTGATTCCCTCTTGTTTTCACCCTCTCGGTTTTCATCATCTTCCCTTTCTTTGACACCATCCACCCACATTTATCTAGTCCGAATGACATTCTGATTTCGTTGCTGTAGATCATGTTGAGGTGGATCAGTGAATTGATGTCTTGCTCATCCCTGGCATACAGCTTGATGTCATTAATGTAGAGGAGGTGACTCATAGTTGCTCCATGTCGGAACCACATGCATGTGTATGTATATATATATATATAATGTAATCACATTAATGTACAGTACAGGCCAAAAGTTTGGACACACCTTCTCATTCAATGCGTTTTCTTTATTTTCATGACTATTTACATTGTAGATTCTCACTGAAGGCATCAAAACAACCCCATTGATAAAGCAAGAAATTCCACTAAGTAACCCTGATAAGGCACACCTGTGAAGTGAAAACCATTTCAGGTGACTACCTCTTGAAGCTCATCGAGAGAATGCCAAGAGTGTGCAAAGCAGTAATCAGAGCAAAGGGTGGCTATTTTGAAGAAACTAGAATATAAAACATGTTTTCAGTTATTTCACCTTTTTTGTTAAGTACATAACTCCACATGTGTTCATTCATAGTTTTGATGCCTTCAGTCAGAATCTACAATGTAAATAGTCATGAAAATAAAGAAAACGCATTGAATTCTCATTCAATGCGTTTTCTTTATTTTCAGGTGTGTCCAAACTTTTGGCCTGTACTATATATATATATATATATATATATACACACACATATACAGTATGTGTATATATATATATATATATATATATATATATACATATATATATATATGTACACACACACACACACATATACAGTATATATACATAATACATTCTGTTACAATGCAATGTTCTGCTAGGAGACCTTTGGTCATGACATTCATGTGGATGCCACTTGACACCCTCCACCCACCCAGACACTGCTGTGGGCTAAGTAACCCCCCTCAAGGCAACGGTACTCCCTGATGGCAGTGGCCCCCCAGAAATGAGCCATGCCACACTACAAAAACTGCTGAGGAATGGCCCAAGGAACATGACATAAAGCTAAAGGCATCGACCTGGCCTCCAAATTCTCCAGATCCAAATCTTATCAAGCATCCATGGGATACGCTGGTACCTCAGAGGTACACCGAATCCACAGTGGGGTCTCCCTGGATCGGACTTGTCTCTGACATGTCAAGGCATGAACACATGACCTCTGGAAGGTGTCCTATGGTGTCTGGCACCGGGGTGCTGACTTAGGATCATGTGAGACCTGTCAGTTGTGAGGTGGGGTGATCTTCTTTCGGCATCAGAAATCTAAAATCTTTTAACACTTGTATGAAGAGTTGAGCCCCCTGACATTAAAGGCCAGTATTTTTAGTTATCTCTCCAACCCAATTAATTCAGCATCCTCTAAAACTCTTAAATTGACTCAAAATTCAATTCAATTCATTCCCCAAAAACAACCAATTTCTGATACATTGAACATATGTTTGTTTCAGGACACTCCCTGACAGATTTTATACTTTTATTTACTATTTATGCAATTGTAGTACCTTAATATTTGCATTTCCAACATTTAGCCAGAAACATGTCTCAAAAGGGTTTTAGGGCCCCCTGAGACCACATAGCCCTGAGATGAGGGTTCATTATCAATTTGTGATGGCCCAAGGTAAGATAGAGGAAAATATGAAGGCTGGTTTGACGCTTAGCCTAATATGGTAAAGAGGCAGCTCACACCCTCATACCAGTCACTGGGCAGTGTTGTGTCATCCCATCATTTGCATAGGTTCATCTGAATATAACCATTATTTTTTTACTTGCCCTCATTCAGTGAAACGAGTGGCATATACGGTATATGACTGTGTTTAACCTGTTGCCATAATGCAAGCAGTTTTTGGTGAAATTCCACCAACAATTATGATTGCCTTCTCTCACACTGCATTCCACTCACCTGTGAAGATGTCATGGTCTCTGTCCAGTGTGGTAAACTGCTTGCCATTGTGCCAGGTAAGGGAGTCTCCAGCGTTGCCATGGTATCGGCCCATTCGCAGCCTATAGAAATTGGCCTCAGACTCTACACGGAAGCTGGCATATTCTGCAAAGGTCTTGCTGCCGGCCCAGTCTTCCAGAGTCACTAGCAGCTTGTAGTTGCCCTGGTTGGTCAGCAAGTAGATGTTCTCTAGGCCTAACCAGTATTCACTATTAATGTTTCCAAACCCTTGCTGCACAAGGAGAAAGACATTGAATTAATCAGAATGAATCCATTCCTGCTGTTCATAACACATAATTTAACAGGATATACCACAGCAATTCCCTTATTTTAAAATGCCCATATTTTTCCTCCCTTTGGATACAGACGCAGCCTTCCAGCAACAAACCACTCATGTTTTACAACATCTGTTACAGACCTGTATGATGTCAGAGTGAAAGGCCAGGAGCAGTGGCATAATGGCAGGACATTGTTTATGATCCTCTCTTCCAGATCTCAATGTGTCTGAATAGCTTTAAATACATCAGGTATGGGTTTAAATAGGTGGGAGTCCATGCCCCTGCCAAAAGCGAGCATGTAATTGGCTGCTGTACTTACTCATTGATGGTGGTTTGGGGAATGATTGGGTTGGAGGACATCTTGGAAGGATTCCTCTTGATTTTAAAGTAATGAGAAGAGTACCCATATTGGGATGTCCATACTTTAGGCCACAGGATGTTAACCGTTGGTAACTAAATGTTTTAACCTGTGCACCAGCAGCGCTGTTAGAGTGTAGCATGTATGTCATAAGTGTAACGCCAAAATCAGTCTGTGCAATGAAAGAGGTTAATGACTTAGCACCCATTCTATCTAGTTTTGTGCTGTGTGTGTATGAGACAGAGCTGCTTGTTTGTTTAAGGTGAGCGTTTGTTTGCTTGATTGTGTGTGCAGTGAATTGATTGCACCATTTTACTTGGAAGTTGTAGTCTACTGTGCAATGGTGAGACAGAGCAACAGGTTTGTTTATAAAAATATAGCAATGCTTTGACAATACAGACATTTCATACACCAGACCAGTGTCTGAAATTAACTTTTTGAGCCAAGAGGCTGGCAGATGGAAAAAGTCCACCGGCCAAGTATATTTTTACCCTCCAAAATAATAAATCACCCTTCTATGTCACATGTATATTTGTTTCAGTAAATTTAATTGAAATAATGAAGTATGGTTAATACAAACCTAAAGTAGAGGCTGGAGCAAAATTTGAAGCAAAATTATTTCAATGTACCAGTGGTTCCCAATTTTTTTTTTTTTCGTAAGGGGCCCCTTTTCTATCATTGAGAAACTGATGTCCCTGGACTAAGTGACATATTTTAACGACATTTTATATTATGTTTAATGCATAGCATTTACAGTACAGAACAACCAACTGCAATAATTGCAGGAAGTTTGAGTAAAATGAGCGATTTGGATTCATTTTTAACAGATTATTTCCTGTGAATTTTCCATCAGAGATGAGTTTTCCTGATATTTTTAGTAATGTTTTAGACGATTCTGTGTGTCTCATGTTTTTTGGTTTTTTTTTTTTTTTTCATATTTAAAAATCATACATACTAATAATATGATACGCTTCTTTTTCGACAAATTCAGTGTTTTCCTCTTCCTGAGTTTTGCCCCTTCTCATATTAGTTCTGTGGTTGTTTGGGTTTTTTTTTTTAACTTACTTTTATTCCCTTTCAACAGTTAGTCGTACAACATGAAAGCATGTTACATGACAAGGCCATCAATGTCTTTAAGAAGCAGTCCGTGAGTTTTGGCATCCCCTAAATGTCCATACATTGTTTCAATAAGAAGGGAATAGTCCTTTTGACCATGGACCCAGAGAAAACAGAAAGAAAGAAAACAAAACAAAAGGAAAAAAAAGGAATAAACAAACAAACAAACAAACAAAAAAATATATATATATGTGTGTGTGTGTGTGTGTGTGTGTGTGTGTGTGTCTGTGTCTGTGTTAACATACAAATAAGCAAATAAGTGAATAAGTAAATAAAAGTAGGTGGTGATATTATCTGTACTCATACATGTACATACATATACACAGACATGCACCTTCATACGCAAATAGTACAAAGCAAACCGACAAACAATTTGTTACACTTCAAACAATCAGTCCAAAGAGAAAGAAAAAAGGATAAGTGGCTAGAAAATGGATGAATGGATGGTCCTCTGGAGGCTTGCGGGGGGGCTGGAGCCTATCCCAGCTGACATTAGACAAGAGGCAGGGTACACCCAGCCAGACTGTCGCAGGGCTGACATGTAGAGACAGACAACCATTCACACTCACATTCACACCTACGGTCAATTTAGAGTCACCATCAATTCAATTTCAGTCAATTTTTATTTATAAAGTCCAGTATCACAAATCACAATTTGCCTCAGAGGGCTTTACAGCATATAACATCCCTCTGTCCTTAGGACCCTCACAGCAGATAAGGAAAAACTCCCCAAAAAAAACCCTTTAACGGGGAGAAAAAAATGGTAGAAACCTCAGGAAGAGCAAGTGAAGGAGGGATCCCTCTTCCAGGACGGACAGACGAGCAATAGATGTTGTACAGAACAGATCAACATAATAAATTAACAGTAATCCATATGACACAATGAAACATAAAGAGACAGATATTATATTAATAATCTGATTAGATATGCATGTGACAATAATGATATGTGTATAATAGTACAAGTATGACTAATAGTAACAGCAGCAGTGGGAGGCATCAGGCAGGACCATGGCAGCAGCACAACCACGACACACCATCCAGGCACAGCTGCAGTACGAGTTGACCTGCAAGACAGTGGAGCACAAAGGCTCTGGAGAACACACTGAGTTAGTGACATGCAGTAGAGCCGAGTTAGGGAGATGTAGTAACAAAACATGAATACTAGCAAGGGAGAGAGAGAGTGAGAAGGAGAGAAGGGGCTCGGTGTATTATAGGAGGTCCCCCAGCAGAGTAGGCCTATGTCAGCCTAACTAGGGGTTGGTCCAAGACAAGCCTGAGCCAGCCCTAACTATAAGCTTTATCAAAAAGGAAAGTCTTAAGTCTAGTCTTAAAAGTGGAGACGGTGTCTGCCTCCCGGACCGAAACAGGAAGGTGATTCCACAAAAGAGGAGCCTGATAGCTGAAGGCTCTGGCTCCTGTTCTACTTTTGGAGACTTTAGGGACCACGAGTAACCCTGCATTCTCAGAGCGCAGTGTTCTGGTGGGATGATAGGGCACTATGAGCTCTCTAAGATATGATGGAGCCTGATTATTTAGAGCTTTGTAGGTTAGGAGAAGGATTTTAAATTCAATTCTGGATTTTACCGGGAGCCAGTGCAGAGAAGCTAAAACAGGAGAAATATGATCTTGTTTCTTAGTTCCTGTCAGTACACGTGCCGCCATGTTCTGGATTAGCTGGACAGTTTTCAGGCACTTATTAGAGCTACCTGATAATAGAGAATTACAGTAATCCAGCCTCGAGGTAACAAACGCGTGGACCAATTTTTCAGCATCTTTTAGTGACAGGATAGGCCTAATTTTCGCAATATTATGCAGGTGAAAAAACGCAGTTCGAGACGTTTGTTTTAAATGGGAATTAAAAGACAAATCTTGATCAAATGTTACGCCGAGGTTTCTTACGGTGGTGCTAGAGCCCAGAGCAATGCCATGAACAGAAACTATATCATCAGATAAAGAGTTTCTGAGCTGTTTGGAGCCAAGAACAATAACTTCAGTTTTGTCTGAATTTAACATTAGGAAATTGGTGCTCATCCAGGTTTTTATATCTTTAATGCATTTCTGAAGTTTAGTTAATTGATCCGTTTCTTCTGGCTTTATCGATAAATACAACTGTGTATCATCCGCATAGCAATGGAAATTTATAGAGTGATTTCTAATGATGTTACCTAAGGGAAGCATATATAGCATGAATAGAATGGGTCCGAGCACTGAACCTTGAGGTACTCCAAAACAAACTTTAGTACATGAAGATGATTCATTATGGACGTGAACAAACTGAAAACCTATCCCGAATCTGCATGTCTTTGGACTGTGGGAGGAAGCCAGAGTACCCGGAGAAAATCCACGCTGACACGGGGAGATGCAAACTCCGCATCAGGGCTACTGCACCCGGGATCGAACCAAGAGCCCTCTTGTTGTGAGGCGACAGTGCTAACCACCACACCATCGTGCTGTCCCCCATTGTGGACCATTTCATTGAAAACGATTCTGTTTTTAACCTTCAGTTATGTTTTCCATGTGATAAACACCCCTAACTCCCTCCCTCCATTGTGCTACTGAGGAGGGCTGCAGCCTCAGCCAGGAGACTGTGATAATCTTTTTAGCAATTAAAAGTAGGACTCTCAGTAATAATATCTGGTAATATCTGGTTGGTATTGCCTATATCTTCTGGTAAGATTCCCAATATAAAATAAGATGGTTTTAAAGGCAGTAATATATCTAAACGTTTTTTGATTTCTTTTTGTATATTTTGCCAATATTCTTGAAGTTTTGGGCAGTCCCAAAAGATGCGTGTGTGGTCTCCAACCAGTCCACAGCCCCTCCAGCACTGACCCGTGGTGCCACCTGATTTTGAGGTGATAAGAGGAGTCTTGAAAAACCTCATCCTCACCTTCCAGTCAAATTCCCTCCAAGTGGGGTAGTTGGTTATTTTATGTCCCTCTCTACATGACAGTTCCCAATTTTTATCTGAAATTATAGTGTTCATCTCCAGTTCCCATTTTTCTTTCATATCTAAGCTGTTGTCTGTTAGTTCTTCTTGTAATATCTTATATGTGATACGATCTTCTTTTTAATAGTGCCTTTAATTGTTAACATAAAGAAATGTTCCATGTTGGATGGTGGTGTACATAGTTTGTCCCATTCTTTATGTCTTTGTAAATAATGCCACAGCTGTAAATACTTGAAAAAAATTATTGGCTGGAAGGTTGTATTTATCCTGGAGTTGTTGAAAGGACATCAGGACTCCTCCCTCAAATAATTCCTCCAGAAGAATTAAGCCTTTTTCTTCCCACTTTTTGAACCCTTCCTCTATCTTGGAAGGAGCAAAGTCAATATTGTGTGCAATCTTCACTGCTCTGGATATAGATAATGGGAGTTTTAACTTCTTCCCAATATTTTTAGTGGTTTTATCCATTGGTTACTAATTTTATGTATTCTCCAAGTATCTTGGTTGAAAAATGGAATTATATCTAAGGGGTATATTTGAGCAGCTGCTCTGCTCCATCCTGACCCAAATAGTATCTTTATCTTTTTTTTTTTATTATTATTTTTTATATACTCTATTAATCCCACAAGGGGAAATTCAAGGTTTACACTCTGTTGTACATATACACACAGGTCCAAATACACACACGCACAAACGGGACCTACACATGCATTAAAGGGAGAGATGTCAGAGTGAGGGGGCTGCCCATGGACAGGCGCCCCGAGCGGCTGGGGGGTGGGTTCGGTGCCTTGCTCAAGGGAAACCTCGGCAGTGCCCAGGAGGTGAACTGGCACCTCTCCAGCTACCAGTCCGTGCTCCATATTTTTGGTCCGGGCTTTGGTCCGGGCTGGGACTTGAACCGGCGACCCTCCGGTTCCCAAGCCAAGTCCCTATGGACTGAGCTTCTGCCGCCCCATCTTGAGTTGAAGATGAGAGAGATGCATTTAGATAACCATTTATTAATTGTTTCAAATGTAGAACTGGGAACCTCTAAAGGTAAGGATATGTTCATTTGTATTGTTCCCACTCGTCCTATTAGGGATAAGGGAAGGACTTCCCATCTTGTTAGGTCAGTTTTTATTTTGCCCATCAGCTCTCCGTAATTGGCTTTAAATAACTGTGATGTCTCAGAAGTTATGATGATTCCTAAGTATCTAAACCTTTGGTTGGAACATTGGAATTGAAATTCTCCTGCTAATTGGGCCAGTGTCCAACTAACATCATTGCCTCCAACTTTGATTGATTTATTTGATAACCTGAATGTTCTCCATATTCTTTTAAGTTTCTCATCAGTGCTGGGACAGAGGAAATTGGGTCACTGATGTATGTCGATACGTCGTCCACATAAAGTGAGATCTTGTGTTCTATTTGGCCATCATCTTTTATACCCTTAATATTATCATTTTGTCTAATCGATGCTGCTAAGGGTTCAGTGTTTACAGCAAAAAGCAAGGGACTGAGGCAATCTCCCTGACGGACCCCCCTCTCAAGGAAAAAAAAATCAGAAGAACATCCATTTACTCTAACACGTGACTTTGGATTTGGATATATAACAGTTATCCACTCAATAAACCTTAGGTGAAATCCCATAGCGGCCAGTGTTTTTGCCAGAATTATGTTCTATTTCTAATTGTTTTATTTTATTTTCTATCTTTGTTTGTTCAGCCAATCTTATTTTCTTTACTCTTGATGCAATCTAAATCATTTTGCCCCTTATAACAGCTTTAGCTGCCCCCCATAGGATTGATGGTGTTACATCTCCAATATCATTTATCTCAAAAAATTCTTTCATGTCCTGTTTTAACTCCTGTACTACTGTTGCATTGGCCAATTATGAGACATTTAGTCTCCAATATGTGAAGAAGTTTTCTTTACCTAGATCTATATTTAATGTAACGGGAGCATGATCACTCAGTGTTATCGATTCAATATGACAATCTATTACCTTATACATATATTGTTGGAAGAGACAGAAAAAGTCAATCCTAGAATAACTATTATGAACATTAGAAAAAAAAACATAAGTCCTTCTCTTTGGGATTTTGAAGTCTCCAGGGGTCCACAGGTCCTAATTCTGAGATCATACCATTAGGTGTCCTGGTCTTTTTGGTTTGGGGTCCCCTCTTTGCTGGTGTTCTATTTAATCTTCCATCTTGTACAGCATGAAAGTCACCTCCAACTATTATCATGCCCTTAGCATTAGCAGCAATGACATTTGCAATTGCCTCAAAAAAGTTATAATCATTTTCATTCGGTGCGTACAGATTTAAAATAGATACCTCCATGTCCCCTATCCTCTCTACAACCATAACAAATCACCCCAGTTTATCTTGGATGTTTTTTTTTTTGTTTTTTTTTCAAAGAAAAGGCCAGTGATTTATTGATTAAAATTGCTACTCCCTTTTTTTTTTCCAAACGAAGCACCACATACTTGATTTACCCATTCCTGTCTTAGTCTTTTTGTTTGCCTTCTGATAGGTGGGTTTCCTGTAATAAAGCAATTGAACATTGCATTTTCTTTAGCTGACTATATATTTTTTCCTTTTAATAGGACTAGTGCAGTGCCCGTAGGAAGTATGTATTCCCATAGAAAAGTGGAAGCTTGAGTAGATTTTTCATGTATGGCGAAATGAGGCTGTGTTTGATGGTTGGATGTACAAAGAGGTGTACATACTCTTACATAGTGTTAATAGACAAATTGTATATTGGGTAAGACATGGACGTACCTTGAGATACAGAGAGACGCGCAAATACAGTTATTCTGTGCGGCATGCAAGACTCCGTGCAGCAGAAACCAAGGAAGAGCGTCATAATCGGCTGGCAGACAACACTGCTCTCCAGGCAAGGCTCCGTGATGCTGAGTTGCCTGAAGTCCGAGCTGCCCGCCTGGCCAGCGACACCTGTGCAAACTTTTCGGTGACCAAGAGTGGTATAGCAGCAGGATACTTTGATCTTTTATTCCCTGAGGCGTAGCTACAGCTGCGAGCGAGAGCGCGACAGGCTAGATTGGTTACACGGAGGTCTATGGGATTTTAACTTTTAATGATAATGTTGTGAATATGAATCCCAAAAACTTCAAAATGAAAGATGCACACTGTCATGCCATGTGCAAGCCATATCCGAAAGCTTAGGTCGATCTGACAAACAGTCAGAGAGATATGCGAGCCACAGACACACAGACACACAGACGCTTCTTGCTTCATAGATAGATGATTCAGTCCACGGACATTATAAGTAATTATGGCCAAATTGTTCATAAATGTATGGAAAAGATATTACTATTCAGCCTAGTTCACAAATCAGACCTCCTTTTCAGCATTTCAGTATACATCTGAACACCATTTGAGACATAACGTATGACTACAACTGTCAGAATCATATAAGTAATCATCAAAGACGATGGAAGGAAAAAAAAATGTATGCATAACAAAACAACAACAAAAGAGAAAAAAAATTGAACTGACTTTCAAACAACCAACTGACTGAACAAACCTCCTACTATTACGTTTCTAAACAGAGAGTTGTGACTAAATCCTCTCTGGGTAAATACACACAGTGCTATTGCAACTATCTGACAGCAAAATAGCTGAAATTAGAGTTGCCTAAGGTGAAATAAAACAAAGACTAAATTAAACAAGATTAAAATATCCTAGCCCTTCATCCTGTGGAGGGACAAACACCATATAGTATTTCTTTCTTTTCTTTAACTTATTAGAACCAGCCAAACATAACTCCTTGTTACAATAAAACAAAGTAAGCAGACATAATCCTAGTTTACAGCCATCTCTATATAACTTTTTTTAACCCATTTTAGAGTTGTTTGCTATTCATTGCTTGCCTTTAACAAAAAAATCCAAGTCCGCGTTTGTCATCGTTGATGGGCCTGCTCTGTTTGATGTCGAGACCGTGTTCCAGTGGTTGCGCAACAGTTCCTTCTGAAGAGTCTCCTGGTCCTCCACCCTGACGTGAATCCCCATCTCCTTAAGGGTGGGGGCCACATCCTCGAGGGTTGAGAAGGTCTTCACTCCGGATTCCAAGTGGATTTTCACCTGAGCAGGGAAAGGCGTTGGCTTTAACTTTTTTCTTCTTAAGTTGTTTTATTACCTCCCGTACTTGTTTGCGTTTCATCTGTACATCCGCTGTGTAGTCCTGATCAAAGAAGACATTTTGCCCTTGATATATCACCCCTTGTTTTTTCCAAACTTTCTGGTGTATTGTTTCTTTGATTCTGTAGTCCAAAAACCTGATAATAATGGATCTTGGGGGGGGGGCAGAGTCCTTCGGTTCCATAATCAGTGAGCGATGTGCTCTCTCCACACACAGGTCCAAATCTTCTGGCAATTCCAGCAAGGTGTGCATCAAGTTGGTTATGAAATTAATCATATCATTCCGTTCTTGCCCCTCTTTCACCCCGTATATGCACAGGTTATTTCGTCTTGCTCTGGACTCGAGGTCCTCGCACTTTGCTGACAGTTTTGCTTCTCGATGAAGTAGATAGCGAATGGCCCTCTCATTGCGGAGTGTTTTGTCCTCCGTGTCACTTGCTCTTTGTTCAAGCTCCGCAATATGTATCCAATTTTGTCGTACGTTCAAGCACATCACTGAGGGTGGATTCAACCTTGGACAAGGTGGTCTTTGTTTCTTGGGATGCCTCCATGTGCTCTTTTCATAGGTTGCGGAGTTGCTTGAGGGCATGTCCATTTGATCCCGTTTTTTCTCTTTTTCAGTCGCTTTGCCTTTCTTTTTGGTATCCTTTTTCAGCGCCGACATTTCAACTTTCTTTTTTAACCAGTCAGTATTAAGTAATTGAAGCTAAACTAATGATTTGGCTAGTTTTTAAGGGGTTTCTACCCGCAGCAGGAGAATCAAGCTGCTACTCCTAACCTGATGTCACCGGTAGTCCCAGTTCTGTGGTTGTTTTAACTGTGTACTTCCAATGCAGTTGGAAGGCTGTTTCGAAGAGAGTGAAGGCTCTGTTAGTATAGCTTGTGTTCAGGTCTCCACTGTGCCTCATCTTATGAGTTTTTTTTAGGTTTATATCTTAAATAATGATCATAACTTTAAAAACAAATCATTTGTTTAGTTTTCTTTTCAGAAATGAATAAAATACTGTGTTAGAAGTCAACTACAAAGAAAAAAAAAAAAATTGTACACCCCTAAAAATCACAAAGGCCTTGTGACCCCCTGTGAAGCTATGTTGCCTCCTTGTGGGGGTCGGGACCCCAGGTTGGAAACCAATTATTAAACAACTGCTAACCACAGCTTCAGCATTTGAATAAGTTCCCTCTGTTAATCAGTGATGCAGTGTGTATGGGCTTTTATGGTGACAGGTAAGAATGGAAAGATTGAAGCTGTAATGCGCCGCTGGTCACAATGTTTGAGACAATAAAGAGTTTGCCGTCCTGTTGTAGACTATGTAGCGTCCGTGCTATTATTTTATTACTTTCATAAGTATGGGGCAACTCATAACCATTAGCATTGCAGTAGCTGCAGTGGGCTGACGGCAAGTGATAGTTAAGTGGATTAGCTGATGTCCCATACCACAAACAGTGCAGCAAAACTAGGAGTGCTTGAGACGATCAGATCGCGGCATCGTTTAGAGGGATAGGAGCACATGTAGTGTGCGTGCCTGCCTGTGTTTATGTGTCAAACTCTGACACAGACAGGAAGGATGCAGCATCTACAAATGAATCCAACAATCAGTAGAGACTCTTAGCATGGTAATCAAGTACATGACTATTGTGATAAAAATATTGACCCACTGGGGGTTAATTTCAGACCCTGCACCAAACCCACTGTAACTTAATATAATGTGGACCTGCCGATGCACAATCAAACCATGTTGGACCCATTCCTGAGTCCACTGTCACTCGGTTAGTTACTGTTAAGACAGTCCAGTCTGTATAGTAGTTCATACACTTCACTGGGAAACCAAAGAATTACACAGTAACACAACAAATAGTTGTACCCCAGTAAGACAGGGGATACACTGTAGCTTTAACATTAAGTTTAATTTTCTTTTTTTATAAACTTTTATAGCAGGGGAGACCCAGCACCTATAACTTGCTGAATTATTTTTCCATGTTTTTTTTTTTGTTTTTTTTACCCATGTTTGTCTACTACAAATAGCAATGTTACCAATTTCTCCAACTGTATCACGGAATTCATTATTCGATGTCTACTGTTACTTGTGTACTACACATATAGCCTCTGTGAGTATGTGGAAACACAGTAGTTTTACCACTAATTTTAAGGTTTTGGTAACACTTTCTATGAAAACTACATCTATTGTGTGTTATGAGGGCATGTATAGTGAATTATAATGCATTTGTAGTGCATGTCTCATCATAAAGTTTTGAATGTTTTGATTGTATTGATGGTTTTTATACTATCAGATTTTAGGAGATACTACAGCCACCTCAGCACCCCTACTTCGTGTATCCATGGTATGTGCATAGATAATAATAATAAATAACTATCCTAGGATAATAAAAAAAATGTCTGCATTTTTTTTTAACTAAATTTGAATGGTCTCAAACTGCAATGGACTATATGTGTGCTACAATTTGGTGTCCTTTGCTTCTTAACTTTAAACCTCTGTAGCACCACAGCTATGTGCAAAAAAAAGTCATTGTACAGCCCTGACTGGGGATGCATGATATTGGACTTATTGCCAGTATTTGATATGCCAATATGTAACAACTCATTTGACCGATAACCTGTACCAATATGAATATATCAACTTTTTTTGCCACCTAATTTTAGTGATCATCGAGTCTCTTCTGTAGTGGAATTAACATCATGCATGTATACTCTTATCATGATGATCCACCAGCAGATCGAGACATGAAATAGAATGCTTTTCAATGTATGTAATATTCATATATTGTGCAAAACAAGAAAAAGCATGTTGGCTGTTTAAAGAAGAGCTACAGCTAATTCACAATGCTGTGGCAAGAATCTATTAAGAAATAATCTCATTACATGGAACCTGTGTACTTTGGATTGATTAAACATCAGTTTGTTTTTTTTACCCAATTATAAATGTAATATTAATCTGTTGTATGGCATACTGTTATATTCAAAGATGTTTTTTATTCTTTGGTTTCCCTATTTATTTATTTCATCCCTATTAATAACTTAATTCACAATTTGTTCATTGATTTTTCTCTGATATTGCTTCTTTTTATAATTTATTAAGAATGACAAGATTGAATTATTTTATTTTAGAATAAAATTATTTAGTCATTACTATTTAAAAAAAGCAAAGGGTTGTATGTTCACGTGGTCCAGAATCAAAAGTAGAACAGCCCTGAACCTGACAGTAATTATCCTCTGTCTTAGACCATAGACTTTTTTTTCCTCATGATTTATGTAAAGTCTGTGTATTTCTTTGTTGTTAGTATCCTATCTACAGAAAGTGCTTATCAGTACACAACAGTAAGTGCACCACTTTGGTCCAGACTAAAATAGAGAAGGAATAACAATTTCACACGTCACTTATCCTATGAAATATCTCAACATCTAGCTGATCAGCTGGCACATAATTTTGCACAGATGTTCATGGTTCTTACTTGATGTATCCTTATGATTTACAGGAAATTTGATACACATATATATTCCCCTTAATGAATCTTTAAAGAAGGAAAGGTTATACGTCAGTGACAGTGTTCCAGGAGTCAGACTTTGATGCCAGTTCACTAAGCAGCTGCATCTCAGCCTCTGCTGGACAGAGCCATAAACTGTTTGGAGACCAGTAACAAGGAAAACAAACAAGCATATTTGATAAAAAATAAATCCCTCCTGGTGGAGGAATTTCTTTTTCATCAAGGTTGGAACAACAGAGATGATGCCCACCCCATTCACTATGTAGAACTGAGACCAAAGTCTGGCTCCTAGAACTGTGTCATTGACTTCATGACCGTTCCTTCTTTTTAGTTGATTTACTGACATTAGCATTTAGCTCAAAGCACTACTGTGCCTACATACAGTCTCACAGAGCTGCTAGCATGGCTGTAGACTCTTAGTCTTGCTTAAAAAGTGTAAATGATTCTGAGCCTCAAATATAACACCCTGTCTCCCTTTAATGCAATGGATATTGACATCTTTGCAGCTTGATTTTTCAGAATTTTTTACAAGGCATAACGAACCTCATGATTCCAAGCTCAGATCCTTGTTATCACCTTGTACGTCTCCCAGTTTCTAAAGAAGTTCACAGAACCATCCTGACGTCTCTGAATGACAGTCCAGCCACCAGGGTCATGTCTCTGGTCACACCAAACCTGTATGAGTCGGTTGCCATTGTCTGGTTTCAGGAGGTACATGCCAGTAGTGGTATATCCACCCTCCAGAGCTTCCAGACAGTCTTTGAAAGGACCTGCAAGAGAGATGGAATTCTGACTGACAAAACTGTAGGGGAGACTGGGGTAAGTTGAGCAAAGGGGTTAGTTGAGCCACTCCTTGTTGCTAGGAAACCGTAACAAAAATTGAGCATGTGACCAAATATTTAGGGGGAAGGCATCATTTCATCGAGTCTGTGAAGGTAAGAACCACATGGGTAAAGTGGTTAGACATTTATGTCCAAAAAAACATTTTTCACTCAAGAAAGTGAATTTAGTCTATTATAAGTTTCATGAGGATTGTGTTTAGACCACAATAGATAAGTTTGAATTTGTTTTTATACATCAATGTTGGTATCTATGCGCAAGAAAACAAGTTAGTAAACCTCGCATGAATGTGCACAATTTTAGCTGTGGGGGCTAAAAAAGTCAATATGGTAGCTCTGGGGTAAGTTGAGCAATTTGGCCAGGGGTAAGTTGAGCCACCAGCTGCAACAAAATCTGGTTGAATAAATGAGGAGGTGTTGCCCATGTACCTGGAGCATGTGATCCAACAAACAAACTGCTCCAAAGATCATCCACTTTTACTGATCCTTGACAAGCATTCAGCACACATCTCACTGAAGTCTGTGGAGATAGCGAGGGAGAATGGGATCGTGATGCTCACTTTGCCGCCTCATACATCTCATCGAGCATGCAGCCCTTGGATGTATCTGTCTATGGGCCATTCAAGACATACTACAACAAGGCCATGGACAATTGGATGCGAACTCCACCCTGGACAAAGTGCCTTCATTTATGCCATCCCAGAGATTGTGCATGAAACCTTCCTGTCAGCAATGACACCAAGAAACATCCGTCAGGATTCAGGTCCACAGGTATTTTTCCTTCCAACAGGGATATCTTCCCAGAGGAGGCCAAGCACCATCCATGGTCACAGACAGACCTAACCCTGACAACCAGTCTGACCAGCCATCTACCTCAGCTGACCTACCAGCACCAGCAGCATCTAGTGTCACAGGACACTAGACACACGGTTAGAAAGGAGGTAGGGAGCGAGGGAGGGAGGGGGGTGGCTCAACTTATCCCATTCTTATGCTCAACTTACCCCATACACAGGGTAAGTTGTGCCACGTAACCACTTTTTTTGGGCACGCTATGTTGTCAAAACAGTTCTGTTTATACTCATTGTAATTGTTTGTAGGGATGCACAACATCCCTAGCAAAAAAACTATAATTGCTCTGATGTAGTGATCCTGAATATGAAAAGTGGCTCAACTTTCATGACTGGCATTCATTTTCACTAACGTGCTAATGTCATGATTATTACAATTCTAACAACCTGTGCAAGTATCAGACACTGCAACATCAAATGTAATGGTCGACATAGTGTTCCTGGAAAAGTGATATCACTGTTGACCATGTATTATGTATGCCAGTTATACACAACACATTACAGTTACAACACATTTGAATTGCTGTATTATATTCAAATCTCATCGAATGATTATGAGCAGTGGTTACTTGTTTCATGTGTCCACCTTGGAGTGCTAGAAAGCTATGTGTGACAGCCTTACTGTGAAACTTCAATGCTGTAAAAGTGAGTCTGTTGTGTGTGTGTGTGTGTGTGTGTGTGTGTGTGTGTGTGTGTGTGTGTGTCTGTGTGTGTTGGGGGGGGGGGGGGGGGGGGGGGGGGTACATTCAAAAAGCCTGGAAAACTAGCCCATTCTTTACTTTCTTTGTTTTTATGCCTCCACGCCAGGGATAGCCGTGGCTGGAGGCATTATGTTCCTGGGTTGTCTGTTTGTCCCATGGACATAATATCTCAAGATCGCCACATGGGAATTTCTTCAAATTTGGCAGAAATTTCCACTTGGACTCAGCAATGCAGTGATTGGATTTCGGTGGTCAAAGGTCTACGTCAGTGTGACCTTGCATATGTCTCATTCTCGTGAACATGATATCTCAAGAACAGGAAGTTTCTTTAAATTTGAAACAAACGTTCACTTGGACTGAAGAATAAACTGACTACACTTTTGTGGTCAAAGGTCAATGTCAAGGTCAGTGTGATCCCACAAAATATAACTCAAGAATTTATATGCAAATTATGACAAAACGTCACATAAATGTTTAATAGGATAAAATGAGTGACACTAATCATGGGTGTCCACCTTGAAACTGTGCTGGTTTTATATGTGCTGTCAAGGGGACAGTGGGTTTAAAGCATCCATTTTTTCACAGACATGGATGTAAACTGTAAGACAAACTTGACTGATGTGTGGAGGCATACAACTGCGGGGTGATAATTCTAGTTTTTATCTCTTTTTGTTTGTTTGTTTCTGCATGTCTATTTGTGGCAGTGCCTAGCAATGTTGCCCCACAGCAAGAAGGGTTCTGAGTTAAAATCCACCCGGGGCCTTTGTGTTCTCCCCATGCCTAAATGGGATTTCTCAGGGTGCTCTGGCCTCCTCCCACAGTCCAAAGACATACAGATTAATTGGTGACTCTAAATGTCAGATGAGATTGGCTCCAGACCCCTGCAATATGAAGTTGTAGCTAACGGATGGTGAAGGGTGCAGGGGGGCAGTGTAATGTGGGAGAACTTGGGAAGACTGAAGAACAGATGGGCTGCTGCATTCTGGGTGAGCTGCAGTGGTCTAGATGTGGGATGACAGGGCCTGGACCAGAACCTGCATTGTCTCCTGGGTGGGGAACGGCCATGTCTACCTGATGCTGTGGAAAACGAATCTGCAGAAGCAGATGTTGGCAGGAAAGACAGCAGCAGGATTTGAGGTTAACAAGGTAACTTATATGTTAACCTTGGATTATCAGTCCCACGGTGCTGATTCACTTTTTACCAGGATAAATTACAGTGGTAATTTAAGATGAACAGCTAACCTGTTTAGGAGAAGGTAAACTTCAGAGGATCAGTTAACAACCTCTCAACACCTAAACCGCTGACCAATCAGATCACTGGGCAAAAAAAGATTCTGACATGAGCATTACTTTTTACTGTCCCTAAAACAGAACATGCCCACAGGTAATTAGCATCACCATTTTATCTCATATCATATGAAGTACTTCCTTCATGGTTTAATGATGCTCATAATTTAAAGCCCCACATCTTTCACATAAACATGCTCATTGCTGAATAGGAACACCCAGAGTTGTGACAGGGGTTAGCCAGACTACTAATGTAAGGCTTAGTGAAGCAAGATAACCAAAAGATATCCTGGGTATGTTAAACTTGCTTTGTAGTACAGGCCTGTGGTCATCCAGTGTTACCCAGGTTCATTGCATTCCGAAATGAGGACACCACAGAGTTATACAATGGAGCGGTCATGGATAGGAGATGCCTTACTCTGTAGGTTTTATTGAAAGTACAACATTTATAAATCATTCTCATTCAGGGTAAAAATTACAAGACTCTCTTGAAATATCTAGCACCCATGACTTTAAAGCCCTCCATCCGATCTCCTAATGGGGGGGGCACTTGGCAGGTGTATTGCTGGGGACCCAAGGCAGTAGATTATTGAATTTAGTGCAATTTGGACACAGCACTATCAATATTGATAAGCTTTGAACAAACAAGCAAACAGCGGGAGCAGGGCTTTAGGGCCCTTTAGAGTTCACTTGTCCTGCTGGATGTTGGATATATATGAACGAGCATGAGCAGATAACCTACAAGAAAAACGCCATTGCAACCTTAAATTGTGGAAGTTTGCCACACTGACTTATAACACTAATTATGTTACTGCCAGCAAAATACCTCTTGTAATTAAATCCATGCTTTTTAACTGCAGTGATTGATTATGGAGCCCCAGGAACACATTGTCTTGCTTTACTTTTAACCCTTTAGAAGTTGTAGCAAAACTTATTAAAACTTTTGTTTGGATGTAGCGGGGTCCGAAAAGCTGCAAGCAGAAATACCAAGGACCAAGCAATCGGGCCATTCCAAACAGGCATGCTTTGACAAGCACTGCACTAGTGATATCAAGTTGCACAAGCTGGTCTTTATTGTTGCTACCATATGTTTTCCTCTCTTACCTTTTTCTGCTCCTCTGTTGTGCAAAAATTTAAATGCTTTACATTACAGGACACACTGACTGTAGCTACATATTACAGTATCTATCAGAGTCATCTCCCTTGTTGAGGATAGAAGATTCTAACTGGAGCCACAAACCACCAGAAGACAACTGTTGGATTCAACTGTTATTTATTGTTGTGCAGAAATGATGAATGCTGATTAGATGCTTGTCATGATGTTTGCCATGGTTCTAAATGAAGAGAGAAATTAGTTATAATATTTGCAAATAAATCATTGAATCATAAATTTAGTCATAATTCTAGTCTGGGCATGTACCAAAATATTTAACAAATTTATTCAAACTTTCTCAGACTGGATCAAATTAATCAAATGTTATCCTTAACTTCAATCCAATTGTGTACATATCATACATTGATAGATTCTCAAAGACACATGGCAAACAACATCAAACACTCAGGCATGGAAATGTTTGAAGACAAAGAGGAGAAAGGCCCCCTTTACACCTTGCATTAGCATGCGTTTTTTGCAATCGGATAGCAATCGGATAGCGTATGACCACATACATTTCTACCTGGTATTAATATGCGTCTCTGGTGTCCCATCCAGATCCGTTTGCTATCCGATCACGCTCCGTCCCGCCGACGTTACATCCTAGTGGCACACTACAATGTCATATCATGTGCAGCACAATAACAACAACAAGATGTTAACCATCCATGAAGTTGCGTTCTTGTATGGACACTTTTGTCAGACCAAATGGAGAGCAGACACTTCATCTCACCGTGACTCCGTCCTCGGCGTTTCTTTACCGTTGTGAAGATAGTTTGATGTTGGATATTCAACAGATACTCATATTCTTTTTGGGTTCAACACTGATTTCCACCTCCATGTCATAGGCAGAAAACAATGCGCAACACAGGGTAGGGCTATTAACCCCCCGCCCACACACACACACACACACACACACACACACACACACACACACACTCACAAAAACACACTTTTTATTTTATAAGAATTTTTTTTAACAAACTTCAACAAAACATTTTACATTTGTGTGTGGTGTCTGGGTTCAGTTATGTGAAAGCTATTGGGTTAATAGCCCTACCCTGTGTTGCTCATTGTTTTCTGCCTATGACATCAGTGTTGAACCCAAAATGAAAATGTGAATATCTGTGAATATCCAACGTCAAACTATCTTCACCATGGTGTTTTCTTTTTCTCTGCAGTCGCTACCCGGTGAGTGTTGTTAGGCTTGTTCGAGATGAACTGCGCCTCGCCTGGAAAGTAGACAAGAGCAGGCGGCCGCAGCAGGAGGCGGTGACAAATAGCCGCGAGCAAGTCGGACAGTTTCCTGACAGTTTCCTGACAGTAGCCGTTTCTCAATTGCAAGGATCCTCAAATGGGCGGATTTGAAGGATGCTACGTCATCGACCTCAGCCGAAGGACTGTTCCAATGTCAAGGATCCTCCCGAGTTTCATGAAGGACTGAGTCCTTCTTTCAGCGAAATTCGGAGGAGGCATGTGTGGATCCTCCGCGGGTGTAAAATCCCCACAATGCTTGGCACACGATTTGGTGGAGGTGAGGGCGGGGCCTCTTCAATGAAACCTGCACCAGCAGAGCTCGGCAGGACTGATATAAATATGTAACTTATTTGGATTAATGTCTCCAGGAATTTTTATTGTACAAGCGTGAAAAAAATATTGACAGAAACCTCATAATTTACACTTTCCACTGTGTTCACAGCCGAATGAGATTTTTTTTTAATAACGGGATTTAGATAAAACATCAAAGTTTTTAAACAAATCATTCACAGTAGAGATGGAGCGCTAAGTGTCCCCCTCCCCTCCTCCCCTCACTATTCACATGATAACGACGTGATAACTGCTCTCATTCTTTGGTTTCACTTGGTGTATTTTTTTTGGGGGGGGGGGTCGCAGTGAGAACGACCAGAGTAAAAGCATCACTCATTAATTTTGAGGTGAACTTATTTCAGAGGATTACACAGCGGTATCGGGTACAATCGGCGCGATCAGCTGTTTCAGATCAGCTCGGCTCATCAGATCAGATCCGCTATTCATATTACTGTAACTGAATTTGTGCTGATATACACATAAAATCACTTTGGAATCACAGTGTGATTCTGTGTGTAAGTCTGTTTATATACTGTAGGTGCTGTGGTGATGTAGGACTTTTTTTAGCTGTTGAGGTTAACTGCACTCTGAAAAGGGATTAGGGTGTGAATGTGTGTGAGAATTAAAGTGTTAATGCTTCATACATTCATAAGACTTTACAGAAACACATCAACTGACCTAAACATTCAGCACAATGGGTAAGGTCAGTTTTTATACATTGTAGAGGAATTCTAAAAACACCTTTTACAAAAATGTCATTTAGCCGACCTGATTTTTATTCTTATAAGTAGAATCCAGAAATATATTTTCCATAAAAGTCACATGACTCTGAAAATGCCACTTATATTTGTTCAAACTGTACAACAACATTAGAGAGTATCAAAATTCCCACAGTACCCTGAAAGCCCCGTCAGTCCCAAGAGGGCTAATGAAGCACACCTGGGGACACTTGTTAGCCTGTTCCAATGTGTGTTCACTGGATGCTAGGGAGGACTCTTGCCTTGCCTCTGCAGGATCCTTCCTTGGGAGGATCTGTCCTCCCAAGGAAGGATCCTTGCAATTGAGAAACACCGAGTTTCCAGCAGCCCTCAGTCCGTACAGGAAGTCACAGAAACACTCACATCCTGTCCGATATGATGTCAATTTATTAAATTATGGTCATACTTACATATAAGTTCATTCTCAGTCTCCATCAGTCACACAACATGTATTATGTTAAGAGAATAAACCTTCAGATTGGACAAACAAAATTCAAATATCTAAAATTCAACAAAAATTAACGTCATATTGCTGAGTCAACATCTAAACCAATCAGCTGTTAGATCAGGTGAGAGCCAGGCGCTGCAGTCGGTGGAGAGCAACTGCAGCGCCTGGCTCTAAAAACTGCGGCCGCCTCGCTCTCGCGATTTTATCGCCGTCCACTTATGTAATACGTCAGAGCAAGTCAGGGTGAAGTCGGACACAAAACTAACCGGCATGCACTGTGCACCGATCACCGGTGATCGAATCTGCGCAGGCCTGGCTCATCTCGAACGAGCCTGTTGTTATCTTCTTCCTCCTTCTTCCTGTGTCCAGCTGGCGCACCGCGCTTACTTCTTTTCATCCACGGAGTTGTTGCATGTGGATTGGAGACGCATTTGCATTTACACTTGTGTTGGATGGGGTCACAATTTGTCCTTGACCACCTTCAGAAGTGGTTTGGCTGATCGGATAACAATACGTCCTCAATGCGTTTCGAGTGTATTTACACCTGTACTTTCATGTGGTCACGAGCAATCGGATTGCTATCCGATCGCAAAAAACGCATGTTGATGCAAGGTGTAAAGGGGGTCAAAGTGTGGTCCTGCCGCCTACTTATAGACTTAGATGTGGGAGGAGCTTCCAAAAGTAGGTCAAACTGATCCATCTCTTGATATCCCCTTGAGGATGTGGGGTGAGTCAACTTAACTCAGGTACAGCTGAGGGGACATATCCCCATCATTTCTCCCTTCCCGTCCGCATATAATGATATAATTTATTTTTTAGAGTGACTGTTCTCCTGAAAAAAGATGCTTTAATTTAACATCAATCAAAGATAACGCAGAAAAGAAAATTAAATATTTTCTACCCCCATCCTATACAGCAATGCACCAACAAAGGCAGCAGAAAAGAATACTGTATCCTTGTAAACATGAATGTAAACAGTGAGGAAAAGAAAAATTGGCTTTGCAAATAGAATAGAATGAAATAGAATAGAAATTTATTGTCACTGTTAAAAACAATGAAACACAGTTTGGCAGCTCCAGCATGACAAAAAATAGAAATAAGGTAAATGTTTTATGAGGAAGCATTCAACACTTTTGTTAAACCTCAACGATACAAAAAAGTTTGGGCGAGTAACACGTAATGTAAACATACGATAGACAGCCAGGATCTGCACCTGTTTTAGTTGCAGTGCTTTAAAGGTTTTAAATTCACCATAATATTTAAAAGGTCTGTCAAAAAAGTCATGATCTCAGATCAAATTAAATGATTTTAAAAACTTTTTCTCAATTTGAATTGTGACGTGCATAAATGAATGTCTTTTTGTGACCACTAGATTACAATTACAATTACAGATGATTCTGATGTAGAAATTGTAACATCAATGAAGGTGATTCTTATTCTTATTCTGATATTCATGTTCAATCTAAGATTGCATTATTGTAAACTAACTGGTTACAACCACAAACAAGTTACTGAAGACTTGTAAGGATTTCATAGCAACTTTGACAGCAATTGCAGCTGCAGTAATTTCTCAAAAAGGCCTCTGTGATCCTCATATTGTCAGTGAGGTTTACTGCTGTAGAAGAAACAGTTCCTCAGCTTTGTTAAGTATTGGACAATGTGTGGCCTGTGCCCCCGGCATTGTGGGCAATGGAGGTGGTAATGCTTTGGAGTTCTGGTCACTCTGTATGTCATTAGTCATGGGTTTGCTGGTGTAGCGGGTGTAGGTAGGTGGGTGGAAGGGCCTGTAGCCTCCAGGAGAAAGTATAGGCACCTGTAGAGGAGGCTGTGGATGGGCAGCGCTGCTCCTGTCCTGCACTGTACCATATGAGTATCCTCCCCGCTTACAGTGCTCCCCCAGTTGCAGCAGGAGAGCGCTCTGGTTACTTGCAAGAGCTGAGAGATGCTGGTACTTATTTTCCAGGTCGCGGAATCGTGTGGTTAGCCTCCCCATCTCGTTTGTATAGTTGAGCACACAGATCTCCATTCGTGACACTTCTAGAGCATTGTCTCGTTTGCGGATCATCTCATGCAGCAGCTGCATGTAGAGCTGTGTAACTCTGGAGTTCATGTTGCGGCTCTCTTTGCGCAGTAGCTTGACTTCATTGGCCACCCCCCCATCTACTGCTACCAACTGCTGCAGCGATTCAATTTGCTGTCGCTGCTTCTGCAGCTCACTGTTGAGCAGCTCCAGCTCCTGCTTATTGACCCGATTCTCCAACAGGGCCTCAGGCTCCTTGGAGTTCACACAGATGGCCCCATTGTTTTTCTGCTTAGGGACAATAAAGGTGTAAGAACATTTGTTTGTTTGGGAAGCGCTGTGATCAACCATGGCGCGTTTTTGCCGCTTTGATGCATAGATAAACTCTTTTTCCGAGATCTCATCAATGTTTCCCATTTCCTGAGTGTCTCCCTGGAGAGAGGATTTGGTTCCAGAAAGCAACAGGAGCACCAGCAAAACCACCACAGGGAGTGAAGAATATTTCTTGAGTATTTAGGACTCAGGATATTCTGGTTTATGGACTGCATTCAACTCAATGGCATGTCGGTTAGGACAGATGAGCACAAACAGGAGGTTCCACTTCACTTGAATGTTTTATTAGAAGATTGATTTGTTTGAGCTGGTTTCATCTGACAACAAAGGAGAAGGATAAAGAATATTAACATATTAACTGAATGTAATTCCAAATTCCATAATTCATTTACACAATAATAAATTGAAAGGTCATTTAACATCAAACATAAATGCCATAAACCTAATAATCAAAAAATAAACATCAAAGAATACTAATCACCACAGTAAACTGAATTATGATTAACTAAGGTAACTTTAAATGCATCTGAATCAATACAACTCACATGTCATAGACTCAGTTCAAACATTTCGAAGGAGGCTGAGGCATCCACATGCTCCTTTGTTCTCCAGAGGCAAAAAGGGATGGCCGTATGTGGCCTGGCTGCTATATAGCCTCTGGGCTCCACCCATTCAGGAATGGAATGGCAGGTAGGAGTGGTTGGGGATTTTCCATCCAGGTAGAGGGAAAGCAGGTAGAGAGAGGGGGATTTTCCACAGCCGCCCCTCAAATATGTGATTCATATTTGATTTTAAGGAAAATCCTCAGGGACTTTTGGGGGCTTCTGGATCATCTTTAATTTCCGTGAGAGCAACCAGGCGACTGACAGGACGTACATAGGTTCTCCCTTTTATCAGTATCTCCGCCACTCTGACTCTTCCATCTGAACTTGGCAGGACTTTCTGCACTTTTCCAATTGGCCATGATGCACGGGGGAGATTGGGGTCCACAACCATCACGGTGGTCTCCAGACTAAGATTAGGGTTATCCACCTTCCATTTCTGCCGGGACTGAAGTGTTGGTAAGTAGTACTTAATAAAACTTGCCCAGAATTGGTCGGCAAGCACTTGACTGTGCCGCCATCTCCTTGTGCCCAGGAGGTCAGGACGGGCATAGACGACCTGTGGAAGGGCTGCCTTCAGCCGCCCCATGAGGAGAAGGTTGGGTGTAACTGGGTCAGGGTCAGATACGTCCGATGACAGGTATCCAAGGGGCTTTGAGTTTAGGATCTCCTCCACCTCTATCAACACTGTGTTCAACACCTCCTCTGTGACAGATTGATCACCCAAGGTCACACATAAGGCAGACTTGATGGCTCTGACCTCCCTTTCCCAGGTTCCCCCGAAGTGTGGAGCATGCGGCGGATTTCTCAAGAAACGGACCTTTTGTTTCACCAGTTGTTCCTGGAGGGCAGGGGTCAACTGATCAAAGGTTCTCTGTAGCTCTCTCTCACCTCCAATAAAGTTGGTACCATGGTCAGAAATGACCTCAAAGGGGGTTCCACGCCGAGCAACAAAGCGGCGGAAAGACATAAGGAAGCTGTCCGTGTCCAGACTGGACAGGAGCTCAATGTGGACACAGCGTGTGGTAAGGCATTTGAAGAGAATCCCCCACCTCTTTTCTTGTCTGCGGCCAATTTTAATGTAGAAAGGACCGAAGCAGTCCATCCCAGTAGACCAGAAAGGAGGCTTGAATAAACGCAGGCGAGATGGAGGTAGGTCAGCCATCCGAGGGACCAGTGGTTTTGCTTTCCATTTCTTACAGTCAGTACATGAATGCTGGTGTTTCCTCACTGCTTGTCTTCCGCGCAGGATCCAGTAGTTCCTCCTGAGGCTGGCAAAAACTCTCTCTGGGCCAGGATGATGCAACTTGTGGTCATAATCCTTGATGAGCAGTTGTGTGATGTAGTGTTTTGGATCCAAAACTACTGGGTGGATATTGTTATAATCGAGATGCTCACTTTTCCGCAGCCGACCACCCACTCGAATTAGATTCATGGTGTGATCGAACTCAGGGGCCAGATTGTTTAGCCGACTTTGATTAGGTACTGGTTCGCTTGTTTGTAGCAAAGCATACTTCTCTAGGAAACTCTCCTGTTGTGCATGCTGTAGAAGAAGAGTTTCCACGTGAGATCTTTCAGGAGGTTGAGAACTTGGGTCCAAGGATGAGATGATGTGTTGAGATGTGCCGACCACTAGATCTTCCCAGCACTGGAAGTCGAGAATGTTGGAGGGAACGTTGGTCGGCATTATATGGGTCATGCCACAGAATGCAGATTTTCTCAACTCTGTAGCTGCATCGTTCGAAGATGAGGATGGATTCAAGGGCCATTGGTGAGAAGGTAAGTACAGGAAAGGAGGGCCCTGATTCCATCGGTGTGGGGCAGCTAGGTCAGTGAGAGTTTTTCCTCTGGTAATATCATCAGCTGGGTTGCTGGCTGAGTCAATGTACCTCCAGTCAGAGGGATTTGTATACTCAAGGATCTCGGTGATCCGATGGGCGACGAATATCTTGTACTGGCAAGACTCTGATTGTAGCCAGGTGAGAACAGTTGTGGAGTCTGTCCACATCACCAAACGGTGGAGAGGTAGGGTCAGCTCAGTCTGCAGCATCCTTGCTAATTGGGCCCCGGTAAGAGCAGCACACAATTCCAAGCGGGGTACTGTAATCTGCCGTCTTGGTGCTACTCTTGAACGAGCCATAACAAAGGAGACGTGAACCTGTCCGTTTGAGTCCTCCGTGCGCAGATATGCTACAGAGCCATATGCTGCTTCCGAGGCATCAGAAAACACATGCAATTCTCTGGTCATTGAAGGATCTTGGGATTCAGTGGGTCCATAACACCTTGGGAGTTTGATTTGGGCCAAGTGAGGAAGTTCGTTTTCCCACAGTGTCCAGGCTTTCACAAAGGCATCAGGCAGACATGGATCATCCCATTCCCGCTCTTTGGACCACAGTTTCTGGAGAAGGACTTTGGCACGGGTTGTGAATGGGATGATGAACCCAAGGGGATCATACTGACTGGCCAGTATCCTGTACACGTTGCGGAGGGTAAGGGTCTGGTACTGAATGGGTCTGTGTTTGTATCCCAGGGTGTCTGAAGAGCAGTACCATATTAAGCCTAATGCGCCCTCCCATGGGTCGGTACGGTCTTGACTCAGCCACAGTTCAGTGCTCTCTGATCGAGCCTCTTTGGGTAGATGCTCAACTACAGAAGGAAGGTTACTAATCCATTGTCGGATTTCAAAGCCACCAGTGGCAAGTGATGCTCTGAGCTTGTCAAGAAGGGTTCTGGCCAGCTCTTCAGTTGGAAAACTCTGCAGACAGTTGTCTACATAGAAGGACTGCAAGACTGATGTCAGGACATCTTCTTGACCCACTTGATTGTCTCTTACATGACGCTGCAGGGCATATATGGCACAACAAGGACTGCATGTTGTGCCAAACGGCAGAACTTGTCACTCATAGACCTCCACTGATTCGTCACGTCGCATGTTTTGCCATAAGAAACGGAGGAGAGGTCTGTCTTCAGCCAGCAATCTGACCTGGTGAAACATAGCTTTGATATCACCAGAAATGGCAACAGAATGCTGACGAAAACGCAGCAGAACACCCATCAAGGAAGGGCCTAGGATTGGGCCAGGAAGAAGATGATCATTTAAGATCTGCCCTTGGTATTGAAATGAGCAGTTGAACACCAGGCGGTGTTTGCCATTGTGTTCCACAAGATGGTGGGGTATGAACCATGACTCATCAGTGTGGACCACTTCATGAGAACTAAGCTTCTTCACATACCCAGCATCCAACAACTTGTTGATCTCCTGATCATAGATGGCTGCTTGCTCCGGATTCTTTAACAGCTTCCGCTCTGTCCGTCTGAGGACCGGTAGGACTGATTCCTTAGATGCCTGCAGTTTAGGGGCATTCATCTTGCGTATTAGGGGGGTTGCGTAACGATCAACTCCACTGATCTCCACTCTCATTGTCTGATTCTCAAGAAGAGCTAGGGCCTCCTTGTCTTGTTTGGAACGAGTCGTGACCTTCTTGCTTTGATAAGGAAGTACATCAACTTTCCATAGTCTTTCTACAGCACGATAAAGGTCTGCATCTGGGGCTGTACAAGATATAAACAAGGACTGAACTGTTGGACTAGTCTCTCGAGCAGAGGAACTGGAGGTGGCAAGGTGATCATCAGGGGTCATTGTTGGACCTTGCAAAGCCCAACCAAGTCGGGTGTGGACTGCTGCTGGGCCACCCCCTGGACCCAAACGAACTCGCTCAACAGGACACACAAGATGAGGGTGATCTGAGCCAATAAGGAGTAAGGGCTGGACTTTCTGGAAAGCCTGGAGTGGTAAGTCATGCAAATGTTTAAATCGTTGCAGGACCTGAGTAGGATAGGACTGTGGTGCAAGGCCCAGTGTTTCAGCAGTGAAGGCATTTTGTATGATGAACTTCTTGTCTGTGTTTGAAGCAGAGGAAACGTTGAATGTAACTGTGGTACCGGCTAGCGTCTCAGTCCCTTGGCGGACAGTTTTCAGCATAAGGGACTCAGCTGCCCCATCAAGACCAAGAAATCTGGCTGCAGTTGCTAATAGCATAGTTCGCTCAGAACCATCATCTAATATAGCATAGGTTTCAGGTTGTCTTCCCCGGTAGCTCAACAGAACTCTGACTACTTTAAGAAGGACTCGTGAGCTACAGCTGGACCGAATGAGGCAAGAAGTACTGGGATCTCTCCGTGGTTGGTTCACTTCATGGAGGACGCCGAGGTGTTTTCCTTTACATTTTGGGCAAAGCTTCCTGAGGTCACAATTTGAGGCCTTATGTTTGCGGGCACATCTCCAGCAACGCCCTTTCTCTTGGATCCACCTTTTGACAGCCTCCTTTGATAATTGACGGAAATCTGGACAAACACTTAAGTGGTGGTCGGGGACATCACAAAAGGGGCAGGTCTGCCCATGACGTATAATAGATTCAGTTAGAGGTTGCTGAGTTGGATTTTGGGAATGGCTGGTTCCATGAAGTACAGTAGCCATTGGATGGCTGGACTTTACAGGTTTGCGTTCTTCGATGTGCCTTTTTCGACTATAGCCACTATAGCCACTCAAACAAGGTTTGAGTGGCTATGGCTTGGCACTCGGCTTCCTCTTCCAGCCAACTAGAAAAGTCAACAAGGTTGTAAGGAATTCCTGGCTTTGTAGCACGAGTGAATCTAGCAAAGTTAGCAACATGTTCAGAAGGAAGCTTTCCCAGAAGTTGCTGTACATGAGATGCACAGGCTAATTCTGCATCTCCTTCACCATTCTCAAGGGACTGGAGCATGCCCACAAGGGCTCGGACTCGAATGGCAAAATCACTGAAGCCTCTGGAATCGCCATGACGAATGGAGGGAAGGTTCTGAATTGTCTGGATTTCTTTCAGTACCAGCTGCTGTGGCTGGCCATACCTCCACTGTAGGGCTGACATAGCTCTGGAGTAAGGAAGAGGATGATGCGCATAGGCCAGAGCAAGGTGACAGGCTGTGTCCAGCTTCAAGTGATCCAACAATACATGGTATTTGAACTGCTCGCTTTCATCATGAGGCAGGAGATTGGTAAGAGCCATCTTTAGCAGGGCAAACTGTCTGGGATCATCTCTGTTAAAGTATGGAAAGGAGGGGGCTGCAACATGAGAGACTCTGTTGGTCCTTGAGAATTGCTGTGGTTGGTACTGAAGAACTGAATGTGATGGATTAATGGTGTCTACATTTCGGACATTCAGAGAAGGATGAGTAGTTGGAGGACACAAGTAATGACCAGTCAATGTGGTCTGAAGCTGTGAGGACGGAGGTTGATCTGCAGCAACTGAATGTGACTGGTGGCTGTGCAAGGGTATATGAGGCTGCCCGTAAGGGAGTGTGGGAGGATTCACAGCAGTTTGGGGTTGTACATGAGGAATCTGCACATAAGAAGCATTAACATAGTCAGTTGTTGAGGACATGAGGTCCATCGCAGGTGGAGGAATTACCAGCTGAGGCAACTGAGAGGAAAGAGCTGGTGCTAGGGCTGGTATGTTAGCTGGGGCATGAGCCGGAATCGGAGCCGGCAAAGGGGCTGGAATTGGAGCTGGAATCTGAACTGAAACCTGAACTGGAATCGGAGCTGGGATTGGGGCCGGACTCTGAGCCGGATTATGGGCTGGAGTCGGAGCTGGAACATGAACTGGAATCTGAACTGGAATCGGAGCTGGGGTCGGAGCCGGTCCTGGTAGAGGTTCTTGTCGAATGAGATGCTCCACAGCAGATGGTGTTCTCTGTCCACTCACAAACACAGCCCGGTTTGAGGGAGCTTGGGAAAAATGTGGAGCAGGTCTCAGAGCATAAGAAGCAGATGATGTATTCCCTCGAGAAGGATGGATATGTTGAAGAGAGGGCTGAGATGGCCCCATATGATAAGTTTCGGTCAAGGCCCCAGAATATGGCTGCTGCATGCCAGAAAGCTCACATGAGGCTTCAGGATAGGGTTGTTCCCCACTGGAGTGTCCACTGGTCTGCGTGGCTTGGGCTGACCTGGGCCTTACGACCTGTGGCGGAGGCCCTTGTGAACCAGGTGGGGGTGGAAGGGAGCACACACGACTGGGAGCAGGTGGAGAGGGATGCTTTACCTCACAATTACCCAGGGGAATATTATGCTCACATAGCTTGTCCTGCAATTCCTTAACAATTGGAGGAGGGTTTTGCTGAACACAGGGCTCTGGGGAGTGATCATGGCAGCCATGGACTGATGAACGAGAAGAATGAGAAGAGTTGGATGAAGCAGAATAGAACTGTCTCTCGACTCTCTCCCCAAGATCCTGCACCGTTCTCCCCAGGTTCAAGATGAGGCTTTTAAGTTGTTCTATCTCTCCTTTCATAACATCCATATCCGTTGTTGCTGTTTCCCCTTTTAATTCTTGTTCCTTACTGGTGGTGGAAAATGTGTGTGGTGGAGCAGGTTGTGCACAAGCAGCTGAGCTTTTCTCAGCGGTCAGGCCTCTCCCAGCTGTAGGTGTTTGAGCCTTGTTAGCTCCATCTAAGGGTTTTGAAGGTCGAGGGTTAGCCGGAGGCTTTGAAGGTTGATGAGTAGCAGGGGTAGCTTCTCTAGGCCCACATGGTAGAGATGTTTGATAGTCTGCCAGGTAACTGGGTGGTTTGTGAGAACGCACTGGCCGGCTCTGAGGTTGTGCTTTGTCCATTGAATTGATCTACTCCGGCTCGAAGGACCATGAAGAATATTTCTTGAGTATTTAGGACTCAGGATACTCTGGTTTATGGACTGCATTCAACTCAATGGCATGTCGGTTAGGACAGATGAGCACAAACAGGAGGTTCCACTTCACTTGAATGTTTTATTAGAAGATTGATTTGTTTGAGCTGGTTTCATCTGACAACAAAGGAGAAGGATAAAGAATATTAACATATTAACTGAATGTAATTCCAAATTCCATAATTCATTTACACAATAATAAATTGAAAGGTCATTTAACATCAAACATAAATGCCATAAACCTAATAATCAAAAAATAAACATCAAAGAATACTAATCACCACAGTAAACTGAATTATGATTAACTAAGGTAACTTTAAATGCATCTGAATCAATACAACTCACATGTCATAGACTCAGTTCAAACATTTCGAAGGAGGCTGAGGCATCCACATGCTCCTTTGTTCTCCAGAGGCAAAAAGGGATGGCCGTATGTGGCCTGGCTGCTATATAGCCTCTGGGCTCCACCCATTCAGGAATGGAATGGCAGGTAGGAGTGGTTGGGGATTTTCCATCCAGGTAGAGGGAAAGCAGGTAGAGAGAGGGGGATTTTCCACAGGGAGAATCATAGTACAATCCTGCTGCACCCAACCCAAGAAAATTTCTGGAACAAAGGGGGAAGAGATTATCAGTAAATGTCTGTTCTCTCATATCATCCATTAAAGTGATACTGCCACATTACATTTATTTTAGTTACTGAGTTGTCATCCCAAATATTGCATCTAGCCCATAGCATTACTAATTGTCACAATCTTCTGGGTCTGAAAGCAGCATTTATTAGGGCCCAAACACCAGAGGAGAGATTTAGGTGACAGAGCAAGGAAAATATCAAAGACTAAAAGGACATGACATCAGTGACAGTGTTCAAGGAGCCAGACTTTGGTTTCACTTCTGTTAAATTCAATGGGGCAAGCACAACAAATTACACTGTACCCATCGTATCTTTCTTGTTTCAACTTTGACTGAAAAATCCTTGATTAAAAAACACACATGCTAAGTAATGCTTACTGACTTTTCTTTAAATTAACTGCACCAGGGACAGGCGGAATAGTTTATACTGAGCTTGAATGTAGCACTTTACAGGGATACAGGGAGAGCAGACTCATACAGCAACTGAGAGTGACATTGGTTAAGTTCAGAGCTTCAAGGGGAACTGAGTCAGTCCACAGCTCTCGGCGTGGAATGCAGAAGCAGCAAACAGGTGAGGAGCCAGCATCCGCCTGACTCACACACACAGCAGACAGTTCAGTTGTGTGCAATGATAATGTGGTAATGTACTTTTTTGATTGTCAACAGATTCAAACCTTCAGATTTTTAATTTTAAAAGTACCTCTGTGTCTCTCTCACCCACACACTGATTGAAAATAGATACTAATTCATAATTTATTGTATTGATTAAATGTTTTCACTGTAAGCACCAAAAATGTTTGAGAAATCAGCATTTTAACAGTCAAAACTTGATGAAGTTAAATAATACAATTGACAATGGGACAGGGAAGGGATCTTTTTCTGCTTTGAGGCAGATTATTCAAAAACAGTAAGTCCTATTTCCAAATGGGCATATCATCTGAGAGTAGACAGAAATATCTACATTTTGATGTATAGATTGTGTATGAAAAATGAAAATTGTGAGTGCTACAATGGGTTTAGGTCATAACATGTAAAACCAGAAGGGCAGAGAAAGTTAAAATGGTTGTCTGTAGCTGAAAGTTCAAAGTGGAGTATATTTAAGAGGATCTCTCTCTATGGACTTACATTGTAAAAAAAGTTAAAAAAAAAGTTAAATATCTTAAAGCTAGATAAAAGTAGAAATGTCCTTAAAAAGCCGAATATTTTGATATTTGAATCGTTTCTGTAGCTAAAAATATGCAGAACTAGTAGTCAGCCAAAAAAAAAAGGAACGTAAGTCAGAATAGTAAAGATTTGGATCTCAGTAGTTTTAATGCTGAAACAGCATTCACACAACTAGAAAATGTATTTCTCTGCAGAAAACGTGTAAATGCTGAAAATGCAGAAATATAAAACAAATGACTTTAAAGATTTGAATCTCATCTGGAAGCTTTTATTTCTGAATTCCAGCTTTGTCCCAGGACCCCCTGGTAAACTCCACTATTATGAGGTACTTTACATAAAGAAGCTAAATGCTTAAAGGCATTGCTTATAAAACTAAAAGCTAAATATTAGTACTGTCAGAGATGGAGGTTGAGATGATGCCTGGCTGAGAAAAAAAAGAAAGAAAGAAAAAAAAGTAACATTTTTTGAAAACATGAAAAACAGCAGTCATAGCAGACACGTCCTTAAAAGATTGGAACAGTTTAACATTTGAATGGTTGACGTAGCTGGAAGTATGCAAAAAGCCACTGAAATTCAACATGGGATAGACTGAAGATGAGAGAGAGAGAAGCTCAATATTTTAGAAAGCACTGAGGGTCAAAAAAAGTTTTTGTAAAGTGATACATGTTGACATGTATCACTGTGTGTGTGTATGTTTGCGCGTGCATGCGTGCATGTGTGTGACGTGCGTGCGTGCGTGCGTGCCTGTGTGTGAATATAATCTGTGTGTGTGACAAAGTGATGAATTACCTAAGAACTGCAACAACTTGATAGTCCATGCAGACAGAGAAATATGAGTTCCATTCTGAGGGAGCTGAGAAGACCTTCCAGGATATTTCTTAGAAATTGTGCAAAACTATATTATATTATATTATATTATATTATATTATAATGTAACTATCCTATATATAATGTATATCCTATCAGTGTAGCTGTTTCATATTCTGGTAATGGATAGGTGTGTCATACAGAGGCTGCCATATTGCAGTTAACCGTAAACAGAAAAAAGTTGAATGAAGTTTAACAAAATGTGTCCCCATGTATAGATAACACAAATATAAAAGCTAATTTGTTAGCAGAGTATTGCAACATTTGCATACCCAATGCTAGACCAAAAAATAATGACAGAGAAATAGAAAACATTAGCTCAGTCTGACTGGAGCTCCTGGTCAGAGTAGACCAGAGACTTTACCGTCACCTTTAAAATAAAACCTCATACAAAAGTAAGAGCACATCTTTCACATATATGTAAACACTTTACTTGTTGTCACCCTGTTAACTTCTATAACAAAACACAAAAACACATCATAAGATTCTTTACCTTGCATCATGTAAGTTTGCAAATACATGTTAATCTCCAAACATAAACTTTGACAGTTTACTTGCTGTAAAACTTAGATTGGGTCTTACACATGTTGTCAGATAGATTAGGCCGCTCTATATTTTCTAACATCACTTATATGTGTATCATCAGTCTTGTTCCACATTTGTTCACAAGGTGGCGATCTAGGTTTACAATCTTTCATGTGAAACCTCTTTAGAATTTTCCCCACATATCTTTCATGTGGCGTTTTCATACACTCTGGTTAAAGTAGATACCAAGAAAATGTTCCAGTCTTTTATCTTGAATTTCACTCTGAGCATCTCCTTCACAACTTTCAGTTCATTTTTATCAATCAATCAACCAATCAATCAATCAATCAATCAATCAATCAATTCAATCAATTCAATCAATCGGTTTTTATTTATAAAGCCCAATATCACAAATCACAGTTTGCCTCAGAGGGCTTTATAGCATACAACATCCCTCTGTCCTTAGGACCCTCACAGCGGATAAGGAAAAACTCCCCAGAAAAGAAAAAAATGGTAGAAACCTCAGGAAGAGGTTGAAGGAGGGATCCCTCTTCCAGGACGGACAGACGAGCAATAGATGTTGTACAGAACAGATCAATATAATGAATTAACAGTAATCCATATGACACAATGAGACATAAGGAGAAACAGATATTATATTAATAATATGATTATAGCCTATATGTATGTGACAATAATGATATGCGTATAATAGTACAGGTATGACTAATAGTAACAGCAGCAGTGGGAGGCATCAGGCAGGACCATGGCAGCAGCACAACCAAGACACACCATCCAGGCACAGCTGCGGTACGAGTTAACCTGCGAGACAGTGGAGCACAAAGGCTCCGGAGAACAAGCCAAGTTAGTGACATGCAGTAGACCCGGGTTAGAGAGATGCATTAACAGGACATGAATACTAGCAAGGGAGAGAGAGAGTGAGAAGGAGAGAACTCCTCCGTCCACTGGAAGCGTATCTATAGCGGCACGCACGCGAGCAGCTGGAATTGACGGATCACGAGATCATGATGTCACGCGATAATTTGCGGAAACACTGGAGGTAAAAAGATATCAACAAACAAAGAAAAGATTTCTCTACCTGCCTGGGGCCACAAACTTTAACGTCATGTTGTAGCGATGTGAAATACGCTCCGGAGTTTTCATGGGTGTTTTTATTTTGAAAATTGACCGGATACTCTCGTCTTTTCTGCGCCTGACTTCCTGTTTGACTCATTTGGTCTGTGGAAACTGATGCGTCGTCGCACGGCGTCCATCAAAAAATAGGCCCAGCACGTATTTTTAGCGGAGCGCCGAGCCGCTTCTGGTGGAGCAGTTTACATTGACTTGAATGGCCGCGATTAGCTCCGGCACCTGCGCCGTGGCTGAATCGTGCATGTGGCGGATCCAGTGGACATGCGGGGTAAGCCTGTGCAAAGTTTTGGGTGACCCAGAGCGGTATAACAGTAGGATACTGTTGGAGATGTCTCTTTTTCTTATTCTTTAAAACAATCACAAATCAGTATTAAGGCAAACTCCGCATGTTCGTTTGATGAAGAATAACAGGAGAGTAGGTGGTCTCAGTTAACTTCTATTTATTCCAAAAATCAAAAGATTACGAGATACAGAGCTCTGTGTCCAACTTCACGTCCCTGTCCACAACAAGTGTCGTCAGTTCATGAAGTCTGACTCCTAACTTTCCCTGGACACTTTTATAAAGCGTTACAGTTATGAAATGTGCACGCAAGATGATTGGCTGTTTCTCCGCTGCAGTTCCGCTTCCTCCTTCTGACTCCGCCACGCCTTACTACTTTCACGTGCAGCTGCTTCTGTAAAACAAGGTCAAACGAGAACAGACACGCTGCCAAGTGTATCAGTTATGTACAAGAGACTCACTATCCTAGGATATTCTGTACTCATAAGGCAACAGTTACTGTCTTGTTATTTCCTTTATGTCTGAGTGACGACGTCTGCGGCCTCCTGCTTTCAAGGCTATGTCTCTCCTCCACCTAGTAATTTTCCACTAAGCTCTTATAACACAGTAAGTCTGTAATAGCTTCATATCTTCTGCTTTTCACCTGCTTAGAGAATGGGTACAGTGTTCAATATATAACCTTTTTACAATAATCCAACAATACTTTGATGTTTTATTCCATGAGGCGTGGCTATAGCTGCGAGCGAGAGCGCGATAGGCTAGATTGGTTACACGGAGGTCTATGCGATTTTAACTTTTAATGATAATGTTGTGAATATTAATCCAAAAAACTTCAAAATGAAGGATGCACACCATCGTGCCATGCGCAAGCCATATCCGAAACCTCAGGTTGATCTGACACACAGTCAGAGAGATATGCGAGCCACAGACACACACACAGACGTTTCTTGCTTTATAGACAGATGCATTTTTATCACTGACTGAGCCAGAGGCAATATAGCATCTTTTTACCTCATCTCTTAGTGTCATTAAGTTCTTTAACTCAATATCAATCCAGGGAGCTCCATTAGGCTTGACAGTGAATTTCCAAAGTGGTGCATGTTTGTTTACAATGGGTGCAAACAAATCCATGAAAATATTCAACGATTTTTCAGCATCAGATTCATCACAAACTTTAGACTATTGAGCATACTTGATATCATCTAAAAAAGCATTGCCGCGGAAATTCTTATAAGACCTAGCACAGATTATATTTGACTTTGCTTTTGGGATTTTTGACTTTCTGGATACAGCAATCAGGTCATGGTCACTGAAGCCAACTGACAACGACATTACCTTGGAACACATGTCTGGCACATTTGTATAAATATGATCTATACAGGAGGATGATTGAGCTCCATCTCTATATAGAACATTCCTTGTAGGTATGGAAACTATTTGACTCAGATGACAAGTATTGATCATGTAAAGCAATCTTTTCTTCATAGAGCAGCCATCTTCAAACCAGTTCACATTAAAATCACCAAGACAGTATATTTCACTATTTTCATCTGCAACTTTGTCAAACATATCACAGATTCCATTAAGATATTCTATTCCAGAGTTGGGTGGTTTATAGCAACAACCAATCATTATTGGGCTAGTATAGGGTAAATACACCTGCAACCATAACGCCTCAATGTTGTCATTCATCAAATCAGGTCTTAGTTTTACTGGTATATGATGTTTCACGTAGATTGCCACACCCCCACCAAATCTATTTCTGTCTTTTCTGAACATGGAAAAACCTTCAATTGATATCAATGAATCATCAAATGTACTATCCAGATGTGTTTCAGTTATAGCCATGACATGAATTCCATTGTCCATTATTTTTGCTGAAAGTTCATGTGTTTTATTGCTCAAGCTGCAGATGTTTAAATGAGCTAATGCCAGGCCCTTAGGAAGACCTAGTTTGGAATAAGACCTATCAATGCTTGAACTAGCCATTACACAAGTCAAGCATATCAATACACAGGCCTACTGGGATTGTGACATTAAAATAACCAGGGTTAGAACTGAAGAAGCTTCTTAGATGAGAGGCAAAACGTCTTCAAGAAATGAAACAAATGATTTATTTTACTGTTTTAAACAGCTGGAGTTTGGTTGGACATTTCGAGAAAAAGTTTCTGGCACGCAGTAAGAATTAGGGTGTGTGTTTTGTCTTCTTTTGTTTAATAAAAACCTAAGCTCAGACAAACATGTCAAATCAATGGTTCCCTCTAGCTTTCAAAAAGCTAGAGTAGTAATCCTGCCTTCAGCTAATCCAAAATTCTGCTTCCAGGATTTTGACTCAAATTACAAAACATGAGCACATTTTACAGATCCTGGCTTCATTACACTGGCTTCCTGTTGCTTTCAAAATAGATTTTAAGATGTTGATTACTTACAAAACCCTGAGAGGCCTCGCTAAGTGTTACTTACCTGATCTGTTATTGCCCCGTTTTTTTTCTCACACCCTAAGATCCTCAGATGTGTCACTCCTTGTCCAAAGGTGGCAGAGTCTTTGCTATTCAGAATTGGTTTTTGCTTAATTTTACTTATTGTTCAGGTTATTTTATTTGGGTGTGAATTATTATCATAATAATTATTATAATTATTACTATACCACAGCAAAAATTATTTATAATGATGATGATGATTATTATTATTATTATTATTGATTTATTTATTAATGACATTCGTACTAAATAGACCCATTTCAACATTTCAACTTTTCCTATTACTTTACCTTATTCTTAAACATTAAAGTAAGCAAGTCAGTGTAGCATCAGCTTTTCAAAACACCTTTAAATATTCTGCATCATTCATACATTAACAGTGTTATACAGGATTTAAAGCCAGCATTGCAGTGTAGTATCTGCTTTTCAACAACCTTTAAAGTATCCCACATTATGGGTATAATTCAACTGTTCAATGACATTCATACTAGTTAAGCCCATTCCTACAACTATTCCTTCTCATAGCAATTCATTGTTGTGTCAGCTTTTCAAAAACCTTAAAATATTCCACAGTATTGGTATCATTCAACTTTTCAATGACATTCATACTAATTAGACCCATTTCATCTTTTTCAACTGTTCTCATTACTTTACCCTATTCTTACACATTAAAGCCACCATTGCAGTGTAGTGTCAGCTTTTCGGTATGCAGCATTCACACTCACAAGATCTAAAGTATTGCATTGTCTAGGTTATCTTACCGTGTTTTTACTATGTACCCAGCGTTTGACTCTTCATTCATTTAATACTCTATGTTTTTAAATGTGTTCTGTTTTTATTATGAAGCACTTTTAAAGGTGCTATATAAATAAGATATATTATTATTACTGTTGTTGTTGTTATTATTATTATTATTATTATTATTATTATTAAGACACGCTTGTAGTTTAATTAATAATTGATTGGTTTCTTCTGGCTTAATCGATAGATATCGTTGGGTGTGCAAGATGGCATGCAAGATGGCCGCATGTGTGCTAGACTGAGCAGAACACTGTGCCAATCTTTCCCTATTATGCCTACTTAATCTAATGCAACCTGCATTCAACAAGTCCACCTTCAATCTGGAGTCCTTTGCCCACGAAACCATCGAGGAATTGGAGTCTTATATTGACGCGTGCTTTTATAATATGCCTGGGAAAAGCAAACGCAAACGACTAGTGAAACAGCAGGAGCTGCAGGGCGCTAGTGGCAGTGACTCCATGGATGGTTCGTTCTCATTAGATTTGTCAGAAATACGTGACTTCATAAGATAAATTATGACCCAGATGGAGAAACTGGAATTGCTAACCCAGTTGTCTCAAGATGTCAAAGATCTACGAGCTTCACTTGAGTTTAGCCAGGCCACAATTGATGTCCTAAAAAAAGATAATGCATCGCTGAGGATGGACTTAAACTGCCTCAAACAACAAGTGGCTGATCTCCAGTATGATAATTTCCACCTGTCGAAAGATGTCCTTGATATGCAATGCCGTAGCATGAGGGATAATGTAATCATTCATGGGATACCAGAAAAAGGAAAGGAAACTTACATGGAGACCGAACAACTGGTTAAATCCTTCCTGAAAGACAGCCTCAAGCTCGAGGAGCAAGAGGTGGATGCTATCCACTTCTCCAGGGCTCACCGCATCGGACAATCCAGACCTGGGATGTTAAGACCCCGTCCCGTTGTGGCCAAACTTACAGACTCAAAGGCGAAACTTGCCATCATGGGAAAAGGAAAAAGGCTGAAGGATACTTCGATACTACGTTCTCCATCTCCGATCAATTCCCACCCGAGATCCTGCGCAGACGGAGGCTCCTCTACCCAGTAATGCGTGACGCCCGAAACGCGATGAAAAGAACTCGCCTGTCCGTCGACAAGTTGTACATTGATGGAAAACTGTTCATAAATCCCGACATCACATACTGGCTATCTGGCAGTGATGAGAACCGAGGGCCAAGAAAGACCGATCCGCAGCCGCCGCTGCGTGATGCTCTGCCCACAGCTACTCTAGCCCCAGCTGCCGCCTCGTTCCCCAGCGCTCAGACAACAAGTCCTACGGTGAGATGAATCCATCTGGCTGTATTGGACCCCGCCGGGAATCGTATGTAAATCTCCACTTTTGACCTACACTGTTTTGCGACTGACTGCCTAACTTTGCTGGACTTTCCATACTATGGCTAACGCCTTGTGCTGCGCCTGTATGTAAACATTGTCGCACGCCGATGACGTCATCGGTGCGTTTGGCGTCCTCCTTCTCCGTGGCAACACCATAGTCACATGACTTACGACTAACTGACTTCTGTCAACTGCAGACCTAGTAACACTATCTGATCCTATTGCAGACCACTTTAATTGGTCATTTACCCTACTCTGGACTTACTTATCTACTCATTTAGTGGCTTGGGATTATTGGTCTCTGTCTATTTGTCGTTTTGCTTCTGACAGATAGTTAAGAAGGATGTTGCTCAGTGCTGTCTGTGTTGTCTGTCTGTCAATTTTTGTGTTATGTCATTGTACTTGCCTATCCACTCTCACCAGCACACTTTACATGACCTCTCCAGCACCAGGTTTTGACCTATCTTACTTTAAAGGACCCATTAAATCGCAGCCCTCAACTGTCAGACCCACCCTATCTGCCTACTATGGAGAATGTCTAAAAATTATTCATGCTAATATTAGGAGCCTTGCTCCAAAAATGGATCTATTCAGAGCATGGGTGATTGATCACAGACCCTCTATAATTACACTTTCAGAAACACGGCTACATAGCAACATCTGTAATGATGAAATCCACATAGACAATTATCAATTATACAGAGCTGATAGGCCTAGTAGAGCAGGTGGTGTAGCTACCTATGTTGCCTCTCATCTAGTCTCTGAGCTTTTAACACCGGAAGTTGATCCCATTCACTTTGAATGTCTTTTTATTAAGATCACTCTACATAAGAATAAACAACTGATTATAGGAAACATCTATAGGCCCCCTTCTGCCCCATCTGAGTCTACCAATAACATTTTAGCTACCATCAATTCACTGAACTGCAGAAACGAGCTGATCATCTTAGGTGACTTTAATAGCAATTGGTTGGATCGCTCGTCCACTAAGGATCGTACCCTATTTGGCAGCGCCAATCTCACTCAACTCATTAATGAGCCAACTAGAAGAGATCAGAGATCGACATCTCTTCTTGACTGGATTTTGGTTTCCAACCCTGACAGGATTAAGAAATCAGGCGTCCTATCTGACTGCCTCAGTGATCACTGTGTAATTTTCTGTGTTTGGAAGATTAGAATACCAAGGCATCCACCAAAATATATTAGAATGAGACAATACAGAAACATAAATGTTGATAATTTTATTCATGATGTACTTAATATCAACTGGGAGCGCTTTGAACTCATTCCCTATGTTGAGGATGCATGGAACTTCTTGTATTCTGAGTTTATGAATATTGTTGATTTACATGCTCCTTGGAAGACAATTAGGGTCAAAGGTCATCACTTACCCTGGATTAACCCCGAGCTAATTAATCTTTTTAAAACAAGAGACAAGGCCTGGTCAAAATACAGAGCTACAAGAGATCCTATCGACTGGGAATGCTACAGATCCCTAAGGAATCTATCTAAATCCAAAACCAAGTTAGCTAAATCCAACTATTACAGGGACTGTCTCTCTCAGGATTTTCAAAACCCTAGACAATTCTGGAAACATATTAACAATATTTTTAACAGGTCATACAAGGGTTCCATAAACTCATTCAAAATTGATAATGAAATTGTAAATGATACTAATGTCATCACTAACTCGCTCAATAAGCATTTTTCAATTATTGGAAGCTCCTCATTTGTGGACTTCTCATATGCTTCCTCCCACACTCCCACAAGTATTATTGCTGAGAGCTCTTTTTCCTTTCGCAAAATTTCACCGTGTAATTTGTGAATTGAAGGAAGGTGGTGCTGGTCCTGACGGAATAGAGGCTAGGTTTATCAAGCTTGCCTCTCACATATTAATGTATCCTCTTGCTAATTTATTCAATATGTCTTTATCTACATGTTCTCTCCCCGCCATCTGGAAATGTGCCAAAATAACTCCATTATACAAAGGTGGTGATCCGCTAGATGTCAATAATTACAGGCCGATTTCCATTATTAGTTCAGTGGTAAAAATTTTGGGGAAACTCATATTTAACCAACTATCACAGTTCATTAACGACTCCAATATTCTGTATCAATTTCAATCTGGTTTTAGACCTAACTTCTCCAAAACTACTGCACTTCTCAAATTCACAAATGATATATTTTCTTCCTTTGACAAAGGTCAATTAACTGGTTCCATCTTTATAGATCTGACGAAGGCCTTTGACATGGTGGATCGCTACCTAATGCCTGATAAGCTCTACTCCATTGGACTATCGAGACCTGCACTATTATGGTTTAATGCATATTTACATTGTAGACATCATTGTGTTACACTAAATGGTACTCAATCTGACTATTTAATCATGGAAAAAGGTGTTCCACAAGGCTCCTCTCTTGGCCCATTGCTCTTCTCAATATTCATAAATGACCTTCCGAAAATTCTCTCCAGCTGCCAAGCCCATTTATATGCTGATGACACGGTAATCTATGCATCCCACCCCAACATATCGCATATACAAAACTCACTGCAAGCAGACTTTGTTTCAGTCCAAAACTGGTTTCATAATAACAAACTACTATTGAACAAAACAAAATCTTGCTGTATGGTATTTGGGACCAGACATAACCTCAGTGCAGGCAGTGAGCTAACTATTAACTGTACTGATGGATCACAACTAATAAATGTGGAAACCTTTAAATATCTGGGTGTCTGGTTAGACAAGGAACTGTCCTTTAGATCACACATTGACTCAGTCACTAAAAAAGTTAACCGCAACCTAGGTCAGCTGTACCGGTCAGCCAACTGTTTCACTTTCCCAGTTAGGAAAAGAATAATCACACAATTAATACTGCCAATTATAGATTATGCTGATATTGTTTATCAAAATACCTTTGATACAAACCTAAGCCCTCTATATGTCACATTTAATAGTTTATGCAGGTTCGTCCTGCAATGTCCATATCGCACTCATCATTGTACTCTATATGAAAATCTTGACTGGCTTCCCCCTAACGCTAGAATGCACTCTCACTGGCTACAGTTCATTTTTAAATGTATCTTTTTGACCTGCCCACCCTACCTTAAACAATACTTTGTTCCATACTCATCATCATATTCGCTTAGACAAACACAATATCCCTCCTTTATCATACCTAGAACCTCCAGAGTCAAAGGGAGAAGAGCATTCAAATTCAAAGCACCCTCAGATTGGAACAACCTACCCAACTCCCTTCGCTCTATATCTTCCTTACAGACCTTTAAGACAGAGTTACGTAACCATCTAAAAACACAATGCTCATGCTTTTAGTGTGTGGTCTCTGACTGGTCTTGGGGTTATGGGATGTACATGTGCAATGTATGCTCTACTGTTACCTGTGTGCTGTGCCTTTGCATTGTACTTGCTTTACCTTATGTTTGTCTGTTGCTTTTCTTGTGATTTTGTCCTGTCGCTTTTGTTGTACTTCTGTGTTGCTTCTATTTGTACTATTGTTGCTTGTTGAATGTTGCTGCTAAGGATCCCCCTTGAAAACGAGGTGATCCACCTCAAGGGGCTTTTCCTTCAATAAATTCAATTCAAACATGTCATCTGCTTAATTTTTCACAAAAAAACTGAGATCAGTCTCATTAATAGGGTTTAATGCAGCTTAGTGAATTTCTTTTATGGCCAATCAATTAAATTTTCCAGTCTTTGTCACAGGATGTGATGGTCAAATGCCGAACTGAGATCTAATTAGACAAGTACAGAGACAAGTCCTTTGTCCAACGCAGTCAGGTCACCTGTAAATGCTACCAGTGCTTTCTCTTTGTTATGGTGCACTCTATGTCCTGACTGAAAATCCTAAAAAAAAATTCTCATGGAAAAAGTCACACAACTGATTAGCCACCACTTTCTCACGGATCTTAGAGAAAAAGGGGAGGTAACATAAAAGTCTATAGTTGGCTAAAATCCCTGGATCAAGAGTTGGCTTTTTTAGAGGAGGTTTAGTTACAGGTACTTTAAAGGACTGTGGCGCATAGCTTGTTAATAAAGATAGATTAATCATATCTACATAGAAGTGTTAACTAAGGGTAAAACTTCTTTAAGTACCCTAGTTGCTACTACTAACTTCTGTACCAAAAAATATACAGTGAGTCAATAGAGTGCTTAAATAGTTAGAAAGGCTCACAAACAGACAGACAGACAGATGGACAGACACAGAGCCAGCCCCTGGAGAGCAGAGGAGGAGAACAGCAACATTTTTATGTCATTATGAAAAAGCAAATCTGCTCTGGCTGTTTTATTTTCCATTTAATGTGAGGCACTTTAAGGCCTTTAGTCAAGCTGTATTGTTATGGTTACTTTCAATAGTTACTTTTCATTTTCCAATGCTGCACAGTGCTCTCAATAATGAACCATTAACTATTCTGTATATGCCCAGTATGCTACGTATGATTTATTGAAGAAAGAAAAAAAGTATGACCACCAAACCAAGTTGGCTAAGGGCCCATCAAACATTTGTGCCCAGGGGTCTGTAACATGTTGATGGCCTCGCCCTGGCAGCAGTCTGGCTTACCATACAGTGACTACTGTCATTAGAATTTGAACTTTTTTAGCACTGGCTGCTTGGGCCTGGAATGGATTAGTCTTTTTGAACTTCCCACTGGCCATGCAGTACTGTATTTAACTGAATAACAGATGAGCGAAATGAGGCACTGGATAATATCAGTAAGTTTGCAAGACAACATAAATGTGATTGCTGTGCAGCAGCAATTAAACATATCCTCTAGATTATCACACAGAAAGACAATAAATATGTTTTTGTTTCTGTGATAAAGGAGTTTCATACATGGCGAAGCATCAGTATTGTAGCCTGAGTAATATGATATAATGAGTTGGTAGACTATGGAGTTAGATTAGTCTCAATATTAATAAATGCACACAGAAGGATTCACAAATACATGTTAAGATTTATATATAAATGACTCTCTCCACACAAATATTTTCAATGCACACACATATATTTGGCATTTTATATAAATGTAAAAAAAATCCACAAATAACCAAAAAAGTTTCACAAATATATTTCTGATGCACACACAAATATTTATTGTTTTAAATATATGCAATTTTCATTAAAACATATGTGGATGTCATATACAGATGCTTTTATTTTGTGAACCTCTTCGCATTCGTGTGTGAATCTTTTTGAGACTCCCCTGACGTGACCTGATCCACAAATGCATTTTTTCTACCAAGGGGATATAGGTAGCCAATCAGATGTCTCCTTCCTCTTCAGCCAATCACATGAGCGTCCCGCTACCACCCCCACGTGGGGTATGTTTTAACGTCGTAGTGTCAGAGGGTGGCAGTAATGCACAACTACATTGTTTGCCGACCGCCAAATTAATAAGGATGAGAAGAAGAAGCAGCAGCAGCAGAAAACGGTCAATACAGAGCCCCGGGTCAGTGGTCAAGAGCAGGGTTTCCCCTAGAAAAAATTGGCACCGGACAACGTGATCGGCTTTCCGATGTGTTGATCGTGCCCTTGTTCATTTGTTTGTTGGGTCCTCTTTTCATGTTATTTTCTGCAGTTATTTTTGCATTTGTTCATGCCCATAGCTAGCCTGTCTGGTTTAAGTGTTTTTGCTTTGTGTATTAATCTGTATTGTAGCAATAACCTCAAGCTGTACATCCGTCATCCATTCATCCATTCGTATATGTCCGTGTGTGTGTGTGTGTGTGTGTGTGTGTGTGTGTGTGTTTCTCAGTGAAACGAATTTCCCGAGTTGCAGAGAGGAGGGGAGCAGCAGCATAAAAATAATTTAAAAAATCCTCTCATTATTTCGGTCTTTATGTCTTTTCTTCTGCAATATTTTATAAAAATTCAATATATAGTCAACAATATAGCAGACTAAAAGTTATATACTATTTGTTATTTAAGAGTGTACTAAGAGTGCTAATTGTCATTATCAATGGAGACGTGAAGCAGTGAAAAAAATGCGCACGGTAAAAAAATTAAATACATTTTAAAAAGCTGACTTGTATATTGACATGAGGCGTTGAAAGGTTTGCTGATCCTCTTGACTGTGACATTTTGTTCATTAAATTTAACTGCTGGTACGTTTATCTAAAAAAAAACAACAACTTCTTGATGTGCTTCTGAGCAAAAACAATCGAATTGTGTATGACGGTCTGGCTGACCGTTGCGGCGCCAGGAGGAGGTGCTAGAATGTTGGCGGTCCTAGTGTTAATAATGCGGCGTGCTGCCAACTTGAAATAAAAAAGTCAGTTCGCTATTGAAATATATATGCAATAAAAACTCTAGATAAACAAAATGAAAAAATCCTTTGACATGTTTACTTCAAATTGTGCTTGGACGGAATATTTTCACCGGACATTTGGACCGGCGGTGTTAAAAAATGTCGGACTTCGGCAGATTTTACTGGTCAAAGTCCGGTAATTACCGGATAACGGAAACCCTGCTCTTGACCACTGACCCGGGGCTCTGCATTGATCGCTTTCTGCTGCTGCTTCTTCTTCTTCTCGTCCTTATTAATTTGGCGGTCGGCAAACAATGACACTACGACATTAAAACATACCCCACGTGGGGGTGGTAGCGGGACGCTCATGTGATTGGCTGAAGAGGAAGGAGACATCTGATTGGCTACCTATATCCCCTTGATAGAAAAAATGCATTTGTGGATCGGGTCACGTCAGGGGAGTCTCAAAAAGATTCACACACGAATGCGAAGAGGTTCACAAAATAAAAGCATCTGTATATGAATGTATCAACATCCACATATGTTTTAATGAAATTAAAACAATAAATATTTGTGTGTGCATCAGAAATATATTTGTGAAACTTTTTTGGTTATTTGTGGATTTTTTTTACATTTATATAAAATGCCAAATATATGTGTGTGCATTGAAAATATTTGTGTGGAGAGAGTCATTTATATATAAATCTTAACATGTATTTGTGAATCCTTCTGTGTGCATTTATTAATATTGAGACTAATCTAACTCCATAGTAGACGCCTTGTGACTGGGCTTTGCTGTGTGTCAGAGAAGCAGAGAGACAGGAAGCATAGCTGTACAGCTCTGCAGACCAAGTGCAGCTGAAACACATTACACAATGCACTCATGTGTCTATTAAGATGACATCAACGGCAAATATTTGTTAAGCATTTTCTGTTGGCTTATGCAGATGTAATATTTAGGCTAGAGCTGCCAGCACAGCTGATATCATGGACAGCCGGTACGTCTCAATGGGATTTAGGTGTAGTATGGAGAAGAATGCAGCAGGCAGTGGGCAGGCCCCAGAGTTAGAAAGGGATTTGTAGATCATGGAGTTTCAAGCAGTACGTTGTGAAGGCAACATTTAATGGAGTTTCATTTGTCTTCTTAATGTCTTTGACAAGATTACAGTTATTTTTTCCTATTGGCAACATGCTAGTTGGCTAGTGAGCCAGTGAGGCTTCAGACTTATAATCTCATTTCTTTCATCATTACAAGCAAGCCTGGAAATACTGCCAAATGCTGCCTAGGGTGCTTACCAATATTTCCACAACTGGTTTCCATCTTACCCTGCCGTCATCAGTTGAGCTTTCACTGTGTTACATGTTGGCAATTATGCAGTCTGCACACATCCTGTAAACTTGGTGTGTAATCATTAATGACAAAGTTTTTTCCAGTTTTTTTCTCCCTGCTCCCTACTTTAACTTGTCTTCTGTTTTAAGGATGAAATCATAACTTTCCACATGTTCACAAGATGTCATTTTCCTGACATCATCTCAGGACTTTTAGGGCATTTTCACTCAGTTAGCTAGAAGCTGTGTACACACAATAAACCGTGTAATATAAATATAATTTGTGCTATCTTGGGTAAATAGTGTGTGTCAGATTCAGATTTTGTCTGATCAACAGTCCAAAAGCCAGATATTTTTGTTTAACAGTTAATGGTAGAAAACAGGCAAAAAAGAAAACAACAACAACAACAACAAACAAAAAAACCCCAAACACATAAAATCCATACATTTAGAAAGCTTGAGTCAGATAATAGTTCAGTTTGTGCTTGATAAATCAGAAAAATAATCATATGGATTACTCATATTTTTGGAGACTCAGTACTGGGAAGTGTGGGCACTGTAAGTGTAACAAACACAATATTATAAGATAAGATAAGATAAGATAAGATATCCTTTATTAGTCCCACAGCGGGGAAATTTCCAGTGCTACAGCAGCAAAGTGGACAGCAAAGATAGGGAACAACAGTACAGAGACAATAAATAGTAGCAATATAAACAGTATATAAAAAGTATGAAAAATTAAAAGAGGCACACGTGAAGTATAAAATATAGAAATAATACACAATATATACACAATATATATATATAATATATAATATAATATATTGCCAATAGAAATAAAATAGGAATGAAAATAAAAAAGTATAATTAATGAAAATAAGAAAGTAGCAGTAAACAATTAACACTTGTGGATGTGCTAATAAATCAAAACGTGGTAAGTGAAGTGTCTGGGTGGGTGCGGTCAGCAAGATATATACTGGTACACTGTTTATATAAATTACTCTCTTAGGGTGGTATCTGTATCATCCTCAAGCTCGGGTCCTCTACCAGAGGCCTAGGAGTTTGAGGGTTCTGCGCAGTATCTTAGCTGTTCCCAGGACCACACACAGATTGCCAAGACATTTAGCATGGATATTCTAGTTCCTCTTGCTCCACCATCAGGTTAAATATTTCTCCTTTCTCCTTGACCTCCTTTTTTCATTCATGACATGGTGTCTAGAAACTAATGGCCAGATTTCCTTTACATTTTCTTCGTATTCCTGATCCTCAGAGAATGACGTCCTTTGGAGACACTTTTGAACCAAAATGCGAACTCTGCACGTTTACACGAGGCAGATTAAAAATTGCAGATCGTTTCTTCCAAAGGAGCACACTATCCTTGGTCATGAATGTCCTCTGTCATTGAAGCTTTTATGATGGCCAAAACTACTCTAAAAGCCAAATATTCTTATACTGACATTAATGTGTGTGTTTGATTTGAATCATTATTTTTGCCAGGATGTCATTCCATAAGTAGGAATTTTGTCAAAGCAAAGCTGTTGTCAGTGCTGGGATTTATTTAGTGATTTGCTGTCTTGTGTTGTGTCTTCTAGGTATATACCTGTTTGACATGATCTATATTGACTCAGCCTATCCTGCATCAGACAGTATCATAGAGACAGAGCAACGGACCAACCAGATGAACAACCTTCTGAGGGTCATCTCCGACTTGCAGATGTCATGTAACTATGGTAAGAAACAAATAACAACATCTACGTTATCTAGTAGAATAGCTTTGTTACTTGCTTGCTAGAGTTATTTGATAGTAGTATTATTGTAGTGGCAATCTACCTACAAAAAATGCCACTTGAGGGATTTTGAAGACATTTCCAACTCGTGATGGTGTGTAAAAACGAGGTCCACCATGAATGTGCGTCTTAACACTTTATTTAACGTCAATTGCGAATCTTAAAAAACACCTACAAAAGGCTGGGTGACAAACAACTTAAAAATGAGCTCATATACAAAAAAGACAAAAATACTATAGCACACATTCAGGTGGTCACACACACAGGCATGGTTGAAAACCTGTGTGGCTTCCCCTGGCTCAAATCCCTGCAACTGATCACCTGTGTCTCCCTTATCTAACCTCCCCCTGGCTGATTGCTACCTATGCCCACAGGTGTGCAGGTAACCCTAGCAACCAAGTGCCTCACCAAAGATATACACTCACACATACATACATACGACATACACACGCAGCATAAATCTAAATTGGCTACAACACACCGGCCCCTAATTGTTACTGTGTAATAACATAACAATTCAACATCATAGAGCCAATGAAGCCAATTACAATAGTGCAAGTGTTTTTTTTTTTTTGTCCCAGTCAATAATGTCCATTCAGTCAAATATGACCCCAAGGAGTCTTTACATCAGCTTCCAACAGAAGACAGATCTTCGTGATAGGTCGCTCCAATATGTTGCATTTGGTCTGGACTTTAACAGACCGCACCACTCCTCGTGTGTCAGGAAAGGTCTGCAGTACCTTCCCCAACAACCAGGATCCACGAGGAGCAGTAGAGTCCGCCACAAGAACTCCTACAACAAAGCTTCTCTTGTCCCTTGTCCACCGTTGTTGTTCCTGTAACAGAGGTAAGTATTCGCAAATCCATCTGTGGATCTGTGGAATTGAACTTGCCTCCAGCATCGTCTGGTGTAGAGGTCACTTTTCTCGAAAAGGCCAGGTGGTAAAGCGGGTTTGCCTTTCAACAAGAGGATGTGATTTGGAGTGAAAGGTTCTAAATCACTGGGATCATCTGAGGTTTTTGTTAGGGGACGGTCATTCAATATGGATTCCACCTCACATAGAAGAGTTTTCAATCCTCCATCGTCTGTGTGTTGCTGCTGAAGTACAGAGTTCAGTACTTTTCTGACCATGCGAATGATCCTTTCCCATGCTCCACCATGATGTGATGCAGCGGGAGTGTTGAAGCTCCACTTCACTCCAGACTGAAGTAATGCACTTTGAATTTTCTTGTGGTTAAGGGCAGACAGAGCTTCCCTCAGCTCACGTTCTGCACCCACAAAGTTGGTTCCATTATCTGATCTGATGTGTGATACTTGGCCTCTTCTGGACATGAATCTGCGCAGTGCATGGATGCAGGAACTGGTGTCCAGTGAGTATGCCATTTCCAAATGCATTGCCCTACTGGCCATACAGGTGAAGATAACTCCGTAGCGCTTGATGAGGCTGCAGCCTGCCTTCACCTCAAACGGGCCGAAGTAATCAACACCCACATTTGTGAATGGTGGGAGGTCGGGTTGAAGTCTCTCTTTTGGCAAATCTGCCATCTTTTGTTCGCCAAGTTTTCCCCTGTAGCGTCTGCAGATGACACAAGAAGAGAGGATCCTTCTGGCAGCAGCATTTGCATTAGTGATCCAATACTGTTGACGAAGTCTGGAAAGCAGATGATTTCTTTCACAATGTCCCAACTGCTCATTAATGTGGCGTAAAATGAGAGTGGAGATGTGCTGATCTTTAGCAAGAATGACCGGATGTTTCATGTCATCCGGCATAGCCACTTTGCTGAGCCGTCCTCCCACTCTCAAGAGCCCATTTTCCAGCACTGGGTCAAGTTTATAAATGTGACTGCTTTTCTTCACTCCAGATGTTCCAATCTTCAGTGTAGCCATTTCATCACTGAACTTCTCCAGTTGGCAGTACTGAATGATGGCTTTTCCATGTCAAGTCCACTGCTCGACACAGATGCCTTTATTTCCTTCCTCTTCTGACTCAACAACTGCAACAGCTTTCTCAGCTGGAGAAACCACGCACCTGAAGTCTTTAACCTTTTCCATGAAGAGAAGTAGGTTCTCTATCGTATGAGAATATCTCTCCACCACATATAGAATATATGTTATGGGATTTACTGACATCCTAGCAGCTGACGTGAAAACTTCTTTAAGACACACCACGCCTACCGTGGCTTCCCCTGCGCCCTATAAATAGGCCCAGCTGCGCAGGGATCAGCTGATTCTCTGATTTTCACTGCAGATCAGACGACGTGAGACACTTGTTGTGAGAGGGGGAGACGATTGGTGGCTTTGTGCAATCCACATACCTTCGGGTAGAGAGCTGGTCTACGTAGACTCCTCTCAGGGTGACAGGTCGCCTTTTTGCTCCCTTGCATTTCATGGGGAAGAGGAGTTGAGCAGGGGGTACTTAACGTACAGCTGGTCTGAGGAAGCGACGAAGTCACGGGTGCAGCCGGCGTCCTCTCTCATATCTCCCTTTTCCTTCTTCAGCGTGAGGAAGTTGTCCGTGGGAGGGTTGTGATCATTTGGTCCAGCTGGCCGGAGAAGCGACGAGTCGCGGGCACGGCTAGCACTCCCCTCCCGGGCGGCTTTCTTGCCGAAACAAAACAAAACAAAACAAAACAAAAAAAAAAAACGCTTCCTCGTTGGTCGCATTGCCGTGTCGGCAATGCGACTCTTACTGTGCACACAGTTGGGGGGGTGCGGTCTGTGTCCAAGTCTGGCCCAGCCGAAGCGGTGCATTCCCCCCAGGACCCTCATATGGCGAACGCCCCGCATCCCCATTCATAGATGTGGAGGGGGATGACGGGGTTGTTTCCCTGTTTCCTTCAGAGGAGGAGGATATGTTCGCTGCGGACCAGCAAGAGGAGGGGGAGCTCGATGACAGACGGTCGCCCCTCCTGCAAGGTCTTATTAGTAGGGCAGCAGCGGCTCTGGGTGTGGAGGAGCCGCCTGTACAGGGGCTCGGGCCGTCACGATTTGACGATGAAAAGGGGGGGTCTCAGCCTTCGACACGCTTCTTGGTGCCCCTCCTCTCAGACTTTGAGGAGGTGGTCAGGAAGCAATTTAAAATCCCACGGGCAATGGGCCACTGGTCCGGGCTCTGTCGGACCATGACTGCAGTTCACACTCCGGAGAGGATCGGTTGTGGGCCGCCTCCCTCTGTGGACGCAGCATTGGCAGCTCTTGTGGCTCCCTCAAAGTCAGTTCTGGGAAAAGGGAAGAGCCGGAGCAAGAACTGCAACGTGATGGATGGTTTGCTAGAGAGGATGCACGGGGCTATGGCAGTCCAGACAAAACTGGCCAACACGGCGGCCATATTGTCCCTGTATCAGCGGCACTTAGTCCAGCAGCTTTCAGAGGAGTGTGGGGGACAGCTGGTAGAGGAACTGCAGCAGGTCTCTTCACTTCTCCCCAAGCTTATGAGAGAGCAGGGGGAGGCAGCTGGCAAGGCTTTGTCAGGTCTCTGGCAAGCGCGCCGTCATCTGTGGCTGTCACAGTCCCAGCTGCAGCCTGAAGACAGGGCATGTCTACTCAGGCTGCCTGTGGAGCCAACAGCTATGTTTGGGCCGGATGCGACGGCAATGATCCAGCAGGCGCAGGAGGCCCGTCGTGCGGCTCGAGAAATGTCAAGTGCCCTGAGGCAGACTACGGGCTGGCAGGAGGTGCGTCGGCCACAGCAGGTGCACCAACAGCAGCATCAGGCCAGTCAAGCCCAGCCAGATCTGAGGGCCCGGCTGGATGCAGGGCGGCGTAGCAGGAGAGGACAAAAAGGGCGTGGGGGCAAAGCATCCCAGGGCCCCAAGTCCCAGTCCTGACGCCATTTTTCCCCCTGTCGGGCCAAACCCTCAGGGGCCTCATGCAGCATGGGAGTCCCTGGGGGCGGACCCCTGGGTTGTTTCAACAATGACCCAGGGGTATCGTCTTCAGTTTTTGAGCGCCCCTCCTGTGACTTCGGTACCGGCTTTTACCGTCGTGGCAGATCGCCAACGCAGAGAGGTCTTGCACTCAGAAATCTCCACTCTCCTGGCCAAGAGGGCCATCAGAGAAGTGGGGCACGAGGACAGGCGGGCAGGGTTCTATCCACGAAGGCAGAGGGACCAGTGGACGTTGGGGAGCCCTGTGGCAGGGCCGCCATATCAACGCATTGGAACTGAGGGCAATCCACCTGGCCCTGGTGCATTTCCTCCCAGTACTGCGGGGCCGCCACGTGCTTGTAAGAACCGACAGCACCACGGCAGCCGCATACGTCAACAGGCAGGGAGGAATGGGCTCTCTATGCCTGAGCAGGATTGCGCACAGACTGTGGACGTGAGCATACAAGCAGTTCCTGTCACTCAGGGCAATGCATGTGTCGAATGTGGCGGCAGACCTCCTGTCCAGGAGGGGACCGCATCCAGGGAACTGGCGGCTGCATCCAGCAGTGGTGGAGGAGATCTGGCGCCGCTTCGGAAGAGGGGTGGCCGACCTGTTTGCCTCGAGCGAGAATGCTCACTGCCCACTGTACTACTCCGTCGAGAGGGATTCGCCTCCCCTGGGCTGCGATGCCATGGCGCACCAGTGGCCTCAGGGGCTGCTCTATGCTTTTCCCCCATTCAGCCTCCTGCCCAACCTGCTACAGCGGATCAGTCAGGAGGACGTTCAGGTGATTCTGGTGGCCCCGGCCTGGCCACACATGACATGGTTCTCATGGGTCACACCGCTGTTGCACGGGACACCTTGGAAGCTCCCAGTTCGCCGGGACTTGCTGAGCCAGGCGCAGGGGACCCTGTTCCACCCCTTCCCGCAGGGGCTGAATCTCTGGGCCTGGCCACTGAGAGGGCCAGCTTACTAGACATGGGGCTATCAGGTTCGGTGGTTTATACCATGCAGCATGCTTGAGCCCCATCGACAAGGGCGGCATACTCCTATCGGTGGGAGCTGTTTGTGTCATGGTGCAATGCCAACCAATTGGACGCAATGTCATGCTCGGCTCCAGGGGTACTCAGATACCTGCAGGAGCTCCTTGAGTCAGGTAAGTCAAGCTCCACCCTGAGGGGTGTAGTTGCGGCCATAAAAGCCTCTCGTGCTGGTGAGACTAAGCTAACTTCTCATGATGCTGGCCTCATAGCACAGTTCCTCAAGGGGGCACAGAGGCTGGTGCCACGTAGAAGATCGACCATCCCGACATGGGACCTGGGCAGGGTCCTGTCAGCTTTGGGGCAGGCGCCCTTTGAGCCCCTGGATACTGTGAGCCTTCAGTGGCTGTCACTCAAGCTGGCCTTCCTCCTGGCAATCACATCTGCTAAGAGAGTGGGGGAACTGCATGCTCTCTCTGTACAGGAGAGTTGCTGCCGCTTTCTTCCAGAAGATGCAGGGGTTATCCTCCGTCCAAACCCAGCGTTCTTGCCTAAGGTGCTCACCGATTTTCACATAAATCAATCAGTGGAGCTACGAGCTCTTAGGCCCTGCCAAGGGGCAGGCAGGGGTATGCAGTGGTCAGCGCTGTGCCCGGTTAGGGCACTTAAGATTTATATTCAGCGTACGGCTGCATTCAGGAAGACTGATCAGTTGTTCGTCTGTTTCCAGCCTCAGCGCCGGGGGAAGCCGGTGTCTAAGGCTGGGCTCTCACACTGGGTGGTGGAGGCTATCCACCGAGCATACAGTGAGACGGGGGAGCCTTTGCCGGAGGGAGTGAAAGCGCACTCTACACGAGGCGTATCCACCTCCTGGGCCTTGTGGCGCGGGGCTGCCCTCTCAGAAGTATGCGCGGCCGCCACATGGGCCACGCCAAATACCTTCACCAGATTTTATAATTTGAATGTGGCCACCAGTACCTCCTTTGGGGAGCATGTGCTGGGGGCCATGTCAACCTGAATGTTGATTCACTATGCCCCTGGGCCAGTTGACCTTGGGCCTGGCCAGGGTGATGTAGCGGGAACTTAGTCAGTGGCCTAGCAGAGTGCTGGCCGTCTGAGTGGCCTCTTCCTTGCACCCAGCCCTTGCGTCTGGCGGGGTCGGGTATGCGAGTGTCATGCACAGCTGGTGGCACATAGCGTCTTGCGGTGTCGCCAACTTCGATGCATGCATTTGTATATAGTTCTGTGGTGATTTTGTACACACTGTAAATATTGTGCACTCGGGGTGGGGACGTCTCATTCGAAACTACCTCATGGGTTATTATTGGAGCGGTGTTTGCGCTGTCTCCTTGGACCCTCGCGGTGTGTCTTACAGAGCCCATAACATATATTCTATATGTGGTGGAGAGATATTCTCATACGATAGAGAACGTGGGGTTACAGGGTAACCCTGGTTCTCTGAGAATAGAGAATATCTCTCCACATCGAGGCCGCTCGGGACCCGTTCAAATCAGAGTGAATCAGCTGATCCCTGCGCAGCTGGGCCTATTTATAGGGCGCAGGGGAAGCCACGGTAGGCGTGGTGTGTCTGAAAGAAGTTTTCATGTCAGCTGCTAGGATGTCAGTAAATCCCATAACATATATTCTATATGTGGTGGAGAGATATTCTCTATTCTCAGAGAACCAGGGTTACCCTGTAACCCCACGTTATCAGCGTTATCAGCTGGGTTGTTGCAGTCTGTGCCTCCTTGTTGACAGGTGTTGCATTTGGTGCATCATTGATGATCACAGTATTCACTGTGGCCTCTCCTTTGACCTCTGGGTCGTCACTGCTGATGAATGTGGACTCCACAATGTTGGTAGGCCACTGCCTTTCATTCTTGAAAAGAAAGTCTGGGCCGTGGATCCATCTGCTGGATGTGAGAAGGTACTCAACTTTAACCCCACAAGAGGCCTCGTCAGCTGGGTTCTGTTTGGTATCCATGTACCTCCATTGTGAGACAGCAGTAGCTTCTCTTATAGCAGAGATCCTATTGGCCACAAAGGTGTGAAAGCGCTTTGTTTCATTCATGATGTACTTAAGCACGGTTGTGCTGTCTGTCCAAAAGAGAGAACCTTCCAGCTTTAACTGCAACTCTGCTTTCAACATTGTGTCAACTCTCACTGCAAGCACAGCGGCTGTTAGTTCCATCCTTGGAATTGTCACTTTCTTTACCGGAGCAACTCGTGCCTTTCCTAGGATGAATGCCAGGTGAACCTGGTTCTTGTCATTCTGCAGCCGAAGGTATGAGACTGTGCTGTACCCATCCTCGCTAGCATCAGAGAAGTGATGTAGTTGGGCACTTCTGAGCTGTCCGAAATCTTTGGGCTTGATGCATCTTGGCACGCTGAATGTGCTGAGCCTTTTTAGGTCTTCTAGCCACCCGACCCACTGCTGCTGGTAGCTTTGAGGGATGTGATCGTCCCAACTGTAGCTCAGCCTACAAAGGTTTTGCAACATCAACCTGGCAGGTAAGGTAAAGGGGGCTAAAAATCCAATGGGGTCGTAAATGGAGCATACGACAGACAAAATACCCCGTCTCGTGAATGGTCTTTCTTGAGCCCCTTTTACACTGCCAGATTTTCCGCGAATGTTCGGCCGATTTGCCGGCCAGCTGCGAGCGTTTACACACACAGAGCCGGCTTGGCGAGTTGATCTGAGGCGCCCAATTTTCCGCCTCGTAGGGTAGTCATATCGGCGGACAGTTTTAGTATAAACAGAGCGAGGCAGCCTTCTGCCTCGGGAGGGTCTGTTGATGACTTGTGGGAGGGGCTGTTGATGACGCCGCACGTTCGACTCACTCGCGTTGACTTCAAACCAGGAAACAGCTGATAGCAGGAATGAGTATCTAGCAGCACTAAGGAGACGCAAAGCAGAATATGAGCAACTGGGGAGATAAAGAATTGCGCGCCCTCCTTGCCCTCGCTAATGAGGAGGCTATTAACCGTCGGATGACGGGAACGTAAAGGACGGGCTGATGTACGAGAGAATCGCCGAAGGACTGACCAGCCGCGGCTTTCCTCGGTACGTCACTGTTTACGTCACACGCTGAGCTGCACGTTCTGTTACTAGCTCACGCCCCCCATTGCCTCGAAAAAGGCGCATTCTGTATAAACAAAAGAAGGCAGGCGGCAATTTGCCACCCTCCCCGATTTTGTTTTTATACTGCCAATGCGGAAAGAAGAGGGATTGATGCTTTCCTGCAAATTTGCACAATTCCTGTGTAAAAGAGGCTTTGGACTGCCATCTTGAACCTGAGGGTGTCGGTTTCTGCGCACCAGTGCAACCCCAGTGTTCTCTCAACAGGGAGATTGTCTCTGTCAAAAGCCACTTCTTTTACTTCCTTGGCTCTTTTTTCCACTTCAATGGACTCCAGCACTGACCTGTTGTTGCTGATCCATTTTACCAGCTGAAAACCTCCCAACTGGCATACAGCTGTCAGGTCTCTCGCCAAGGCTGTGGCTTCAGCTTCTGATGGCAAGGACTTCAAGCAGTCATCCACGTAAAAATTACGCTTGATGGTGTCAGTGACATGTGCTGGGAATGCTGCTTTGTTGTCCTCAGCAGCTTTTCTTAGGGCAAAGCTGGCACAGCTGGGTGATGATACTGCACCAAACAGATGAACAGTCATCCTGTATTCAGTGAGATATTGTGTCAGTTCACCATTTGGCCACCAGAGGAAGCGGAGGAAGTCTACATCCTGTTTTGCAACCTTGACTTGGTGATACATTGCCTGTATATCTGCCATCACTGCGATAGGTTCTTGACGAAACCTACTGAGGACTCCAAGCAGGGAGTTTGTCAAGTCCGGTCCTTGCGGTAGCTGACTGTTAAGTGAGGTGCCTTTGAAGCTTGCACCGCAATCGAACACCACTCTCAAGGTTCCCTTTTTTGGATGGTGCACGCCATGATGCGGGATGTACCAGATTTTGCCTTCTTTTCCTTCCAGCTGGTGTTCTGGCACTCTCTCTGCATAGCCTTTATTTATGACGTCACTGAGAAAATGAATGTATTCCTCTTTGAATGTAGCAGTTTTTTTCCAATTTCCTTTTCAGACAGAGGACCCTTTGCTCAGCAACACGGCGGTTATTGGGCATGGCAACATCATCATCTCTAAAAGGTAATCTCAAGCAGTAATGTCCATTGTCAAGTTTAGTCGAGCTGTTCATAATGTCCATAAATTTTAGATCTTCTCTGGACACTTCTGGCTTTTCATCTGTTGATTTCTCATTAAAATCGTGGTTGTATTGCTTCACCAGCAGTTCCTCTATGTGAGCAATGGATATTTGATTGGCAGTAATGGTGTGACAGCTGCTCTCAGTCTCACTGCCTCCTCTCAGTGGTCCGTTTATAACCCAGCCCAGTAGGGTTCTGACGGAATACGGTCCTCCACCATTACTGTTTACCACTTCCCATGGTTCCATTACTTTTGGGACATTACCAATTAACAATTCCACATCAGCATCAATGACAGGAATTTCCACAGAGTTTAGGTGAGGCCAAGCACTCAACTCTTCCTGCCGTGGAATGTTATCACGGGTCACAGGCATCTTGAACTGTGTGTATACATCAGGCAATTCAAAGTAGCTGTTGCTATTGAGTGCAGCTATCTCCAGTCCTGAGATGACGTGACTGTCAACAAACTTTTCTTGGTTCATTGTTCTCAAGAGAATTTTGGCATTTCTTCCTCTGACCTTTAGCTCCCTCATGAGTCGCTCAGAGCAGAAAGTGGCTGTGCTGCCAGGGTCTAAGAACGCATAGGTGGTTATCATTTTGGTGCCTTTGTTAGCCTTGATCTGTACAGGTACAGTTGCCAAGACGCAATCCTGTGCTCCAGCCCCTATATGGCCACATGTCTTAGGAGAAATCGCATGACTGTTCTCTGGTGTTTCCTGCAATGTGTCCTCTGACTTGGTCTCTTTCTTTGAATGGATGTGGAGAATGGTTGGATGCTTTAAGTTACACAATTTACAAGACAGACGCCTATGACAGTCTTTACTCATGTGCCCAACAGATAAACACCCAAAACAAGCACCTTTCTCTCTTAAGAAGTCGATTTATTCTCAGTGCAACTTCTTCTCCATTTTGGGACACGACTCCAATTTGTGACCCTCTTCACACAGCAGACAAGACACCTTCATTGTTTTATCAGGTAAGTTTTTCTCCTTTTGAATTTGAGTCACAGTTTTAGAATTGACAGCTGCCACAGAAGTTGCAAAGCTGCTTCCTTTTCCCTTGATGCGAACCTGTGAACCTTTGTTTCCATTTTTATGCTTTGGTGGTGAGATGGCTGTGTCCTGAATGTTTCCAAAGAATGGATTAGAAGTAATAGACACTTGTCTCTCAATGAAGTTGACAATATCATTGAAACCTGCTTGACAACGGTGCCTCTCCTGCAGCTCATAAGCAGTGTTTCTCCATTTTTCCCTCAGTTTATAAGGTAGCTTCAGGACAATAGCACGCATGTTGGATGGCATATTCATCTCTGACATGTAACTGACATCCTCCATAGCATTACAGCAGACACGGAGAAACAAGGCAAAAGCTTGCAAAGCCTTAATGTCCTCTGATTTTATTGGTGGCCATCCAAGTGCTTTCTCCATGTACGCACTGGCTATTTTTTGCTCATTACCAAAGCGTTCTTTTAAGAGTTCCTTTGCTCTTTGATATCCCCTGTCAGGTGGCATGTGTTGACAGCTCTTAACAAGTTCTCTTGGTTGTCCTTTAGTATACTGCTCCAAAAAGTAAAGGCAGTCTATGCTGCTGGCAGTCTTTCCTTCAACTCCATGCTCAAAAGCTCTGATAAATGCACTGTACTCAAGTGGGTCTCCATCAAAGGTTGGTATATCTCTTGGAGGTAATGACAATGAGGACTGTTGCTGCACGAGGACAGCGGTAATGTCATTTTGCCGATGCATGATGGTAAGGAGATTACCTTGGTCTGTACTGGTTTGCATTAGGTCAGCACATTGAATGGGTTCCTGCATGAAATGCATGGTGGGTTCCTGTGTGTGATGTACATGATGTGTTTCCTGAAATCCTTGAAACGTGCTTGACCTTTTGACCTTTCCAGATATGAATTCATTCCATTTGAATGGGCTCTGGAACTCTGAACATCAGAGCATGCATGCCTCAATACAGTAACCTTTGCAGTTTGAGCAGCAATTTGACTTTGCAATTCAAGCAGTTCCTTTTTCTGTCTAATTTGCTCCTCCTGAGCCTCCAGGTCATGTTTGTCTTTGAGGGCAGCTGTCCTAGCAAGGAGGGCAGCCCTTTCAGCCTCTGCTTTTAAACATGCAGTAGAGGCTGAAGACCTTGAAGACCTGTGGCTGGAGCGGCCAGCTGATGAGCATGTTTTACCACCAACATTAGAAATACTGTCACCTGGACCAATATCATCAGTGACCACAGCAGCAGCATCATTATTATTGGCCACTTTTGTCTTTATTGCAGCATCATCATTTTCATCATCATCATCATCATCATCATCATCATCTACATCACCATTTTGCTCCTTTTTATCAAGCAACCACTCTTCCATTTTTTGTATTATTTCTTTATTACTTTGCATTCGCATTTCAAACCATCCATCTTGCTTTAACATTTCATCCTCAGGTAATATTGGTTTCAATGATAGATGTAACTCTTTGGTTTCCTTACACAGCTTTAAGAACACTTCACACATTGATTGTACCTCAGACACATTTTCCTTTGAAGTCATTAGTTGCTCAACTTCCTTTGTTAGTTTATGGAGTTTCTTTATTTTGACATTCCTTTCCTTTTGTTGTGATATTATTTTTGCTTCCAATGCTTTAACAGTGAGTTTGACTGGTCTTTTAACACATTCATTTTCCACTTCACTTTGATTGACAGCTGCAGCCACGTCACTCATCTTGATTGCTTTAAAAGCCGATGGCTTTATTTTTGAATTGTATCAGGATTCACCTGTATCCTTTTTGTGAGATGGCTAATCTCTTCCACACAGTTTAACAATTCTCAAACAATCCTACCGTGATTCTTCAGCATTGCTTTACCCAGGCTGTCACTTGTCTGCATCCAATTAAGTGGAATCGGCTGGCACGGAGAGAAGAGGGGGGGAGGGGAGCACAGCGCTGCCCTTCAGTGTTGCGGATCAAAAACAAGAAGCTGAGTTTTTCAACAAATGTAGCGGCAATCTACCTACAAAAAATGCCACTTGAGGGATTTTGAAGACATTTCCAACTCGTAATGGTGTGTAAAAACGAGGTCCGCCATGAATGTGCGTCTTAACACTTTATTTAACGTCAATTGCGAATCTTAAAAACACCTACAAAAGGCCGGGTGACAAATGACTTAAAAATGAGCTCATATACAAAAAAGACAAAAATACTATAGCACACATTCAGGTGGTCACACACACAGGCACAGTTGAAAAACTGTGTGGCTTCCCCTGGCTCAAATCCCTGCAACCGATCACCTGTGTCTCCCTTATCTAACCTCCCCCTGGCTGATTGCTACCTATGCCCACAGGTGTGCAGGTAACCCTAGCAACCAAGTGCCTCACCAAAGATATACACTCACACATACACACATACGACATACACACGCAGCATAAATCTAAATTGGCTACAACAATTATTGTTGATATAGCTGCAAGCAGTGATTCCAGGGTTCAAGCCAGCATGGACTGTAAAAAACTTAAAGACTGCAAAAGAACAAGAATTATGTTATAATAATAATAATATTCCAATAATAAGAATTATTATTATCATTATTATTACTATTACTATATTATTACTGTTGTATTTTGCTAGCATATATGTCATAGGTAAATATTAGTATATGCCAGTATATGTAGTGACAATAATAGTCATATTTGTATAGTAATAGTAAAAGTATGACTAAGATTTGGGAGGGGTCCAGAGAAAACTACAGAGTCAGACATTGTTTTTTCATATTCACACACCGACTGGACATTTATTTCTAGGAACTCAGACTGGCGAAACCGGTTGTGATTACCGCTGACATGAATAACAATGTTACTGAATCAATGTTTATCCTTAGCTAGCAGTTTTAAATTTGATTCATCATCCCAAATGACTCAGAGAAAATTGCAAAACTTTTCATTTTTAGAGCAGAAGACCATTGGAGCAAAGATGCAGATAAGAGGGAGAGATTAATATTGTGAAAGAATTTTGGGCAACACTTTACTTGAAGGTATCTACAAGGGTGGCATGACACTGTCATAACTATGACATGACACTGTCATGAATCTGTCAAATGCATTATGCACGTCATAAACATTAATGACTGCTATCATTAAGTGTCATTCGTTTTTTGTAATGACAAGTTGGCTTTGTTTGGGTTGTCTTTATTATGACAACTTGACATGAATCAAGTTGGCATTACCAGAAGTTGTCTTTGTCATGACAACTTGACATTAACTTTGTTTGGGATGCCCTTATTATGACAACTTGACATTAACCAAGATGACATTATCAGAAGATGTCTTTGTCATGACAATTCTAGTCGGCCATAAATGTCTGGCAGGATATGACACAAAACTGCATTATGAACCATTGGCTATCATGACAACATTATAAAATTGTAATGAATACATTCTTTGAGCTCAAGTAAAGTCGTACCATTTTGATTTGTCAGTAAGATGTCCTGAAGAGTTACTACACACCATTGGCTGTCATGACACCATTTTGACAGTGTAATGAATAAATTCTTTGACCTCAAGTAAAGTGGTACCATTTTGATTTGTCATTAAGATATCATGAAGTGTCATTACACTCCAAAATACTTTTCCATTGAACTTTACATTGAGTAACCTGTTCTGTAATCTAATACTCAACAAACACCCACACTCAGTAATTAAAGGATGAATCAGTTTAATAGATTAAGAATAACAACATAGCCAACATAAACATGCCTACAGGTCAATGTGAAACAAATGTCATCCTCAACCAAGACAAGTCTGATGGAATTAAATTGAGTTTTTTTTTATCTTAGCAATTTGCCCAGTTTAAGGACAAAAATAGGCAAGGCTAACACGGTCCCTGATACAGTGAATCTGCTGTGCTGTCCTTGATATTCCCTCTATATTCTAATGGCTAGCTCTCTTCTAACATCTAACAGAAGACTCTGAAGACAGTTGATGCACTTCCATGGGTTTATTGATGTTGCGATGAAAGAATCACACTGAAACATACAAAGCATAGGCAAAATCAATGCTATGCTAGTCTTGGAACATAAACACATTGAACTGCTAATTCAATTGTAAATTGTTTGGTACCGATAAATCTAATTTCTGCTGACACTAGAGTAGTCTATGTCATGTGTATACAAAATAAAGACTACTGGAAAAGGTCATCATCAAGGGTCTCGCAACAGGACAATTACAATACTGGAATCTCACAATGACAACAATGTAAATAACAATACAAAGTTGGAAACAATCATGGCAGTGTTGAAAGTATTTTTTTTTTTACACTTATTTGTTACAAAATTCCATACACAGCAGATGGGGGTTGGCGAGATTCAGAATATCGGGGCTTGGCCCACCGCCTGAAATAGAGAAACATTGTGAAAAGCATGACTTATTCTTTAAACACTTGATACCACTCTGATATTCAACTTATTGTAAAGCTTTGTAATTATAATCTCGTACATTTTTGTAAAAATGTTTTATCATTTCTTACTCATAACAAAGCAAGTAGGCTACAGAGTAACAAACTATCTAACACATGAAAACAGTGCACATAGGTCACATTAGAGTCTGTTAGGGTAGTAAAGGGATAGAGGTAGGGTTAATGTATTCACAATGCAAATACACTGAACAAAAATATAAACGCAACACTTTTGTTTTTGCTCCCATTTTTTATGAGCTGAACTCAAACATCTAAAACATTTTTTTTATATCCACAAAAGACCATTTCTCTCAAATATTGTTCACAAATCTGTCTAAATCTGTGTTAGCACTTCTCCTTTGCCGAGATAATCCATCCCACCTCACAGGTGTGGCATATCAAGATGCTGATTAGACAGCATGATTATTGCACAGGTGTGCCTTAGGCTGGCCACAATAAAAGGCCACTCTGAAATGTGCAGTTTTATCACACAGCACAATGCCACAGATGTTGCAAGTTTTGAGGGAGCGTGCAGTTGGCATGCTGACTGCAGGAATGTCCACCAGAACTGTTGCCCATGAATTGAATGTTCATTTCTCTACCATAAGCCGTCTCCAAAGGCGTTTCAGACAATTTGGCAGTACATCCAACCGACCTCACAACCGCAGACCACGTGTAACCACACCAGCCCAGGACCTCCACATCCAGCATGTTCACCTCCATGAGTCCAGCCACCTGGACAGTTGCTGCAACAATCAGTTTGCAAAACCAAAGAATTTCTGCACAAACTGTCAGAAACTGTCTCAGGGAAGCTCATCTGCATGCTCGTCGTCCTCATCGGGGTCTCGAACCTGACTGTAGTTTGTCGTCGTAACCAACTTGAGTGGGCAAATGCTCACATTCGATGGCGTCTGGCACATTGGAGAGGTGTTCTCTTCACGGATGAATCCCGGTTTTCACTGTTAAGGGCAGATAGTAGACAGCATGTGTGGGTGAGTGGTTTGCTGATGTCAACGTTGTGGATCGAGTGGCCCATGGTGGCGGTGGGGTTATGGTATGGGCAGGCGTATGTTATGGACAACGAACACAGGTGCATTTTATTGCTGGCATTTTGAATGCACAGAGATACCGTGACGAAATCCTGAGGCTCATTGTTGTGCCATTCATCCACGACCATCACCTCATGTTGCAGCATGATAATGCACGGCCCCATGTTGCAAGGATCCGTACACAATTCCTGGAAGCTGAAAACATCCCAGTTCTGGCATGGCCAGCATACTCACCGGACATGTCACCCATTGAGCATGTTTGGGATGCTCTGGATCGGCGTATACGACAGCGTGTTCCAGTTCCTGCCAATATCCAGCAACTTCGCACAGCCATTGAAGAGGAGGGGACCAACATTCCACAGGCCACAATCAACAACCTGATCAACTCTATGCAAAGGAGATATGTTGCACTGCGTGAGGCAAATGGTGGTCACACCAGATACTGACTGGTTTTCTGACCCCCCCAGACCCCCCCAATAAAGCAAAACTGCACATTTCAGAGTGGCCTTTTATTGTGGCCAGCCTAAGGCACACCTGTGCAATAATCATGCTGTCTAATCAGCATCTTGATATGCCACACCTGTGAGGTGGGATGGATTATCTTGGCATAGGAGAAGTGCTCACTAACACGGATTTAGACAGATTTGTGAACAATATTTGAGAGAAATGGTCTTTGTGCATATAAAAAAAAAGTTTTAGATCTTTGAGTTCAGCTCATGAAAAATGGGAGCAAAAACAAAAGTGTTGCGTTTATATTTTTGTTCAGTGTAAATAGAAATATTACATTTTATAATATAATATAATATAATATTGGCTTTGGCTTTTTATTATTTGGTTAATGTGAAGTTGTCATGACAAAGACATCTTTTAGTAATGTCATCTTGATTAATGTCAAGTTGTCATAATCAAAACAACCCAAACAATGTCAACTTGTCATTACAAAAACTGAATGACACTTAATGACAGCAGTCATAAATGTTTATGACGTATACATAATGTTCATGACAGGTTCATGACCGTGTCATGTCATAGTTATGACAGTGTCATGTCACTCTTATGTAGATACCTTCAAGTAAAGTGTTACCGAATTTTACCTCTAAGCCAAGCCATTTTTGAAATAATTGTGAAAACGGTTTTTGCTGCAGGAACATTTTAGCAGAGAAAAATAATAAGAAGAATCAGAGCAAAAGCAATAGGGCTCTAGCAGCAGTTGTTTTTTGGACCCCTAATTAAAGATGTAAATTGGCAAATTTGTCTCACAAATATAAATTTGCATTTCAAAATAACATGTTGAGGTGTCACATGTAATTTTCACTTAACTAAAACTAAATTGCTATTATACACTCCTATTGATTAAATGTTAAAAGGGCTTGAAATAAACACTGTGCTACTCACACCAAAACAATAGATTGATAATTAGCACTACAGGTCAGAGGAAAAATACACATTTTTTTATTTGGGGGTGAACTTTCCCTTTAAGTAGACTGACGCAGGAGTATTGTCCTTAAGCAGTGTCAGCAGTTTTACAGATATCTGATTGCCCATTTATACATGACTTCCAGCAATGTACAAACAATTCCTCTTTTGCATTTAGTTATATTTTAAATCACCAAAGTGATGAGGGTTGTATATCTTATTTTAGTGGACATCCACGACATTTAGTGAGCTACTATCACTGAGTCAATGTTAGTCTTATTTTGTTTCTGATCTTGTTTACTTTAAGGTTTCCTTTGGTCAAAATGATTAAGCAAATCTTACACATACTATATGTGAACTGTCAGTTTGAGTGTTTTATCTAAAGTAACCTCTTCCAACCTTTTTTCGTCAGATTACTTGGTGACTCTGCCGCATGTCCAGAAGTATCTGTTGTCAGTTCGCTACATAGAAGAACTCCAGAAGTTTGTAGAGGATGACAATTTCAAGTAAGTCTCATGTCAGTGTCCACCTTGGTCACAACACAAGCTTTTCTCCAACACACGCAAACATGGAAGTGGGCGTGAAATTGACGAGGGTCAATGCACAGGAAGCAGGATTAAAAACCGCAGGCAACTGGTTCTGTTTGCATCATTTTGGGGCTCTTGTAATATTTGGTCTGTTTATTTAGCCTTGCCTTTTTCAGACTGCAGGTTCAAGTGGGATATAAAGTATACTCAAATAATACATTAGAGTAATTAATGAGTCATAATTGAGAGACTGTCATCAGGATTCACCCCTCGTACAGCTGTCATGAATGTTGAAATGAGCTACAGAGACAGAAACTGTTTTTTGTGCCAGGCTGGTGCCAGCCTGACCATGAGAAGTTTCATTCTGTGTGGACTTTGAGAAGGTACTGCCTTTCAGTAATCCTACCAGGAATGGATGAAGTGGGGAGGGGAATAGGACCAAAAGTGACACCTGCACCAAAACCAGTACCAGCAGGACCTACACTGTCTAGGACAGGGCTGAGCAACACAGAGCCAGGATGCTGAATGGGGTCTTGCTGGAGAAACTGGATACAGGTAGAATAGGCACACAGAGACAAATTAAAAGACAACTACAAGTGGACAAGTATAGCAACAAACAAAAATTTAGAGGTTGGCTACCAGCAATCCAAGAAAGGCATGAAACCACGACCAATGGCAGGGGACTACCTACCCTTGTCCTGCATAATCCTCTTTTCCCCCATACACCCCACTTATTATAAAGGAATCGCAAGTTCTTCAACTCTGTACAGGCTGTAACCCGTTGTCAAGTAAACAATGTCTAAAATAGGGCCAGATGACTCTGGACCTCGCCCCCGACACTTTTGTTCAATACTCGTCTTCTTCTCTTAAATGTATCTTGGAATCAAGAGGATAGTACTCAAGAAGTCACTGGAAACACTTAGAATCAGGTGCAATTGAGTTTAATGTGTTCACAAGCAACAGCACACACAACTCATGAGTCAGGCTCCGGAACCAGACTGAAGACTCACTCTCAGTGCTCTCTCTTTTATGCTTGTGGAGATTCTAATGAATCTCCATCTCTTTTCCCTAAGCCTTCCCTCTAAACCCAGAACCTAATGATGTATTGTCCAGGCATGTCTGGACATGACTCCCTTACATATTGGTGTAATGCCCTGGATAAGTCCGGACATGCAAAGTCATAGTCTAACTTGCCCTTCAAATATGTTCGGGCAAAGTCATGGCCTTACTTGCACTTCCAATATGTTCGGGTGAAGTCGTGGTCTTACTTGCCCTTCCAGTGTTCGGGCCTAATCCTACTCTGTTTTTTTTAAAATATTTAATCATAGTGTTTCTACTAAATGTGATCAGATCAGAGGTGACATATATTCAATACATGATCAGATATGTGGATGAGTGCATTGATATGTATTTACAAGGCATATGGATAAATGTATGTTGATTAATACATTGATTAACACATTCCATCACACATCAGCCAAGGTTCATTTTACACTACACCATGACAAAGCTGAGGCCCTAACATTATTATTATATGTGTTTTTTAGTGCAATCTGTCCCCATGGAAAACATGAGTAATTGTAATCGTGTCAAAATGGGCAAGATAGCAGGGATAAGCAAGATGGTGGTGCGTGTTTGTGCAGCGGCTCTCTGTTCTCCACTTATTACACTTATTTATTGTCTACTATTTATTAGTGTGAGGATTGGATGGAGGTGGTTTTAAACATGATGAGATTGTTTCTGTGTAGACTTTGAGAAGATACTGCCTTTCAGTAATCCCAACAGAATCAGCACCAGCAGGACCCACACTGTCTAGGACAGGGCGGTGCAACACAGAGCCAGGATGCTAAGTAGGGTCTTGCTGGGGAAATTATCATTTAAGGCTAAAAACAATATAACTAATGCAATTAGAAATCAGTTTCCCTGTTGCTTTCCTTAAGCCCAGCTCAGACCAAAGCTTTGCAACAGGACGAGTTGAAACATGCAACTACTTGCAATGCACCATTCTGCAATATCGTAAAAACCTGCTGGTTCACATCAATACAACTAGATGAGATGGTGTATCATCTCTATGCAACAGCCCTCTGTACTTCTGTTCTAATTTCCTCCTTTTAAGTCCTATTTTGTGGCTGAATATGACTTGTAGCTTCTTAAAATATGAATGAGGATAGTGATAGTGAGATACTGGCTACAGTTGCATTTGTAGTAGTGATGAAACAGCGAAAAACTGAAACAAAACAAGCATCAGATGGACTGTATTGATAATAAATACACCACAGTAATATAATTAACCAGTGCCAATTAAACAGTCAGTGAGAATGTGTGTGTGTGGACGGGGCATAAGCACATGCAGCAAGCAGCAGCTAATGACCCACCATCTGACGTGAGGACAGAAACACGAAGGCTGGATGGGGACGAAGCACCTGCCACAGCAAGTGAACATGCCATCTGCGGTCATTTGACTTGACCAGCAGACTTTACTACAAGCTGATTGGTTGTGGAAACAGGTGATGTGCTTTATGTTCTAAAACCAACTGCTGGCGATTAGACCAGCTGAGTTGCAGGTGACACCATTAGCCAACTTGAGTCCAGCTCAGACCAGCCAGTTCACACCGCTGCAACTTTTCTCTGCAACATTTTAAAATAGTTTTGTCTCATCACCAATCTTTGGTCTGTTGGAGTTGTCTCTTTTTCTTCTTCCTTAAAACAGTAACAAATCAGCGTTAAGGCAAACTCCGCATGTTCATTTGATGAAGAATAACAGGAGAGTAGATGGTCTCAGTTAACTTCTTTTTATTCCAAAAATCAAAAAGATTACGAGATACAGAGCTCTGTGTCCAACTTCACGTCCCTGTCCGCAACAAGCGTCGTCAGTTCATGAAGTCTGACTCCTAACTTTTCCCTGGACACTTTAATAAGATGTTACAGTTAAGAAATGTACACGCAAGATAATTGGCTGTTTCTCCGCTGCAGTTACGCTCCCTCCTTCTGACTCCGCCACGCCTTACTGCTTTCACTTCAACTGCTCCTGCAAAGCAAGGTCAAACGAGAACAGGCACACTGCTAAAGCGTGCTTCAGCGCATCAGCTGTGTATGAGAACTTGTTGTCAGTGATGTACAAGAGGGCTCACTATCCTAGGACATTCTGTGCTTATAAGGTATTTGTTATTGTCTTGGTGTTCTTTCTTATCTCTGGGTGCTGGCGCCTGCAGCTCTGTCTACTACACATACAGTAATTGTTTACTACAAGTAAGCTTCACATCCTCTGCATATCACTCATTTAGAGAATGGGTACAATGATCAATATATAACCTTTTTACAATAATCCAACAGTCCCCCTTTTGACCTCTACTAAGAGGCCACTTTTCAGGAAGTTTAAACTCCCTCTTTTGATCTCAAACACTTGAGATCACATCTTCTTCTTCCTCTTCCTCACCTGGGAGTTGCTCTCTAAGCAGAGCAGTGGTTTCATACTGACACATTTGGTATGGGGGAGGGACTGGCTGTTTCTTTTCAATAGCAGACACAATGATTCTTTCACACAATGACCTTATACATGGAATACAACAACAGCCACACAATGCTAAGCAAGCTATCATCCCCACGAGAGAGAGAAAGACTGATACTATCAAACTACGCCATTTTCCAAACCACTGATCCAGCACTCCACCGAGGGGGTTACTAATACCTGAGTGCTCATGCATTTCCTCAGACAGTCCGCTGACTGCATCTCTAGTCCCGTTAGCCAATCTGAGAATGTTGTAATGGAAATAATTAATTCGGTCGACATTTTTGTTCGGAGTGATTGGGAACAGAGCACTAACTACGGGGATAGTATTTCACCTAATTCTTGTCTTGCACTGTTCCTAAAGAGACAAGTGTAATTATTTAATTTGGGAGTGAACGTTGGAGGTATGGTGTTATTCTTAGTCGGAGGAAAAATTTAACTCAGCGTCTTACACCCCTGTGGGTCTGGACTCATGGTCATATTCATCATACACTGGAAACCGGTGGGATCTTGATCTGGAAATAGAGGTGCAGGTGTAGTAAATAAAGTGGGTCTAGCTGAAGAGCATGCAACACAATTGGACATAGATCAAATTGAAACCCTGTGCTCTGTCCCATTGTTTACGTCAGTTCCACACCCCCATACCGCGTTAGACAATTGTCTGAGGTGCTCCTTTTATGACGTGGCATTTCTCTCTCTCTTAGGGATCTCTCATGATATACTAGTGATAGCACAATAACACAAGCTACTAGAAAACTTTGCAATTTCTGAAAAAAATGCGTGTGGGAGCTGCAAACTGTCAGCTACTGTTGCTACTGCTACTGCCACTGCAAGCTGCTGCTTCAACAGGATTTTTTTTTTTTTTTCCAAATGTTATAACACATATAATGAAATGCATATTTGTCACATCCCGTCATTTCACTGAAAACAACAGAACTGTCGAAATATCATGTTAAAACATTACAGTAGCGCCCCCTGTGGGTAGAATTGTATCAAATTTTACATAATGGTGCACTGTCGTTATATGTACAAGATTCTCAAATTTGGTATCGATCCAAATCAGCATTGAAGAGTTCTGGCTCGTTCAATGCATCAGGCCATGCCTTCAAAAGTTTTGTAACCAATTACAGACAAACGGTAAGTGATACCACAAAACGAAGATATGAGCTGTGTTCGGGATCATCTAAATATGGTATGTATCAAGTTTGGTGAAGATTGGAAGAACAATGTGCCAAAAGTAGCAAAAAATGCATTTTTGAAAAAAATTCAAAATGGCGGAAAAAATTGGCGGAAAGAATACACTGTGCCAAAATTGTTTGGCTAGTCCTCACGGTTCATGAGTTATAAGCCAAAACATAAAACACGTAATAACTGACCACATGGTGGCGCTATAGGTCGCATTGTAAAATATGTGAAGCAGTTCCACATAGCTCACCTGTCAATCAAGTTTGAAGACTAGCACTTTTAGTTTTTGAGATATGCGCTTTCAAACATTGCTCCCATTGACTTGCCATTATAAATTTTAATGCTTTAAAGAAATTATATAAAATCATTGGAATATGTTAGAGATGAGAAAAGTAATAGCACACATCTCTCTATGGGGATGTACAATTTGACATTGAAATGAAAATGATATGACAAATCGTGTAGGACTAGTTAGACTACGAAAAATGGCGAAATAATAATAATAATAATAATAATAATAAATAAATAAAGAGCGAAGATAACAGTATGGGAGCTGCAGCTCCCACACAAATATTGCAAATAGTCCAATATACCACCAACGTTGTTCTCTCCCGATCTCATGGCTAAAAGCAGTTCCTCCAATCAGTTCTAGGCAATATCTATCCTTCGTAATCTGGTCAAAGCGTTGATTCAGAGGAGCTTTAAACCTTCTTACCACATCCTAGACCTGCACTTCCGCGAGCTAAAAGTAATGATAGGGGTTCCGTTATCCGACCTAATTCTCTTAGGGAACCCATGCATTGGAATGTACTGATTAATCAGAAATTTGACCACCGTTTTTGCATCCTCTGATTTTGCAGGTATGGCTTCTGGCCAGCCAGTGTATGCATCCACTGCTACCAGAAGATACCTGTACTCGTAGCCAATGATAATTTGAGAGGCTTCTTGCTGCTCAGTTATTAACATATTTACATCACAAGCTGGCAACAAATCATATACTGTTTTCCCTGTCTGAACCATCATATACTGTGGTTTGTCCCCAGCATTTTCTTTGCTGCTTCATCCGCTGCCTCATTACCTTTGGAGACGACCGTTCCTGTGCGGTCGTGTCCTTTACATTTCATTATTGCCACTTCAGTAGGTTTCATTAGTGCTTCAACCAATTTTTTCATCTCTTTTTCATGTTTGATAGCCAGTGGTTTTGCCTGCAAGTCTTCTCTCACCCTGGTGTCTTTCAGGACCCTTTCCTCGCGCCATGTTTATTCCCTCATGTGTGAACTTGATGTGTGGTGGATTAGAATTTTTTTTTTTTTTTTGATGCTGTGTGTTGTCAGTACTGTGCTGTGTGTTGTCAGTACCGTTAGTGCGTGTCCCATTACTATGTGTGTCACTTTCTGCAAAATTTTTCTACCCCTGCCACATGTCGGGTGCATGGTGGGTGTCTGTCCTCTGTTGGGTCTAATGTGACGCTTGCATACATTATCATCCTATCGTCCTCCCCCTTTTTTCTGAAAAAGCACACCAGCAATGGTGTGTGTTTTTTCAGAAACATCTAGGAAGAACGGTAGCTTGTGGTCTGGGATGGCCAACTCAGTGGCGCTGGATAGCGCCTGCTTAAAGGTAATGTTGATTTCTCTCCCTCAGAGCACCGAGGCAGAAAAATCATTCATGGTTCAGACAGGGAAAACAGTATATGATTTGTTGCCAGCTTGTGATGTAAATATGTTAATAACCGAGCAGCAAGAAGCCTCTCAAATTATCATTGGCTACGAGTACAGGTATCTTCTGGTCTTTTTACAATAATCCAACAGGTCTGAACTGGGCTTATGATGTCCCCATTATGTTTTAAAAGGCCCCACTTGGTCCAGAATGTACAGAAGTTATAAAAGGTTATAAAACCTAGGTTATAAAACCTAGTCCAGCAGTAGTTGTAAACTTTGGCCTCCACGGGTGCAAACTACATGTTAGCGGGAAACACTAGAATAGAATAAAGATCATTTGGGTGTAAAAAATAAAACAAACATTCTTTGAGTCCATATAATCAGTCTCCATTCATTGACTATGGAGCAGCTCCAGACTTCATACCTTATGACATTGCAAGTTTGAGACTTCCTTTTCTGGTTTAGAGAGAAGAGCTCATGTTAACAAATACTGATTAAAGTTTCCTGGGCCATGGATGTAATATATTGGAATTCTTTTTTAAGGTGGTCTTCTCTACTTTTTAGGAAGAATTTTCCTGATGTAAAGTCATCAAAATTGTGAGGTCTTTTTAACTTCCGCCTGTGAGACTAATTCACCTTGCAAAATGTCTCTCTGAATGTTTGCTGCAGCAGTCTAAAATGTGCAAGCAGAGAGAGACAAAAAGCCCATGGGGAGCTGTAGGATGACCAGAGCCTTTTAAAGGGCATCATTAACCTGCACACACTGAGATCAGTCCGATTGGAAATACACTCTCCAGCCTTGAGCACTTGAATTTAAGTTGAAATATGAAAGGATATTTTCTGAAGAATATGTTTCATCAGTGGCTGTTGACAGCTCTGTCAGTCAATAAAGTGCAAAATCCAGAGTCACTGTGAGGTCACTGACTACATCCAACATGATGAAGGCACCAGTGAAAAGCAATAAATGACAAAGTGTTGCACCATTTTTCATTGTAAGACTTGGTCAAGTGGTTAAATAGTAGGCCTACATCAGTAGGATCAGTTAGTAGTGTAAGTTTTCCTTTTGAGATTACTTTTCCTTTTTTTTTTTTTTTTTGCTTTAGTGACTTTATTTTCTCTGAAATTATTTCTGTTCAATGTTATGTGTTTGATTATAGTGTCATTAAACTAACTCCACAGACATGGATGTAAACTATAACTACAACTTTACTGGTTTGCGGAGGCAAACAACCACCAAAAATATATATATAAATAAATAATAATCAATAGAAGTTGCTGTATAAAGGTCGGTAATTGGCTTTGTGAAATCTTCAGATAACTGTTAGCTGATCAAAGACAAAGTTTAGACACATATGTTCTGCATCATTTTCTGTAAATGATATCACAGCTGTGAGTGTGTAATGGATTTCTGTCTGGACACTCGCTGCTAATTGGGGAGCGAGTGTGTCTGACAGAAAGTGTTTGTGTTCCAGGCTGTCTCTGAAGATTGAACCTGGCAACAGTTCCCCTCGCATTGCTTCTTCTAAAGAAGACCTGGCAGGTAAGACACATGTTTTAGAGCTGCACTGATGCAATAGTCTCCCAGTGGTTTGCCCTTTTTTGCCCTCAGGTGTTTATTTGAATTACGTAATCATTTTTATTAGGATAATTAGAATAAATTACATTTTATAAGGTTTTTGTTAGAACACTAAAATGTTTCCAGACAACATCACACTGTTATCAACCATGCATTATCCATCAATTGTAGCATATAACAAAAATAGGACAAAACGTTAGAGGAGACAAACATTATTATGTTAGTCATCATTTAAATGACTGTACGATACCTTTTGTTCATTTTCTTATCAAAACATTGCCTTGAAGAAGCATTTATGTATTTTTTTATGTGGTGCATGATTGGACTGTTTACAGTGATTACAGATACATGTATTTCTTCCAAAGGGGCAACCACAGCTATGTTGCTGGCGGCACAGACTGTGAAACCTTGAACAGCAGAGAAACCCCACTGCTAGGAACGTCCCTATCAAGTGTGTTTGACCCTGATCCCGATCTGAGTCACTTAATATTGGGTATCTGCCGATACTGAGTCCTTATCTGATACTTCTGTTTTTTTAGGTAATACAGCTGCACAGTGCACACTTCAAGTACACTGAAGTTATTCATATCCAATTTATATGCTTGAGAACTGAATAGCTCTGCAGTGAATTAAGAAAAAATCCCTGCAACCAAACTGTTCCTTATTGTTTGATTATTTTTTTTATTTTTTTTTTTTAAAGTAAATAAGTAAGAATAGAAAGCCCTCCCTTGAATCTTTTTGAACTTGTCGCTGTCTTTAGGGAATGTCTTCATTCCTGTAAGAGACTGTTCCCCCATGTTTGTTGCCTCTGTGCAGCCTTTGCACGAGTTACCTGAATGAACTCTGTTCCACTGACTATTTTCATCGCCTGTACATCTTTAGCATGGATTCGGCTACATAAATGAAATACTCCTATTGGTTTTTCACTCCCAGAGCTTTTGTTGCACTTTGCAGTGGTGTGGTGAGTGCAGTTGCCGTCAGTTATGCACTTCTATTTAACCTCCACCCACAGTGAAACACCATGAGCCATTAACACAAGAGACTTTCACACTGAGCTGAAATGAAACAGGTTGTCATATTTTTGGCAAAAAACATAAATAAACAATCTCATTGCATTTTTGCTGTTTTTTATGGCCTTTGGTGTTCCACCACTGTGCCCCTGCTTGCACACACTCACAGGAGCTCAGCGGAGTGGAGGAGAGTAAGACAGCAGGAGAGTCAGAAATGACTGCACTCCCCATATATCTGTGTGAAAGCTTTGTGAGTAAAAACACCTGTGTGATATTTGACATAAAAACAAGGATCAGGTCCTCAATATACCTCAGTAAAGCCTGATCAGTTAAAAAATGTCTTGATTGGCTCTGATACCAGTATTTGAGATCGGACCAGGACCTCTGAATCTACTATTGTTAGATGATCAAATAATTCCAGACAAGTCAACTGTTGCAGACTCGATACCAAACTGTCTTAGAAAAAGCTCAAAGAGAGGTACTACACAGCCTTTACAGAAAAGACTGATGAGCCAATACCAGCTTCCTGCACGAGTATTGTAGCATCTGTGTGTTAGCGATCTCTGAGACTTGACTGGGTGGTGACATTGATTTCACTGAGGTGGAGCCTTCAGGCCTCTCAGCACTCACGACTGACTGAGACCCCAACATTATTGGGCTTACGTGGCAGCATTTGTCTCCTCATCAGGGACGAGTGGTGTTTGACAGTTGTGGTGAGAGAATACCTGTGTATCCTTTACACTGAGCTGCTGTGTGTCTCCCTCCAATATTTCTATCTGTCCAGGTGTTCCCTCGAACTCTCCCCACTGTGGAACTGATACATTCAAATGTGATTTTTTAAAACACTGTAATCTGTCACAGAAACTAATTTTGTCTTACCACAGTGTGGTCTGTACCTTGTCTATAAGAGGTTGCCAGAGAGGGATGAGTCTCTAAGAAGGGCTGTCAAGGCAGCATGACTTTATAACCCTGATATTAACAATAAGGTTATAGCGGTGCCTGACTGTATCTATTTCTTTGTAATACCCACTAAGACCTTTTAAGTTTATCCTAATGATCAGCCTTGGGTGTCTAACGAATTAAAGAAACTTATAATTCAGAAAAAAAAGCCTAAAGAAACCAGGATGAAACAACTAGAACAGGACACACAGAGACAAAAAAGAGAACTACAGTTGGACAAGTACAGCTACAAACAAAAGTTAGAGGCTGGCAACCAGCAATCCAAGAAAGGCATGGCAGGGAATTGAAACCATGACCAATGCTTCACACAGTTGCAGGGGACTACCTACCCTTGTCCCACCCAGTCCTCTTGTCCCCCTTACTCTCTACTTTACTATAAAGGAATCGCAAGTCCTTCAACTCTGTGGAGGCTGTAACCCATGACAAAGCCCAGGCCTTGACAATACTTTTATTATTATAAGTGTTTTTTTAGCACAGTCTGTCCCTATGGCAAACATCAGTAACTATACTCATGCCAAATTGAACAAGATGTCGGGGATGACCGAGATGGTGGTGCATGTTTGTGCAGCGGCTCTGCACTCTCCAGTTTTTACACTTATGTATTGTCTACTATTTATTAGTGTGAAGATTGGATGGTTGAATGTATGGAGGATGTGGTTACAATGACATTAAAAGGCATTCTGATTCTGATTTAAAAAATGTCCAGACCAAAAGAGCCTTTTCTTTCATCCAATAGCACTGACATTGCTGGTCATAAATGGCTTTAAGCATCTAGTGAACACATAGGCCTACATTGTATCACAAACTCAGCACCTAAAGGGAGATTTATACTTGTGCTTCAGCTCTATGCAGAGCCTATGTTGTAGCTTACACACATGGCCTATGCTATTGTGAGCATTTATACTTGTGTGGTTTTGTGTCTGTGCAGTTACACCTCCAAAACACTAGTTGGCAGTAAGGTGGTTTATGGAGTGGTTTACCAGAGATCAGATGAAGCTGGCAAGTTAGAGACGGGCAGGGTTGATATCGATGAAGCAGTCTGAAAACAAATGCTGGAAAGTCTTGCATGAGACAAAGAACAATCTGGCAAGGAGTGTCAGTGAAGCAGGCGTCATTATAGTGACAGGGGGTAATGATCCACAGGTGAGCGGTGTAGCCTGATGAGATGGGCGTGTAGGATCAGCAGGAGCAGGAAATGAGTGGACAGGAGATAGGCTGGCAGGTAGGTGTAGTGACGAGGCAGGGTGAATAGAAAATTACTGAATGGGCTGAGGAGATTGCCTGTATAGAGGACAGAAGTTGCCCAATGTGACAGCTATTTTGTGGGGGCTTTATTGTTGTCACAATTTATTGTGTCGTATCTGTGAAATAAAAGTAAATTAAAGCTTTTTTTCCACTGAGGAAAATGGTTTTCAGCTTCCAAAAACTGACAGGAGGTCTCTGCATTGCCACGACTTGTAGTTATATTTCTGGGAAGGTGCATGTCAGGCCACAGCGTAGGTCATGGCATCAAAATGACACAGAGGATGTCATCTTGTATTGATTCAGTAAGGGACAGTGCATTTTATTTTGCAGCTGATTTATTATTATGTTTTAGTTGATGATTCCACAATTATTATATGAAAATAATATACTTACTGTTAGGCAATTGATAGTAGCTCTAAAGCAGTCGAGTTGGTGATAGAAAATTAATCAGCAACCACTATGTGGGATTTTTCTTGAAAAAATACTAAATATTCATTGGTTTTGGGACACCCTCTAGCTCAGGTAGAATGTGTGCCCCATACAGGCAGAGGCCTTTGCAGTGGCCTGGGTTCGATTCCAACCTGCGGCCTTTCCATTCTCTCTCCTTTTTTTCCTGTCTGTCTCCAGCTGTTCTATAACAAAAGCAAAAAACTCTAAAAAATCTTTACATATTCATTTGTTCCAGTTTACATCTCAGCTTTTCTTTGACTTATATCATTGTAACTCTTTATGTTTTGGTTTTAGATTGTTTATCGAAGAAGAAGCTTTATTGTCACTGTAATAAATACAGTGAAATTTCGTATGGTGCTCTCTTATAGCAGCTACAATGTCCTTGTTATAAAATAAACTGGGGGGGGGGGTCATGGTTCCTGTAGCAGTCTCTTCACAGCCATGGGGAAGAAGCTGTGTTTCAGTCTGTTGGTGCGGGCTCTCATGACTCTGAGTCTGCCAGAGGGAAGGCTGGTGAATAGAGAGTGTCCTGGGTGGGCGGGGTCATTCCGAATCTTTGTGGCCCGTCGGAGGAGACGGCTGGAATAGATCTCCTCTAGGCGTGGAAGTGGGGAGCCGCTGATCCACTCAGCCGTCTTGATGACCCGCTGCAGTTGTTTCTTTTCAGATGCAGTGCAGCTGGCGTACCACACCGTACAGCCATAGGTGAGGACACTCTCTATTGTGCAGTGGTAGAAGTTTCTCAGCAGAGGTGGAGGGAGTTTGTCCCTCTTCAGTGCTGTCAGAGAGAAGAGACGCTGCTGGGCCTTTTTGATGATGTGGGTGGTGTTCACAGTCCAGCCCAGGTCCTCAGAGATGTGCAGGCCAAGAAACTTAAAGCTGGTGACCCGTTCCACTTCCTCCCCATTGATGCTCAGGCCTGAGTGCAGTGTGGTCCTCGACTTCCGGAAGTCCATAATGACTTCTTTTGTCTTCTTGGTGTTGAGGATGAGGTGGTTGTCACTGCACCAGGCCGCCAGTGCTTGGACCTCCTCCCTGTATGGTGTCTCATAACCTTTGTTGATGAGCCCCACAACGGTTGTATCATCCGCAAATTTGATGAGGGTGTTGGAGCCGTGAGTAGCGACACAGTCATAAGTGTACAGTGTGTACAAGACTGGACTCAGCACACAGCCCTGAGGAACACTAGTATTGAGGACGATGGGGGAGGATGTGGAGGTACCCATTCTGACATGCTGGGGTCTGTTAGTCAGGAAGTCCTTGATCCACAGACAGATCGGACAAAACTAGATGTCGCTGTTAGTTTTGGTATATTATGAGGGGCATTTCTTAGTCGTTTCAGACATTTTATACCCCAAACAATCAGACTACTTGATAATAGTAAATGGACCACACTTGTATAGTGCCTTGTATTCCACCTTGTCAAAGGGCTTTTTACACTTAAAGTCACATTTACCCATTCACACACATTCATACACTGGTGGTGAGGCAACCATACAAGATGCCACCTGCTACTCAGTACACAAATGGCTGTTCCATCGGTGTATGAGTTTTTAACACACTCAAACACTGATGGAACAGCCATTGGGAGCAGTTTGGGGTTCAGTATCTTGCTCAAAGATACTTCAACATGAGGAGCCAGGGATTGAACTGCCAATTTTCCGATTAGTGGATAACTCGCTCTACCTTCAGAGCCATGGCTGCCCGAAAATATTAATGAAAATAATTTGTAGTTGCAACCCTATCTAATAATCTTGGAAAATATCGGGTCTACAGTTGGTTCAAATGAACACACCTGGAACATGATGAGTTTTATTGATGATAGGGGAGAGCTTGAACTCATATTACATGGCATTTCAGGAGAAAAGAAAAGGCAGTCAGTGGTTTAAGGTCTCTGGTTGTTGGTCATAAAAGCATGCTGCTTTTTACAGACAGCTGCCACCATTGCTTAGTGACTGAAGACTTGCCCCTCATGTCCTCACTGTTGATTCTTCAGTACGGGACGATCCTATATTATGCCTGATTAAATGTGTTTTCAGTTAGTTTCAGTATTCTACTCTCAATGAAGAGCGGCATACAGCCACTTAAATGTTGCCTTATCCAGAGAAAGTTCTACATGGATTCTATGTCTGTTAGACAGTCTGAAGGGGATACTGCAGATCAGTAGAGCAATATGTAATACACAATGGACTGCAGAGCAGATAGATTTTTTTCTTAAAATATTACAACTTTATTATGACACTATAACTTTTTTCTGGACTTCTCAGAGAACACAACTATGTGGGATATTTTTTGAATGTGAAAGCTTTGAACATAAGCAGAAATCTTGCTGAAACACGTACAAGCTATTAAAGTCCAAGGGCCAGTTGCACAAAGCACCTTAAGTTTGCTCCTCACTGGTAATTGACTGGAAAGATCCCATTGCATAAAACCACAGAGCAATCATTGTTGTAAAGGGGCTGGGAAAGCAGAGCTCTGGAAAGTTGAGTGATCCAATCCCAGACTTTCACAATCGTAAACTGACTTCTAGTAAAATTGAAGTGCAAAATCAGTTGCTGGTTATGTGGCATGTCCACTGGGTTCTCCAGGTCACTAAACACTCCTCTCAGGATGCCTTCATTTTTCTCATTTATCTCCATAAACATAACCCGTATGCAGTTAAGATGGAGTCAGAGGTATTTATGTTTTTGTCCTTAGTTTGGTTACTAAGATTCATTGTGCAATGGTTTGACAACTTTTAAGCAATTTTGTAAGTGTAACACCAAGATAAGGAGAATAACTTAAATTTTTGAGTAAACATTTTGAGGAAACCACAAGACTTGATTGTGTAACCATTTTTTCTTTCAAGGAAATCGTAACTTGGACTGTAAGAAAAACCAGACGAATCTGCAAACTCATGTTATATTTGCTCTGGTAGATGCTCCTCTCATTTAAACAGATTTCCACCTGGCCAGATCCTGGGCAGGCCAATCGCAACCGTTCAACAACTACAAGGTGGGTTTGATATGATGCTTGATCAAGCAGCATCAGGGTCTCTGCTCTGTCCAGCACAATGCACAAGGCTCACTAACCTTAGATCAGACTGTAAAACCAGGCAGTGCAGATCAAATCAGAATCAAGATTCTGTTACTGCAATGCTCATTTCCCACCTCAAATGTTTTCATAAACACATTTTAGTGTACTCTTCAGCTGTTAGAGAGACAGTATGTGACCAGAGTGCCATTTTTGTCCTACCAAGCAACATCTCAGCTTGCATGTGTTACACAGCATTACGTGGCATGTTTCATTGGTCTGATAGGTTGTAAGTCTATCCAGTTGTGTACAGAGACATTTCACAAAGAGGCTTCTCCTTCAGACTTGGTAACACTCACTAACAAATAGACTGGATCAAGCGGAAGGTAAGGGAGGTAGGGTAGGGTCTTTTTCTAAATGATGTCAGACACTTAAATAACAATCTGAGCCTGTCAGTATCAAAAACAAACACTTTTACTGGATGTAAACTGACAGTGCACAATTCCTCATAGGGATCACATTGCAGCCTGTTTCAATACCACAGCTGCAGCAGCCTCGCTCAATATTGGACCAATTTCAAAACTTGCTGTCTCCATTAGTCACGAAAATATAAAAAAATATAGTGTCCAGGTTCAAAAATACCAACGTTTCCCTTTAAGTTTTCAGGAAATTCAGGAAATGCACTAGCACCTTGTCCCCTATGCAGTGAGGCCACTAATTCCTGGTCCCACAAGATGTCCAGCTGGTCTGGTCTGTCCCCCTCCCTCTGGTATGAGTATAGGTATATGTACAAGTATGTCCGTTATGTGTACAAGTATGTCTATTGATTACTTTTGTTGTCCACTGATTATATTAATGATATGGGTATCTATTAGTGATTGTGTTGTTGTTATTAATTTGACATTTTTTGGTATGTTAGATGTCTGATGTTTTGTGTGATGTATTTGTCCCAACAACATTGAAGGAACTGTAGGGGGCAATGTGTTTCAGAGGAGAGTGAATGCGTGGTGAGCAGGCAGAGTCTCGGTTAGAAGACATCAAGAGTATGGAGGCAGGTTACAATGCAACACAGCTTTTATTTTACTTGAATTGAATGTTTCTTTGCTCGTTCTTCATTTCTTGTTTCTGTGTATGTGTATGCTGCATCAAAAGAGAAATAAACATACAATAGAGAGATACAGTGAGTAATCAATTCATGAATGATCCATCTCAATCAAACAAACTAATGAAACAAATCTTATTAAATCTGATATTCAATGTTTACTATTAAATCAATTCAACTTGAAAGTTGCCACAATGCAAATGTATACTATATACAGCAACTAAAGAGGCTATCATAGCCAAAGTCAGTGACAGATAAGTCAATGGCCAGGATCAAACAATTCACATGGCCCATGGCACATGTCTGGAAACAAAGGATATCAGACAGAAGTGCACAAGAAGCAAACTACCTGCAATAGTAAGAGTAACCAAACTGATAAATGGAGACTCACGTTAACTGTGAAGACGCACACATCAAACACTGGCTGCAGAGTGAAGGTGAGCAAAGAGTGAAAGACGGGTGAACAAACAATTTATAGTCTCTGCCCCTGCTACAGGGTTTCCTGGGCAGATAAAATGGGCGTGGTTTTAAAAGGTAGCCTGCAGTTCCACTCTGGCACTCTCACCCCTTGTGGGATAGTGAATCAGGAATTCCCCCTGGGTTGTAGATTAGGTAGATAATCATGGATGAACCGCGTCCAGAAGTGGTTAGCTAACATCCGGCTGTGGCACCACTTTCGTCGCCCAAGGAGCTTGCTACTGCCAAACATGACTTGAGGCAAGGAGGCATGCCGCCGCCCCATCAGGAGCAAGTTGGGAGTCACAGGATCTGGATCAGCAGCATTGGCAGAAAGATAGCCTAAAGGCTTGGAATTAAGGATGCCCTCCACTTCAATAAGGACAGTTAACAGGAAGGTTTCAGAAGTGGTCTGATTACCAAGGATCACTAGCAGGGCATTCTTGACTGATCTGATCTCACGCTCCCAGACTCTGCCCAAATGTTGAGCACCTGGCGGATTGAATTTGAACAAGATCTGCTGGTCCGCCAAGAGTTCCTGAAGTTTGGGCTTCATGGCCTGGAAGGACTCATTCAGCTCTCGGTCCTCTGCACAGAAGTTTGTCCCCCTATCTGCCAGGACCTCAAAGGGCTTGCCACGTCGTGATATGAAACGATGGAGAGCTAGGAGAAAGGCATTGACATCTAGACTTTCCAATAAATCAAGATGCACGCAACGGGTAGTTAAGCACTTAAAGATGATTCCCCATCGCTTCTCTGCTCTGCAGCCATGGCAGATGGTATAGAGTCCAAAGCAGTCTACACTGGTGGACCAAAAAGGTGGCAGGGGGAAGATCAGCCATCTTGGGCATTTCTGGAGACAATTTCCACCTCTGACACTCCCTGCAACTGTGCTGATGCTCACAGATTGCTGGTCTTCCTCCCAAAATCCAATACTTCTGTCTCAGTTCTCTCGGGACCCGGGTGCAACAGAGACTCATTATAGTGCTTGATGATGAGCTGGGTAGTAGGGTGCTTTGGATCCAGAATGATCAGATGGATGATGTCTGGATCTAGATCCTGAGATTGGCGCAGTCTTCCCCCTATTCTCATCAGTCCCACCTCTGGATCCAGCTCTGGAGACAGCTTTGTCTTGGGAGAGGCCTTCCCTTCTGGAGAGCATCAAGCTCTTCAGGGAAACATGATGCCTGAGCTTGTTGGAGGACTGAGGTCTCAGCTGATGCATTGGTATGGTGGGCTTTGCCAGATTCAGACAGAGTTTACTCAGTTGCGGCAATGAGGTCACTCCAGCTTTGATACTGGGAGGCATCTGGCAGCAGACTTTTTCCAGTGGAGACATTCAGGCACAGAGCAGCTTTCCTCAGTTCAGTACTATCTGCTGGAGGTGACATGGCGAGGACATCGGGAGCGACAGGCCAGAAAGTCTCTGGCTGTTGAAGGAAGAGTGGTCCAGCTGTCCAACAGTTAGGTTGAGCCAAGTCATGCAAAGTCTTGCCTCTGGTCAAGGCATCAGTTGGGTTGTTTTGACTGTCCACGCATCTCCAGTCATCAGAGTCTGTGAGTTCTTGGATCTCTGCAATAAGGGTGCCAATGAAGACTTTATAATGGCATGACTCAGACTTTAACCAGGTCAAGACAGTTGTGGAGTCACTCCACAAGATGGTGCGGATCAATGACAGGGTAAGTTCAGATTTGAGGGTGGTCGCTAACTGAGCGGCAAGCAAAGCAGCACTCAGCTCCAGCCGAGGCATTGACAACTGTCTCTTTGGTGACACCCTAGAAGTTATGAATGATGAATGCCACATGGCTGTCATGGACTTGCAAGTAGGCAACTGTGCCATAAGCCCGCTCAGAGGCATCACAGAAGACATGTAACTCTCGCTGTGCATCTCTTTGATCAGCACAAGGGGGCACATAACAGCGAGGCAGTTTGATGTTTGGAAGATCAGACAATTCCTCCTCTCAATTCAGCCACTGATTAGCCAGCTCAGATGGAGTGATGGGGTCATCCCAGCCTTGTTTGGATTTACACAAGTCCTGAACCAGCACTTTGGCCCTAGTGGGGAAGGGTAGGATGTACCCCAAAGGATCATATTGACTGGCAAGGGCATGGTAGATGAGACGGAGTGTGGGAATCTTGATTGGAACTACACGGTGTTTGTATCCCAGCTCCATCTCAAGCCTAAGGTGGATTCCTGGGGATCAACGCCAGCTTGCGATAGCCACAATTCAGTGCTGACAGATCTTGCCTCTGGAGGAAGATGTTTGACTACACTGGAGTCATTGCTCGCCCACTGCCGGATTTTGAACCCAAAGCTTTGCAGGCAGTTATCCATGTAAAAGGCCTTCAGTATGGATTCCATGACTTCTTCGTCACTTGCTGGATGGTCCTTTGTGTGGTGCTGCAAGGCATAGATGGCGCAACAAGGGCTACAAGTTGTGCTGAAAGGCAACACCTGCCACTCATAGGTTTTTGGGTGTGTAGCCTGAGCCATAGCTCACCAGAGGACTTAATATCACCACTAATGGCCACAGTATGCTCATGGAAACGGAGGAGCACGCCAAGAAGAGAGGGACCCAAAGCTGGACCAGGGAGAAGGCAGCGATTCAAATTCAAGCCCTGAGTTTGGAAGGAGCAGTTGAACACCAGTCTATGTTTTGGACTGGCTTGCTTGATTATGTGATGGGGAACATACCACGATTCGGAATCTGGTGGTTCATCTCTCGGATCCACTTCCTTCACATACTCAGCATCCACAAGTTTCCGAATCTCCTGGTTATAGATGTCAATCAACTCAGGGTCTTTCTTCAAATGGCGCTCTGTTCCTCGCAACCATGGCAAGAGGGTACGGATTGAAGAGGTCAGTAGTGGACTGTTAGGTGCTCTGAGCAAGGGGGTAGCATATTGAGACACTCCACCCACCTCTTGGACAGCAGTTTTTGTCTCAAGCAACTCCAGGCAATACTGATCCTGTTTGGATCGCGTGGCTTCCTTGTCTTTGCGATGTGGGAAGGAGTCCATCCACCACAGTCGCTCAACACTCTCCATCAACTCCGCAGTAACAGGACAGGATACAGTGTCACAGAGAGTGAACAAAGATTGTGCACTGGAGGTTGGAGAGGAAGGCAAGGCATTGTCTGGGCCCTGAACTGCCCAACCTAAGGCAGTGTGGACAGCAAGGGGTCCCCCATATGGCCCGATACGGACAGGCTCCTTGGGCACCAACAAGTGGGAACAATCTGAGCCGATCAGGATAAGTGGCTGGGCATGGACGAAGTCCGGTAAGGGTAAGCCGTGTAAGTGGGAATAGTCCCTCTGCAGGTCAGAGGCAGGACAGGAATGCTCAGCCATGTTGAGGATAGGAGCAGTAAAGGCATCGACTATGGGGAACTTGGTCTTCTTTTGGTTCACTGGGGAGATGCAGAGGGAAACTGTCTCTACGCTTATGGGAATAACTTCATGGCGCACGGTTCTGAGATGAAATATCTCTTTGGGTCCTTTAAGTTGGAGCTGGGTTGCCGCTGAGGCCAGAATAATCGTTCTTTCTGAGCCATCGTCAAGTATGGCCAACGTCTTCAGCCTCTGATGGCTATTGGACAGGAAGACTGGGACTACCTTCAACATCACATGGGGAGAGCGATTTGGCTGATCTACATACAGGGCATCACTTGGTGATCGAACAAGCAGGGACAGTGTCTCTCCTGAGGCTAAGTTTTGTGGGCTCTTGGACTGTGACTGATCAAGGCTATACAGGATGGTAAGATGTAGGTCTTTGCATATGTTGCAGGGCTTTTTGAGAGTGCACATCAGTGGCATCGATCATTGTTTTCAATCCATGCCTCTAGTTCTGATGGGCTGAACTTCTTGACCTCTGGACAGGTTCCAAGGAAATGCTCCCTGTTGTTGGAGTATGGACAGAAGGGCTGGAACTTGCGTTTGCCAGAGGCGGCTGCCCACTTACTACTCTGCTGGACATCAGGCTGGCTTTCTGCAGTGACAGTGTTGCTCAGGTACATTATCGTTGGTGTCCCCCTCTTTCCCAGATTCCTGTGGATCAGCTCACGTCGGTCCACTGAAGCTGGAGGTGAGACTTGTTGGGCAATACTCTTGGCCTGAGCTTTAACCTGGAGCCATACAGAGAAATCTTCCAAGGTGTATGTACGTCCTGAGCCCTCTTTCAGGATTCCACGAGTCAAACAGTGCTCAATGAAGTTGTCTCGTTCAGAAAGATGAGCGTGGATATCCAAAAGATTCTCCAATGCCATGTTAAGCAGAACAAAATCACTTTCTTTCCTGCTATCAAAATAAGGCAATCTTGGCTTTGGATCCTAGCAGTTTGGTGGGTGGACAGAATTCTGAAAGCTGGGGCATCAGTAGGTGGGAATCCATAACGATCAGGTGGCCGCCGCTCACGGATGGGCTGTGATGAAGTCTCTGCACTCTGGGCCTCCACCAGGGGAGGATCTTCCTTGGATTCCACTAGGTCAGCATTCTCCACTCTGTCCTCTGTAGGTAGAGCCTCTTCATGGGCCTGGGCAGGAAAGGCGCTGGCGGCATCCTCTGAAGGCATCCTCTCCGATGATTCCATACAGTTTCCTGCCATGGTGTCACTCACTCAGTATCCGGCTCGAAGGACGATTGAAGGAACTGTAGGGAGCGATGTGGTTCAGAGGAGAGTGAATGCATGGTGAGCAGGCAGAGTCTTGGTTAGAAGACATCAAGAGTATGGAGTGAGGTCAAGGAGGAGGCAGGTTAAGATGCAACACAGCTTTTATTTTACTTGAATTGAATGTTTCTTTGCTTTTTCTTCATTTCTTGTTTCTGTGTATGTGTATGCTGCATCAAAAGAGAAATAAACATACAATAGAGAGATACAGTGAGTAATCAATTCATGAATGATCCATCTCAATCAAACAAACTAATGAAACAAATCTTATTAAATCTGATATTCAATGTTTACTATTAAATCAATTCAACTTGAAAGTTGCCACAAGTTGCCCTTGCAGTTGGAAAGTTAGTAGCAAACCCTGGGTTTGGCACACTAAAGCCCCGTTTCCACTGAGCGGTACGGTACGGTTCAGTTCAGTTTTTTGTTTTTTTCCATTTCCACTGTGAAAAATATGTGGATTGTACCAACTGAACCATTCTGTACTGTTACCATTTTTGGTACCCCTTCTGTTGGGGTACCTAACACACAGATCTGATATTAAGAGGTGGAACTGTGAACACTGCAGTCCATTGATTGGTCAGTAGCAGATGGTAACTCTGCTCAGGGCTGAGTTATGGCTGGTCACCACTGTTCATACCATGGAGAGTTTTATTGGTAAACTGTAACTATAAAATTAAAGGATGTTTTGTTGCCTCTTGCAGCAGCTGGAGTCAGTGAAAAAATAACTTATTTCACTGAGCCAACTGCCCAGTTGGCCCAGTGAATGAAGTTAGAGCATGGTTCATCCATCTCTTCTGCAGTCTCAGGTTTCTGCTGCCTGAGGTATTCACGTAGCAGCTGATCTTTCTAATAGATAAGGCAAGCTCTGATGCTCACCAGTCCTCGGTCCCCCTCATTCTGCTAAGTGTACAGTCTCAGGGTGCCTGAGACAGTCTGGGATGAAACCCCTCATGCATTGTGAGAAACTTCCTTGTCTTGATATCAGGGGCCTCTATATCCTCCTTTGGCCGGGTTATTATACCAGCAGAGTATCTAATGACTGGCAGGGAGTACATGTTGATGGCTCAGACCTTGTTCTTTCTATTCAGCTTAATCTGTGTAGGTATTTGGCTGTGGCTGACTTCCTTGTGGGCTCCTCATGGTTCCCATTTGCCTATGGAACCCCAAGGTATTTGTAGCTGTCCTGAACATCTGCAATGCTGCCTTCTGGTAGTTCATCCTCCTCAGTTCTGATCATCTTCCCTGTCTTGGACACCATCTGACCACACTTCTCTGGGCTGAATGACATTCCAGTGTCATTGCTGTAGCTCCTGGTGAGGTGGATTAGTGAGTCAAAGTCTCACTCACTCCTGGCATACAGCTTGATGTCATCCATGTAGTGGAGCTGACAAATGGTTGCTCCACTTCAGAACATGTATCCATAGCCAGTCTTTATGATGAGTTGGCTTAGGGGGTTCAGACCTATGCAGAACAGTAGCGGGGACAGTGCATCACCTTGCTATATTCTGCACTTGATGGTAACTTGTGCAGCTGGCTTTAAGTTGGCCTCCACAGTTGTTTTCCACAGCCCCATTGAGTTCTTGATGAAGGCTCTTAGTGTCCTGTTGATGTTGATGCTGAAATGTATATTTTCAAGCATTCCAGTACCCATGTGTGTGCCATTGAGTTGTAGGCTTTCTTGTAGTCAATCCAGGCAATACACAAGTTGGTCTGCCTGGTCTTGCAGTCTTGGGTGACCACTCTATTGACCAGTAGCTGGTGCTCGGCTCCTCTGTTATTACTACTGATTCCTTTCTGGGCCTTGCTTATGTTTTGGGCCATGTGCCTATTCATCTTAGCCGCTATGATGCCTTACAGAGGCTTCCATGTTGTACAGAAGCAGGTTACTGGCACTTGGATGGGACCGCACCCTTCTGAGGATCCTTCATGATCAGGACTGTCAGTCCTTGGGTCAATCCAAGAGTGCAGTTAGTTTCTTCTTCCAGTAGGTATGGATCATGTCAGGCCCACGGTGCTGTCCAGCTCTTCATACCTGATACTCTTTCTTGGATGTCTGCCGTTGTAATGGTAACTGGTTTTTGTTCTGAGAGGTTGCTGTGGTCTGCTCTAAGATCGAAGATCAAGTCTAAGACCAAATCCTGAATGGATGGAGGGGAGAGTTGGTTTGAGGCATACTGTTCTTGTTAGCTGGCAAAGAAGGCTGGAAAGAGCTGTGGCTCTAGAAGCAGTCTTTGTTGTGTCCTTGTTCCAAAGGTGCAGATCCGAGGAAGCCAGCCACTCGGGGTCCTTGCAGAGTTAGACGTGGGGGGTGCTAACTCAACATGATTCTCCTTATTGCTGGGAGGTTAGTTGCAAACCTTGTGTTTGCCCTTCTAACTTCTCTGGTTTCAGTTATGCGCCTGCTTTGAGTGAGGGCATAAGAGTCTTAGGAGAAAAGGAACAAAGTCTGTAGAGCAGTGGTTTGGGGCAAGGGTCTCTGAGCTGGTCCTGCTCAGGACGAAGAGCACATCTGGGCTGGTCAAGGGCCCAGAAGGAAAGAGGTACGAGCGGCTTACCCGCCCAAGAGCAAGAAAGACTGTAGTGAATGGAGAAGAGCTTCTACAGTGTGTCTGATGAAATCACAGAGTCACATGACACTGTAAAAGTACTGACCAATCACGTTTTGAGACTTGTCTCTCAAAGAGGTGTGAGGTGGGCATCCTGCTGAGATGGGTGTCAGATAACTGTCTTTGTTGAAGAACAAAGAACATGAGGTCTCTCCATCTCAGGAAGAAAAGCCTTCACATGTCCAGTTTAGATTTTAACAAATGACAAATCATCTGTGGTCCAGTGAATCCCAACAATACTATGATGCAGAAGACAGGAATACCGGGTTTTGCAGGGTGTTTAGAGCATACTAGCATGATCTGGCACCAGATTCAGGCAGCTAAGATTAAGAAAAGGGACCTGGATGTAATACTTTTAGATCTTGTGAATGCGCTTGGTTCAGTACTACATAGCCTCATTTGGAATGCGTTTGACTATTTCAAAGTGCCACCGGTAGTTGTTAACTCAGTGAAAGCACATTTTCAGGATCTTAGGTTGTGTCTAAGTATGGCAGGTTTCACAACAGGTTGGAAAAGGCTAGAAATATGGCAGGGTGTACAATTTCTCCATTAGCATTTACTATGGCGATGGAAGTAATCATCAGGGCTTCCAAGTGGGTGGTAGGTGGGGAGAGATGGCAGAACGGGGTGCATCTTCCAGCAGTAAGGGCTAACATGGATGACATGACACTGGTGACCACAACAATGCCATGTACAAAGAGGCTACTAGAGAGGATTAATAAGAACATCAAGTGGGCCAACATGAAGATCAAGCCTAGTAAGTCTAGAGCCATCTCAATACGTAGAGGGAAGTTTAGTGATAGGAAGTTTGTCATAGATGATAAGGAAATCCCAACAATTAGGGAAAAGTAAGTAGGTGGTACAGTGTGGAGTTGAATGATGAGGAACAGGTGGTGAAATTTAGAAAGGATGTGGCTGAAAGATAGGGTAGAATAGATAAATCAGAACTTTGAAAGTTGAAGTTGTGGTGTTTGCAGTTTTGGCTATATCTTAAGTTAATGTGGCCACTGTCAGTTTATGAAATTCCAACATCCGTTGTGGAGAGAATGGAAAGGTTGGTTAGCTCCTATATTAGGTAGTGGTTGGGCACTCCTAGGTGTCTAAGTAGTGTGGTATTGTATGGAAAAGGGATGCTTCAGCTGCCAGTATCTGGTTCAACAGAGGAATTTAAATGTACCAAGGTCAGGACAGAGCTGTTGTTATCAGGGAGTAAGGACGTGGTAGTTAGGAGTGTGGCTCCAAATCCAACCAAGGGGAGGAAATGGAACTCGGAGTGCAGGGACAGAGTTTGAGGAAGACAGTGAAGTGAATGTCAGGTAAAGCTGCTAGATCTAGTCAGTGGATCTGGATGAGGAGGAATAATGTCAGTTGGGGCCCAGCAGGGGGACCTACTAAGCAGGGCACATAACTCCTTGAGATCAGGTGGAGAGATCCACCAGTCAGTCCTCTCAGTAGAAAATCCAGGAAGAGGAAGGTTCTTTCAGAGTGGGAGTGGCCTATTTGAGTCCCTTTTGTTTGAGACCATGCTGCAACCCAGGTGAGTGTGTTTGCGGATTCTGTGAGTTTATCTTCTCTGTCTCATTTAACTTTAGCTAATATTGGAGTTATGGTATGTAGCATGTGAGGGTATGGTGAATGTGCTAAGAAAGTTAGTATTGGCACGGTCACTACTTCAAGCTTGCATAAACAGAGTCTGGGTTTGTGGAAGGTGGCAGTGCTGTTTGGGCTGAGAAAGCCACTTGGTAATAGGTTAGGTAAAGGAGGTTGTTTTAAGGGCTCATCTTGGGGAGGTAGACTGTACGGCCTAACCCGACGGGGAAGTGTTATAGCCTTAATTAGGCTACTCTCCCTGGGTCTACCTCCTCTTTGGTAGTACAGGTAAGGTAGAAATTGTTGTGAGGGCTCGTCATGGGGAGGTAGACTGTACAGCCTAACCCAGCGGGGGAGTGTTATAGCCTAGCAAGGCTTCCCTCCCTGGGTCTACCTCCTCTGTGGTAGTATAGGTAAGGTAAAGGAGGTTGTTGGGTCGGTGCAAGGAGCAGTGAGAGCTGGCATTAGGGTAGTGTCTCTGGGACACCAGAGATCACTGTCTAGCCTCCTGGAGGTGTGGTGGGACCAACTAGACGAAACACTGGTGAACGGAGGTTCTCACCTGATGACCCCAAAGACGTGTTAGTTATCACTGCTCACTGGTCTGTATAGTTAAGCCTTGCCACAATACCTTGTCATAGGGCTTAGGAGATTCTTTACTGAGCGTGATGATATCCCCCCCTAGCTGTCACATTGCTGTAGTATTTCATTAATCTCTAATTGTGATAGTAGTTGGCGGTTACGGATGTTGGAACACTGTGCTACCAGATGTTTCTTAGTTATTCTTGATTGTGGGTTTTGAAGTATCCATAGATCCCACATTCTCTGCATATATCCCCTCTCTCTGGAATTGCTGATATAGTTGCATTCCATCAATTCTGTGTTCTATATATTTATATATATATGTATATTAGTGGTGGGACGCAATTAAAAAAAAATAATCTAATGAATCAGAGGCTTTGTAATGAATTAATCGTGATTAATCGCATTTTTATCAAATACCAATATTTGACACAATGAGCAAAGTTTTTCAATTCAGATAAATTTTGTTTTATGTCTGAATAAATGAATAGACATATACGTGAATTTAAACAACAAAATGTTTATCTTTTATTTCGCCAGAGAGTTTGTTAATTTGTCAGATGAAGACATACTTTGGCTCTGAACCCTGTCATCTGGTCTATTGTGGGCCAGAGTGTGGATACCTGACCCGAGCCGAAGGGACCCCATGGGACCCAGTGGAACCCGATGGGTCTGGCCGGATTTGGATAACAAATCAGAATTTTTTCTTGGTTTCTGCCCACCTAACATGCTGCTGTGTTGTGCTATGACCTATTCAAGTGCTGGAATTTGCTATTTACGTGATGCCTGAACACAACACAGGCTCCGCTCCAACTGATTGTGTGTGCTGTGCTGCTGTACGTGCGGCGTGTTGACTGTGTAAAAGCAGCCTTTTGATGGTCAATTACACATGTGTGATCATGGTAAACAGGCAAGCTGTAACCATGGTAGATTAGATTAGATTATTACTTTATTGTCCCACAGAGGGAAATTCATTTATACAGACCGTATTTAGACACAGCATACATCATCAACAAACAACATGCAGGCACAGAAAACGTTTTACATAAAGCACAGTACGCAGACATCAGAGACTCTGCCATCACCCTGAAACAGACCTCCCTAGCGTGGTCTACTGTTAAGGGCCGCAATGGCTGATGGGATCAGACTTTTCCCAAAGCGGGCCCTCTTACATTTAAGTGACCTGTATCTACGACCAGAGGGTAGTGGGGTGAGGTGGTGGTGAAGTGGGTGAGTAGGGTCCTGTTCAATAGCGTGTGCTATGCGGATGATGGCCCTTTTATTCAGGTCTGAAAGGTTGGGTGTGGGGAGGCCGATTATCTTGGCCGCGGTGGTAGTGACACGTGTGAGTTTGGTCCGGTTGGTGACTGAGAGCATATTAAAGAAGCAGGTGGAGCAGTACAGGATGATGGGCTGGATGATACTTTGGTACAGCAGAAGGAGGAGGTGGGGGGCAACATGAAGTCCTCTGGTAACAGTAACTATGTCAGGTAACAAACTGCGTCAGGCTCGGGTCAGGTTTAGACTTAAAAATCAGAAAGGCTGTCGGGTTTGGGCCAGGTCGGTTATAACTGTCTCAGACTCGGGTCGGGTTCGGTCAGGAAAAACACCGTTTGCCTGTACCAGGACTGTCGTAGCTAATGTTAGCTCTGGTGTCCATGCTCGCAGCAACATGTTTTGCATTGAGCTGATACCGTAGGCTTGAAGTGTGTGCATCAGTGTTACCAGTGTGTCAGAAATTAGGGAACTGAAAAAGGTGTGATTAAGTGTGTTATTTTTTTTTTAACTTTATTTTTCCTGTTATTAATTAATCGAAATTAAAGCGTTCAAGTCTCAGCCCTAATATGTATATATATATATATATATCTATATATAGATATATAGATATATATATACTGTATATATATACATACATACATATATGCATAAGATTCTAATGTATCTATTTATCTATAATCTTATTCTATTTATATATCTATTTCCTCATTATAATACCCAAAAGTCACAATCAAATACAGCTGAATGTACTCTTCAGTTTTTGAGCTTTTTTAAATGCAGCAGTTCTGTCTCAACATGAGGCTCTTGAGGCTCATAGTACTTTGCAGCACAAAATAACTTTGTACAAATATTCCAAACTGAGCATGATGAACATAGTTTTCCTTGCTCGGTTTAAACTGGTGACATCTTGCTGCCTGAATGGTCCCATTGGGGAGAGAGAACAGAGGGTGACTCAGGGGTTCCATCAGCGCATAATGCACATAATACCACTGTTGTAAATTATAGTACTAGGCCTCATCAAGGGGCACCAAAATGTTGGGAATCCACACTTATAGGCTTTGAACTGCGATACCATTAATGTAGGGAATCTACATTAATAGGCTCAAATTGGCTATCAGAAATAATTAATAATTATTAGTAATAATTATTAATTATGTTAAATAACGTGACTTAATTATCATTAAATCACCTCGTGTGGCACCATTCCCAAAAAGGGAAAAATGATAGCCAGTTAATGATATCAGTCTCATAAAGTTCACTGAACTATTAATTTGGGAATTTGATTAATAATTAAATTAATAACCATAACCAAATTAACAATAAAGCCTGGAGGATTTCGGAATTCTTGACGCAGCAGAGGTTGACTATTCATTCACTGTTGTACAACATTAAACAGGCAGCAGGTACGATTCCAAAATTATATTTATTCATAAAGCAGAGCAAAGCAAAACCAAAACACACAAATCCTAACTAACTATATACAAGCATGCGTGTGTGTGTATACGTGTGTAGGTGTGTGTGCGTGCGAGAGAGAGAAAGACAAAGGCGGGTGTGGTAATCGGAGGGCCGTTTGGCGTACAGAACAAAATGGCTGACAACAGAAAACTACAAGATGGCAGAATCAAAGCTGGCTTCAGATCGGGGGAGGAGTTTGTCTGACCGTGTGGTCAGGACAAAGACAAAGGAAAAGAAGCGGGAACTTTGAGCTGCCTGTTTGGGTGTAGCTCTGTTGAAAGCCTATTTGTAAATGAGTCTATGTAAATGCGATTTGTTGTAAAGGGTCTGGATTAGTGCAGAAGATGTTTAGTTACATGCAAGACAGTATCTGTGAACAGCATTAGCAAACTAAACATGACTTTGCTTTGGTAAAACCAACTAATCAATAACCTAATTGCAGACAATCACAACAATAACTCAATAAACAGCATTAAATCACAAACAACAAGTTAAACCGTCTTGCTTAGCCTGTACAGCTGTGATAAAGCTATGCCCAGTTGTTACGTTACCAAATCCTGAGTGGATTGAGGGAAGAGTTGGTTTGATGAGTGCTGTCCTTGTTAGCCAACGAAGAAGGCTGGAAAGAGCTGTGGCTCTAGAAGCAGTCTTCGTTGTGTTCTTGTTCCAAAGGTGCAGATCCGAGGAAGCCGGTCGCGCGGGGTCCTTGCAGAGTTAGATGTTGGAGTGCTAACTCAGCTTGATTCTCCTTATTGCTGGGAAGTTAGTTGCAAACCTTGTGTTTGCCCTTCTAACCTCTGTGGTTTCAGTTATGCACCTTCCTTGCGTGAAGGCATGAGAGTCTTAGGAGAAAAGGAACAAACTCTGTAGAGCAGTTGTTCCCCCCCTTGATGGTTCAGGACAAAGACCACCTCTGGGCTGGTCCAGGGCCCAGAAGGGAAGAGGTGTAAGCGGCTTGCCGCCCAAGAGCTAAGAGAGAGCACTGTAGTGAATGGAAAACAACTCCTACAGTGTGTCTGATGACATCACAGAGTCACATGGCACTGTAACAGTACTGACCAATCACTTTTGAGACTTATCTCTCAAGGAGGTGTGAGGTTGGCCATCCTGCTGAGATGGGTGTCAGGTAAATCTTTGTTTGAGAACAAAGAACATGAGGTCTTCCATCCCAGGGGGAAAAGCCTTCACATGTCCAGTTTAGATTTTAACAAATGACAAATCATCTGTGGTTCAGTGAATCCCAACACCACAGCATCAGTTTCACCAATCCTGCACAGTCCTACCAAAAGGGAAAACTGTGGTTGGAATGATGATAGTATTATGCCCCCGATCTGAGACATTTAATTTTGAGTATCTGGTAATGCAGAGTCCAATTCTGATACTTTTATTTTCCAAGAAAATACAACTGCCTAGCGCATACTTCCAGTACTTTAAAGTTCAGCCCAATATGCTCTCTTCTCTGAGCTGGATGGTGAAACACTGTGTGTCATAGATGACAGCAAAACACCAGGGACACTCACACTGGAATAAAATGAAAGGAGTGCTTAGAACTTCTGTAAATAAGATAAATAAAGAGCCTCATATTGCATTTTGCTGTTGTTTGTGGCATGTGGTGACCACGATGGGCAGGGTGTGGAGGGGAGGACAGACAAAGAGCAGAGAGTTGGAGAGCTGTTGTGTTGCTATGCATGAAAGCTTCGCGAGTAAGAAACATCTCTGTGACAGCTGATGTAAAACACAGGATTGATCGAGCTCTATATAGCTCAGTATAGCCAATCCCTATAAGTAAAAAATTACCTTGACTGGTATCGATACTAATCTGTGAGATGGGATCTGGACATTCCTACCTATTTCACATTCAAACAATTGCTTTACATAGAACACATACCTAGCCTCTACATTCGATGAGGGCATAGGTCCCTCATGTTTTTTTTTTTAATTCTGTGCCTCACTGGCTTCATCTAGTGGTTCTGATGGAAAGCATTTTAAAGAAGAGCTGACAACATGGTCAAATTTAAAACTCTACTCTACTCTGACACTGACAAAAGGTTGGATAACCAATGACTGCAAAGGCTACAGGTTAATTTGATTAATTGCAAATTGGTAGGTTGCACCACTAAAAACAAAAGTACAATATCAATTAATAATTTCTGCATTATCCCCCCTCTCTCTCTCTCTCTCTCTACACACACACACATACTTAATTATATACAGCATCTATCTATCTATCTATCTACACTACACATACAAGCTAAGATAGAATTGCTAAGCTGTAGCAGTTATAAGTGATAAAGTGTTTTCTGTGTTTCAGGGCTCCATGAGGTATCTGCGTGTCTGAGGTACAACCGACGGCCTACTTGCCCTGACGCTTCGGTGGGGGTTCATATCCCCACCCCCCCTCCTTCTCACCACAGGAAAAGCCATAGTCTGGGAAACAAGTGAGCATAACAGGCCTTTCCCAAAATTATGTTCAAGATGTGATTCATACAACACATAACATCAGTCTAATTCCATGTTAACCCTGTGTAGCCCAGATATTGATGTTTCAAATGTTGTTGCAGGCAGCCTCTGATGTAGAGAAAGGGTTTTCAAATTTGTGACATTTTGAAAAATGTTTTTGAAAAATGTTGTAGTATTGCAATGTTGGTGCTAGCTGGGAGCAAAATTTCTGAATTGTACTGTCTGAACAAATATACAGACCAACTTAAAGGCATGGTATGGAATTT